>OX940975.1:65119597-65772471 GCA_954871275.1 Leptopterna dolabrata
CGCTCAGGGGTGGGGATTGGTTGCCCCAAAGCACGGAAGCCTATTGGCTTATTGTACTTTTCCTGAGTGTCCCAGTTTAATCAAATAACCCCAGGCCCCTGGTGAGGGTTGTTAGGTTTTTGATTATATTTTCGCTGGGAAATTCCCTCATTGGGGTTGGGGCCCCAAAGAGGTTGTACCTGCGCTGGGCGAGTGCTGGGCACTCAAATATTATGTGGGATACTTTTTCTTCTGCCTCCTCACATAATCTGCACTGGGTTGTTGATTGTGTAACCCCTATGCGACTTAGATGGAAGCGCAGGGGGAGGAAGCCGGTTAAGAAGCCGACTGTTTGCCTTAGCTCTCTGCGGTTTAATCTGAGAAGCTCCTTAGTAGCATTGGAGTTGGGTCTAGCCATCATCCGCTTACTATGAGCATGTCCATCTATACGTGACCATCTTTTGGTGGTCTGAGTGCGGACCCACCGGTTGATGGCCCCTCTGATGGTGGTTTTTGATAGGCCGACCGCCGGTTCTGGGCCAGTGAAGGGTGTTTGAGAGCCCTTTCTGGCGAGAGAATCGGCGTTTTCATTGCCTATGATTCCTCTATGGCCTGGCACCCACTCCAGAGTAACTCTGTTGTGTTTCGCCAGGGCGTTGAGAGTTTGCATACAGTCCCAGACCACTCTGGATGAGACAGTGGGGGCTGTGAGTGCTTTTATCGATGCTTGGCTGTCCGAGAGTATGCGGGTGTGGGATCCACGATGTCCCCTCCTCAGGCTCTCAGAGGCGGCAGCATCAATTGCCAATATTTCTGCCTGGAAAACGGAGGTGTAATTCCCTAGTGGGGTGGAAAATTCCCACCTGGGTCCTGCTCCGTACACTCCAGCACCAGTACCTGCATCCATTTTTGATCCATCTGTGTACCAGATTATATCGTTGGAGCAGCATTTTTTCCAGCCATGCCCCGCCCACATCAGCACGGATGCATATGGGCGTGGTTGAGGTAGGATTTTTGGCATAACATCTGCCACCATGTCGAGCAGTGGTTCTTGTATAGCCTTTAGTATGTTGGTGTGACCTGGGTGGGGTGTATCCCGCCAGGTACCATTCCATTTCAGCCTCAGGGAGGCCATTGCGGCCTCCCCTTTGATGTAGATGTCTATTGGGGGTAGGCCCAGTAGAATCTCCATGGCTGCAGTGGGTGTACCATGCATAGCGCCTGTGATGGTTAGACAGGCCAGTCGCTGTACACTGGTGAGGGTTTGGCAGGCCCCTACCTGACTGACCTTTGGCCACCACACTGCGCAGCAGTACGTAAGAATGGGTCGTACTATCGCGGAGTAGATCCAGTGGACCATCCGCGGCTGTAGGCCCCATGTTTTTCCGCATGTGCGTTTTGCGCACATAAGGGCTCCCTTGCCCCTATTTGCTATGTATTCAAGGTGTTTGTTCCAGGTGAGTGTTGCATCCAGGTAGACGCCCAGGTACTTCACCCCACGCTGAAACGGTACCCTTGAATTGTAAAACTGGGGTTCTGAGAGACCTCTCAGATTCCTCTTTCTTGTGAATTGAACCAGCGTGGTTTTATTTGGGTTTACTTTTAAGCCCTCTGTGCCACACCAGTCTTCCACTGCTTTCAGAGCTGATTGTGTCAGATCTGAGACTGTGCCGACAAAGGGACCCCTAACTAGGATCACCACATCGTCAGCATAGCCCTGTACGTAGAGGCCTTGACCGCTGAGTTTCTCCAGCAGAGAGTCCACAACAAGGTCCCACAGAAGGGGGGACAGTACCCCGCCCTGCGGGCAACCCCTTGCCACAGACATCTCCACGGACTCCCCAAGGAGCTCTGCCTCTACTGTTCTGCTTGTCAGCATGGTTTTGATCCACCTACACAGGGTGTCGTTTGTTCCATGCTGGCGCGCTGAGTTTATAATTGAGTCTATAGAGGTGTTGTCAAAGGCGCCCTCTATATCCAGAAATACACCAATGGCAAGTTCCTTAGCTGCTAGCACCGATTCCACCCGTGATATCAGGTGGTGCAGTGCTGCCTCACAGGATCTGCCCGGTTGATAGGCAAACTGATTGGTGTGTAGAGGCCTCTCTGAGAGAGAGGTTTCCCTCAGATACCTGTCAACCAATTTTTCTAATGTCTTCAGGATGAAGGACGTTAGACAGATGGGTCTGAAAGCCTTTGCCTGGTTGTACCAAGGTTTCCCTGGCTTAGGCAGAAAGATGACCCTTGCTTTGCTCCATCTTTGGGGTATTGTACCTGTTGCCAGGCAAGCCCTAAAGAGAGCACTCAGTATCCTGGTTACCCCATGGCCCCCCTCCTGAAGCAGTTTGGGGATAATGCCATCTGGGCCAGGCGATTTGTATGGGCTAAAGGTGCTGATGGCCCACTTGATTCGTTCCATGGAGGCTACACCCTTTGCCACTTCCCAGTCTGCTCTGGTCGCTCTCCTACCCTGAGCCCCGGTTGGTGGGTGAGGTGAAGGTCCCTGAACGTCGGTCACCACTGAGCCAGGGAAGTGAGTCTCCAGTAAGAGTACTAGAGTGTCCCCAGCTGTTGTGGTGTAGCTTCCATCTGGTTTAACTAATGTGCCAATTGGATTGATAGGAGCCTTGGATAGGACTCTTTGGAGTCTTGCACATTCTGAGGTGTTTTCCACCTCTTCACAGAACTTCCTCCACGTGTCCCGTTTTGCTTTCTTTATAAGGCTCCTGAGTTGGGCTAACTTGGTCTTGTAAGCATCCCAGTTGCCCGTCTTTTGCGCCCTATTATATAGTTTGCGTGTTTCACGCCTTACGACCTCTATCTCCCTGTTCCACCAGGGAACCCCGGTGGTTGAGAGTTTAGTTGTCATAGGGGTGTGATTGTTGAATGAGGTGAGTAGCGCCTAATCGAAATAGGTATTTTGGCCCCTAAAACACAAATCAGGTAGGCAGGTACGCTTTTCTTTTAATTTTTTTTAAACTATCTTTGATCAGTGGTAGGTAGTGCCATTTAATCGTCTTGAACCACGTGTTGACACTTTTTCCAGTGTTATTACACAAATTTATGGTGATTTCAGACGATTTACCAGGTTTTTCACGCATAAAAAATCAATTTTGGGAGCCAAACATTTTTTTAGAACTCAATTTTCCACTCTTTGGTCAAAATTGACTTCGTATTGCGTCTTCTCGTCCCCAAAAACATGGAAAAAGATATCTCAAAAGCTCATGTTACTTACATGTTACTAAAACACAAAAGTACCTATTTTTATACACATTTTCACTCATAACACCCCTGGGTATATTCCGATCGGGCTGAAAAGTTTCGCGACACAACTAGGGCCCAAATGGAGCATGTGTGCGAAAGATCGATTTTTTTTAGACAGAAAATGAAGCCGGTACACGTGATACGGCGGACGGACATTGCATTTTTGGAATCACCTTGAAACGGAAAAGAAAAAATTGTGAGGGGGTGTTATAAAATTTTTTTGCTGAGCGAATACATAGGTATTATTCACAGAATAATAAACCAAAATGTTAGGGGGTGTTATACAAATTTTTTTGCTGATTTTTTGCTTTCACGGAATAATAAACCAAAAGCTGAAAAATGAGTAGGTATGCGAGTTCGTTTTCTCAATTTTCGGGCTAGCAAAGCAATACAATTATTATTCGTATATTTTCGCTTCCTCACTACAGAAGAGAACGCAAAACCGTTTTGCTCTCAACACTTGCCAACCAATTTGTACATTTTTTGGATGTTGATGAACCCTGTACCAAGTAACTACCACACGGAGCCTTCTGCTATCCTGAAGTTTTAGGTAAGCTTTATATTCATGAAAGAATCGTCTGCCAAATAAGTGGACCAGTGGTGATTGGAGGTTTGAGGTAGGTGTGATGAGGTGAGGTTTGAGAAGGAAATGTCGGGTTTGTCACCACAGTGGATATTAGAGGAAGTGTCCAGAAAGGTTTATCACCACGTTGGGATCTTTTCGGGGGTGCCCAGAAAGGTTTATCACCACGTTGGGATCTTTTCGGGAAGTGCCCAGAAAGGTTTATCACAACTTCGGTATCTTTTCGGAAAGGAATATCCAGAAAGGTTTATCACCACGTTGGATAATATTATGTAACGTTGAGGAGACGGGTGAGTTGAAAGAGGTGGTGAGGTAAGGTGAGAGAGAGAGACCGAGTGAGAAGGCTCTGATTCGAGTGAGATCGGTAGAATGGCGAGCTGGACGCCTTATAAAGGCGCCTCTACCCTCCCCAGGCGGTTGAAAGCAGTTGAGGAATTGGAGGGATAGATACCTGGCTCTGCCCCTTGCATACGAAGCTCCCTTCTCCACTTCTTTATTGGTAACAATCTTATATGTACAGTATTTGGAGTGGTATATTTTAAGGGTACCATGACAGGACCAGCATAATGATTTTGCTTTGTCGCGTGTAACTCATAATAGTTGATAATTTATATTAATGTTATAGGTACCTATATATATCATTAGTTATACAGGAAAAATAAATAAGGTTATAAAACCACCATCAGTTGATCTGTCCCCTCATGTCCTTGAATATTTCAGCTCGTTTGGATTGTTCATTTGTTGATATGAGTATTTGTAATTACTAAAGAAGGGCCCAAGCCTTATCAGGTGGAATAAACCAGTTCCCGTGAGATCACTGAATTTAAGATACCTCGAGTATGGTTAGTACTTGGACCACGTGTCACGCCGGTCACCCAGCCATGACACGTGATGATACGTCTAAGTATGACCCATGTAGCTGTTGGGCGAACCCCTCTCCACTCAAGGGGCGAGGCATGATAAGCCAAGTAAAGAGCGAGATGATCAGGTAGGATTCTGATCCTCCCACTACCCCCCACAGCTGATCACGTCCGACTGGCAGGGGCAGTCGAACGAAAAGCCCCAGCCTGGAATGGCTGTTACTTTACTTTACTAAAGAAGAGAAAATAAGTATACAGATCAACCAATAATTTCGAGTAAGTACCGACCAACCTAAATGGTGGACGTCAACTTTTTTTTTTCAAGATCCAAACCTTCGGGTCTGAATATTGTTTAATTCTGGTCTGGATGCTTGTTTCATATCGATCTGGTACCACCCGATATGGCCCAAGTTCGAATTACTCACATCACAGCTTTTTCTACAGTTTGGCTATGATTGTTTACTGAGCAGAGAAATTGATCGACCAATTGGGCAGACTTGTTGAATTGGGCAGACTCAAACTGCCTGCCCTGATCGACCGAGACAACCTTCGGAAAACCATACCGGGCTATCCAGTCAAAGAGGAAAGCCCGGATGACGATGACCCTGGTTATATGGGTGAGTGGGATGCACTCAACCCAGTTTGTTGCCCGGTCAATCATCGTAAGGCAGTATCGCTTCCCCTCGGACGGGGAAAGCGGCCCAACGAGATGAATATGCTCGAAAGGGGGAGCGTCAGCAAAGGGCTGAGGTGGAACATGGGGGTGTGCCGAGACCTAAAACTTTTGGCATTTCTGGCACCTGAGGACCCAAGCTCGGATATCCGAGTTCATCTGGGGCCAGAAATACTGGGTGGTTATGAGGTCTCGGCTAGCCCTGATGCCAAGGTGATGTAGGGAGTGGTAGTGGTGGAAGATTTGGTCGTGGAGATCTTGAGGTACATAGGGGCGGGGTGATTCGGAATAGGTGTCACACCAGAGGTCCTGGGGTGGCAGCTTTCGGAGGCCATCAGCGGCGATGAGATTCAAGAGTGCTGGGTCGGTGGTGGGGTCTTGATGTTGGGCAATGTGGTGGGGCGAAGGAAATGGCAGGAGCTCTCTGACCGGTGCAGAGGCTGATTTCCTCTTTTTTAACAGGGCGTGGGTGAGGGGGAGATGGTCTGTGTTGACAGAGAACTGGTGGCCCTCTCATAAAAGTGTTTTATGGCTTCGTAGATGGCAAGAGTTCTCTGTCGAAGGTAGAGTACTTTCGCTGGGCCTCCGATAAGGTTTTCGAGAGAAACCCTAAAGGTTGGGTGGTGCCGGCGATGGCTGATGGATGACGGCACCGATGGCCCAGTCGGAAGCGTTGGTGGTGATGGGTGAGCAAGGTGGCGGTTTCGGGGTCGGTCTTGCACCGGTCGAAGACGGCTTGGAGGGCGTAGGTCCACGGGATTTCCCTGTTGTCATGTTGGGAGTTGAGAGATGGCGTTGATGAGAGGTCGTTGGTGTTGGGCAGCACTCTTGAGGTGGTGGCGGTAGAAATTTATCATACCAAGGAATCACCGAAGCTCGGTGATGGTGCGAGGAGGGGGGGGGATTGTCGGAGGGTGATGAGTTTTTCTGCGAGGGGTGTGATCCCTTGGGCGGTGACCAGAAGCCCTAGACATTTGACAGACTGTTGGGCAAGGACTCATTTAGATTTGTTGATGATGAGGCCCTCAGTTCGAAATACGTCTAGGACATGGTGGAGGTGGCGGTAATGCTCCTCTGCTGAGGGGGAGGCGATCAGGACGTCGTCAAGGAAGCAAAAGACGTAGGGAAGGCCATGGAGGATTTGATCCATGTACCTGTGCCATGTCTGGGCAGCGCTGCGAAGTCCGAATGCCATTATAAGGTATTCGAAGAGCCCAAGAGGGGTGATGCCCTCTTTGATGAGTTTAATAAAATGTTCCTTCGCCTGGGACAACTGAAGGGGGTGTAGGCGTCGTGCCTTCGCTGAGAGAGGTGGCCCTGCAGTCTGTATATAATGCTGGACTTGAGGGAGATACGAAGTGGGGTGAGGGTGCGGCTGGTAGGCGTTCAGGAGCCCTGTGAATTTCAGGCCGGTAGACAGAGGGAGGCTGACGGCGTTTATAAACCCACCAATGGGTTTATGTGAGAGGGGTTTGATGAGTCTGGCGTGTTTCATGTCGACCTGGAGGCCAAAACAGGAGAGAAAGTCGGCCCCCAGGATTGGCTTGTCGATGTCAGCTACCGTAAATGTCCACTCGTAGGATAGGTCGTCGAGGTGGACGGTGGATCGGTAGGTACTGTAGGAAGGTATCCTGGTACCGTTCACGGCGTAGAGTAACTGGTCGTTGGAGGGTGAGTGGTGATGGAGAACGCTGTTGGGGATGATTGATATGGCTGCTCATCTGTCGAAGAGGAAGGGAAGGTTCGTCAGCCAGCAGCAGATGCAGTGGTGAGGGGAGGTGCTGGCAGATTGGGGGGGGGGGGGGGGGGGCGATGGCAGAGTTGGGGCGAATTTTTGGCTGACCGTGGGGCAGCGGCTGCTTGACTGGAGGTGGTTGTTTAAGGGCTGCAGCGTAGGTCGGCAGTGCAGCGGGCGGGGTAGTAACAGACAAGTTTGGAAGTTCCGACGGTAGTGATGGAGGGTTGTGAAGAGGGGCCGGGGGCCGTTCCACTCATAGGGTAGGGAGTTCCAGCGCCCGCCGGGTTCACCAGCAGGTGTTGGCATTTCCCTGGGTGGTAGAAGGGGAAAAGTTGCATGGTGGGTGGTAGTTACGTGCGCGCGCAAAGAAGGTATTGTGGTACCAACACCCTTTGGGGTCGGGTTCGTTGTTGGGGCCTCTCCTTCCGATCTGTGGAGTCGTTGCATCAGTCAGAGGAGGGGGTCCGATGGCGGTCGTTTGATGGTGAGTGGGGACGCGGACAAACTTTGTGGATGCGGTGATATCGTACACTGTATCTGCCAGGCGCAGGAGGGTATCCTAGTCATCGTCGAGGTGAGGGGCGAGCGAGACCTGGAGGTTGGGGGGTAATGCCGGGAGCCAAAATGCCAGGGTGAAGTCCGAGGCGAGTACTGGTGGTAAAGGCGGCAAAACAGGTGGCTAGTTTATAGTCCGAGGTGTTGAGTTTAGGTGAGGGCGGAGATCTGGGCATACTTTGACAGCTGGTAGAGGTTGACGAGTCAGGCGGGGAGGCCTCATAGGCGGACGCGACGTGGAGGGAGAGGTTGGCGGTTGGTAGCAGCGTCTCGTAGGGGAACAGCGAGATGGTCTTCGAGTACTTGGAGCATTGTCTTGATGCCGGCGGCGGAGCTGGGAGAACCAGAGGGCCAGATACTGAGTGTAAAATGGTGGGAGCGTCAGGGGGATGGTAGCTATGGCGGCTGCGATGTCGGTGATGTTAGCAGTAGTGATGGTGGCGGCAGGCTGCAACTTGGGGGGTTGCGCTTCAGTCTGCATTGTCGGCAAGAAATGTCGGGGTTACCAGTGTGGTGTGCCTTAGGTAAAAAACTACAGGATAATGTAGTTGTTGATTATCCTGTAGTTTTTTGCTATGGATTTCCACTATTCCGCTGCGAGTGATTTAAGTTATATGTGCCTTAGGTAGGTGGGTAGGTAGCAGGAGAGAAGGGCCCCTTGGGAGTATTTTATGATAGCTAACACCCCACCGCTATCACCACAGTGAGCATAGGAGGAAGGACCGTCCCGCGGTTACCGCCACAGCAAACGCAAAGGGAGATGGATGCTAACAGCCTGTGGTTATCACCTCAGCGAGAGTTAGAGCGTGAAGCATCCCACGGTTACCAACACAGCAGATGCTAAGGGAGATGAAAGGGTAGGAAGAGAGGAGGCTCAAGGGGAGAGAGAGAGAGAGAGAGAGAAGTCGCAGGTAAGAGTAAGGTTGGTCGAATGAAGAGCTGGGCGCCTTATAAAGGTGCTTCCACCTCGTCCCCCATCTGTCAACGGCCATTGAGAGTTGTTGGGAGTTCGATGGAGGGAACCCTTCTGGGCTTCAACCGAGGCGTCGCACAGCTCGCTTTCTCCTTGTTTATTGGTAAAATCTATAAGTTAGTTACACGTGAGTGGTATACGTTACATTTGAGGGGTACCACGACAGTTAGCTTCCGTGGTTATATAGTATTCGGATCATCCTTGGACATAGCATCACATTGATTACAGACATTTTTGGCAATTCATAGATTTGTCACATACTTACCCTGAAGCTCTGGTTAGTCTCGAGATCGATGACGATTTTTCGAACGATTTGTTTGTCAAGTACATCTGGTTCAGAGTCCAATTCAAATTTATAGACACAAAGATTATTTTCTCCATGGATCCCAGGAATGCGAAATATTGAAAACTGTTTAGGGTCGTTATCGTAGGTGACCTGTAAAGCAAAGTAGTTTCCTGTATCAGTTGTATGTACCTATAGGCTGTAGATATTACATGTAGTGTGTAGATAATATACCCGTATTACAGTGACTCATAGTAGGTACCTAGTCTCCCTGATTATTGCAGGGACCTAACTAGACCGAAATTTAGACGTTTAGGTGAAGTTCCTGTCATACAGCATGACCAGAAGAGCAGATTTTCCAAGTACTACCTCCTATATAATATTTTGCGTGATTTTTGAGCGATTTCAACCTATGGCGAACGATTTCTGACCCAAGAAAATTCAGTTTTGCTCCACTTTTGATAAACAACGTTTTCCTTTTTTTCTTCTATTTGGATAATAATAAAGCAGCTGACATGTGACGTCTTGCAATGGCGCTTTTTTCTGCACAGTTAAATGTTGGTTAAATGGCTGCTCTGTTGGGCAGACGCCCTTCTCTGCTTGGCCAACACAGTCCACGACCTCAGCGCCTCGTCCCCCATCACCGAAATTCGCCCCCACTCTCGCCCTTTTTCCCGCTCTCGCTCCGTCACCCCAGACAAACGGCGACCCCCCTCCGCCGACCGGCAAGCCCGTGCCCCCACTCCCTCCCAGCCTTCTCAGTGCTCCAGCAAACCCCTTCCACGCCAGTACCAATCGGCCGACCCCCCCAACAAATGTTGGTATCACGTAAATTTCGGGGGCCAAACCCACAAGTGCCGGCCACCCTGCCAACATGCCCCCTCCCAGCCGGAAAACGCCGCCGCCCGCCGGTACGACCATCCCCTCCTACGGCACCCACCCTTCAACCGTCCACCTGAATGGCAACACTTACGAATGGATCTTTACCATGGCGGACATAGAGAAGCCCATCATGGGACTTCCTCTCCTACTTAGGCCTCCAGGTGGACATAAAAAATGCGCGCCTGATCGACCCCACCAACATTAAACCCCTTCCAGGGTTTATAAATTCCCTCACCCCCATGCCGACCCCCGACCACAACTACATCTCTCCACAGTACAGCACCACATTGAGACGAAAGGGTTCTCTCACCGCCAAGGCACTTCGCCTCCATCCCCTCCAGCTCACTCAGGCGAAGAAACATTTCGAACGTCTCATAGCCGAGAAATTCATCCGTCCCTCCAACTCTCCATGGGCCTCCCCACTCCACATCATCCAGAAACCAAATGGGGACACTCACCCTTGCGGAGACTACCGCCGCCTCAACTCCCGCACTAAGCCCGATCTTTATAATGTCCCCCACCTTGAAAATGTCGAATCTTTATAATGTCGAATCCCTTTGAAACTTCCCCCCACCTTGCACGGTCACCGAACTCTGCCGCTTCCTCGGCATGATCAATTTTTATCACCGCCACATACGCCATGCCGCCCAACACCAACAGCCGCTTATCAACGCTATCCCGCAACCATCTCACAAAAACAATAACCACCCCATCACCTGGAGCCCAGTGATTTTATAAAAATAAATTAAATTTGAATTTCTGAGAGCCCGCCAAAACGCCCACTTCATCTGAATCCGCCCACTCCCCGAGCGTGACGTCACATCTCGTGTGTCTTTATATCTTGCTTGACACGCCCCCGTCTCCAGAAAAAACCTCATTACAACAAAGACTTTTTTAAAAATATCAATGATTTATATTTTATTTTTACTGGTCAGGGGAGAAAGACTGCTGATGTATCATTTTATATTAAACTGCCTTAAGGGGGAGAGGGGGGGGGGGGAGAGGAGTGTTGTATCCGCAACCACCACCATTCATAACCTTCGAGTAGGTTACCTTGTGTAATCAGTCAAGTTAATGGCTTTTGAGGAATAAAGATTGTATTTTTTTTTTAAAGAAGTGCCACATGTAAGATTATTATCAAATCCCAAATTGGATTTAACAATCTAGAAGGGTATCCAAATTAATACCAAAATCAACAAAAACTAAAGGATGAGTTCGAAGATGGACAATTTTCAAAAGTAACAAGTAGGTCAACCTAGTGGTTGGGGGAGGGGGTGTCAAAAATAGCTATATTGTTGTATAATGGTGCCTGGAGTCAAAATTGAGATTTATTGGGGTCCATATAAATTGATGTCACCATAAATTGCTTTTAAATTACTATAGGATTGTACTTCCAAAATTCACTCATATGG
Organism: Leptopterna dolabrata; assembly: GCA_954871275.1. Taxonomy (NCBI): domain Eukaryota; kingdom Metazoa; phylum Arthropoda; class Insecta; order Hemiptera; family Miridae; genus Leptopterna; species Leptopterna dolabrata. The sequence continues at coordinate 65,130,800 of OX940975.1, forward strand.
TCATGGTGAATGTCTCAAACTTTTCGTCGCTTTTCAGTGACAACTCAGTAAAATCTACAGTAATTTATTATTATTTTTTTTTTTTGTCGCTCAATGCAAAAATTTTCATCAGATCCCCAGCCATAGGTACAACTTTAATCCTGTTACAAACTGAATACAATCGTGTTCAGTAATAAATAGCTGAGAGGCGACCAGCGGGACTGAAGCTTACCAAATATAGGTAGTAGGTAGCAATATTACTATTCTTAATTAAAGGAAGAAGAGGCCAATGGATAGGAATTAGTTGCAAGGAACTAGGTATGTACCAGAATAATTAGTTAAAATAGACCTGCTAAGGGTGAATCTTAAACTACTAAGCGGTGAACATTTATTCTTACATTCAACTGAACACCGATGGTTGCGTTCACTTCTCTTTGAGTCAAATGTGTATTCAAGAGAGCATGTACTCGAGTTGCCAAGAGTCCTACTTCGGGAACCTCCACAAAAACCTGTGAAAACAATACTGAAGTTGACGGAAAACTGGATAAAAACTGTCGACCACAGAATGGTTTAACATCTTTTGCGAGATGCAGTTAGTGGTCTCTAGGGTGACATTGCAGTATTATATTAATTTATTATATGACAATTCTGCTTGATGCAAGAATAGCCAGAAGTTAAGTAAGTTTCCTAAGCCCTGTTATTGTCAATTTTTTTTTTTAATTCTTTCATAAACCTCGATCTCGTTGAAATTACTAATGGAGAGCAAAACAGTGGTGTGATTAACTACGGCTTTGGAACAGCACATAGATTTCCACTACCTACCTACTCTAAAGCAAAACTCCATTTATAGATAAGTGTACATTGAAATATTACAACGTTATAAGGTGAATTCTGTAACTGTAAGATTTTACTTATCATAGGTGCATTGATTACTTTCAAGCTTTCAACTACTCACCCCTAGGTATAACAAATCATCCAATCTCAAAGAGTGGTCATGTACAATAATGTTCAGCCGGATTTGTTGGAACTTGTTGAAAATCATTCTTCTGGACTGTTCTTCTACAGAATAAAGTGGTATAACCTAAAGAAAAATAAATTATTTTACACAGAAACTTAAGTTGCACAATAAATTCAAGGTGATAAACTGACATGCATAATATAATATTCATACAAATAATTAACTGGTAGGTATCCGAGTTACAAACTGAAATGTATATAATTAACAAAAGTTATCTTTCCTAGAAAAAAAATCAAAAGGACCTCAAGACGTAGCTATCTATCTTTTAATTCACGTACTAGTCTATCTTTCAATTTTGAGGAACCAAACGAAGAGGGGGAAAAAAATTTAAAAAAAAAATCCAGTCAAGTAGCATGGCTGTAAGAGCGAATTTTCAAAGAAATATTCGCGCTATTGTGTAATAATATGGTATATCGAGAAACCGAACCACTTTTTGTAAAATTATATAATTTTTTTTCGTGATTTTAACCAGTTTTACAATTGTTGACCTTGTAAAGTCAAATCTGACCCAATCTTTTTTGAGAAAAATATTTTTATCATCGAAATAGTCCTGGATCTTTCTGTCGTGAATCACTATATCCCACACGTCAGGTGTATTGACTTTATCCCTTAATGCCAATTTATGACCCCCAAAAATCCAAATTTGACCCCTATTCTGCATGAAAAACAACTGAAATGGTAATTTTTGTCTTTACTGACCCTTCCATACCGCTTTCAGAGATTTTACATCAGTTGTTCGCAATTTCAGTTGTTCTACCTATTTTTGACCCTAAAAACATACAGTGCGAACATTTGGGCGAAATTTGGAGTTTTCAACCACCCATCAGATATTGTCTGCAGTGACGTGTAAATATGTAATATATTACAGAAACATTTATATTATAAAAACATAAATATAATATACATATAAATACATTTTTGTTAAAATCGGGATGAATTATTCAAGCTGCTCTGAAACGGATTTGTCTATGAAAAAAATTCCAAAATTCTTGTTTTGAAAATTTTGGGCCCATCGCAATAGCTTCATTTTCTTTGAAAATTCGCTAAAATGTAACACGTCATAATTCAGCAAGTTCAGACAGGATAGTCAGCAGGTGTAGGCACTAGTTTTGTTCGCACTGGCTTTTTCTGATGGTCAGCTGACTCCTACAAAACCGTAGGAAACCATCCATGATCCAGTACCATCCTGATAAGCATTTGAGTCTGGCAATGGTTGGGAATCGAGAAGGCAGTGTATGGTCGTTCTCGTCCACCCTATCTTCTGTGGACTGGAACGTAGATAAGTAAACAACTGGCTATGGATAGGAAAACATTGCAAGCAGCCGGTCATGGATACTATACTCCCAGAATAGAGTGAGAATCACTGTGAGTGTGAACGGCCTAACGCCTTTCTGATGGTCAGCTAACCGTCAGATGGTCACTGCGAAAAAACCTGCTACAATCTGAATGTTTGTGCATGAAAATACGCCCCTCTCAAACATGAAATACATAAAGTTGAACTGATTACATGTCGAAAATAATTCAACAAAACCTGTGTGCTTCTGACAGGGCCTTATTAAGAAGAAACGAAACTAGGTTTTTAGGTCCCATTTGGGGTCCATATAGTTGGTCCATGAAGCTCGGTGTAAAGCAGGGTTCACATCCATCCGGAAAGCTATCCGGAAAGTGCGTACGAGCAGCTGATTGGTTGGACATCAGCTGGGGAGGGGGGAATATTCACTTTTGAAGCGAACTGTACACATCAGATTTTTCAGATATCTTCGCTCCGCATCTGCGCAGTTCACTACTGCGCATACGGAATGGCGTCGGGAACCGAAACAGCTGTAGGAGGAAGCGCGGGAAACGAGTTGTTAGCTTGTGCTCGGTTGCCAAAAATTACCAATAAATCAACAAAGAAGCGACTAAATATCTGAATAGGAATGTTTGTGATAGAACAAAATTCGGGAAAGAATAGTTGTGGGAGAAAGCGCGGGAAACAGCTGTTCCGGACAGCCAAAATTCCGGATGGTTATGAACGCCTTCCAAACACCTTCCCAACTTCGGCGATTCCCCTCCATCCCCTCCACTGCTTTTCACTAGCTTCCCCTATCCGTATTTCCAGACGCTCCGGATGGATGTGAACCCTGCTTTACTGTCAGTTAGGTATCTCTAAAGTGGTGAAAAATAAGGGTTGCAATTTTCAGAACGCTGCAGCTCGAAAACTTCCAGTAGTTGCCAACATTTTTTGTTCTGAACTGTCCCAATATTATGAAGACTCCGTAGGTACTTTCTTTCCATTCAGAAAGGGCGTGAGAACCGGTCCACATGAAAATTGTTTGGCTGTAGGTAGGTAGGTATTTCATGATGAACTGATTTTTAGGTTAAAAATGTTATCAATATGATAATTCATGCCAGATTCATGATAATTTATTATTATTATTTTTGATTTTCAATTCATGCATGATAATTTATTGTCGATCGCCACCTATGAACAAACTGAGCACAAAGGGGTAGTACAACGCTTGATAGTTTCTTTCAGTTGTTTTCAAAAAATGTAGGCAGTAGGTACCTACTTACCTTGAAATTAGTTTTGCGACTGCAGTTGTAGTGACAAACGAATTTTTGTATCAAGTGTACCCTTTCTATATGTGTTCACTCAAAGCGATCTTACAAGTTTTTGTATTTGTGGTTTCACTCCTGACTAACGCATTATGATAGCCGCTGTGAGTTCATGCACCTGTCGCTGTCGGAGAATGACAGAAACCCCTCCATCTCCAACCCAACAACCAACCTTGAGTAACGGATAACAATTACAACGGGCGAAGAAGAGCGATGGATGATATCTGATATAGCATCCACGGGGGACATTATTAGTGACAGTTTCCACGCCTTAGCGATTGCTTCTTTTTGTAATTTGATTATTTCAGTTAAAAGTAGTTCACTTTATAGTCCACAGTGGTTTTTATCCAAGTTCCGGAAATGTCCAGTCCCGAGGATAATAACGAAGTTCCTACACACCAATAAGCACTAAACACTCATCCGTCAGAACTGTTTCAGGGGGAAAAACACGCATCACTTCCCATGAATACCTAGTAGACGGCAAAATAATAATATAGGTCCTCTTAGAGAAAATGAAATAGGTACTACTGTACTAGGCACTAGGGTACTATAAAAAAAATTAAAAAAAATGTTATAGGTACTGTGTGTGTGTGTGTGTGTGTGTGTTTCTCAGTATTTTTGTCTCCGGTTTGTGACCATGAAGAGACACAGTTCGATGTTCGTATAACGATGATGGCGTTGACAGCAGAGTTGTAGTTGATGATGATCGGAGATACAAATTCTTCAGTCTTCAGAGAGTCGCACTTCTGTGGTGGGGTGGGTCAGGATATTGGATTGGATGAAGGATGGGGGGTGGGGGCTAGAATTTTGGTTGAGGTGGTATATAATTTTGTATGAAAGTCGAGTTTAGATAATTGTTTTATGTGTTTGTAATTAATGTTAAAGATACTTGTTAGTTATTGTTAAGCTGGGTGTTCGAAGGTAATTTGGGTTGCGGCTAGATTGAAATGTTATTTTCGGTTAAATAATCAAAGATTTGTTTAAGTGCGTCTACGTTAAAATTAAGTTTAATATGTTCCTGCAGAGTGTTGGAAGTAATGTTTCTGTCATTTTTAAAAGCTTCAAGTGCTGTGCGAGTTCTTGTGCAATGGTTAAGGGCATGACTAATGTCTCCCACTTCATCAGGGCATTGAGGGCAGAAGGGATCGTCCTTGTGCTTCATGAGGTGCTGAAATAGGGAAGTGTTTCCATGTCCAAATAAGATTCGATTCGCAGCGGTGTAGAACTGTGGAGGTCCAGTAGTTCCTCTATACCAAGGTTTGTGAAGGGGATCTGGTATGATGTGGTCTGTCCAAGCCCCTCGCCCAATTAACATTCTGTGGTGTTCGGTTCTCCAGGATATATTTCGTAGGGTTTTCATCAATATTACAAGGTCAGAGAAAGAGGTGTTTGAGTGGAGGTTTTGTGCTCCATGTTCAGCGTATGCTTTGGCTGTAACATCGGCGTGGTCTGCTGGGGCTATGTTGATGTGGCTTGGGATCCATTGCATTGCAATTTTGACGTCTCTTTGTTTAAGGCTGGCGATAGCAATCAGTATTTGTTGTACAAGAAATGGTGGGTTGTCTCCTACCTTGAGACATTTCAGGTATTCAAGGGATGATTGAGAATCACTGAGGATGATTGTATCCATTTTCATTTCGGAAGTCTGTTCTACATGTTGGATTGCCATGTAAATAGCTGTTAATTCTGCGTGGAAGATGGAGCTAATGTTGTTTAGCCTAGTACCTGAACCGTAGCTGTGCAGTTCACAAAATATACCAGAACCCGCATTTCCGTTCTCTAGTTTTGATCCATCTGTATATACTCTTCTAGTAAATGTTGGGTACTTGAGTTGAAGGTGTTCCAAGACTAGACGTTTGAGTTCCAGAGGGCCAAGATTAGATTTCTTTTCAATGGTCGGTATTTTTGTGGCAATGGGTAAATTTGGTGGTTTAGTAACTCGGTATGCCAGTTCTCTGTCAGTGTATAGGTGAGCTTCCCGTTCAGTTAGAGACGCCATAGTTTCTGATATCTTCAGACGATAATTATTCCACCCAATGCTTGTTCGACGATGTGGTGGATTAATAAAAGTCGTAGCAATTTCACGTAAGGAGGGGCTGTAAATTAATAGTCTAGCGATGCTTCTCTCCGTTTCAAACTGGCATCGTGTTGTCATGTAGATTGTGGAAGTCAGAGAGTGGAGAGAAGGTATTGGGGTGGTCTTTACTGCTCCTGTGATTTGGCGCAAGGCGGCGTTCTGCATGATTTGCATTTTTTCAACGTTTTTAGCCAGTCCCCAGGAGTATATGTGTATTCCATAGTCTAATTTGGGTAGGAGGACATATTTAAAGAGTTGTTCCTGCGTTTCGGGATGGCTGCCCCACTTGGATCCCCTCATTAATTTCATGGCATTTATGTCTGAAGTGCATTTGGCAATCGTAGCGGCTGTGTGTGCAATGCCAGAAAGATTTTCGTCAAGTACTATGCCCAAGTATTTGTAAGTTGAGCATATTTTAATTTCTACATTATTGGCATTTGTTATTGTTGTCTGGAGATTCAATTGGTGGGGTAATTGAAGTACAATATTTAAATCCCGCTTATTGTGAGTAGGCAATGAGTCGAAAAATGACATCAGTTTTGTTTTGGAAAAGTTTATGGTAAAGCCTAGTTTGTTCAAGGTGCTGATTATATTTTGTAAATGTATTTTGAGTTTTTCCTTATTGAGGTATGGATCTGGGCCCTGAGTAACAAGCATGAAATCGTCTGCATAGCTGATAATTTTGCTCATTGGATCTGTTTGGATGCTGGGCAATGTGTGGAGGTGTTGAACATAGAGGTTAAGTAAGAGGGGGCTGAGAACGCTGCCTTGGTCAAGACCTTGTGTTCCATTAGTTGTGTTCACGCCATCATGATATGATTTATTTCCAAAGAAATTATTGATCCATGCAGCAATGTGTGGGGAAATGTCTAGATGCATCAATATGCGAGTTAGTTCTGTAATATTAACGTTATTGAAGGCACTTTTCAGATCTAAAAAGCAACAAAGTGAGGAGTAGCCTTTGTCTCTACCCGAGAGTATAGTTAACTGTAGATCAGTCAAGGCATTGGTGCAAGAGTGCCTTTTTCTGAATCCGTTTTGACGAATATTTAGCAGAGATCGGGTCTCAACTATTATTTCAAGCCGCGTATTGATCATATTGTTTAGAATTTTGATCATACATGATATAAGGGATAAAGGCCGCACTTCATTTGAGTCTCCATTGGTATAGTTAAGTTTTTTGATAAATATAACTTTAACGGATCTCCATTGTTGGGGCATTATGTTGTAGGCAAAACAGCAGTTATAGATAGATAATAGTAAGGATTTGCAGCTGTATGGTAAATGAGAAATCATTGAGTACGTGATTTCATCTATTCCCGGGCATGTATCTTTTTTTCTCTTAGATAAAACACTTTCCAGTTCGTCCTGAGTTAGAGGAGGAGGGTTTGCACTGTGTTCTAGAATTATGTGAGGTGTAGGTGTCATAGGTTTGGTGGTACGCAGAAGGACCTCATGACATATTTCAGGATACATATGTGGGTTGATGAATCCAGAGGTTTTATTTGTGGTACCGTTGAGAGCTGATAGCATTTTCCAAGCTGTTGGGTGTCCTGTGTTATTGGGGTTTGTCGAGAGCTCAGCACATAGAGCATGCCATGCATCTCTTTTAGCCTTAATCACGATTATTTTGGATTGTTTGGTTTTTTCTTTGTATGTCCTGAAGTTTGAAACAGTTTTGTTGCGTTGATATGTCCTTTCTGCGGTCAATCTTTGTTGTACTGCTTCATCGCATTCAGTATTCCACCATTTATTTGATTTGGTGAATGTATTGATTTTTTTCTTTGGTATGGCGAGGTTTGCGGCATGTAATAATTTAGTTTCAAATTCGTCATAGACCTCTTGTATATTGGCTGGCGTTATGGGGCTGTTGAAAAGGGGTGCGAGGCTGTCTAATAGAGTATTTGTGAACAGTTCCCAGTCAGCATCTTTTGTTTTCCATTTCTGTACTGGTGGTATGACTGTTTTATCTACGTCTCCAATCACAAGTTTTAATATTTTATGGTCGCTACCTCTTGCGTCTTCTAGCACTTCTATGGTTATTTTAGGAAGTAACTGAGGGGATGTAATTATTATATCTGTTGCGGAGGTAAGATCATTTGGACGGGCGATGCGGGTTTCAACGTCATTTTCGACAATGGCCAGAGGAGAATTATTTACGAGGTGTTCTATTTGCCAGCCTCTCTGATCAGTGCGGTTGGACCCCCAGATAATATTCTGACCATTGAAGTCCCCCCCTATTACCGTGGAGTTAGGAGTTGCTATGCTGAAAATTGCCTCCCACTCTGTATCCATAATTCTGATGGCAGGTGGAGCATAAAGGTTTATTATAGTGTAGTCTTTGTTAGGAAGGTGTAAGGTAATGGCCTGTACTTCGATCTCAGAGTTTCTGGGCATGTTGATGTTCATTTGGGTGTAAGGTAGGTCGTTTCTCACTAGGGTGATCAAGCCTCGATATCCAGGTAGTATCCCACTGTCCTTTCTAATCGTTTGGTAGTTCGTAAATTTGATTTTTTTTGCTTCTGTGAGCCATGTTTCCTGTATGAGTGCCACATCTATGTGTAAATCTTCAAGCAAATTATTGATTTCTATTTGTTTATTGCTGATACTTCGAGCATTCCATGATATTGTAGTGAGGTTTTTATTGTTGTTGATCATGGTTTGAGTTTGAGCAGTTGTCAATGAATTTTAGGACGATTTGTTGTATTGTGGCACTAATACGATCGACGAGCGATTGGGGTGTTTCATCTGGGATTTTAATTGTTAAATATCCATTTCTTGACGTAATATTATTTATTATATTCTGCGAGGAAGAATATGCTGTTTGTGTGCAATTGTTTGATGGCAGCCCTTCAGTGCTTCCAGGGGTTAACTGTGCTCTAGATGTTTCAGTAGAAGTTGATTTGGAGGTACCTTCCTTGTCACACCCTTCCACTGTATTATTGAATTGAGGAGTCGGGGGAAGAGTATTATTTTCTGGGACGTTTTTCAACCATTTATTATGATTGTTATAAGGGTTTGGCTGTTTACAAGGGTTTAAGGTGTTCGTATACTGGTAGTGACGCCGATTAAGGGGGTTATTTTGGTTCATATTTGGTCTGTAAGAGAAGGGGTTGTTCTCATTATAGCGACCATTGTTGTCATGAGAATTAGGCCGGAAAAAATTTGGAGGGTCGGCATTTAGTGGTTGTGTTTTTTGGCCTTTTTGTTGTATTGAATTACTGACCACTGAGGCCCATGTGCCAGTGTGGAACTCGTGAAATTGTTTTGTGAGTGATCGGATAGTGAGCTTACGATGAAATATATCCTCACCATGGCGTATCAATAATTGTAATAGAGGGCATGTTCTATTGCCAATTATATGGGATGGGTCGTTGCATGCGAGGCATCTGGTAGTAGAGGGAGTGCATGAATGATCTGCGTTACATTCTCCACAGAATCTGCATCTAGGTTGTGATTTGCATGCAAATTTATCATGTCCGTACCTGTAGCATATAGTACACAATTTTATTTTGGGTATATATCTCTTTACAAGGTATGATATTGACCCTATTTGTACCCTCTTACGAACTTGCTGGCCGTGAAAATGTATTCTAACAGCTGAGGTTCTTATTGGTGTTTGGTTTTGATACTTGCAGATATGAAAGATACTGTTAATATTGTCGCTGTGGTGATCGATGAAGTTGTTTAAAATATCGTGAGATTTTTCTATTTTAATCACGCCAATAAATTCAGTTTGTACTGAAGGGATGTTTAGGCGAGCGTTTTCTGTTAATGAAGGAGATTCAAGTATAGCTTGATACGTGTCTCTTTGCTGGGTGACTATAGTATATCTATTTCTACCAGACTTTGTCAATGTGGCATCGCTTTTTGTCGAGAATTGAGCTATAGTGCTAAGTATTTTAGTTTCAGATAACTCTCTATCAGGTTTTATATCTAGTTTGATTACAAAGGGTCCTGGGTGGTTTGTGGGATATGTTCTCTTTCCAAGGATGATCCCATGTGTATGGATCACAGGGTAGTTGAGATCTGGAGGTCTACCTTGCTTTGTAGGCGGGGGGGACAAGTTTGGCGTTTTACACCCTGTCTGACCATTGACAGGTTTGTCTATTTCATGAAGTGGGTTAACGCTGTCAGTGTTGATAGATTTTGAGGGGTGGTTGCTAAGGGTATTTTCAGCTTGAGAAGAAATTGTGCGCGAGATCTCAAGAGTTTGGTTTCTGGGTGGATAATTAGTGCAAGGGGTCGGATCCCCAATGATCACGTCAGAATGTTGAGGGGGTTCTCCATTCGATATCGGACCAGGTGTGTTGTGCTGTGGCCTTTCCACTATGAGCGTTTTTGAGAGTTCAGAATCCATTATCTCACTTATGGAGATAGATTCGCCAGTAAGGGTGGAGGATGAGCTGAGATCTGGGGTTGTAGAACCAGAGGAGTTGGATCTTTCGGATCCCAATTTTATGTTATCCTGCGCTGCCATAGAGCTAGCTGCGCCTAGTAGGCTCTGAAAGCTGGAAACAGAGGGGCTGGATCTTTCGGATCCCAATTTTATGTTATCCTGCGCTGCCTTAGAACTAGCTGCACCTAGTAGGCTCTGAAAGCTGGAGTCGGGATTTGTATGTGGTTGACATATCGGTGAGATGCGCCCTGCACAGAAGATGTCATCTTCTTTGTCGCAGATACTATCAGGTTGTTTTGTCGGGGTAGAGATCAATGTGGGGTTGTCAGAAGTGTCGTGTTCCGGTGTATTTAAGTTTTGGTTGACTGTATAAACGTTTAAGTTCTGCTTGTTGGATAAACGTTTTTGCTTTTGTTGGCCCCTAGTTCTAGCCATGATGTTCTATATGAGGAATATGTTATTGTATAAAGCAGGGAAGGAATGGGATGCGGGGATATAAATCGTTCCAAAGATTCTACGAAGCCATGCAGGTTGTAGCAAATAGCGAAGCACAAAAATAGAAACTGTCAGAAGGATACCAGAATCCGGTAAAGGATGTTATTCTAAAGTAGACGTAGCAGACGCGTCGCTGTAATCTGTAGCGCGGGAGGCCGGGTGCAGGCCGCGAGTGATGACCCGCGTATTCAAGGGAATACCGGCATTCACTCACTGGATTAATCCGAAAATCGTAGCGAAAACCACGCGAAATAATCTTATCCAAACCGACACAGTTAAAAGACTAAAGACAAGACCGCACAAACCGCAAAAATACGGAAGCAATCTCACAATGCCACGTGCCTCGAGTTCTTTTTGCATGTCACATCGAGCACAACCTATAGGTACTGAAGAGGACACCTACAGATGAAAACAAACATACAAAAAGATAACAGGCAGTTCGGCGGGAAGCCGCAGGGGCACGGTGGAGTAGGTCAACTAAACTTGCAGCTAAAAAGTTGGCTGCCCTGGGGGCCTATTCACCAAAATAGATAGTGGAAAGAGATTATCTATTTTGAAAATCTCCCCGCGAGAGATAGTCTCCCCTGGGAGACAGTCTCTTCCAATGTCTACCGGGTTCGTCTATTTTACAGAATAGCTCCAGAGACCTTGAGAAAGAGATATGGATCCTATGCATGAAAATGCCATAGTATCCATGAAGTGTGAGATGTTTGTGCCCCCGGGAGTTCAATTCCTTAATAATGAAAGCATTTCTTAGTAATACGTATTCAATGGGTACCTACCTACCTCCATCCATACTTGGACGTTTTTACTCACGAATTGGATAAAAGTTTAAATGAAATTGAAAAAAGTCTCAATTATAAACAGAAAAAGTCGAATTAGGGGGCTTAATGCTTGTAGTATATCTACACCTAATGAACGGCCACTCTTAGGTAGGTAGGTACCTACCTCAACCCGTACTTGGACGTTTTTACTCATGAATCAATAATTATGTATATATTTTTAATTAAAATTGAAATGAAAAATTTAATGTTTATGAAATGAAAAACTTTATGATGAAAAACTTTATGAAATGAAAAAAATACACCATCAAAATTACCGATGTGGTTGCGGATGAACGAGGATATTACACGATCACTGTGAAACATACGAGAAATAGACTCTCTTTCGAGGAAAGACACCTAATTAGCTGTCTCTCTGAAAGAGATCAAGAACGCCAAGATGGCCGCCAACTCTCTCTTTTAAAAGTTACTGAATAACCCTGCCATGGATACTATAAAAATCTATTTTGCCAAAGAGAGAGTCGGACCTGAAAGAGATGTCTCTTTGGCTTAGTGAATAGGCCCCCTGTTTGCCAGTGTATTCTGAAATGACATTTTTCTTGGCGACTCTGGTTTGCGGTTGTTGTTTTTGTTTGCTTTCTGGTTTACCTACTTAAATTTTCCAGCGTTTTATCGAAAGTGAAGAGTCGTGCTCATCTCGCCTCGATATTTTTCAGGTCAAAAATCGAGTTGAAGTGATATGATTCAACCTGAAAAATGCGCGCTGAATCTTCTGTGTAGTGAGTTCAGTCATTTTGTGTGTAGGTAGGTGAATCAGCCTCATCTATAGCCACTTAAGGCCACTTCAGATGGACATCAGCCTCCATAAGGCCACTTGGGCTACTGCCCCGGCACCCAAAAACACTGTATAGGCATAGGTAAGTTTTAAAAACTCCATTGTTCAGTTGGCATCCCCTCCCTACACTGTACCTAGAATTTTTCTCAAAATTCAACAGCGACTCACCAGATTTCTCTGGCTATGGAATGGAAATTCAGTATTATAGCACCATGTGCAGTATTATCCATGGTGCGCTCCATAGACCAAGCATGCTATCGGAATAAAGCGACAGTAATCGATGTCCTGCAATCAAAATTGAAACCTAGGCTCTTGAAACTGGCAGGTCCTGAGACCTGGTGTCGCCATGGCAACTGAGAAAAGTGGCCCATCCGTGCATGCTCAGTAGAGTAAAACGCTGCAAATTATTACACATCGGTTTATTATTTACCTGTGTAGATGCCCCTCCTGTGTAGATCACTGTTTTCTGTGGTCAGTACCATCGAACTCCCACCAGGAAAACACTAAATCGCGAACTGGTGCCAGGTGGGCAGTCGCATTTCATAAATATGCGGTAGATTCAAGAATCCTATCATTAATTATTTGTTGTTATTCATGAAGCATAACGTCCCTTGTTCAAGTTACAAAAGTACCAATCAACAAAATCCGAAAGAGCCTTCATTCATCAAATGAAATAATATCACAAATCAACCAAATCGAGTTCATACAGCCATACGTGATTATATCTGTGCAGGATTCATACCGTTTCATTCACAGTCGTGTTGACGAAGCTTTTCGATGCAAACGAACGGCTGGGCGTACAATGCTCCGGGTGGTCTCAAAAAATTGTTTAGCTCAAGACAAATTTAATAACGTAAAAAAACCACACCCTTCAATCGAAAGTTTTCGAACTACGGCGTTCTGAAATTTTCAACCCCTATTTTGAACCCCTTAGAGATGACTGACAGTAACGTCGAGCTTCAAGGACCAGCTAGACCCCGAACGGAACCTATAACCCGAATTTCATCAATTTTGTTTCATGGTAACTATGAAAAGTGGCCAGTACGGCGTAGGTACGGCGTACAGACAGAAATATTTTTATTGCATTTTCGGATTCTCATACCTTGAAACGTAAACCATCAAATTTTGAGGGAGGGTTAGCATTTTTTTTTTTTTTTCCATGCTAGATTCCAATGGTTCCAAAAGAAAAAACGCTGCAAATCCCTGCACAACGGTTTATTATTTTGTATAAAATAACCTTCCGTTACAGATCACAGCTCTCCGTATAGATAACCCGTCTATATAATATGATATGTACTATTCTATACATATTATGTAGATCGCAGACCCTCCTTAGGTTAGTACCTACCTAACCCCGTACTCGTTACTAGGTACTTACCTAAATCACGAGTTGAATGTTGCTAAAATAATTCTGCCGATGACAAACAGTACCTAAAATGGCATAAAGAAACGCAAATAATGAAGTTCTGAAGGGAAATTGTTGATATGTGGAAAGTAGAAATTGTGGACGTTTTCGTACGACGATAGAATGTTGATTGAAAGGGAATTTTCTGAATACCAATCAGTAAATAAGGGGAGGGTGTTTATTGTTGCCTTGAGGTATTTTGTAGACAAATCTCTTGGTTTTGTGTTCTGGTTCGGTGCCCCACCATTTTCAGAGCCCACGCACCGCTACCGTCTAAAGCCCAAGTTCGCCTCCTGTCTAGTGGATGATGCCTTATTAGGTGAGTTTAGCTGATGCATTACTTTTTTACATTGAGTAGGTGTAGATACTAGGTAGATGTTAGTTTCTTTTTAAAAGTACTCTACAAGGAATATTCTAGGCTCTTCAAGCCCACTGCCGTGTTAGGTAGGTAGGATGCCACAGCACAAACAAAAAATTTAAGTAAATGGTAGTAATTTAAGAAGACTGTCTGGTCATTATTAGCAGTAACAAGGAAGTGACATGCCTGCCAAGTCCTTCATAACATTACACTAACTTACTACCTTCGGTTCGAATGTTCTATGCCCTTTCCATTCAATAATATCAATTTTACTTCGGCCCTGCTTCCATATCTTCGGCAGCCATCTTCTATTGTCGATATTTAAAATGACGGAACACGACGTAGGGCGTGCTCATCGAAATTTTGATTAGGTAAGTATTTAAGTACTGAACCTAAGGAATCGGGCTTGAAAAACTTTTCAACTCCCCCTCAAAACTTGATGGTACTTGGAATCCGAAAATGGGATTTAAAAAAACGCTGCAAATCCCTGCACAACGATTTATTATTTTGTACAGAATACCCTTCTGTTACAGATGACAGCTCTATGTATAGATAACCCGTCTATATAATATGATTATGTAGATCGCAGACCCTCCGTAGGTTAGTACCTAACCCCGTACTCGTTACTAGGTACCTACCTAATTCACGAGTTAAATGTTGCTAAAATAATTCTGTCGATGACAAGCAGTACCTAAAATGGCATAAAGAAACGCAATAATGAAGTTCTGAAGGGAAATTGTTGATATGGGGTGAAAAAAGTTGCAAACGTACCTACCAACAAACTTACTTAACAAACTATTCTACTTAGATGGTATAATGAACCGTTGTGTAATAATTTACCCATCAATGATACTTCAACGTTTGCTCAAGTTTCACTACCTATCAACAAACTCCTGAAGAGTCATCGTTTTTCAAATGAAATAATATCACAGAACAACCAACACGACTTCATACTCCGCGAATATAATCAGGTGATCCCTAGCAATGATTTTATCTCGGGCCAATTCCCGATTGTTATCGCGTCCCTAGTGATGATATTTGGGCCAAATGTATACAATTTCGTTCACCCTGCTGTCGAAAAAGCCTGTCGGTGCAAACTTCTGGGCTATATTGTGAGCGAACGGCTGGACGTACGATGCAGAATTAGTTTAGCAACATTTAACTCGTGAATTAGGTAGGTACCTAGTAACGAATACGGGGTTAGGTACTAACCTACGGAGGGTCTGCGATCTACATAATATGTATAGAATAGTACATATATTATATAGAAGGGTTATCTATACGGAGAGCTGTGATCTGTAACAGAAGGGTATTCTGTACAAAATAATAAACCGTTGTGCAGGGATTTGCAGCGTTTTTTATTGCATTTTCGGATTTTACATACCTTGAAACGGAAACCATCAAATTTTGAGGGGGGGGGGGGGGGGGGGGTTAAAAACTATTTTTTCATGCTCGATTCCAAAGGTTCATTATTGAAAATAATAAACCAAAAACACTGTCCTTACGCGGCCATTCCAGGCACTTTCCTTACGCGGCCATACTAAGTTACCATGAACCAAAATTAATGAAATTCGGTTTGTGTGACCGATTTGGGGTCTAGCTGACGTTACTTTCAGTCATTTATAGGGTTGAAAATAGGGGGCGAACATTTTCAGAACGCCGTTGCTCGAAAACGTTCAATAGAAGGGTACGTTTTTGGTTTATTGTTAACTATGTATTCGCTCAGCACAAAATTTTTAAAGCTCCCCCTCAAGATTTTTTATTCTTATTCTGTGAATAGCACACCTATGTAAAATGAAACACTCAGCAAAAAAAAGTTATAACACCCCCTCAACATTTTCTCTTTTACGTTTCAAGGAGCGTAGATTCCAAAACTGCCATGTCCGTCCGCCGTACGCCGTATCATGCATACCGGCTTCATTTTCGGTCTAAAAAGTTCATTCTTTCGCACACAGGCTCCATTTGGGCCCTAACTGTGTCCCTAAACTTTGCTGCCCGATACCCAGGGGTGTTATGAGTGAAAATGGGTGTAAAATTATGTATTTTTTTGTGTTTTAGTAAAATGAGCTTTTGAGGTAGTACCTATAAGTTTCCATGTTTTTTTTTTTTGGGTCGAGAAGTCCGTATATGAAGTCTATTTTTTCATAGAGTGGAAAATTAAGGTTCTACCAAAGGTTCTGCTCCCAAAATTGATTTTTTATGAGTTAAAATCCTGGGAAATTGTCTGAAATCACCATCAATTTGTATAATGACACTACAAAAAACGCTGCAGAATCCATGCCACATGGGTTTATTATTCTACTGGACATACGTACAGAAATTTTGGCTGTTCATTTATTGTTTCTTTCATGTGCAATTATTGAAATGGCTATTTTTGATGGTTTCCACCAGTTTTGGCCCCCAAAAACACGAATTGGGCTCGGCTTTTCCTTTCAACAGATTATTTTTGATCATTGATAGTACCATTTAATTCACCTGTGATTTGATTCATTCTTGATTCACCTGTTCATACAACTTCTAGTGTTATTACACAAATTAATGTATGGTGATTTCAGACAATTTCCCATGTTTTTGACTCATAAAAAATGAATTTCGGGAGCACACCTTCGTTACAACCTCAGTTCTTCACTCTTCGGCTAAGTTCTTCACTCTTCGGTCAAAATCAACCAAATATTCGGTCTTCTCGCCCTGAAAAACATGTTCACTAAAACCTCAAAAATCCCTCGAAAACCCCTATTTTTTGATTTATTATTTTCAATAATGAACCATAGGAATCAAGCATGAAAAAAAAAAAAAAAATCTAGCCCCCCTTCTCCCCCAAAATCTGATGGTTTACATTTCAAGGTACCTATGTAGAATCCGAAAATGCAATAAATCAATTTCTGTCTGTCCGCCGTACGCCGTAGTGACAAGTTTTCTTAGTTACCATGAAAAAAATTGATGAAATTCGGGTTATAGGTTCCGTTCGGCGTCTAGTTGGTCCCCAAAGCTCGGCGTTACTGTCAGTCATCTCTAAGGGGTTAAAAATAGGGGTTGAAATTATCAGAACGCCGTAGCTCGAAAACTTTCGATAGAATGGTATGGTTTTTTTTACGTTATTAAATTTGTCTTAAACAATTTTTTGAAGTCACCCGGAGCATTGTACGTCCAGCCGTTCGTGTGCACCAAAAAGCTTCGTCAACACGATCGTGAATCAAACGGTATAAATCCGGCCCGGATATCATCACTAGGGAACATCTGATTATAATCAAAGATGGCTGTATGAACTCGAGTTGGTTGTTCTGCGATATTAGTTCGTTTGAAAAGTGATGGATCTATTGGATTTTGGTGGTAGGTACTTCTGAAACTTGAGCAAACGTTGAAGTATCATTGATGGGTAAATTATTACACAGCGGTAAATTATTACACAACGGTTCACCTACTAAGAAGGGGCTGGATTTTGTTGATCGGTACTTTTGCAACTTGAACAACCGTTGATGGGCAAGTTATTACACAACGGTTCATTATACTTGACCACGAGGGTAGGTACTGACCACAGAAAACAGTGATCTACGCAGAAGGGGCATCAATTTCACCCCATATCAACAATTTTCCTTAAGAACTTCATTATTTATGTTTATTTTTGCCATTTTAGTTACTGGCTGTCATCGAAAGAATTATTGGTCCACATTTAACTCGTGATTTAGGTAGGTAGGTACCTAGTAACGAGTACGGGGGGGGGGGGGGGGGGGGGAGGGTTCTACGTAATATGTATAGAATAGTACATATTGGTATATTATATAGACGGGTTATCTATACAGAGAGCTGTGATCTGTAACAGAAGGGAATTCTGTACAAAATAATAAACCGTTGTGCAGGGATTGCAGCGTTTTTACAGTCATTTTTCTCCCATATCACCCTTGGGTGTATGCCGATCGGGCTGCCGTGTTTCGGAGCAGAACTAGGACCCAAATGTGTACCCAAATGGGGACCCGAACTGCGTGCGGAAAAAATACGCTCTTAGACGGAAATTTAACGTAAATTTAAGGCTGAAACTTTGTTAGAACCTCACTTTTCCACTCTGTGATTAAAATCGACTTCATATTCGGTCTTCTCGTCCCAAAAACATGGAAAAAAATACCTCAAAAGCTCATTTTACTAACATGTTATTAAAACACAAAAAGTACCTATTTTTATACACATTTTCACCCATAACACCCCTGGGTCTATTCCGATCTGGCTGTAAAGTTTCGGGACACAACTAGGGCCCAAATGGAGCATGTGTGCGAAAGAATGAATTTTTTAGTCCGAAAAGGAAGCTGGTACACGTGATACGGCGGTCGGCGTACAGCGGACGGCGGACGGATATTGCATTTTTGGAATCTATGTACGCACCTTGAAACGTAAAAGAAAAAATGTGAGGGGGTGTTATAAAAATTGTTTGTTGAGCGATTACACAGGTGTATTATTCACAGAATAATTAACCAAAACGCTGCAAAGTCCTTGTCACATGGGTTTATTATGACGTTGTTCTATGACTTGAAACTTTCGGATCCAACACACGTATAGGTACTGTTCGAATCCCAGTCAGCCCCTACCGAAAGCAGTCATCAAAATGATGGTGTTCTGAACTCAGCAACGCTGTTGGCTGTTCAGTTTGATGTCACTGTTTTGAAGACTTTTCCGTTCAACACATTCAATAGGTATATATTATGTTTTCCTCATCACTTATCCTTTGTTTCAAATAAATTAATTACCTACATAATATGCAGATCTGTATATATACATATTCACTATTCAGATTAGTTTTCTATGAGTGTTTCCGTAAACATTCAGTCTTTTTTTATCAATCTTATGTATATACTTCTGAATGCCACAAAATTCTCATCCTAAAGCTCATCTTGCAGTAGGTGCACAGGAACTCCACTCTTTTAATATCCCAAAGATAATAGTCAGCGATAAGGGATTATATAAAAATTATAGATTAACTGTGGAAGATTCAGATTTTCATAACCAGTGATTACAATATTTCAATTGATAGATTAGGTGTAGGTAGAATCACTGAGAACTAGAACACCTTGAAAGTGGAATCGAACAAACGGCTAGACTGAGGATAGATAGGTACTTCTGAACAACCTTATACTTAACTGGGAAGAACGAAAAGAAAATTCCTAGTTGAAATTCAGTAGTAATACAGTACTCTTACTGATGCAGATGCAGTGGTGGTTCCGATTGAAATCTCCATTTGTCCAGTACGGCCAGCAGTATGAAAATCCATAGCTTTTAATAGCAAGATTATAGCTCTCTGTATGAAGCTGGTCATTCGATTTGTCTAATTGAGAATATAAAAGTAGAAATAATTATACGCACTAAGCAATCTAATATATATCAAATACTTCACTTATATCCTCTCTCGTGGCATTTTTTGACGTAACATACCTCCATTTTCTTCTGGAAAATCAAAGAGGGTATACTTGCTGCCTTATGCAGTACCCCTTTCAGGTTTCGTTGGGCTAACTGAAGCCTTAATAAAGATTCAAACATTAACCTGAAACGCAAAATGCAACAAACAACAACTCCACCAATCCAAAATAACTCCAAAAACAAAACAACACTAACAAAATAACAATCCAAAATAATTCTACGCAATCAAACTCTGACCAACAGGTTAAAAGTGCTGGAACGGGAGAACCTGAGCAACGAAGTTAGCTAATGAACGAATTTCGAAATAATATAGTGTGGTTTAATTATGAAATCAAGTTTGTTCTTCTGAAATACTTTTTGTATCCACGGAAAGGAGGTCATATCTCATAAAGTAGGTAGGCTAATGTAATAATTTATTATACTCTCAAACTAACGATAATTTTTCTTGTTTTTGTCAACAATTTTGAAGGCTCTGGGCCCCCAAACGTTTTTGTTACCTACCTAAAAATTGACCATTGTTTCGAACTACCACTTTCCTTATTTCTTGTGTTTATTAGGTACTGAATGTGTTCCAGTTTCTGGCAGTTTTCAAATTTAAAACAAATTCTTGGCGTTTACTACTGAGAACTGTACCATCCTAGTACAAAGTTTGGTGAATCTGAAGGTTTGGTTGAAAGGTTTTGATTTATGGTTAAAACCGGTGAAACATTGTCTTTACTTAGGTGGAAGATGCATATGAGTACTGGTGGGGGGCGGAAATGACAACCTATAATTAATGAAGTAACTAAATTGGCTCGGACTTGTAGAAACTTTGAGATTCCTACCTGTTGGTCGATGGTGCCTCGAGCTGGGGGCCCCCGTAGCGGCAGCGTCCGTGGTTCTTCTCGGAAAAAGGGCGATGATTCGGAGGAAAGAATCGCGGGAGGGAAAAGCCTGAGCCAATTACACTATATGTTATGAATGTTACCAAAGAAAGCGGGGTACCGAATAGGTAATTAATTATGCGCCAACGACTGAATAAGAGCTGTCGTGAGACCCTCCCGGAACCACGCCTAGTAGACTTAAGTTCTCACAAATATTTCAATAGCCAACTTTAGTTCCTGTCAATAAACGGTACGAGTGGGGACACAAGCCGCAGGACCCGGTGCACAGCCTGGAGCCCCTCCATCCTCTCCCAACAAGGAAGTTGGAAGGAGAAGGCTTCCGGGTCTATAAAACCCCGGATCCTGCGACTTTTTACTCATTCTATGCTTCCTCTAGCCGCTGGCTACTCCCTCTCTCTCCTTACCACATCTCTCTCCTAAACCCAAAAGATCCAGCTGATGGTGGAGGTTCGCCCTTAACCAGAACTGGCAAACTACCCTAAAAGATCGGTGGAGATCCGCCCTTAACCGCACAAACATCCAAAAAGATCCAGAACATGGTGGAGGTATCGCCCTTAACCAGACCTGGCAAAATCCCTAAAAGATCGGTGGAGGTCCGCCCTTAACCGCACACATATCCAAAAAGATCCAGCCGATGGTGGAGGTATCGCCCTTAACCAGAACTGGAAAATTCCCCCCTCGCCTCTCGTGGTGAATTTTAAGCCAATTTAAATTCATCACAAGAGCGAACGGTTTTCGGGCGGCAAGCATGAGTTGACAACAACGGTGATGGGCGAATACTAAACTCTATCTTCATCCTGAAAGGACGAAGGCTTCCAAGCTAAGCTGATAAGGAGATTAGTACGAATGTGAACCATCACTCCATCTAGTGGCATTTTCCCGAATTTATCAGGCAGAAGGCAGAATGAAGAGTTTCCTCCATAAACCGCCCACCCTAATTTACAAATTTGACTGAATTTGGATTTTAGCAAAATTAAAGCAATGATGGGTCAAAATGATCACACCATTTTGATTTATGAAGCAGCTGCACAAAGCTTTAAACAACGACAATATTTGCAACATGTTAATAAATAGATAACAAAATTAGTTAGAAACAATAAGTAATAACTCGCATTAGAATGAACAATAAAGGGGGATCAGTAGGAACTAAATTAAGGAACAAAGTAGGATAGCAAAGGTTCAGGAAGATGGCTTAGAGCCAGTGTCCACTGAAGGTAGCGCAATCAATTTTTGCACAGGCCGAACATAAGCACCTGTGGAAGTGCGGATTTTGACGTTTCGCACGATTCCATCCTGGCCAGGGTACACCTCCAGAACTCTTCCGATTGGCCACTGTAGCGGGGTGGTGTTGGGAGTCTGAACGTAGACCACGTCTCCAGCATGCACGTTGCGTTGCAAAATTTCATAGCGATCACGATAATATGATGCTTTATTTCAATTTCAGGTGGAGCCAATAGTGGAGTTCCTATTAAAAAATGACCTGGGCTGAGATAGTCGGTGTCATCATTTGGGTCGCTGGACACAGCACCCAAGGGCCTACTATTCAACACGGCCTCAATGCGGGTGAGTAGAGTGCACATTTCCTCAAAGGTGAGTACCAGAGGTCCTACGATCCGTATTAAATGATGCTTAGCGGATTTCACTCCACTTTCCCATAACCCACCTTGATGGGGTGCAGATGGGCTGTTGAAAGTCCATTTTATGGAGCGTGCAGACAGATGATTGGCCACGTCTGATTCGTTCGATCGTAAAAAACGTTGCATTTCTTGAAAGTGAGCGGCTGTACCCTTGAAATTCGTGCCACAATCCGTGAATATTTGCGCACACAAACCTCTACGAGACACAAAGCGATCCAATGCGGCGAGAAAACAGGGAGTTGAGAGCGAAGAGGCAAATTCCAAATGGATGGCTTTCGTTGCCATACATATAAACAAAACTATGTATCCTTTCATTCTTGGTGATTTCCTGCGGTGACTTTCATTGATGACCAGAGGGCCATAGCGAAATCAATGCCCGTGTTCAAGAAGGGTCTACATTCCTGAATGCGCACCGAGGGTAAGTCAGCCATGACCGGTTCCACAGGTTTTGCTTTCATTTTATAACATACTAGCTGTGTTGCCCGTCGCTGACGGGTAGAACTCGGGGAGGGTCCGTCTGACTTTGTTACCTCTCGCCCCTATTCATCAGATCCGGGAGTGTATCCCCTTATCTCCTTCCCCGGTCACTGAAACATCTAAATACGCGAGATGGGCTCGATCCATTGAGCCGTTTTCGAGAATTTAATTTTTTTATGTTTCGGACTCCCTATAAACCCCCACTCCTATCCATCGGATCCGGAAGTAAACCCCCCTATGTCCTTCCCTGGTCATAGAAACATTCACATACCCGAGATGGGTTCGATCCATTGAGCCGTTTTGGCGTGATTGAGACACAAACAGACAGACACCACGAAAATCACCTGTAAATTTAGTTATATAGATTAAACACCTTCTTAAGCGTTGCCTCAAGAATTGGCGTAGGGATACAATCCAAAATCTGCGTTGCAAGAGAGCTTGCGTCAACCTTGGACCACCATGTAGAGTTATTTTGTGAAAATAATGGCAAAGTAAAGGCAGCTAAATGGGATTCACGGGGCAATACGAGCGGGTGCTTAGTGGCATAGGGGAGGATCGTTTCAATCTTCCGCCCACCCTGAGGAAGTCCAACTCGTCGAGAAAAGGTGCTAGTTTCATCAAATTTGGCGAAACATTTAAATTTCTTTTGAGTTTGTCGATTTCTTGACCATAGTGAAAGTGCTGGGTAGCCTTTACACAGGCATCCAAGGCGTCTTTTAATTCAGAGGGAGTTAGGGGTCCAATTACGACATTTTGTGCAGATTTGCGCGCCTTGAAATTTCGGAGAGCACGCAAAACGAGTGCAATAGTGCGCTGTAAACCATCCAAACTTGAGAATCGCTCGATAAGCACAATGAGATCAGGCTTTTTGGGAGTGGAAGCATAAAGCGTTTGTTTGACAAATTTTTTATGTTCAGAAATCGTCTCTTTATCCCCATCTTCAAAAAATGGGAAGGACCATGAATCGATAGGATCATAAGCAAAGCGCGGTGCTCTCCACCACAGTTCGCAATCAACAAAGCAGTCGGGTGTAACTCCGCGACTTGCACAGTCGCATGGGTTTTGCTTGGACGGAACATTTGCCCATTGACGTGGGTGCGTGTGATCCAAGACTTGCACAACACGATTTGCCACGTAGGTTTTCAGTTTGTGCGGAGGTGTCCTAATCCATGACAGAACTACCGAAGAGTCCGTGAAGAGATGAATGGATGGAGAGTTCATCCTCTGACGCAGACTTTTCAGGGAGTGCAAAAGTCGAGTGAGCAAAACTGCTCCACACAGCTCCAGGCGAGGCAGACTGACCGTCTTGAGAGGGGCCAATTTGCTCTTAGCTGTTAGTAAGTACATCTTCACGTCCTGGGGCGTTTCAACACGTTCGTAAATCACTGCAGCGTATCCTAGCGTGCTAGCGTCACTGAAACCGACTAATTGGCATGCGGAGTGGGCAACATCTAGTGGTATGTAGCGAGGGATTTTGATTCGGGAAAGCAAATGAAGTTGACCATAAAATTGCTGCCATTGACGATCTATGTCGAACGGGAGTGGGTCGTCCCATTCAATACCCTTCTGCCAGGTATGTTGCAGCAAAGTTTTAGCTGTGAATACAACGGGCGTCAACCAACCAAGAGGATCATAAATTCTTGCCAGTTGTGACGATAAACCTCTTTTGGTAGAAGCGGAGTTAGTGAGAGAAACAACGTAGGAGAAGGAGTCCCCAGCTGGTTCATATTGAAGGCATAAGATCCTGATGCATTCATCATCATCGCTATCTCGAACGACCAAAGCGTGCTCCCGATGGTCAACAGGTACCATATCAAGAATTTCTTGACGATTACTCGCCCATTTTCGGAGTGAAAAACCTCCTAAACTAAACAGATCAATTAATTATTTCTGTAAAGTAGCGGCGAGTTCCACTGAGACGACACTCAGACAAACATTATCAACGAAGGTTTGATTAATAATGGCGTCAGAAGCTAACGGAAAACGATCCCCTTCATCCTGGACCAACTGGACTAGCGTGCGTTGTGCCAAAAATGCGCTCGGTTTGACACCAAAGACCAACCTGTTGAGTTCATACTCAACCATTTCACCCTCAAGCTGCGGGCGGTAGAACAGGTGCTGATATTTACGATCATTGGGATGCACATTTATCTGTCTGTACATTTGGCGAAGATCACAGCATACAACAACTGAACCAAGGCGGAAATTAGTGAGAATCTCACAAATATCCTTTTGTAATTTCGGACCCCGTAGTAGGACGTCATTCAGACTAGTTGAGGCGGAATCAGGGCTAAAGGAAGCGTTAAAAACCGTGCGCACTTTGGTAGTAGTGCTACTATCTTTCAAAACACAGTGGTGCGGGATTACATAGCGGGTTCTCGCGCGGGACTCATATGCCATAACTGAATAAACTCATCCATGTAGCGTCGATATTCGTTGAAAATGGCAGATTGACGTTTCAGCCGTAGTTCGAGACTATTTAAACACTTCTCCGCATAAATTCGTGTGTTGGGAAGGGAGACCGGACCTTTTTTGAAAGGCAAATTGACAGTATAGCGTCCTGACTCGTCGCGGGTATGCTTTTCACAAAAAAAGAGAATGTTTTTCACAAAAAACATCATCAGGATCTTCAGGGCGGGGCGTACAAACTTCTTCTATTTCCCAAAATTTTTGGATTGAACAATCCAGTTTCTCACAGCATGTAAGCATTGAGCAAGGGGTTTCGGCGATGGCGTCATCACCAGAAGGAATGGGTCCGCCTATGACCCAGGCGAATATGGTGTTGATGGCTGCGGGCTCACCCTTGATAATATCGAAGGGTTCTCCCAGAATACTGGTATAAAGGTCGGCTCCCAGCAACAATTCCACAGCTGATCTCTTGTGGAACGCTGGATCAGCAAGCTTGAGATGTTTGCGAAAAATGTTTTCATCTACAGAAAAATTGGGTTGAGGTGCGGAGATGTGTGCCAGAACTTGAGCTTTGGTAAACAACAGATCTTTCGGCACAATATTGAAAGTACAAAAAAAATTGAAGTAAAATTGAAGTAAAATTGAAAAGTAAAACTGTAAACAACAGATATTCGGGACAATATTGAGCAAGTCACAGTGCCCCTGACAGAGAGTGGTTGACAATTTGCAACACCAACCACACCTAGTGTACTATGCACCCTGGGTAACCCTAACCGCTGCACACACGATTCCGCTATCAAACTTAATTGGGACCCACTGTCAAGAATTGCTTTCACTGGGCGTGGCGTACCAGTTTTATCCTTGATGTGTATTATTGCCGTACACCTTTGCGAGTATTGGGCGCATCTACAATACAAGTAAGTGAGGAGCGCGTACCACGAGCGTTTACAAGACGATTCGATAGGTTGGAGTGGACTGTATTGAGTGTCTGGACTATTATTTTGGACATGATCATGCTCATGCGATCGAGGCGGAAAATGCAATAAGGTGTGATGAGAACTAGCTTTACACTCAGTGCATGAAGCGGTAGATCGGCATTCGGACCTCTTGTGAAATCCCTAACACCCATAACATAAATTATTTTGCTTGACAAAGGCAAAGCGTTCAGAAACATTCAATTTTTTAAATTCCATGCAAGCGTACAATTTGTGATGTTCATTGCATCCTGGACATTTAGAAGAATCCCTTTTATTTTTAGCGTTGGTTGTTGTCATCTAACTTATATTAGATTGGTATGTTTTGAGCGGTTTTTCAGATTGTTTATTTTTGTTGTATTTTTCCGACGTCTTATGAAGCGCATCGGGGGCTAACTCTGTAATTCGTATCTGATCTTGAACATATCTTACAAGCTCGTCAAATTTGGGCGTGACGGTAGAAGAGTACCTATTTTCAAATTCGAGGCGCATAACCACAGGTAGAACTCTTATCCCGATTTGCATAACGAAGAAATCGAAGAGATCGGGTATTTCCAATCGAGTGCACTAGTACTGGTACTGAAAACATCAATAAATGTACACAAGGCGGCATGCGAATTTGTGGGCGTTGGTTTGAATGACAATATTTTGTTGATGGCGTTGGCACCTAAGAGTCTAACATTCGGAAATCGAGTAGTTAGAGTTTCGTATGCGATTAAATAATTATCATTGGTGATTGGTAGAGTTATAACCAACGATAAAGCGTGCGATCTCAGTAAGCTTCTGAGGTGCGTGAATTTTTCAATTTTTGAGTACGATTTATTGTCATGTACCAACGTAGAGTACAAGGCGAAAAAGTTAGGCCATTTTTCAATATTTCCATCGAAGGGTTCGATTTCAATCTTCGGAAGGCGGCATTGCACAATCGAGGATTCTATTGGGCTTGTAGCGGTGACGGCATGCGAAGTAGTTTCTGTGTTCGATGAGTGTTGAGGGTGCGTGAACAACATAGAACGTGCGGTAGATTGCACAGTGAAATACATGTTTTCTTAATGCGTGTAAGGATTAATTACATCTATCCGTTTATCAGCGGGTAAATTAACGTTCAGATCGCCTATCTCATCACTTAATTCATCAAATAATTTGAAATCATTCTCCAAGAGCTTGTAGCGCGATGTGAATGCTTCAGCATCTGCCGTAAGAGGTTGTGCTTTCTTAGAAATTGCTTCCTTAGACCTTTTGGCAATATCGTGAAGTGCTGTAAGACGTAATATATATTTTTGGCGTCTGCGTTCAAGAGAATCGATTATGAGTTTGGTGTTTTCCATCGTGAGGGATAAAGATGACTTGAATAGGCAATAAGGAATGGGAAAAGTAAGCAAGCTATTACAAACCTAGCTATGGTGTAATGAACACACCGACGGGTCAGCGAACAAAGTTTGTTTGGATACATAATACCTACTTCGAAATTTTCTTCTTCAAATTTAATCTATCCGCGCTCGCAAGGACCAAATGGTGGGGGGCGGAAATGACAACCTATAATTAATGAAGTAACTAAATTGGCTCGGACTTGTAGAAACTTTGAGATTCCTACCTGTTGGTCGATGGTGCCTCGAGCTGGGGGCCCCCGTAGCGGCAGCGTCCGTGGTTCTTCTCGGAAAAAGGGCGATGATTCGGAGGAAAGAATCGCGGGAGGGAAAAGCCTGAGCCAATTACACTATATGTTATGAATGTTACCAAAGAAAGCGGGGTACCGAATAGGTAATTAATTATGCGCCAACGACTGAATAAGAGCGAACGGTTTTCGGGCGGCAAGCTTGAGTTGACAACAACGGTGATGGGCGAATACTACGAGTAAACTCTATCTTCATCCCGAAAGGACGAAGGCTTCCAAGCTAAGCTGATAAGGAGATTAGTACGAATGTGAACCATCACTCTATCTAGTGGCATTTTCCCGAATTTATCAGGCAGAAGGCAGAAAGAAGAGTTTCCTCCAAGTACCTATATGAAAGTTCTTACCGGAACAACTCTTCATCGGTTGCGGAGTTATATTTCGTCGATATGAAGTAATAGTAGTACTTGGTGACGACGTGTATGGTCTCACTTGCCACCACGTACATATCAATCCAATCCATCCCGGTTTGCCGAATTGGATCATCTACCACTTTCCAGGGGTAGACAGAGACGTTGAATGGAGGCTGCGTTATATTTGAAATCAACATCAACCGGTTCATTGTATTGAGTACTTGAGTCATTTTGGCTGTCACAACCACACTCGAAGCGGAACGATCCAATCCGTTAACAACCTGGAACCATTGGTTTTGTTGAGTGTAATGTAGGTATTGATTAAAGTGAACGCCCACGCTGGTGTGCAGATTACTACTTGGTACCTATTCCAATATTACGAAGATTTTTGTTAATCCGACAATTTTTTGGTTTATTATTTTCAATAATGAACCATTGGAATCGAGCATGAAAAAAAAAATTCTTACCCCCCCTCAAAATTTGATGGTTTACGTTTCAAGGTATGTAGAATCCAAAACTGCAATAAAAATATTTCTGTCTGTCCGCCGTACGCCGTACGCCGTACGCCGTACACCGTACGCCGTACGCCGTACGGGCCACTTTTCTTAGTTACCATGAAAAAAAATTGATGAAATTCGGGTTATAGGTTCCGTTCGGCGTCTAGTTGGTCCTCGAAGCTCGACGTTACTGTGAGTCATCTCTAAGGGGTTCAAAATAGGGGTTGGAATTTTCAAAACGCCTATACCATTTTTTTACGTAAATATTTTTACGGTTTTAAATAGTTCTTGAACTTGCGAGTTTTTTAAGACCATCCGGAGCATCGTACGTCCAGCCGTTCGTTCACAGTAAGGCCCCGAAGTTTGCACCGACAGGCATTTTCGACTCCAGTGTGAATGAAATTGTATACAATTCAAACCAAATCTCGTAACCAGAGACGCGCCCACAATAGGAATTTGTGAATACGGTCAATCATTGGTAGGGATCACCTGATTATATTGGCGGAGTATGAAGTCGAGTTGGATGTTCTGTGATATTATTTAATTTGAAAAATGATGGCACTTTTGGAGTTTGTTGGTAGTAGTGAAACTTGAACAAACGTTGAAGTATTATTGATGGGTAAATTATTACTACGGTAAATCATTACTCAACGGTAAATTATTACACAACGGTTCATTATACCATCTACGTAGAAGGGGCTGGAGTTTGTTGGTAGGTACTTTTGCAACTTTTTTCACTCCTCATCAACAATTTCTTTTCAGAACTTCATTATGTGTGTTTCTTTTTGTTAGGTACTGTTTGTCATCGGCAGAATTATTTTAGCAACATTTAACTCGTGATTTAGGTAGGTACCTAGTAACGAGTACGGGGTTAGGTACTAACCTACGGAGGGTCTGCGATCTAAATAATTATGCATAGAATAGTACATATCATATTATATAGACGGGTTATCTATACATAGAGCTGTGATCTGTAACAGAAGGGTATTCTATACAAAATAATAAACCGTTGTGCAGGGATTTGCAGCGTTTTCCATTGATATCCAGCCCGCCATAATAGTACCTATGCTCGGGGCCCTACCTAAAAGTGCAATAGGTACCTACTTACCTAAACATTTTCAGAGTGTTATTTCAGAGGGTTACTACAGAGCCCAAAACCAGAACTTGCCCTGCTCCCGAAATTGGCTTGATACCTAATGGAGTAAAATTATTATGAAACGTTGCCCAAAAGACCGATTTTCATTCAAGTGACCGAAACTCACGAAATCACAAAACGTTTATTATTAACTAGTGGGTCCGCTGACCGGGAGGAGCCTCAAGCAGAAATTGGAAATTTATTAAGATAAATCCGAATTGTTGAGCTTCCAGGCCCAGAAATATAAATTTCCGTAAAAATTTCGTACCAGTTGTTATCATTAGGGCCAAGATTTTTGTGTCGCTAAAAAAATAGCTGTTTTATGCACCTAAAATATGTTTTACAACTCCAAAAATGCAACTAATTAGTAAAACATGAAATTAAAAACATCTGAAGTACGAGGCTTCACGCTACTTTCCCAACGTGTAGGTACTTGTAATTAATGTAAATGGGTGATATTGGTGGGTTTTTTTGCCTAAAACCATAAAAATTGCTTTTTGAATTACATTTTAGTGCTTCCAGAGCTCTTCAGAGTGTAATGATGGGGATCGGGGGTATATATCTGATATTTTTTGGTCGTAAATTTCATCAAACTTCATTGGAGTCGTTTGGGAGAAGTGACAAAATAAAACCCATAGAAATTATTACTTTGTCTAGTGGTTTTAGGGGCGAGGGAGGTTTCAGATATATTTTTTTCTGCATGAAGGGTAACTCGTATGAATTGTATAAAATCGTTGAATTTGCGCCCCCTCCCCCCCCCCCCCGTTTTTAACAAAATTTTGGGGGATCCGGAGCCTCCCTGAGGACAATGATGGGATGGGAGGTATCGGTCATAATTTTTACCCACCTAAAGGGGACAACCTAACTCATGTGAATTTTGATGATTTTTCTGGTACTTCTTCATTATCTGGTATACACCAAAAAAAATTCTCAGATTTTGATTAAATTATTTAATAACGTTTCTCAACAACAAAACAACTATTGCATACTTGTACCATCTATTCAGAAGTCCCAAACAACCTGCTCATTCACGGGATAGTTTCTGGGATTGTTTATCTTTTTTGAGATGCGAGCGCTAGCGAGCATCCAGATCGCTTGAAAATGCGAGCGGCGGAATGGGAACTAAACTTCTTGTACACCCACCGTCTTGTCTGACTGAACAATCGATGTATTTGAGATAATGGTAATTGTTGTTGAGAAACGTTATTAAATAATTTAATCAAAATTTGAGAATTTTTTTGGTGTATACTAGATAATGAAGAAGTACCATTTTTCTCATAAAATTGAGCCGTTTCATTTGTTTGTTTTTACAAAACTGCTCCAAAACCAAAACTTCTGGCATCAAAATTTGAATTAGACGATTTGTTTTTATTATTAACATATTAAATTTTTACTGGGAATGCCTAATATTTTGCAAAATATCCCTTTACTTGTAGCAGCAGAACATTTTCAATTCTATCAATTCAATTCCAAGTATCAGGTGTAAACTGACTCAAAATATGTAAATCCAAAATATTTCACCAGAGGGGAGAAGGCGAATTTTGAGGGATTGGGAGGGGAGAAGACTTGAGTCGGAAACGGCCGAAACCCCTCGACCCGGTGCTGTGTCGCCAGACGTTCCTTTCGGAAGCGCAATGCTATGAATGTCTTGGCTTCAAGGTCATTTGCTAAATATGATCCTTGGGGCGAGTTAGAGCAGTCTTCTGAGGACGGTAAGGCAGTTCGCCACAGCAAGGATATAGTTTCATGATATATTATACATAATGATTATGTCGTGGTATCCTCCCAGAACCACTCCCTGTAAACTTTAGATCTCGCAAATAAACCTAGAAGTGGGGACGAATGACACAGGAGCACTGAGGAACCTAGAGGGGATCCCCACCATCCTCCACTAGCTGGAGGATGAAGGGAGATAGCCCTCAGGGCTATAAAGAACTCGCCTCCTTCGCCTTTCTAGCCATTCTACGCTCTCCTCTAGTCGCTGACTACTCTCTCACCTCGCTCCTCCTCTCTCTCTCCTTAACCTAAAAGATCCTGGATTTGGTGGCATCCTTGAGTGTTGGAACCAACCAGGCAAACGCGCCCGAAAAGATCCCGGAATTGGTGACATCCACTGTGTTGGAACCAACTGGGCACACATCCTAAAAGATCCCGGAATTGGTGACAGCCTCCAGTGATGGAACCACTGCCAATTGAGTTGAGTTCAATTGAGTCGAGGTAAAAGTAGAGATGGGTAGGCAAAACTTCGCTTCAATGCAGGGGCGTTGCGTCCATAAGGCCACTGCCCCAGCACCCAGAAACACTAAGAGTAAAAAAAAACTCCAACCATGTGCTGAGTTGCCATTCAGTTCCCTCTGTAAACTGTACCTACCTAGCATTTTTCACAAAGTTCAACAGCGACTCGAGAGAGTTCTCTGGCTATGGATGTTCAATATGTGGATCCGTCATGTTGGCTCCCTGTAGCTCCCCAGATGGAGCATGTTATCAGAATATAGCGACAGTAATCGATGCCGTGCAATCGAAATCGAAACCTAGGCTCCTGAAACTGGCAGGTCCTGGGACCTAGTTCCGCCATGGCAACTGAGAAAAGTGGCCCATCCGCACAAGCTCAGTCGAGTAAAAATGTTGTTTGCCACGCCCACTTTGGACCACTGCCCCAGAATCTGATTCCAGCCCCAAAATTGTTCATTTCACAGTCGATTCGATCCCTTCGATTCAGTTTGCCATCTCGATACGAGATGCTCCTTCTTCTGACTTGTTTTTCTCTGAATCACATTCGCTTTCTCTGTCAGTTTTCAATTTTTTTGCGTCAAATTTTGCACGTTTTGCGTTCAGTCCGGTTCCTGTTTGCTGTTTGTGGTTTCGGATTGATCGGCATCAGCACATAGATAACTATCTAGCTTCTAGTCAATAGCTTCTCCATTCAAGATTCAAGTAGGTACCAGCTGACGGGTCATTGTTTTGTTGTATTTTAGTTTACCATATTTTTGTAACACATGAATTCGGTGGCTAGTTTTCAGTAGAAATAATTGTCTTTGCTGAATATCACTGCTATCAGTAAATAAGGGAATATCAGTAATATCAGTAAATAAGGGAAGGGTGTTGTTGCCTTGGGGTATTTTGTCCCCACGCACCGCTAATGCTTCAATGTTTGTTCCCTCACACCTTCTGCATTCCAGTCAGTATTGAATTAGCCCTCGTTCAGGTCAACATGCCATAATATATATATTATATACATTCATGCTACATACGTTTATACCTACTCCTTGACACATGCTGTTCCTCAACTTTCAACGTTGTGTAAAAGGGACACTACTTATTTGGGGCAAAAATAGTACCGTCCGATGTGCCCCAAAAATAAGCGATATCCACTGTGTGTTCACTTCACTGTTCATTGCTCTTTGCTCAGAGTTGCGTAATGTGCAAACGAAATCTTGGGGAACAGAAGGCATGCAGACGCAACTTAATAGTTACGTAGATGGATAAATAAACCGAAATTTCACCTGAACCAACTTGTCGGTTTTCGTTTTAGGATACTTCTGTTTGTCAGATGAAAAACTGTTGAATATCTTATGGTAAGTTGGATTACCTGTGCAGTGAACGGTTGTGGTGTAAATGAAAATGTCATCATAGGAAGATAATAGTAAAGCCAGTTTCTTATTTCAGGATAAAAGGGGTTTTACACTGACTTTTTTTTCTGTTTAGGCATGTTCTTATTTTATTGAAATTTTCCTGACTCATACAGGAGGTCAGGGTGATACAATGATGACTCAGTTGAGCAGCTCATCATTGTATCATCCTGAAGACCTCTGCATCATCGGCAAATCCCAAAATTCCTAAAAAATTCCTCTGGTTTCCTGACTTAAGTTTTATTGCATCATATTCTATTTATTACATCTTCTGTACAGAGGAGATATACTATTTTGCGTGGTACTAAGGTATTATACGGAGGCCACTAGTTTCCACCGCGCTGCGGCGGTGTAATTAGGATTGAGGTTTGTAAACACCTTACCAACATTATCCTTGATAGTAATGTCTCGAGTGAATTATCCATCAGCGGAGGAACAAAAGACACCGTGGTACCGCTCGTTACCATTTGGACTCGTATTTGGCGGAATATCTGTGGCGATCGGGAGTGGCAGCGAGTGGTGGCGATGCGTTCCGCACTATTCTGGCCGACATTGCTGCCTTTTGGGAGGCGGTGAAGACAAACCAGTCGTCGTAATAGCTTCAAATTCTCACTGTTAGTTCATTAATCTGTCTAACACAACGATGTAGTTTTCTCGTTTCCCCGGAAAGGGGAACCCCCTCAAAACTAGTGGCCTCAGTATAATACCTAAGTACCTTTTGTGTCCTATGAAAGTTCCATTGTTATAATAATCCAATAATAAATAGTTATCAGGTCTCGTTGTTTTTGACCCCCACTGAAAATAATTCCGATGTGTCACTTTGACCTAGTCATGAAGATAAAGCTTTGAAGTAAACGACAAAATAGGAGGATAGTTACATAGCTAATAATTTCCATTATTTCTCTCTTGTGGTGGTACTTCTGGTTGTCAGACATAACGATCGTTCGGCTAATATATACCATTTCCGTCAACGCAACTCTGTCATTACCAGCACGTGCCAGCTTCCAGATCAGTTTGATGGTTTCTTTGATTGCATCGTTATTCGAGGGTTTTGGCCCTTCCTGAAAGACAAAAAATATAGTGCGCGAGGTGGTTCAGTTGTACAGCTGCAGTATACAGGTGGTTTTGACCTCCTTACCAACATCTTTCAGAATTTTCCCTGACTTCCTTGTTTTCTAAATATTGAGAGGAAATTTATACATTACGTCCCTACGTCTGTATGTGACACAGATATCAAGGTTTGCGATTTTTTACCAACCAAAACTAAAATTTGGACGCCTATTTTTCGTGGCAATTTGTTAATCATTAGAAGTATTATTCTGCCTCGATTCACTATTTTAAACCACTTTTGGTGACAATATACATTTCTGGCAATTTTCAGCCGTTTTAACAATTTTTGGTTCAGCGTTTATATTTGGAAGTAATAGCACATCTCCGAACTGATCACGTTTGCCATAACTAATAACATATAACAACTGATAATTTGCGTTTACAGCGAAATAGCAGTTTTCACCTTGTAGCCATAGTCTGATATCATCTAGCATATTATCTCTCAATTATAATGTGTATAATATTATTTATACGTTGTGTATTATAATATACATATAAAATGTATATTAATAAAATGTATATTATATGTGCAGACGTATAATTATAAAGTCATAATGTTGGATTCCATTCAGAATGCTTTGAACCAGAAACCTCTTCGGAAAAACGCTGCAAATTATTACAAACGGTTTATTGTTATTATTTTCCTGCCCATGAATACCCCTGGAGCCGGCCAGGCAATTACAGTTTCATAAACATGCTGTGAATTCAAGAATTCCATCTATAATAATTGCTTGTTGATATGCGTAAAACATAAAGTGTAGCTGAAAGAAAATTCGCGCATTTTGAAATTTATAAAGGACCATCTAGAAGATACAGCCCAACAAATACCCCTCGAATTTTAGCATAATCGAGTCATTTATGTGTAGAGGGCAGTCTAGGAGCTACACCCAACTACCGACCGAATGTGAGCAAAATCGGGCCATAGGTTCATGAGAAATTGAGTACCGCGGACTTAGCGTTTGGCATGAGCAGCGGCCATACCAATGATTCGATCGTTCTGAAATTCATAGAGTGCAATCTAGGACCCAACCCGCATGATCCCTGAAAATTTCAGCGAAATAGGATTTGAGCTGAAGAAGTTATAGATACATATGTCAAGCATTTGTGAACGCAGACGGATAGACACCGAACCCAAATTGTACACGTAAAACGCGAGTTGAAATTTTTATTTTGAGACAAAAACTATTTCTACTAAACTTTGAAAATAGAGCTTCCGCTACCTTAGTAGACTCTGAAGCAAAATCTCGAACAGCCAGAGGCGGTTCTGGCCAGTTTTCTTTCATACGCAATGAATAATGAATTTTCCACACAATCTCATTTTGGTTTATTATTTTCAATAATGAACCTTTGGAGTTCTTAGTTACAAGGGTTTGGTAACTAAGAAAAGTGCGAAGTACGGTGGACGGACAGAATTTTTTTAATTTCATTGTCGGATTCTACGTACCTTGAAACGGAAACAGTAAAATTTTGACGGGAGGTTAAATTTTTTTCCATGCTCGATTCCAAAGGTTCGTTATTGAAAATAAAAACCAAAACGCAAAATGCTGTTGGTATATTGAATATACATTTTAGTGGACGATCATCGTTTTCCTAAAATGATCAGAAGGCAGTAAGGCACGGCTACTATCTTGGCTCACTAAATAGTGGATGAAATCAAGCATATTTATGTTAACTTCTTCATTGTTACAAGAGGATATGTAACTATCATGAATTTTTTCAGCACATGACTTTGTGAGTAAAAATAAGTATATCACAACCACGTATTTAATTTTCGAAAAATTGCTAAAACAAATGCCGCTTGTACGAGTTAATAAATTATTGTAAGCCTCACTTTACGCTCAGCAATTACATCGATTATAGTCGGTGTAAATGAAATCGAGATATCTTACGTACAGTTTCCTTTGGTATCATCGCCTCAGTACTTCGTACTCCCATATGATTTATGCATGTTACGTAAGATGGGTTGGCCAGTTTTACGTAAGAGAACTGTTGAACGTCCCCTATTATGAACTCGATTATATCCGTATCTGTAACAGCAGAAGAGACATAAAGCATCTACATCAGAATGAGTGATGAGTTTTCTTGTACATAATCGCAACACCAGCAAAGAATTCTACGTTCTGAAAAGCAGTTCCAAAGAAAACCGAAGACATTAACTTGGAAATTTCATTTCAAGGGGCCGAATGGAAAACGCTATGCTTTGCTTCAGTGTTATAGGAACTTTTGCGCTAGTTCTGAAAATAACCGAAAATGGAGGATGCCTAAAATAGTTGCATATTTCTCAAAACGCTCCCCATTGTTAAAGAAGGGTCTGAGACGATTAATTCGAATGAGAACAACGTGTGCTGTCAAGCCGTTCGACTTTCATATTTTTTATTATTTTTTTCCCCATTGTTTTCTCAAGGTTGTTGTGCTCTTTTACAAGAGAAGCTAACAACAAACCCCCAAAACACGAAAAATCACGAATAACTTGAAGTACATCGCTGGAGAGCTCAAGTTGGTCATATTCGAGATCCGACGCATATATTTTGTCATCAATTTTGGTTTATTATTTTCAATAATGAACCATTGGAATCGAGCATGAAAAAAAAAATTCTTACCCCCCCTCAAAATTTGATGGTTTACGTTTCAAGGTATGTAGAATCCAAAACTGCAATAAAAATATTTCTGTCTGTCCGCCGTACGCCGTACGGGCCACTTTTCTTAGTTACCATGAAAAAAAATTGATGAAATTCGGGTTATAGGTTCCGTTCGGCGTCTAGTTGGTCCTCGAAGCTCGACGTTACTGTGAGTCATCTCTAAGGGGTTCAAAATAGGGGTTGAAATTTTCAAAACGCCTATACCATTTTTTTACGTAAATATTTTCACGGTTTTAGATAGTTCTTGAACTTGCGAGTTTTTTAAGACCATCCGGAGCATCGTACGTCCAGCCGTTCGTTCACAGTAAGGCCCCGAAGTTTGCACCGACAGGCATTTTCGACTCCAGTGTGAATGAAATGTATACAATTCAAACCAAATCTCGTAACCAGAGACGCGCCCACAATAGGAATTTGTGAATACGGCCAATCATTGGTAGGGATCACCTGATTATATTGGCGGAGTATGAAGTCGAGTTGGTTGTTCTGTGATATTATTTAATTTGAAAAATGATGGCTCTTTTGGAGTTTGTTGGTAGGTAGTGAAACTTGAACAAACGTTGAAGTATTATTGATGGGTAAATTATTACTACGGTAAATCATTACTCAACGGTAAATTATTACACAACGGTTCATTATACCATCTACGTAGAAGGGGCTGGAGTTTGTTGGTAGGTACTTTTGCAACTTTTTTCACTCCTCATCAACAATTTCTTTTCAGAACTTCATTATGTGTGTTTCTTTTTGTTAGGTACTGTTTGTCATCGGCAGAATTATTTTAGCAACATTTAACTCGTGATTTAGGTAGGTACCTAGTAACGAGTACGGGGTTAGGTACTAACCTACGGAGGGTCTGCGATCTTCATAATTATGCATAGAATAGTACATATTATATTATATAGACGGGTTTTTAATTTGATACGGAAACCAATTCTTGAAACTGAATTGATCCCCAAGAAAATTAAGGTGTCACAAACAGTGTATCTCCCATTTTGAAACTACGATCGTAGTGTTTGCCTCAATTATACCTACAGTCCTAGGGTTTGTGGAATAAGGATCTAAGACCCATCAGGCTTACGCGTTGAAGGTACCTAACTACTGTTCTTTGTGAAATAGCACGAATATTAGGATCATACCTGTAGAGTTGGGAGCGATCGCTTCAGAAATTACGTAGGATATTGGTAAGTCATTGTTCAGCACTGGATGTTCCAGTATGAATGTAATATACCTTTCATCATTTACATCTTCTAAATATTCTGGTTCGAAACTCACAGCCACGATCGGTTTTTTCATCGGGACTGCAACGTCTACAGAAATAGTGCAGTAGAGATCGTGTTCTGAAAATAAGAAGCTTCCCTAAATATTAGCTGACTGATTTATTATATAATATCTCTAAAAAATAAAATATCAACAAAGCAAGCTGTGCTACTTACGAGGTATATACCTAGTTACTCCAAGGACACTGCCTAAACTCAACGTTGGTGATTAGATGAACGCGTAATAGTGGACAGCATGGTATCTCTTCTCTGATGCATTTTCAAACTTTGAGTAATAAAAAACTTTCTGTGACTAGGTATCGTCTTCAGTGAACCAAAATGCCAATGAAAATTCTGCTTGAAAATGCGTTTATAAGGCTAGAAATTTTGTTTCCCCAGAACCATGTGGATGCGCCAATAGTGGAAAGTATTGCATGTCTGTGGAGGGTTGATGAAGATCTAGCCTGAAGAACCCCAGACGTCAGGTTACCTACTTATAGCACAGCAAGTCATGTACATATACGTATACCAACTGAGTGAACTTGTAATCTCTAATCTTGAGGATTGTTGATGGACGTAGGTAAGTACCTACAACTTACTTCGTTCGCTACTTACCTACATGAACAACTACTAATACAAGAACATTATCAGACTTACTGGTACTTCGTACACGATGCACATAAAGTTTTCAGTTGGATCGAAACAAAAACCGTCCACAATGAATTTTTCTCTAATGTATGCTTTATCCAACAATTATTTGTTGCCTGTGTTCGGTTAAATAGGTAGGCAGGTACTTACTAGACGCTGTGATTTCAATGTAGGGGTTCTCAGTCTGCTCTTTCGTGAGATTTTCAAATGTGTGAGGGGGTATCTCTAATGCAGTCCCCTGTGTTTCGGGAGCAATGAAGCGTTCGATGCCCCAAGACTCTCCAGCGAATGTTGCCGACCACTTTATATCAAAAGAGCCCGTGGCCGATGATAAACGATTAAGCTCTACTCTCATGTTAGTTGCTAATCGAGGGTTGACTGAAGGGTAACAATTATATGTGCAACTGGAAGAAAGACGGTAGGTAAAAAAAAGGAAAACTGCAAATTATTACACAACTGTTAATTATTTTCCTGTTTGGATCTGCTCAGATCACTGAATTCCTATTACCCTGATTTAGCAGGGCCTTAGTTACCTAGCTCCTTTGTTACCACGAACCAAAATTAAAGGGTTGAAAATAGAGGTTGACATCCTCAAAACTTCGTAGCTCGAATTTGATTCCGAACTTGAGAATTTGTTATATACCTACTATACTTAGTATACTACCAGTATATTACAGTATACTGTAGTATAGTACACTATAGTATACTATACTACTATAGTATGTAGTGTAGTATAGTATACTATACTATAATATGCTACACTTAGTGTGTAACTTCAGTGTACACACTACTATACTATACTATATACACTACTTCAGTGTATATAGTATAGTATACTAGTGGTATAGTATACTATACTATATACACTGAAGTTACCTACTCCCCTTCCTCGAGTTTCTTGAGTACCTAGGTAAGTAGACAAAACTGAATCTATTTTCTTAACGCTGCAAATTATTGCACAACGGTTTATTATGTAATAGTAGGGTAAAAAGGACAGTTCGGCGCCAGTTTTCAGGCGTCAGGTTAGGCAAAGCCCTTAGCATGCCTAGCGGGGGTCCTGGCTCCACCCCCAGCTCCGTCCCATCCCCCCTCTATATAGGATAGTGTACTATACTGCTGTCTATGCTAGTATATTATGCTATACTAGCTATATTATGCTATAGACTTTCACTGAACCATATGAAAACGGCGTCCCTACCTCGGGTAATACATCCCTGGTGGCATCTGTCAGTGATGAGGCTAAAGTTACCACTTTGGTTTCCTCGTCCCAGCTGTTGCTCCTCACGATCAGCTCGAACTGTTGGCAGTAAGACTGCTCAGTCCCCCCAAACTTATAGTAGGCTTGAGTGTGCCCAAGGTTCTCACACGCTATGCGAGAACAGGACAGGAAACGCTGTGGGTAGGACGCGGGATGCCGGCCGGCTGCCGCTGTCCCGTCCTGCGCCTATTTACCCACAACAGGCAGGACCTTCCTCAACTCTCTTTCCCCCACCGCTCGGCATACTCCCCTCGTTTCAAGCTCTCCTGGTTCTCAAACAACATTTTTGTCC
Organism: Leptopterna dolabrata; assembly: GCA_954871275.1. NCBI lineage: Eukaryota > Metazoa > Arthropoda > Insecta > Hemiptera > Miridae > Leptopterna > Leptopterna dolabrata. The sequence goes on from OX940975.1 coordinate 65,171,016, forward strand.
ACGAGGTACTACCTAGTTCCCATTTGCTTCTCAGAGTGAGAGTGGTTTCATTTTATTGTGTTCGTCTGTCATACAAGTTTAATTCATGAGTGAATCATCATCATCGTAATACAAACCTGTCAGGCATTCTCTTTGATCTTCGTATCGTAATACCTACAACAGTGTGATAGATCATATAGCACTCTGCATTTTTCTACCTCTACAATGAGGGTTTCTTCAGTAAATTCCATTCTCAACCAAACAACCTAATCTGAAAAAACAAAGATGTCGGGGGGAGGGCACCAGATTGAAAGGCACTGGTGTGAGGGTGAGCATGGGGAAGGCGAGTGTGAACGTGGAGAAAAATTTGACGGTGGAGGGAGAACGCCCCGTGCCAGGAAACGCCGTTTTTCGCTTTGAGAGGCGTCCTGTTCCTACCGCATGCCGTGACCGCCGCGTCCCACCTAGTGTGCTTATCTCCAAATACGCAGAAGCGAAAAAATACGAACCGTGTCCCGCGGCTGTTTCCCGTCCTGTTCCTGTCCTGTTCCCGCCTAGTGTGCTCAAGCTCCTTACTCCCCACCGGCTGCGGCTCAGGCATCTCCTGTCCACCAACCAACATCCACGCTCCAACACGGCCCCTAGTGCTTCCGCATTTGGCTTTGCAGTAACCTCTCCATGCACACCAAATGCTGCTTCAACAGAACGCGTGTGCACTCCTCTAGTGCACTACTCAGTCCACAGGTCCATAAATTCCTGCATATTGCAGTGTCTGGGAGTAGCGGCACTTGGGTAGCATTCATGCCCTCTAGCTCGCCTACGGCGTCGTTGGACTGCGAATGTCTTCCGCTGCTCCCTCCGTCAAATCAGCGGGTGATCGCCTGGTTGACCGGATCTTCATCTCGACTATGGGTTTTACAGTTAATCCCACCGCTGTCTCCAATATTGTTATAGTTTTTATCGGTAGTAGGTATATAGTTGTACTGTACTATACTAGTATACTTCGCTAAGTAAAGTACTAAGTATTATAGTATAGTAAGACTGTGACGTTTGAATCATTCACACTCATGTTGGAGAAGCTTTTCGGTGGTACTATATAACAACCCAGATATCATTGATAGGGAACAGCCGATTATAGTCACGCATGAAATCGAGTTTGTTGTTCCGTGATTTCATTTTAAGAAAGATGGATAAATCCTGGATTTTATTGATAGGTACAAGTTTGTTGTTCACGGCCAAACGAATCATCCAAATTAAGTGAGAATTTGGGGATTTGTTACCGGGTGGGGATTTCGAGGGACCGAAATGGCGGGTTGCATAAGATGGAGGCGGAGGAAATTTTCATATTTACGTAACTGTAATTGTAGCATTTTTTTCGCGGGCGCGTGTGTATGTGTGTGCGCGCGCGTGTGTGTGAGTGTGTCAGAAGGGATCTATAGAAGAAAATGGCAAACCGTTGTGTAATAATTCGCAGCGTTTTTGGGGGTGGAGGGTTTAAGTTTGTTCTTAGAGCTCGATCCCAAAGGTTCACTAATTAATATAATTTCTAACTAAAAAGGCTTTCCATTTTCCTGGTTTGTTATCAGACATTTCCAACCTCATACATCCGTGCAATCTAGCGGTGATTCCTCGAACCTGGTAGTACACGCTCCTGCTACCACTGTGTCTCTTCCTCAGGCCTCAATTAAACAATAACAATAGACTGAAAAATTGCTAACATACCTACCTCAGTACATTTGAACGCCTACTCACCTGCAAATCAAATCATCGACGTGGGTGGTTGTTTTGACAGTCACGGTCAAAAAGGTTTTACTTCCAGTGGGCACATCGACAACCATAGCCTTGAACTGTATAGTGATCCCACACGGCAGTGTTCTAAAGAAAATCTTGGGACCTGCATGGAAAGACCGGTTCCAATTATACTGATAATTATATGCCACCTGTTGGAATTATGGGAAGTCGCTGCCATGAATCGGCACTTGTTTCCAAACTTCGTGTTAACCACTTCAACGCCCCCCTCCATTACCCATTTGTAAGGCGGTGGTTATAATATAAGTTATGCCGGTAAACGGCCAAGGAATTTTTTATTAATTTACGAATATTAAGGATTGTCGTGAGTCCCTCCCGGAACTACTCCTAGCAGATTTAAGTTCTCACAAATATTTCATAAGCCAACTTTAGTTCTTACCAAATAAACCATAGGAGTGGGGAACAAGCCGCAGGAGTCGGAGCACAACCTGGATCCCCACCATCCCTTACCAAATAGGGGATGGAGGGAGACGACTTCCAGTAACATAAATACTCGCCTCCTTCGACTTTTTACTCATTCTACGCTTCCTCTAGCCGCTGGCTACTCTCTCTCTCTCCTTACCATGTCTCTCTCCTACTCCCAAAAGATCCAGCCGATGGTGGAGGTTCGCCCTTAACCAGAACTGGCAAACAACCCTAATAGATCGGTGGAGGTCCGCCCTTAACCGCACAAACATCCAAAAAGATCCAGCCGATGGTGGAGGTATCGCCCTTAACCAGAACTGGCAAATTCCCCCCTCGCCTCTCGTGGTGAATTTTACGCCAATTTAAATTCATCACAGTGGTAACCTCCGACGCTCCCGCAACCTTCCTTTCTCGTCACGATCTCGCACGCCATGCCCACATTCAATATCGGCCATTTTCGCTATTTTCACATTTGAAATTTCACAAACTCAATTTGAAATTTCAAATCCCCTACATTCAACTCCCCCTCACAACTTTCATCATCTCAACATGCTAACATTCAATGTCGGCCATTTTCACTATTTTCTAATTTGAAATTTCAAAATTCAAATTGAAATTTCAAATCCACTTTTCAACTCGTCACGATCTCGCACCTTTCTCCAATCCTGACAATCAACATTTACCAAGTCTGCCACTTTTCGCTATTTTCCAATTTGAAATTTCAAACTTCAAATTGAAATTTCAAATCCACTCTCAAATTGAAATTGAACAGTAGGACCTTTTTGACATTTACCAATTTTACCTCCAACGCCCTCATCACACAGGTAATTCCGACGTTCACGCATCCTCGAACTTATCGCAACCCCTCTTGAATTCACCTCCACCTTTCCAACGCCACCACCTCACGCCACCTTCTTTCGCTCCCCGATCTTTTAGCTGTCACCCTCTCGTCTACGCCCGTCAGCGTCAACCCTACCCCCTCGCCCGACCCCTCTCGCTGGTCACAACACATCGACGCCGATGGGAATATCCGCATCCACTGCCCCCTCTGCAACCCCACTCACCCTTCCACCTTTTTTCGCATGAACAAGGAGGGGAGATAAGTCGGCGGCTGGAGGAAAGTAGAATCAACACCCCACCACCACCCCTTTTTTCACACAGCCCCCTTCTCGGTCAGCAAACCATCAAACCAAACCAAACCAAACCCATCAAACCAAACCATGAAAACCAAAACCAAACCCAAACCAAACCCTTCCCCCAAACTCATGGAAGGCCTCAAGCCCCACCCCTTCCACCCCACTCGCCCATAAAGCAAGCGTTTTCCCCCACACTCAAGGCCTCAAGCCCCAACCCTTCCGCCCCCAAGCGTTTTCTTCCCCCCTCAGGGAGGACCCAACCCTCCCTAACGCTCGCCGAAGATATCTCACACGAGATATCAGATCCGCCAGCGCATTCTTACCCCCCCTCAGAGAGGTGCTCATACGTACTGCCCTCCCACCCCTCAACGACCCTGCAACCACGGCGAACGCCGCCACAACCACACCACCCTTCTCGACCACCACCCCTCAAACCCTCCACTCACTCGGGGGCCCTCTCTTCCCGCCCCACGATGCTGGGGGCTGACCGCTTCGCCCCCTTCACCAGCCACCCTTTGGAAGGCTTCCGCCCCTCGCCTCAGAGCCAGGGTTAAATTGCAACGGCCCACGCCTCACCCCTCCCCCCCCCCACTCGCTGGGGGGACCCAACTGTAAATATCGCACCTGTAAATACGATTCCTGTAAATATCTTTAAAACACATCTGTAAATATCGATCTCCCTTATATGTCAATGTCAATATTCTCTAGCTGTAAGTCACTTCTTTTTATACACCACCCCTCACTGTATATCCATCGCTCTAAGTTACCCATCAATGTAAATGCTATCACCTCCTCATTCGACTGTGTATTTCCGAGCTATAAGTCACTTCTCTTTGTACATAATCTCTCCTCATTCACCTGTATATTCCCCAGCTCTAAGTCACATGCTGTTTTTATCTGTATACTAGCCATAAGTTACTCCTCTTTGTGCATACTCTCCTCATGCAACTATTATATCCTAGCTCTAAGTTACTCCTCTTTGTGCATACTCTCCTCATGCAACTGTATATACTCTAAGTCACTTACCCTCTACATCTTCGTTAATATTACTCTCTCTTGTACATAGCATTTTCACTAGCTCTAAGTAACCACTTTTGTACATACTATTACTTCACGCCAATCTTCGCCACCTTTCTACCTAGTATTAAGCAAACCACCATTTCAACTACTGTCAATCACCGCCTTCAGCCTACATTGTTTGCCTCAGCCGTCGGCTTTGTAAACTTGGGCCCTCAGCCACATCCGAATGTTCACTTGCTCACTTTCCACCGCCTTCAGCACTCATCCTGTTTGCCATAGCCTTCAGCCTCTGTCACTCTGCGCCCTCAGCCCTCCTCATATCTTTGTTCGAACTGGGGGGACCTCTGTCGTGAGTCCCTCCCGGAACTACTCCCAGCAGATTTAAGTTCTCACAAATATTTCATAAGCCAACTTTAGTTCTTACCAAATAAACCATAGGAGTGGGGAACAAGCCGCAGGAGTCGGAGCACAACCTGGATCCCCACCATCCCCTACCAAATAGGGGATGGAGGGAGACGACTTCCAGTAACATAAATACTCGCCTCCTTCGACTTTTTACTCATTCTACGCTTCCTCTAGCCCCTGGCTACTCTCTCTCTCTCTCCTTACCATGTCTCTCTCCTACTCCCAAAAGATCCAGCCGATGGTGGAGGTTCGCCCTTAACCAGAACTGGCAAACAACCCTAAAAGATCGGTGGAGGTCCGCCCTTAACCGCACAAACATCCAAAAAGATCCAGCCGATGGTGGAGGTATCGCCCTTAACCAGAACTGGCAAATTCCCCCCTCGCCTCTCGTGGTGAATTTTACGCCAATTTAAATTCATCACAAGGATGTTACGCTAATTTTGCTAAAATACGCTCTTCTTCACTAACTTCGGAGAATGGAGGCTGCAGCGTAACCACTTCACTATTTTAACAGAAACAGCGGACGCTAACGTTGAGGACGCACATGCGCAGATAGTACACTATGATAGCATTCAATGTTTGGGCGTAAACTCCCTAATATCATAGTAAGTACCAATAACTAAGTAGGTACAATTGTTGCGGGTGGGAATGATAGGTCGGTGCAGTTATAACGTTAATTGCAAATTAAATTATAATAATTAAACATGACATCCGACACATTCCAATTCAATATCAACAAACAGTCACTTGTTCGAGTATGATGAGCCACAAGACCAGCAACTAACTACCTATAAGCCCCCTACAAAACTCTTGAGCTGCGAACCGGTCATGCGCACAAGTTTAACGGGATATAGAATCGCCCAGGGTAACTCTAGCACAGTAACTCTCTCAAGGCTGATTTCAAAAAAAGCAAAGGAACTTCTCCACGTTCCCTAGACCATGATTACTGATAGATCTAACGACCTATCCTCGAGATTTATACTACAGGTACGTACTAGGATCACCTGAACATGGAAGTTCGACGCCGTCGTTCAGTGTAATGAGTACCTAGTGTGAACCTAGCCCACAGATGGCTCCATACAAAACATGGTCGATTTCAAAGGTTTATTATTGAAAATAATACCAAAATGGCAACAACAAATTGTTTACCGTAAAAATGACGTACCCAAGAAACGTTGTCTTTCGCACACTTCCAATCCGTCTATCTGGCATCTCCAAATGGAAGCGAAATCCTTCTGAACGTAGTTCGTATTGTAGCTGAACATTCTCAAGGATAAGGGTTTAATGCAGAGCACAGCTCTTGAATTCCCTCCTTCAATGCCCACCTTGAATTCGCCGTCCACAACTTTGATCCAGCACTGAAAGCCATTGAAACTACGAATAATTTCACGTCTCGTTGCAGTGGTGAAGATGGGGGTAGGGAAGTAAGGGAAAGAGATCGAATACGACCAGTTGGTCGTGTAGCATCCATACGCAATATCCATAGGAAGTTCTCTTAGTATGAATTCGATACAGTGGTAACACTGGCTTCTAGAACATTCGATGTGTACATAAAAGGATTGTGCGGAGAACAATAAATCTCTTTCATCTGCCTCTAATTGAATGTGACTAGTGATTTGATTCCCTCGACCAGACATTACATTGGCGACGTGGATGGTTCTCGTTTGTTCTGCCTGATGAAGTTTCCTACACGAAAGGAGATCGGCGAGAAAACCCAAGTAAGCCCGTGCTGTTGTGTTTATGTTTGAAAGTGGGTCAACTGAACTAATATTCCGCGGGGTTTTACCGTTCGCGATGACTTCGTACGTCGGCCAACTCCACGTGTTCACGTTGGCAAAGAATGATTGGAAGGTGGCAAAACCACGGATGATTACCTTTTTTACGGCAAATGGTATCGCGGACGCTACGACGAAGAGAGCCTTGTTTCTAAATTCTTTGGACGAAGCCGGTTATAAGTTGATTCAAAACTTGAGCGTTCCTTCTGAACCGGAGGGAAAAACCTACGATGAGCTTATAAAGTTATTCGATGCCCACTTTTTGCCGACTGATTCAGTTTTCTCCCTACGCCATCGTTTTTACAATGCCATGAGAGAAAAAGGGGAGGCACTTCACGACTGGCAAGCCAGATTGCGATCTCTTGGGGGACCATGCCAGTTTGGAACTAACCTTGATCAAATGCTACTCGATAAATTCGTCCTCGGTTTACCTGGACCGGTAAAAGATCGACTATTCGAGGAAGATCGGTTGAAGCTGGACATGACGAAGGCGATGAACATTGCGACGGCCAAGGAATCCGCATCACTCCAGTACGAACTGACGGCAACTCCCGCCACGTCGGACGTGAAACAGGAGCCGGTGTTCCGGACTGCTGGCGGCCAGAAGAAAGGACGAGGAAGAAAGGATGTCGGCGCCTCCAAAGGACAACAGACTACGACATGCAGTACGTGCGGAAGGCGGCACCCGCCCCCATGCTGGCACAAGGATGTGGCCTGCAATTTTTGTAAGGGCAACCATCTAGTCAAGGTATGTCCTAAGAAGAAAAGTAATAGTTTTTCGAAAGATAAATCTAGTAATGTCAGTAATAAGAACCCAGCGAATGATAGTAAAAAATCTTTTAAAAATCATTATGTGGAGGAACAGTTGGAAGAGTCGATCTATAGGATCAATAATGATAATAAAGCATCAGTATCGCCGTTCATTGTTACAGTAAAAATAAATGATAGTGATATTAAATTTGAAATAGATACTGGATGCAATTCTTCAATTTTACCTCTCGCTTTATATAATAAATATTTTAGCGCATGTGACCTGAGTAAGACTGATAAAACATTTTTGTCGTATTTTGATACGAGAGCAAAGCCATTGGGTACGATTACTCCTAATGTTATATATGATGGTAAAGATTACGGCCAATTGACGTTGTATGTTGTGGATACTAGGGGTCCACCACTCCTAGGTAGATCCTGGTTCGATGTTTTTGGGTTTAAAATAGTACACCCTACGTCATGTACTGAGGCATCTAGTATGTCTTGTTACAACGTTGATGAGTCTGAATTATTGGAATCGGTAAAAAGGAAATTCCCGAACGTGTTTTCTTCTAAATTAGGCTGTTTTACTAAAGGGAAGGCAACATTAGAGCTACAGGAGGGCGCGGTACCTAAATTTTTTCGTGCGCGACCTATTCCTTTTTCGCTTAAGCCTGCCGTAGAACAGGAGTTAGAACGTTTAGTTCGAGAGGATATTTTAGAACCAGTGGACTATGCTAGGTATGGTACACCCATCGTCCCGGTATTGAAACCTGGAGGGGGTATCCGAATATGTGGTGACTATAAAATTTCGATTAATCCATTTTTAAAAATAGATAAGCACCCACTTCCTACTATAGAAGCCCTGTTCCAAAAAGTACAAGGAAGTACTATTTTCACTAAACTCGATCTCTCGCAAGCGTATCAGCAAATGTTGTTAGATGATAATTCGAAGGAAATGACGACCATTTCGACGCATCGAGGGTTGTTTTCTTACAAACGCCTACCCTATGGTGTAGCATGTGCGCCAGCCAAGTTCCAAAAAGCGATCGAAACGCTATTAGACGGTTTGGACGGCGTTGCAGTTCTATTGGATGACATTTTAATTGGGGGTGTAGATAAAAATGAAATGTTGACGCGGTTAGAAGAGGTTTTAAGAAGGCTAGAAGATGCTGGTCTTACTCTATCCGTACATAAATGCGAGATAGGAAAGGAAACTCTTGTGTATTTAGGGTTTAGGATTGACGGTAGGGGACTGCACACTACAGATGAAAAAGTTAGGGCGGTGTGTGATGCCCCAAAGCCAGAAAATGTAAAGACTCTGCAATCTTTTATAGGGTTTGTAACCTATGTAGCAAAGTTTATCCCTAAAGTAGCTGAAGTTTAAACGCCATTACATAAATTATTGAAAAAGAATACCAAATGGGTTTGGGATGCTCAGTGTGACACAGCATTCCAAGAAATTAAAAGATTAGTTACCCAACATAGATCTTTGAGTCATTACGACCCAAACTTGCCACTATGCTTGACAGCAGATGCTTCTGACCTCGGAGTAGCTGGTGTTCTCTCACAGCAGCACAATGGTATTAATTACCCCATAGCGTTTACCAGTAGAACTCTTTCTAAGGCTGAACTTTCTTATTCCTCAATACATAAGGAAGCGCTAGCAATTATACATGCAGTAAAAAAATTCAATATATATTTATTTGGCAGGAGATGGACGCTGGTGACGGACCACAAACCGCTGTTAGCGATATTTGGGCCTAAAGCTGGTATTCCAGCTTGTGCTGCTAATAGATTGCAGCGGTGGGCCATGTTTTTAGCTAACTATAGCTACGACATGGAACATGTTTCGTCCAATAAAAATATGGCGGATTGGCTGTCGCGAGCACCTCTCCCGGAAACGGTCCGACCCGATGAAACTTCGGATTTAACTGTTCGTTATGTTTTTGAAAATGAGAGTCTACCTATTGATTATACCAAAGTAGTAGCTGCCTCTAAAAAAGATAGTAATATTGTAAAAGTAATTGGGTACACCAAATTTGGGTGGCCTGCTAAAGTTGATAAAAATTTAGTTCCTTTCTATAGATGCAAGGATGAATTACATGTAGAGAAAGACATTCTGATGAGAGGCTATAGACTTGTAATACCTGAACAGCTACGTTCGCAAGTGTTGGAAGAATTGCACAAATCTCACTTTGGGATAGTGAAAGTAAAGGCACTAGCCCGAGCCTACGTCTGGTGGCCTCAAATAGACCAAAATATAGAGTCACTTATAAATAGCTGTGTTCGATGTGCAAAAACTAAAGATTTTCCTTCTAAGAATACCTTAATACCTTGGGAATGGCCTTCTAAACCATGGAGCCGACTTCACATGGACTATTTAGGACCAATTTTTAACCACTATGTATTAGTAGTAATTGACAGCCATTCCAAATGGATAGAAGCTGTTCCAACAAAATCTATGACGTCAGCCGTCACAATAAAGATTCTGAGAGAGCTGTTTGCTAGGTTTGGTTTACCTGAAATGTTGGTGGCCGATAACTACTCAGCTTTCTTATCTGATGAATTCAGCAATTTTTTAAAAATGAATAAAATTGAATTTAAATCTGGGGCACCTTATAGCCCAAGAACTAACGGTGCTGCAGAGAATGCAGTTAGGCTAGTAAAAAGGGCCTTAATTACAGCTTTAGGAAAAGGGGGTAGTAGTGCCTCGATGGATGTTGCACTTCAACAATTTTTGATTGATTACCGTAACACTAAGCACTTAACGACTGGTGTTGCTCCGGCCGAAGCTTTGCTTGGCCGGCTAATTAGGAATCGTTTTGAGTTGATGCGTCCACCTACTACCCAAGATCATGTAGTACGCCAGCAATCCACGCAAATTCAGAAACATGGGGGTATTGAAATTGATTCTCACCATTGGCGTATCGGAGACTTAGTCTGGGCAAGAAATTACAGAAAAAGCGGTGATGATTGGGTAGCAGGGAAAATAGAAGCAATTTTAGGGCCGAGAAGGGTAAAAATATCAATTCCTGAGTTAGAACTGTCTTGGACACGTCATATCCACCAGATTAGAAGAAGGGCAGTTTATTCTAATTTATCAAGCGAATCAGAGAAATTACTCAAACGAGCCCTATAGTAAACGATGAAGTCATACCTGACCCAGGGGGGCCTCCTAGCAGTAGTGGGGGGCTAAATCCTTATGAATTTCAAGGGTTCACACCTCCTGGTCAGAAAACAGAATTATTAAAAATAAATAATAAGGATGATGTGAATAGCACACCTAATGTAACTACTCGTTTTGGTAGAAGAGCTGTCAAACCAAAAAGATTAAACTTATGATTAGAAAATGGTTGTACTTAGGACTAATAAACTTTTATTTTCTGTCCAGGAAGATCAAGGTGATGTCCTGAGAACAAAGATTTTTTTTATATATGCATATTTTCTCATTTTTTATGAATTGTATAATTTCGAATGTATTATTAATGAATTGAGACTGATTGATGACATTTTTTTTCTGAGTTATGAAGTTTTTGTTTTCAAATGTGGTCCGGCGTTGATTTACCTTACAACTCCCCTTCATTACGATGTATAACTACTTGAAGGAGTTAATGACTAAATTCTAAAACATGATATTCAGCATTTGTAATTGTACACTGCTACTGTAATAGCAAGTTTTGCAACTGGTACTAGAGTCATGTGTACTGAAAAATTTCAATTTCATTTTTCTTTTTTGCAAATGTAAATTCAAATTTTCTTTTTAGGGGAAAGATGTAGCATCCATACGCAATATCCATAGGAAGTTCTCTTAGTATGAATTCGATACAGTGGTAACACTGGCTTCTAGAACATTCGATGTGTACATAAAAGGATTGTGCGGAGAACAATAAATCTCTTTCATCTGCCTCTAATTGAATGTGACTAGTGATTTGATTCCCTCGACCAGACATTACAGGTCGATTAGTTGGTAAAAACGCTGCAAAGTCCTTGTCACATGGGTTTATTATTCTACTGGACATACCTACAGAAATTTTGGCTGTTCATTCATTGTTTATTTCATGTGAAATAATTGAACTAGCTATTTCTGATGGTTTCCACCATTTTTGGCCCCTAAAACACGAATTAGTTACGCTCCTTTTTTCAATTTATCTTTGATCATTGGTAGTGCCATTTAATCGTCTTGATCCACGTGTTGTCACTTTTTCTAGTGTAATTGTACAAATTGATGGTGATTTCAGACGATTTCCCAGGTTTTTGACTCATAAAAAAATAAATTTTGGGAGCTGAACATTTTGTAGAACCTCTATTTTCCACTCTTTGGCCAAAATCGACTTCATATTCGGTCTTGTCGTCCCCAAAAACATGGAAAACGATACCTCAAAAGCTCATGTTACTAACATGTTACTAAAACACAAAAAGTACAGTAAAACAAACAGTAAAACAAAAACGCTGCAAAGTCCTTGTCACATGGGTTTATTATTCTATTGGACATACCTACAGAAACGTTGGCTGTTTATTTTTTATTGTTTCTTTCATATAAAATAATTTAAATAGCTATTTCTGGTGGTTTCCACCAATTTTGGCTCCCAAAACACGAATTAGGTAGGTACGCTCCTTTTTTTTTCAAATTATCTTTGATCATTGATAGTACCATTTAATCGTCTTGATCCACCTGTTGTTATTTTTTCTAGTGTTATTCTACAAGTTGATGGTAATTTCAGACGATTTCCCAGGTTTTTGACTTATAAAAAATCAATTTTGGGAGCTGAACATCTGGTACAACCTCAATTTTACACTCTATGGTCAAAATCGACTTCATATTCGGTCTTCTCATCCCCAAAAACATGGAAAACGATACCTCAAAAGCTCATTTTACTAACATGTTGGCTAAAACGCAAAAAGTACCTATTTTTGGGGACGAGAAGACCGAATATGAAGTCGATTTTGACCAAAGAATAGAAAATTGAGGTTCTACCAGATGTTCAGCTCCCGAAATTGATTTTTTATGAGTCAAAAACCTGGGAATTCGTTTGAAATCACCATCAATTTGTATAATAACACTGGAAAAAGGTGTCAACAGGTGGATCAAGACGATTAAATGGTACTATCAATGATCAGAGATAATTTATTTAAGAAAAAATCGGTTGTACGTGAAAATCATTAGAAATTTTTCATAACAGCGTCCCAGATTTCGTTACGAAATTTCGTTACCTTTTTTGGCTAGTAAGTCCATGGCTAAAACACATTCTGTGTTAAAAAAAAGGAGCGTACTTTATTCGAGTTTTGGAGGCCAAAATTGGTGGAAACCACCAGAGATAGCTATTTCAATTATTTTATATGAGAGAAACAATAAATAAACAGCCAACATCTCTGTAGGTAGGTATGTCCAATGGAATAATAAACCCATGTGACAAGGACTTTGCAGCGTTTTTACACACATTTTCACTCATAACACCCTTGGGTATATTCCGATCGGGCTGAAAAGTTTCGGGACACAACTAGGACCCAAATGGTGCATGAGTGCGAAAGAACGAATTTTTTAGACCGAAAATGAAGCCTGTACACGTGATACGGCGGACGGCGGACGGACATTGCATTTTTGGAATGTACGCACCTTGAAACGGAAAAGAAAAAATTTTGAGGGGGTGTTATAAAAATTTTTTGCTGAGCGAATACATAGGTGTATTATTCACAGAATAATAAACCAAAACAAGATGAGCTTGATGAACATTTCCTTTTGAGTCCTAAGTCCATTAGTTGCTCTATTTCAACGCTGCTTACTCTCCCATAATTGTACGATAAGTCCGGGTGGCCATGATACGGCGGTCTTCCTTCGACTTTCATCAAGAAATCGATGTAATGCATCCCCGGCAGAAACTCGGATGCATCAATATACACGTCCTCTTGGTTCGGACGGGTCATGAACGGTTGGGTACCTAAAAAGTAAATAAAATGTTGAACCTGATGTAATCCTCCTCGGTATGGAAAGGATGGGGGACTAGGTACTGATAATGCTAAGAATGCAGATCTACTCGTACGTTCAGATAATGTACAGACAGAATTCAGGTAGGTAATGTTCAGGTCATTAAAATGTAAAGATTTTCAAATGTAATTCAAATACCCACAATAACAACCATGTTGTAAAAATTTACCTGCCGAAAATACCTTCTCAGCCGCAAAAAAGATTGCATTTTGCCCACCGAAGTAGCAAGCTCGGTTATTCGCACCTCGCTGTTGGATTTGCGAGGCTTTTTCGCTGCCCGCCAAACAGCGTTGAAAGAAATTTCAACATTTTTGGAGGAAAGGAACAGGTTCCGATACCCATATCCAACAGAGGGAGGAAAGAACAAGTTCCTAAACTAATACCCAAGAGAGGGGGAAGGAACAGGATCTCTAATATGCACATCCAAGAGGTGCGAAGCACCGAGCATGCTACTTCGGCGTGGAAAATTGCGGCTGAGGAGGTTTTTTTTTGCGGGGAAATTTTTACAACAGGGTTGTTTTTGGGGGGGTATCACATCTTTCTGCATACATGAAGTACCTAAACATTTTTTCGTTAGGTACCTACTTAGTACCTTACTCAGTAGGTAGGTACCTACTTATACCCAAAATTTTCAAAATGGGTGGGAGGGTGGAAAAAATTCACAAACGGCACCCTTGGAGCATAACGAATGTGTGTGCAAAATTTCAGCTCGATCCGTTGTCTGTGAGGCTGTAGCCCTATCAGAGAAAAAAGTTCCAGTAATGCAGCATGGCTATAAGAGCGAATTCTCAAGGAAATATTCGTGCTGTTATGTAAACACGCTGCAAATCCCTACACATCGGTTTATTAGTTTGGTGTAGAATCCCTTCGGTTACAGAGCACACTTCTCTGTGTAGAACATCCTTCTGTTACATATCACAGCTCTGCACAGATAACCCTTCTACATATTATGTAGGTCGCAGACCCTCCGTAGTACCTAACCCCGTACTCGTTACTAGTTACCCACCTAAATTACGTGTTTAGTGATGCTAAAATAATAAATTCTATCAATGACAAACAATTGCCAAAATGGCAAAAAGAAACACAAATGAAGGAAATTGTTGATGTGGAGTGAAAAATATTCAGCCCCGATTGGGTACCGATCTCCGGAACTTTGGCATTCCAGTCCGTAGCGTAGTCCACTGCGCTACAGTGCCAACCTAGCCGAGAGTTGAGCTATGTGCGCTCTCAACGCAGCTTGATGCCTCAATACACCCTGCTCTTTAGGAGGGGAAATCCTTCGAATATTCTTTAAAGCCGCGGCCACACATGCGGAGTTCGCCAAGCAACGAATATTCGCCAAATACCGAACATTCGGCATTCGCCGAAAGCCGCGGCCACACATGCGGAGTTCGCCGAGCACCGAGCAAAACTTCGCCGATTTCCTACATGTGTAGCCGGAGGGCGAATGTTCGTTATTCGGCGAACACCGAATATTCGGGTGCTCGCCTCGGAGGCGGTTTTTTGCCCGCTTCAAAGGAGACGAATGTTCGCCAAGTGGCGAACATTTGTCCCGGCCACACATGCGGACGAAGACTCGCCATCCGACTGTGAAGTTATGTGGGCTTAGTCTACGCATCCAACTGACTGAAGGGTGAAGTATCCTGTGATTCACATCACTTTCCATTCCAAGTCCATCGGCCAGAAATGTTGGCGAGCAAAAAAATGTTCAAATTTGAGTTTTTAAGTAACATAAATTGCTAAAATTGTGAAAAATTGCTCAAAACTACCGAAAATGGAGGGAAGTGGTTAGATTACATGAGATGTAATACATTTTAAGCCCAAAAATGTTTGCGCGCAAAAAGGTGTTCAAATTCGAGTTTTTCTGTTTCAAAAATTGCTAAAAATCGTTGTAAATTGTGTTAGTAGAGTCAATATGGGGATTCTGGGACATTCCTGTTTGAACATGCTCGTCAGTCTAACCAGCTGCCTCCTGCCTTAGCGGGCGAGTCCACCTTCTCACCCACCCCTTACCAACCACCCCCCCCCCCACCCCCTCACACCCCCTCACTCCCCACTCCCCCCTCACTCCCCCCCCCACCCCCTCACCCCTCACCCACTCACACCCCTCACTCCCCTCACCCCCTCACTCCCCCCTCACACCCCCTCACTCCCTCACACCCCTCACCCCCCTAGCCCTCATTCCCCCTCACCCCTCACCCCCTCACCCCCCTCACCACCTCCTACCCCTCCGCCCACAAACCTTCACCCATCACCCCCCCCCCCCACCCATCATCCATCATCACCCATCAACCTCCTACCACCCTCACAAGCCCACAATCCACAATACCACAATCACCCAGGCCACTCACCCACCTTGGAAGGACTTGTGTAAACAGATCTAATCAAGTTTGGAAAGGTCTGGACAATCACCCAGGCCACTGAACCACCTGCCTCAGCAGGTCTGAACAGGCACTCCCCTTCACCCCTATATAAGGAGCCGGAGTCCCTCAGCAGCCACACTTCGTTCTGAGTTCTCAACACAGAAAGTCCTCCTGCCTGCCACTGCTCCCATCTCCTCAACTACGGAAGATTAAATAGGTAATCCCTAATTAATATTCATTGTTAGGATCATTGGTTCTAGTAGCATCCCAAACCCTTTGCGTTTTTTTTTTTCTCTCTTTCTTTCTTCATCCTTCTTTTAGGTTAAATTACCTCGTTTTTTTTTTTTTTTTTCTTCTCCCATCTCAGTTATTATTATTCAATTTATTTTCCCCCTATTTTTTTCCCATATCCCGCAATAGTTTTTATCTCACTAGCTGAGACCCAAACTTTGAAGAAGTATTCATTTAGTTTACCCCTACAACATTTTTTTTCGCCCTTTCCCCCTCCCTTGCTATCAATTTATTTTCTTATCCAGTTAATTTTTCATTTTTTCTTTTTCACACATATCTCGCAATAGTTTTTCCCACTCGCTGAGATCCAACATTCAAGAAGATTACATTTAATTTACCCCCATCACCTTTTTCTTTCTTAGATCCGGTTTCGTTCGACTTTATTTTTGTTTTCTCGTTTCTCGTTCAGAGTTCCTTTCTCGTTCCTTGAAAGAGGTTTTTTTTTTGTTATTGCATTAATTTGATAGAAGAGCGTTCGTTAATTTTCGTAGAAGAGTACTTAACTTTATATTTTGGAGTTCAATAGTTTATTTTGATTAATTACCAACTTGTACAATGGCATCGTCTTCTAAAACTTGCTCTTTTTGCCATTCAACGTTCCCATGCTATTATTTACTGACACAGCACGAGGCCAATTGCGGGCGAAGAATGTTCGAAGTTGAAGATTTTGTTTTGTGCGACCGATGTGGTAATAATTTGAATGCAGCCGATCACAATATGAGCTGTGACGCGCCCCCGCTTAAAAAAACAAGGTTTTCTTCCCCACCCCCACCACCACCAGAAGATGTAGATATTTTCCAGTGTATTTGCCAGTATTGTGGGGAAGCGTGTAATAGTCCGTCTGATCGAATGAGTCATGAAATTTTACACACTAGGATTTCTTATTGCGCGAAATGTGGGGAAGTTTTTCAAGATATATTAGAAAAAATAAGACACGAACTAGCCTGTAAAGCTGATTTGTTATGCGATACGTGTGGTGGACAGTTCGCTAGTGCAGCCCTATTTCATGCCCATATACAATTATGTAGTACAGTGCCATCAATTAGCAACAATTGTAGAAGGTCCACTGATCCTCACGTAAGAAACTTACTAGCCACCCAACCTAATATTGATTTTATCTTACCGTACGAAACAGCTTTTACGAATCGAATCGCATCATATTTTATACAATCAAATTTTACATTGGATCTGCCATTATTTTTACATGATGTGAGGCACAAAATAACTAGGATTTTAGTACAAAACCTCTCTGATCACGGCCCCATCAAATTTAATATATTCGTGGACTGCCGCATGGTGAACATTTTAAATGAAAACCTAGAGACCAACATTAAAGTGAAGAATGAAATTTTATTAGATCATCCAGAAATTGACAATATTTTAAACAACATGTTCATAAAGCTGAATGATGAACTAACAGAATTAGAACTGAAGAAGAGCGGATGGAAATTGGAATTAATTTATGGGCTGCGTTTAAAAATAAACAAGTACTCCCCCCTACGTGGAGGGGCTGGTCCCTTCAAACTACCCAAGATAATCGCTGATAGAAAAGCTTGTCTAAATGTCCCAAATGACGACAACCGCTGCTTCTATTTCGCCATTTTAGCCAAGTTCGTTCCCCATCATTCAATGAGGCCATCACAATATCGGAATATCCCTCACCGCTACGATTTCAGCTGCGTTTCTTTTCCCACCTCCCTACACGACATCAAAATATTCGAAGCTAAAAACAATATTTCTATCAATGTATTTACTCTGAACGAAAAGAATATTGTGTGCCCAAAGAAGGTCGTGGATAGGGAGTTGGATGACCACAGGGACCTCCTAATGCTAGAAGAAGGGGACAATAGGCACTACGTTTACATTAAGGATTTTAACAGATTAGTTCGCAGTCAAATAACAAAACATAAAGAAAGAATAAATATATGTAAGCGTTGTTTGTGGTATAAGAAAATCCAAGTTCTCATTGTTCAAAAGGGTATTCAACTGCGCAGTGCCACATCTGCCTGACGAAATAAAGTACCAAGCACTTCTCAATCAACTTAGCCCTGAAGTGCAATCATCATTCCGTCGATCTGGTTCGAGGTATTCCGAAATGTGCAAAGCACTGTGCACTGAAAATTCGGGCAAGTATAGATTAGCACGCCAACCGTAGACTCATCCCAAGGTTGCAGCAGCTGGATGATTGACAGATTTCTCTCATCTGCCTGGAGCTGGGTGAGTTCAATGGAGGGACTTCCACTAATGAACTGGCATCCTTCCTTCTGTTCGAAGATCTTCTCAGTAAGTAGATCCGGCTATTAAGGACAAGTTCCACCAGGGGGGAGATGGAAGACGAGATCTTCTCATATAAGCAGCTCCTCGAAATAGCTCAAATTTGCCCAGATGATTCCCCAGGGGTCACGACCTAGATCAAGTTCTGAGGACAGGGGTTCCAGTAAGCAGCGAAAACCCAGGCCCCCTCCCACTCCTCGCACAACAGATCGACCACCCTCGCTCGGTCAGTCACAAGGGAGCGGTTCAAATGTCATCACTGCTCAGGACCTCACTTCCCTATACCACTGCGAAGAGTTCCGGTAGTTCAGCGTCGAGGGTTCATCAGATCAACTGGACTCTGCATTCATTGCTTTTTGTGGAAGCACAACTCCGCTCAGAACTGTACTTCACTCCAACAGTGCCATTGCGGAGGATCACACGACCTCCTACTCCATGTCGACGAGAAATCCGGACGATCTGCCATCAAAAACAGTTAAGGTATACGGGGAAACCAAAACCTTAGGCTCCCAGGCCCCGGCCCTCAAGTTTCCAGTTCAGGGGTACCCACTGTGCTAGTAGTCCTCCACGACGGTCTTGATGTCCGGTCAACTTTGATTCTTGTTCAGATTGCTCTCAGAATGCATTAGAGTACGACACTAACCCCCCCACTCACCAAACAGGTGAGGGCTCCCGTTCGTCTAGTTAGGACCTTGCTGGCAGTCGTTGTGGATGCCCATCATCTGAAATTCCTGCCAGAGCCAGTACTCGCAAAGTAAAGCTCGATGGTTCAGGTTCTAACTCAATGTTCAAGCTCAGCTCCTGGCAGGGAGTGAAAAGTAGACTCTAAGGCTCCTGATGGTTCTAATTTGCGCTTCCCTTTCAGCTCTCATAACGTTACCGATCCCGTAAGTGAGAACCAACATCAGGGCTGACCGTAGATTCCGGTAGAGCGGTAAGGGGACTCTGCACCAGGAGATGACAGGGCGTATGAATTAGCAGATCATTGGGCGAAGTAGACTGAAACACCAAAGGCCTACTGTTTGGAACTGCCTCAGGTGTTGAAGGACCCTTCTCTGCTGAAACCTAATGGTGCCATACACAGGAGAAGTGGGATTCATTGCATTACTCTTTTGATTAGTTATAGAGTAGATGTTATTAACCCTATTGAACCCGTTGTGCCACCAACCGCCCTAGGTCATAGGCCTGGCCCACGTTATCTGTGAATGTCTAGCGAGCCCCACCGATCGATCATTGCGAGTAACTTCGGTTCTCATACGTCCACTAGTAGGAATGTTTATGGGGATCATTCTAAGTATCGATCAGTTCGCTCAAAGAAAAGGTCTTCTTTTCATTTCCCACGGTCAAAGGGGGAACTACTTCCCACTGCTATAGTTCGGGTGTTCTCAGACGTTACCTCTTCTGGTGAAGTCTGCAGGGCTTTGCTGACATGGCGTCTGAAATCCAATTCATCTACCACAAATTAATTGACTCTTGTGGCCAGTTTACTCGTGACGCCGATCAATCATGTAGTGTTGGGTGTGGGAGCCCAGCCACAGACAGTATGATGTCACTTTTTCGGCATACTCGAACTGGGCACAGATTGCCCTTTTTAGCCTATGATGTAGATCAGGTCACAGCTCCCCCCTTGACCTCCTCTAGTTTATCGTTAAATCGTTGGCCTCATACATGGAGCGTGGAATCCAAGCTTGGGGACTCTTTGTTGAGTGAGCGGGATGACATCGATCTTTCTTCTGGCGTAGATCCTTATATGCAGCTAGTTCTGCCTCAAACAATTCCCTCAGAAGGGAACTCTCCTTGGCTCCTTAGTTCTGAACTGGGGTGGCTCGTGATGGGCCACTTGCATCGGGAGTGTGTTCAGTTTAGTCCACTCGCCGAACTGCAAACCTTCAACTCGGATGAACCAGTCCTCTCCATCACACACCACGCTCTTTGCCCTACCTCTGCACCAGGAAATTACCGGGCATAGGAACTAGCAAATCATTAGGCGAAGTAGACTGAAACACCAAAGGCCTACTGTTCGGAACTGCCTGAGGTGCTGATGGTTTGGTAATTTCACCTTAATGAGCCTTTTGGCTTACCTGACCACGGCCTCCCAAGGACCGCCAAAGTGGGGCACTCGAGGCGGTATGAATTCCTACTGTACCCCTAGAGCTGCTAATCTGTCAGCAAGGGCCAGAGAGCCTCCATTCTCGAGTAAGATTCTGAGCCTTCGGAGAAAGTTGGCTGAGCCAAGGAAGTTCTGACCATTGCCCGACCAAATGACAGAGGGACCCCCCTGCGATCTATGAAGCGTTCGAGAAACTGTACAAAC
Source organism: Leptopterna dolabrata (assembly GCA_954871275.1). Taxonomy (NCBI): domain Eukaryota; kingdom Metazoa; phylum Arthropoda; class Insecta; order Hemiptera; family Miridae; genus Leptopterna; species Leptopterna dolabrata. Next base: position 65,191,523 of record OX940975.1, read on the forward strand.
TCATCAGTACTGAGGTCCATAACCACCTCCAGATTGACAGCCTTGGAGACCATACTGCCAAGTACATCATCAAAATCCGAGCGCCTCGCAATCCCTCCACCGAAACCGTGAAGGGACAGGTCACCTGAACAATGGCATAAGAGCGCTGCACTTGTCCGGCAGGAAGTTGGCCCATCTCGGGCTGTAAGTGCTCAGGTATAATGGAACAACAGCAGGTACAGCCCGGACAGCACTTTAGTCACCACAGATCTCCCCAGTCACTATCCTGAACCTAATGCACAAATATGCTAGTGTAGCGTGAGGTCCCACGTGCAGACAGCTCTCGTGAGCCTGCCGAACGAGCAACATGGTAAAGACGTCCTGTGCTGGAATCAAAGTGGGGTGCTGGGTGTCGTACAGATTAGAGCTATGCACCAATCTGCCTCCCACGTGGAGAACCCCATCCGTTAAACGAAAAAGAGCTAACTGCCTCATCAGCTTGGTCCTAGGGCCTGACTTGACAAGTACCACCATGATATTGTGGAAGTGGCGTTTCTGGACGGGCCTGACTAAAACCATATCTGCTGCTTTCAACTCCTCTGTGCTGAGTGGAGCTATTTGAACCAAAAGTTCAGTGATTGAGAGCCTTTTCTTGGAACAGGAACCGCTTCACCTTACTAGGGATGGCCTACAATTCTCTTTGGACTGAAGAATCCAAGCAAACACGCGTCTAAGGCGAGCCTGTGAACTAAAGTCCTTCTCTAGCAAATCTGCTCAACAACAACACAATGAGCGCCCGCAGCACGGATCTCTCCAGCTATGGACTCCTGGGCTAAATCGGGACGGATATGCCGAATTGGCCAGTGAACTCTCTCTAACTGCAACCATGTGGGTCCAGTCCACCGCAATGAGTCACGGAATAACTGACTCGGAGTTTGCCTCCAGAGGGCACATTTGCGGGGTTGTGCCTAGTCAACATGAAACCAGTACTCAACGGGCAGATCTGCCAGTGTTTTGGCTACCCTGTTTCCTACAAAGACCTTCCACTGTGGAGCAGGGTTGGCAGTGAGCCACGAGAGCACCATTGAACTATCGGAACATGCCACAATATTACTGTCCAGGATCTGAGCAAAATAAGGGACATACCTTTCTCACGATTTTTCTGAGTGGTTCTGCTGACAAAAGCTCGAGACGAGGTATCATCTCTTGTTTTAATGGAGCGATCCTTGCTCAGAACATGATCAAGTGAGTTACGAATGAAGAACTCTGAAGAGAAACATGATACACCACAGTGAAGTAGGCTCGCTCAGACGCGTCGGCAAAGCCTACAAGCCACTGATTAGAACTGATCAGATTTATGTACCTGGGAATTTGTAGGTCTGCCAACATTCCCATGGAACCGGCTGAACCAATCATGAACCAAGGAACTAGGCAACCGATCATCCCATCCAAACTTAGCAAACTTCACGGTGAATGCACCGAGCAAAGATCGACACTGGCATGACCCACCCCTCGACCTACTGGACTGGCCAACTCCCGCTTGGGGGCCTGATATGGGGGGTAGTGAGGACTCTGAAGAATAAACAGTCAGATCTGGGATTCCACGCAATAGTTTTAACGGCTTTTCATCCTCTACGCCGAGGTCAACAGCCTCCGCAACATGCAGGCAGTACTCTGCAGGACCGTATGATCATTGGAGGCCCACTTTAGAAGCTCGGAACCAGCCGTCTGCAGAAGATCAATCAGTTCATCTCGAGCCTGCAGAGCCAACTGAACGGTTTCTCCCCCACCATAAGCATAATCTACGTACTTGTCATTGGATAATATTTCCATGGCCACTGGGTGAGTCTCCTTACCAGAGGCAGCCAGATCCACAAGTACTTGTATGTCCAAGAAAGGGGCAGGGGCCGTTGCATATTTAGTGTACAAAGAGCGTAGTCCTCTACCTCATTTGAAGGGAGGGGGGGGGGGATTTGGGGGGGGGGGGGCTCTCCAAACTATACGCAGCATGCCCTGATCCTCATGGACATGCTTTATTTGTCTGAACATTTGACGAATGTCAGCAATGAACACAAAACGGAACAACCGAGACCGAAGCACTACAAGACATATATGTCCTGTTGGAGCTTGGGACCTACTTCTAAGATTTAGTGGAAGGCCATTTGATGTGCGTTGCGAGGCACTGAATACCACTCAGATATTGTTTGGGGGGTCGCCAGAACGTGCACAGCATGATGCCGTATATAATAATGGGGTAAGTCCAAAGGCACATGCGACCCGAATCTCTATACTCGTGAATGAACTACCGGTAAGACTGAGCTAGAAAGGGATCCTTTCTGAACTTGGACTCGAGTCGGTAGAACTGTTGAAGAGTGATCGCGCGAGAAGCACCTAAAACAGTATGGTCCTGGGCAATGGGCAAAGGAACTACATAACGCCCACTCTCGTCATGGCGAGTTTGACTAACAAAGAGCTGCTCCGCCTCTAATTCAACTGTGGTGCATCAAGACTCAATCACGAGCATTTGACGAAGAAGCTGATCTGTCTCGCACATCAACAGAGACGGGCGTGGCTGCCACGTCGAAACGAGCGGGGTTCTGAGAGAAAGGAACAATGGAGGGAGAATCCACCAAGTGACCAATTAGGATTTGAGAACAAGATGGGATAATATTGAAACACAGGGGCTATGGAGAACAAGTTTCGCACAGCCATCCGAGCAGCCTTGGACAGAGATGCCTGGACCTTAGGAAAGAACAAGGGTTTACGGGAATGGGGCAGCTTGGTATGCTGGGGACAAGAATCCTTGATTTCACGCTGGGGAGGGTCCGAATAATCACCAGGCGCAACACCTGAATATCTTCTTTTAAGGCCTTGGGGAGGTGCAATCTGTATTTTCGAGTCCATTCAGGACAAGACAATTTTTTGATCTAAATGCAACATGAGACTCGTGTCCCAAAGAGCGTGGTGTCTGATGGAGAGGACTGGTTCATCCGAGTTGAAGGTTTGCAGTTCAGCGAGTGGACTAAATTGAACAAACTCCGGATGCAAGTGGCCCACCACAAGCCACCCCAGTTCAGAACTAAGAAGCCAAGGAGAGTTCCCTTTTTGAGGGAATTGTTTGAGACAGAACTAGCTGCATATAAGGATCTACGCCAGAAGAAAGATCGATGTCATTCCGCTCACTCAACAAAGAGTCCGCAAGCTTAGATCCCACGCTTCAGGTATGAGACCAACGATTTAACGAGAAACTAGAGGAGGTCAAGGGAGCTGTGACCTGATCTACATCATAGGCTAAAAAGGGCAACCTGTGCCCAGTTCAAGTATGCCGAAAAAGTGATGACATGCTGTCTGCGGCTGGGCTCCCACGCCCAAGACTACATAGTTGATCGGCGTCACCAGTAAACTGGCGCAAGAGCCAATTTGTGGTAGATCAATTGGATTTCAGACCCCGTGTCAGCAAAGCCCTGCAGACTTCACCAGGAGAGGTAACGTCTGAGAACACCCGAACTATAGCAGTGGGAAGTAGTTCCCCCTTTGACCGTGGGAAATGAAAGGAAGACCTTTTCTTTGAGCGAACTGATCGATACTTAGAATGATCCCCATAAACATTCCTACTAGTGGACGTATGAGAACCGAAGTTACTCGCTATGATCGATCGGTGGGGCTCGCTAGACTTCGCAGATAACGTGGGCCAGGCCTATGACCTAGGGCGGTTGGTGGCACAACAGGTCCAATAGGGTTATTAAGATCTACTCTATTACTAACCAAAAGAGTAATGCAATGAATCCCACTTCTCCTGTGTATGGCACCATTAGGTTTCAGCAGAGAAGGGTCCTTCAACACCTGAGGCAGTTCCAAACAGTAGGCCTTTGGTGTTTCAGTCTAATTCGCCCAATGATCTGCTAGTTCTTACGCCCTGTCATCTCCTGGTGCAGAGGCCCCCTACCGCTCTACCGGAAGCTACGGTCAGCCCTGATGTTGGTTCTCACTTACGGGATTGGTAACGTTATGAGAGCTGAAAGGGAAGCGCAAATTAGAAAACAGGAGCCTTGGACTCTACCCCGCCACTTATCACTCCCTGCCAAGAGCTGAGCTTGAACATTGAGGTAGAACCTGAACCATTGAGCTTTACTTTGCGAGTACTGGCTCTGGCAGGAATTTCAGATGATGGGCATCCACAACGACCGCCAGCAAGGTCCTAACTAGACAAACGGGAGCCCTCCTTGGGAGCTGGGGCCTGGGAGCCTAGGGTTTTGTTTTCCCCGTATACCCTTTTAATGTTTTGATGGTGAAGGCAGATCGTCCGGATTCCTCGTCGACATGGAGTAGGATGTGGTGTGATCCTCCGCAATGGTGCTGTTGGAGTGAAGTACAGTTCTGAGCGGGGTTGTGCTTCCACAAAAAGCAATGAATGGGGAGTCCAGTTGATCTGATGAACTCTCGACGCTGAACTACCGGAACTCTTCGCAGTGGTATAGGGAAGTGAGGTCCTGAGCAGTGATGACATTTGAACCGCTCCCTCGTGACTGACCGAGCGAGGGTGGTCGATCTGTTGTGCGAGGAGTGGGAGGGGGCCTGGGTTTTCGCTGCTTACTGGAACCCCTTTCCTCAGAACTTGATCTAGGTCGTGACCCCTGGGGAATCATCTGGGAAAATGTGAGCTATTTCGAGGAGCTGCTTATATGAGAAGATCTCGTCTTCCAACTCCCCCCTGGTTGAACTTGTTCTTAATAGCCGGATCCAATTACTGAGAAGATCTTCGAACAGAAGGAAGCATGCCAGTTCATTAGTGGAAGTCCCTCCATTGAACTCACCCAGCTCAAGGCAGATGAGAGAAATCCGTCAATCTGTATGGCATCCAGCTGCTGCAACCTTGGGATGAGTCTACGGTTGGCGAGCTAACCTATACTTGCCCAAATTTTCAGCGCACAGTGCTTCATACAGTTCGGGATACCTGTAACCAGATCGACGGAATGATGATTGCACTTCAGGGCTAAGTTGAATGAGAAGTGCTTGGTACTTTATTTCATCAGGCCATGGACCCAGAGCTGCCCTTAGGTTCCAAAGGAGATAGGACGGAACGGGTTTCGGGACCAAAGTCAAGCGGACAATCAGTTTGCTTACCTTAACAATGAGGATCTCCTCCATGGCATCCTCAAAACCCGCCTGAGCCACATCGTTTGTAAGAGATCGACCCTGAACTACAAACTGCTGTACTAGATTTTAGAGGGCCATTGATCTGCAGTTAGAGCTGGGCCCACCTGAAGGCTCCAGGTTTGTAAGGCCTTGTAGATCCTCTTTTGATCCGTGTTCAGCAGAGCTAAAATGGCTTACGTCGAGGATAATTTTCAAAGATCTTGGGCTCATTATGACGTCCAATGACAGCCTGACTACTGATTAAAAACTACAAGTTAGGCGAATGACCGCAGTTGAGCTTAACCTCACACGCTGGATAGTCACTCAGCCATGGGGCAGAACTTCCCGGGTTTCGGCACCGATGAAAAGTTCTCAGGATAAGCACAAGCTCTAGATCGATCATGAACACTACTTTATATTCGACAAAATACAGATCTGTTTAGGTACAAGTTCGGACTATTTAATATACTAATTTCGCAAAGTCAGAAATTCACATGTTTGTGGTGGCGTCTTAATAATATTCACACAATGAATCACAATATTAGAACTCACCCCGGGCCCAGTGCTGCCTACCCAGGCACGAGATTGCCCCGTTCATTCCTATATTTTCTCGCTCTTAAGATCAGTTCAAATTGCACACCCAATCAGCTCGATGATCCTAGAACAATGTCCCGCTCGATTGAATAATGATTCTAAAAGAATAATCTCAAGATGAGCTACTGAGCATGGATCAAGAGTTCCGTTCATGACCGAATCATGGCCTCATTTGACGGTATCCTTATATGGCTGTCAAACATTTTGAATTTATGTATGTTTGAAGTATTGTGGTTTGAATAAAATGAAAAAGAAAACGCTGCAAATCCCTGCACAACGGTTTATTTTGTACAGAATACCCTTCTGTTACAGATCAGAGCTCTCTGTATAGATAACCCGTCTATATAATATATTATGTGAATCGCAGACCCTACGTAGGTTAGTACCTAACCCCGTACTCGTTACTAGGTACCTACCTAAATCACGAGTCAAATGTTGCTAAAATAATACAGCCTAAAGGAAAATTGTTTATGTGGAGTGAAATAGATGCCCCTTCTGCGTTGATCACTGTTTTCTGTGGTCAATACCTGTAATGAACCGTTGTGTAATAACTTGCCCATCAATAATACTTCAACGGTTGTTCAATTTGCAAAAGTACCGATCAACAAAATCCAGACCCTTCTTGGTAGATGAACCGTTGTGTGATAATTTACCCTTGTGTAATAATTGCCGTTATGTATAATTTACCGTTGTTTAATAATTTACCATTGTATAATAATTTACCCATCAATAATACTTCAACGTTTGTTCAAGTTTCACAAGTACCTAGTACCTACCAACAAAATCCAGTATAGTCCGTCACTCATATCGCAGAACAACCAACTCGACTTCATACAGCCATCCTTGATTATAATCAGGTGCTCCCTTGTGATGATATCCCGGCCGGATTTATACCGTTTGATTCACGATCGTGTTGACGAAGTTTTTTGGTGCACAGGAACGGCTGGACATACTAATGCTCCGGGTGGCCTCAAAAAAATTGTTTAGCTCAAGACAAATATAATAACGAGACACGCTGGCTCCTGTCTGGTTGGAGATGATCATTTTAAATTACAATCATAATGAAATATTTTCATAGGTAGATTAATATCTCCCCATTATGCTTGGGTGAGAATCAACATTTCGAACATTCACCTTAATATTATTTGCATAAGTTAATAATAAGTCCACTGTTTGGAGTTTCAAGTAGGTGGGTAGGTATTCATGGTCAAACAGGATTTCCAGTAATTCCGAGGGACTTTATTATGCTTACCTGATACAATTAAGTAGGTAGGTATTCATAATCAAAACGGAATTCCAGGAATTTCAACATGGTGGAAGGGGGTCTTCATTATGGTTATCTGATGGAATTAAGTAGGTAGGTATTCATAATTAAAACGGAATTCCAGAAATTCCAAGATGGCGGGAGGGGGTGGGTGACGTCATTATGATTACCTGATACAATTAATTAGGTAGGTATTCATAGTCAAAACGGTATTCCAGAAATTCCAAGATGGTGGGAACCATCCCTAACCTGCTGTGCGCTGGGCGACTGATTGTTTTCAGGCCACTAGGGCCCATTCCAATCTTGCTGCTTGGATTCTGGGCTGCTTGGATATATATAAATCCCTCCTTTCATTTCAGCACAGCAGGTTACCCCTGTATTTGCCTCCTCCGGCGTTGGTCATGTCTAGCATGTCCGGGATGGACCACGTGGCGGTGCCGGTTTTACAGGGTGTATGGAGGCAAAGTACTAACCGCCTCTTGAGGATTTTGCGGTCTTCCATCATTGGCAGGATGCTTAACAATTGCAGCAGTTTAGCACGGCCTCCGTACTCACCACCTCTTGAGTATTTTGTGGCTTTCCATCATTGGCAGGCTTCATATAGTAGACTCTATGCGTATGGTTCACAGCTTGCAGCTCACGATTCTTCACAGTTCTGTCCATAGCCCACAACACAACAACTTCACACAACACATAGATCACAACCTAACTTAACACAATGACACCAAAACACAGACATCCACTCTGTAATCCACATCCACTCTATAAATTACATTCACACCACACAAATAAATTAACACTGAATACACAAAAACCTAATTCTAATATCACAGATGTCAATGGCGAGTACTCTTATAAATATTCCTCCCATTGACTTACAAAGCACTCTTACAACTACTATTCCTCCCACTAACTCAAAAGTTCAAACATCCAAGAGTTCATCCTGGGTTCGGCTCCACCATGAGTTGGCCCTCCCCTCTTTGGCTGTGCCAGGATCTTGCATAGGTCTCGAGTCTTGAAAATTGCTCCCTTGCCATGACCAATTCCCCTAAGGCTCCTCTGAATGCCATGCAACCCAGCTCCCTCCTCCTCAGGTCTTCGTACAGTCTGCATTCCCTCAGTACATGTTCAGCAGTCTCCTCCTCTTGCTCGCATGGGCACACCGGGCTGGATCTCCTCGCGAAATAAAATAACTTTGCTGAGAAATTTCCATGCCCAGTGAGCAGCTGGGTCACAACATAGCTGGGGGCAATCCACTTCATTTCCAATCTTGCTGCCACATCAGGGAATATTTTATAAGTGTGCCTGCCTTTGGTTGAGGAGTCCCACCGACTCTGCCACTGATCCATCGCCCACTGCTGAATTGCCGCACACTTACTCTCAGAGGAGCCCCCTCCAGCAACCAACCTCTCCAACTCACCCTCCAGTGGCACACAGACCCTGCTTGGCGACTTGACGGAGGTATATGCAACCCTTGCATCCATAATCAAATCCAGTGGGAGGGCCCCAGCCACCACCTGCAGCGCCTCCGTCGAGCACGTTCTATACCCCCTGGTCATGGCAAGGAGAGCTGGTCTCTGGATCTTCAGAATCTTCTCTCGAAGGGCCTTTGTAGGAGATCTCCATCAAGTTGAAGCCGCATACATAACCGACGGGAGGAAGACAGTGTGGTAATAGTTCCACTGGCACTGGAAAGGGCCCAATCGGCTCCAGAGAAACTTCGGACGCCTGCAGCCAACTTGATCACCTTTGCCTCCACTGCCTCCAGGTGCCTCCTACAAGACAGCTTCCTTCCAGATGGACCCCCAAGTACTTGACCGCCTCCAATGCTTCCACTCGTCCGCCACCGGCATTAAACCTGAACAGGGTCTGCACTCCCCCTGAACAGTATGGCTTGAGTCTTCCCGGCTGCCACCTCCAGTCTTGCTCCCCTGCACCAATCAACCACAAGACCGGAAATCGCCTCAGCTGCAACCACCAACCCGGATCTCGTGCGACTACTCAACAAAATGGCCAAATCGTCCACATAAGCCACGGAGACACACTCCTGCCCGTCCAACAGCCTCAACAACCCAGAAAACGCCAAATTCCATAAAGCCGCTCCCAGGACCGAACCCTGAACCATCCCTAACCATCCCTAACCATCCCTAACCATCCCTAACCATCCCTAACCATCCCTAACCATCCCTAACCATCCCTAACCATCCCTAACCACCCCTAACCACCCCTAACCATCCCTAACCATCCCTAACCATCCCTAACCATCCCTAACCATCCCTAACCATCCCTAACCATCCCTAACCACCCCTAACCACCCCTAACCACCCCTAACCACCCCTAACCATCCCTAACCATCCCTAACCATCCCTAACCATCCCTAACCATCCCTAACCATCCCTAACCATCCCTAACCATCCCTAACCATCCCTAACCACCCCTAACCACCCCTAACCATCCCTAACCATCCCTAACCATCCCTAACCATCCCTAACCATCCCTAACCATCCCTAACCATCCCTAACCACCCCTAACCACCCCTAACCATCCCTAACCACCCCTAACCACCCCTAACCACCCCTAACCATCCCTAACCATCCCTAACCATCCCTAACCATCCCTAACCACCCCTAACCACCCCTAACCACCCCTAACCACCCCTAACCATCCCTAACCATCCCTAACCATCCCTAACCATCCCTAACCATCCCTAACCATCCCTAACCACCCCTAACCACCCCTAACCACCCCTAACCACCCCTAACCACCCCTAACCACCCCTAACCATCCCTAACCACCCCTAACCACCCCTAACCACCCCTAACCACCCCTAACCATCCCTAACCATCCCTAACCATCCCTAACCACCCCTAACCACCCCTAACCACCCCTAACCACCCCTAACCATCCCTAACCACCCCTAACCACCCCTAACCACCCCTAACCACCCCTAACCACCCCTAACCACCCCTAACCACCCCTAACCACCCCTAACCACCCCTAACCACCCCTAACCATCCCTAACCATCCCTAACCATCCCTAACCACCCCTAACCACCCCTAACCACCCCTAACCACCCCTAACCACCCCTAACCATCCCTAACCATCCCTAACCATCCCTAACCATCCCTAACCATCCCTAACCATCCCTAACCATCCCTAACCATCCCTAACCATCCCTAACCATCCCTAACCATCCCTAACCATCCCTAACCATCACTAACCATCCCTAACCATCCCTAACCATCCCTAACCACCCCTAACCACCCCTAACCATCCCTAACCATCCCTAACCACCCCTAACCATCCCTAACCATCCCTAACCACCCCTAACCATCCCTAACCATCCCTAACCATCCCTAACCATCCCTAACCATCCCTAACCATCCCTAAACATACATAAATTCAAAATGTTTGACCGCCATATAAGGATGTAGGCGCTTAGGAGATGATTTTTGTTGTTAGTTTTTCTACCTCGTTTTTATATTTCCGCGCCACATGTTTTCCTCCCAACGTAGTTACCTCTGATAAATAATAAAATTCATTCGAGTCCAGAAATTGATCAAGCGAGTTCGTCATATCAAAAGATTTGTACAAACGTACAAGGATACCGTCAAATGAGGACATGATTCGGTCATGAACGGAACTCTTGATCCATGCTCAGTAGCTCTTAATCTTGAGATTATTCTTTTAGGATCATTATTCAATCGAGCGGGACATTGTTCCAGGATCATCGAGCTGATTGGGTGTGCAATTTGAACTGATCTTAAGAGCGAGAAAATATAGGAATGAACGGGGCAATCTCGTGCCTGGGTAGGCAGCACTGGGCCCGAGGTGAGTTCTAATATTGTGATTCATTGTGTGAATATTACTAAGACGCCACTACATACATGTGAATTTCTGACTTTGCGAAATTAGTATATTAAATAGTCCGAACTTGTACCTAAAAAGATCTGTATTTTGTCGAATATAAAGTTGTGTTCATGATCGATCCAGAGCTCATTGGTGCCGAAACCCGGGAAGTTCTGCCCCATGGCTGAGTGACTATCCAGCGTGTGAGGTTAAGCTCAACTGCGGTCATTCGCCTAACTTGTAGTTTTTTGTTGGATCTCAGCGAGTGGGAAAAACTATTGCGAGATATGTGTGAAAAAGAAAAAATGAAAAATTAACTGGATAAGAAAATAAATTGATAGCAAGGGAGGGGGAAAGGGCGAAAAAAAATGTTGTAGGGGTAAACTAAATGAATACTTCTTCAAAGTTTGGGTCTCAGCTAGTGAGATAAAAACTATTGCGGGATATGGGAAAAAAATAGGGGGAAAATAAATTGAATAATAATAACTGAGATGGGAGAAGAAAAAAAAAAAAAACGAGGTAATTTAACCTAAAAGAAGGATGAAGAAAGAAAGAGAGAAAAAAAAAAACGCAAAGGGTTTGGGATGCTACTAGAACCAATGATCCTAACAATGAATATTAATTAGGGATTACCTATTTAATCTTCCGTAGTTGAGGAGATGGGAGCAGTGGCAGGCAGGAGGACTTTCTGTGTTGAGAACTCAGAACGAAGTGTGGCTGCTGAGGGACTCCGGCTCCTTATATAGGGGTGAAGGGGAGTGCCTGTTCAGACCTGCTGAGGCAGGTGGTTCAGTGGCCTGGGTGATTGTCCAGACCTTTCCAAACTTGATTAGATCTGTTTACACAAGTCCTTCCAAGGTGGGTGAGTGGCCTGGGTGATTGTGGTATTGTGGATTGTGGGCTTGTGAGGGTGGTAGGAGGTTGATGGGTGATGATGGATGATGGGTGGGGGGGGGGTGATGGGTGAAGGTTTGTGGGCGGAGGGGTAGGAGGTGGTGAGGGGGGTGAGGGGGTGAGGGGTGAGGGGGAATGAGGGCTAGGGGGGTGAGGGGTGTGAGGGAGTGAGGGGGTGTGAGGGGGGAGTGAGGGGGTGAGGGGAGTGAGGGGTGTGAGTGGGTGAGGGGTGAGGGGGGTGGGGGGGGAGTGAGGGGGGAGTGGGGAGTGAGGGGGTGAGGGGGAGTGAGGGGGTGGGGGGGGGGGGGTGGTTGGTAAGGGGTGGGTGAGAAGGTGGACTCGCCCGCTAAGGCAGGAGGCAGCTGGTTAGACTGACGAGCATGTTCAAACAGGAATGTCCCAGAATCCCCATATTGACTCTACTAACACAATTTACAACGATTTTTAGCAATTTTTGAAACAGAAAAACTCGAATTTGAACACCTTTTTGCGCGCAAACATTTTTGGGCTTAAAATGTATTACATCTCATGTAATCTAACCACTTCCCTCCATTTTCGGTAGTTTTGAGCAATTTTTCACAATTTTAGCAATTTATGTCACTTAAAAACTCAAATTTGAACATTTTTTTGCTCGCCAACATTTCTGGCCGATGGACTTGGAATGGAAAGTGATGTGAATCACAGGATACTTCACCCTTCAGTCAGTTGGATGCGTAGACTAAGCCCGCATAACTTCACAGTCGGATGGCGAATCTTCGTCCGCATGTGTGGCCGGGACGAATGTTCGCCACTTGGCGAACATTCGTCTCCTTTGAAGCGGGCAAAAAACCGCCTCCGAGGCGAGCACCCGAATATTCGTTGTTCGCCGAATAACGAACATTCGCCCTCCGGCTACACATGTAGGAAATCGGCGAACTTTTGCTCGGTGCTCGGCGAACTCCGCATGTGTGGCCGCGGCTTAATACAATTTGTGGACACATTGCAACAGCCATTTTCTCCAAAACCCGATGAAAGTATCCAGGCATGTCTTCAATTGTACCAAGACGATCTTAGGTATGTACCTACTTACTAACCTCTACTAATGTGAAAAAGTACCTACCTCTCGTCGGCAAATGCCACTCCATTTTCATTATGCGTCCAACCGGACAATTCGATAGAGGTGTCCGTATCGCTTTCAAATAAATTGAACCTTGGCCTGCATACACAATTGGAGTTTGTCTGCTTACAGAACTGGTAAAACAAGTTAATTGATAGAACATTGATTCCATTCAATTTAGTGCAATTCCACTATAATAGTCACCTATGTCTTACTACTTAGTATGTACGTATTAGTATATTGTGGCGTTCTGGGGGCAGACGCCTAATTATAGCGCTCTTGGTGCATACTTGTAGGTACCTCGCATGGCCCCAAATTTTGCTGCCTATCTTACCAAAGCTATGAATGCTGCAAAGGGAGGTCCACACGCTACCTGTTTGTAACAGGGTGAAGCTCTGTTAGTGGGAATGCTACCTCATGGAAGGTTTAGTAACTTCCAAGATCGTCATACCTGACCAGATGAGTGGCTGGGTTTCCAGAGAAACTTGAAACAGTCAATTGAGATCAATTTAGGCTTCCCTCACATGAATTAAAAGTTTCTCATCAATAATCACGTGGCATTCCAAGTAATTCGTTCAAAAAGATCAATTCGTGATTCGTTCAATTTTTTTCAAACTGTTCCAAACAAAATTAGTTCTAGTTGTGGAAAATCTTCATAAAGTGGCTTAATACTCTTAATAGGCTCTTGCAGTGGACTTTGGAGAATACCAATCCGTTTTCAGAATATTTCCACATTCTGAATTTCTTGTTTCCAGGATTTGGGGACAAGGGTCATGATATAGGGAGCATGGAAGAAAAGGAGAGGAAGAAGGTTTAGTAGGCCTGAGGTTTTGAGTAGACCTCTACTGCCACGCTATCTAAGTAAAAACCTCAAAACTCTAGTCCTCAGATCCGCAAGACATCGATACCATCCATGTTCTAGAAGTTTCATCTGATGCCATATAGGTACCTATGTGTCATTTGCGAATTAGCTCTTTCTCCAACTGAGCAAAAGGAATTTCTACCTAAGCTAGTGTGCGTATTTTTATTTACCTCCACACCTCCGTTCTGTTTGTCACTTCGTTTATCTGATTTTCATTATCATTCTGATAGATTTGTTTCCTTTCATCGTGGATTTGAATTTATTCGTGGTTGCTTACCTACAATTCCATGGTGCCGCAGCCTTCGGTCGCCTCAAGAGCGCATTTACCTACACGCCCCACCCGCAGATGAAGGTAGGTAAGCAGTTTTTATTCAATTATAATTTCGTGTCTCATCCTCTACTGTAGTTACCTATCGACTTACCGTTTCTTCATGAGTTGGGTATTAATAAGAAAATAATGCAGGTGTTGACTGAAACCGTCAAGGCCAATGAAAAAAACCAGACGAGCATGTATTTTGTAATAAATTTGAAGAAAGGAAAGAGCAAAGTGGGAATCTGTCGGGTTTCCATCCTCACTTCACATTCCTAGGGGAAAGACAGACAACAGGTATCTCGCGCTACCTTAGTTTTACATTAGTATTTTGATTCTGTTAACTGAGTCGTGGAAGCATTGTCATCAACATTTACATAATGGTTACTTATCATAATATTCACATTTGTACAATACTTATGCAATACATCCATGCGAGAAAGCTAAGCGCTAGACTTATTAATTGACAGGCGCTGTTCACGTTTCCCTACCAGACATAATATAGAGGTAGGTACGTCCTCTGACGAGAAAGTTGCCCATATAGGTCTTGGACGGTGCTAAAGCCGATTGTGACGTCAAAATGTCATTACGATCTATTGTATGCATACAGGAAATCTGGAAATAATCCAAGTGCCTACATTAATTACTATTGGGTTTATTCCTTTTCAGACGGAAACGCTGGCTGCTGTTCATCGATATTCCAGTCCTGAACGATAGAAGTGCTAATAATGCATCAGAGGTCACGTCAGAGTACCTATGTCCATTTCGAAAAGAATTTCATGACCATCAACAATGTACTTATCTTGTTTTTTTTTAAATCAATAAACCTAACGAAGTTTTGTACGTTTTTAATGTATAGTCCAAATACACTGCCAAGGTGATGGCACAAGAGCTTCCTCGTCACAATCAGAGTGACCCATTATAAAATAGAACAGACTCGGAAGCAAAATAACATAACATTACATTACATTACATTACATTACATAACATTACATAACGTTAAATATACATATTACATAACATTACATTACATAACATAACATTACATAACATTACATGAAATATACATATTATACATAACATGACTTCCATAATACATTACGTCCATTATACATAACTAGCCTGACCGCTCGCTTCGCTCGCTATCCGAGATTCGCTGTACGCAGTATTGTGGAACCAACAAACGACGGAAAAATCCCATACCCTACCGGGTATTTGTGCCCAATTTTATCAAAATCCGTCAAGCCATTCAGGAGTTGACCATGGTCGACCATATTTCCGCTATGGTCAGGGAATTAAAAATGCGCCTACGTTCAACTTGGGAGGCTACCGGATATTGGTGCCAAATTTGGTCGATATCCGTTGAGCAATTCGGGATTCGACCATGGAGGGGCCCATGGATGCGCTAAGGTCGACCGCGGGGGTAGTCCGAAGGGTCGATCGTAGATAGAATTTCACGTAGATTACGAATACGCGATAAAAAATAGGGGTTACCATTTCAATTAACGAAGTTGACCATGGTCGACCATAGGTCCGCTATGGTCAGGGAATTAAAAATGCGACGTTGCACAACTTGGGAGCCTACTGGATATTCGTGCCAAATTTGGTCGATATCCGTTGAGCAATTCGGGATTCAACCATGGAGGGGCCCATGGATGCGCTATGGTCAGGGAATTAAAAATGCGACGTTGCACAACTTGGGAGCCTACTGGATATTCGTGCCAAATTTGGTCGATATCCTTCGAGCCGTTTGGCCGTGCATAGAAGGACAGACAGACAGACAGAGCGCATGCGCAGGGCGAACCGCTGGCTCTATCATGTTGAAATTTATATGGGACCTCAATGGGCCCTACCCGCTTAATCCCTGAGAATTACATTGAAATTGGGTGAAATCTTTGGTTACTACGGCTGTAACAAGGAAATTGAATCTAT
Organism: Leptopterna dolabrata; assembly: GCA_954871275.1. Lineage (NCBI taxonomy): Eukaryota > Metazoa > Arthropoda > Insecta > Hemiptera > Miridae > Leptopterna > Leptopterna dolabrata. The sequence goes on from OX940975.1 coordinate 65,207,440, forward strand.
TTCACGCCAGCGCATGCGCAGAGCGCACCGAGGGTCCGATCATGCTGAAATTCATACTGGAACTCACTAGGCCTTGTCCAAACAACCCTTGAAAATTTGAGCGAAATTGAATCAAAATTGTGAAAGTTATGCGTGTTTGTTGAATTTAACGTTAGCGCATGCGCAGGGCGTACCGCTGGATCAATCATGTTGAAATTTGTATGGGACCTCAAGGGGCCTTATCCGCACCATCCCTCAAAATTTGAGCTGAATCAATTCAAAATCGTGGAAGTTATGGCTGTAACAAGGAAATGCGGACAGACTCACAGACTCACAGACCGACAGACACGGAACCAAATTTGTTCAGTAGGCTTTGAAACGCAAAATGCAAGTGGAAATTTTGATTTCTGAAGACAAAAATTTTTTGGCTCACGAAAGTGAACACAAGGCTTCCGCTGCTTCGCAGACTCGGAAGCAAAATGATTAGAATTTCACGTTTTATTTTTTTCCACATGTCCTGAAAATTATTGATAATAATCAGTGTGGGTACTCATGGTAGTATTTCTTCACGTTCATTTGAGATTTATCCTTTGTCGACAATGCAGCCCATTATCAAGTAGACAGTTTCACCAACCAGTAAAATATTGAAATAAAAATTGATACCTACCCAATAAATATCCTTTTGATAGCTATTTATCATGTTTTAGGGAACAGAGACGTTGGAAAGAATACTTGGTACATAACTAGAAAGTTCGTAATTCATTAAATTTGGGTGGTTCTAGTTTGGCTTGTGAACGCCATCAGGGTTTACTCAGTAAACTTTCCTGGTTGAAAAACTTTAAAAATACCTAGTTCACTAGACTGCTGCGAAGAGAGCACTACTATAGGTTATCCCTGGATAGAATAGAGTCCACATGCACACAGTTTACATTGACTGGACCGTCTTCTTCCTTTCTTCCATGGATAGGGAGCTTCTGACTGAGGGTGGGAGTAGTTCTTGGGCCACCTCAGACCTTCCCTGCACTGATATTGAGTGAATTGGACGTACAAATACTGGCACAGAAATTGCGCTAATTTTGTCCACTGTTCCAAAAAATTTAGCTAATTTGTTCAAAGTTTGAACATTATTAAAAATTGGCTCTGTCCGTTATTACACCTGAACCAGTTGGTTCAACGTGTGCACATTTTTGCCCAATGTTTAAAAAGGGACAAAGGTAGTGTTGGATGTTGGAATATTACCTTATAGGTACCTTGTAATTATTTAGGCGTTGGTTGCATTGGTTGGTTCGGAAACAACAACAAATCTGTTGTTGACGTTGTTGAAACGCAATCAAATGCGTTTCAGACAATCCAAATCCGCGGAAAAAACCATAGGTGTATGTGTGTATGTGCGTGCATGCAGTTGTGCCCTACGTCGCCAGAATTTCGAAATTTACTTTTATGATGGAGGAAGGGGTGTTATGTGACAAAAGTGGGTTTTTCGGCTACATCTCGTGTGTGCTGCCCAGGGCTTCATTCTCAACCGATTTACATGTTTCTTTTTTTTTCGTTGCAGAATTCAGTTTATTTGTGCACTAAGTCGCGGAATTTCGAAATTTATGTCTATTGGAGGGGGGGGGGGGGCTGAAAATCTTGTCCGGTGCCTGTATTTTAACTTTTGAAGCTGCCATACGACATACGTATATAAGAAACAATAAGTAGGTAGCAACCTAATCCTAGATTCACAATATTCTTGGGGCATTGTTAGGATGTACCTGCGTAAGCTGTTCATATCGTCACTAGTCACGAAATTAGGTAATTAAATTGCTCAATGAATTCATCATCATCATAGATCAGTTACTCATATATACTTCCAGACGATTTGCAATGAGTGAGAGTGTTCTATAAGCCACCATAAGGGACGTTTAGTGTAATGCGTGCGTTACTGTACGGGATGTTTGTTTGACTCCTTGTGATTAATTACTTGAACGTGCATAATTTCATTCAGAACTCGACCTACAGTAAGTTTTTTCTATTTTTTATTTTTGTTTATGTTATGTCCGTCATGTCATATAAGGTGGAACTAGAATAGGAATAATGTAACCGAGGAGTGGAAGAAGAACCTTCCTATGGATACAATATAGTTCTATATAGTACCTGAAAACTTAGTTACTGAAAGTCCTCCAACTCAGTTGGCACCATCTGAATTAAGGAAACAGACAATTGGGGGTCAACCTGTGTCCGATTGCATCTCTCCACGTTCGGACATACGATTCAAGAATGTATGTCAAAACAGCATCATTATCAGGGACAAGACCTACCCTACATACCACACGGGAGATTATGTAATGTTGCTTGACGCCAGAACCAGGACGCCTCCCACAGAGACATGTTTTTTGAAAGCAGTCTCCAAATATGTCTCTGATAGCCACGTACAAATTAAGAAAACTGGTAGACAAAGGTATTGCCTGACGTGCAAATTGAGCCAATCATTTGATACCATTATTGGCATGCCTTACTTGAACCAACACTTCTATGTAAACATTCCCTCAGTCCACACGGAATTCGCTGGAGTAATCAAAGTGAATGATTCCCATTTAGACTTGAATGAAGAACTGCTTATTTCCCTTAATAACGATATTAACGGTATGTTTTATGCAATATGCAAGTATGATGGGGGACGTGCCATCAGAACGAATTTTGTGAGGATAAACTTCTCCGGTCCTCACATTCGAAGTTCTGTCAGGATTGGACATTGTCAATACGAAGTGGAACAATACGTCCCAAAAATAAATCTTTGTATTTCCTGCTTCCGGTATGGGCATTTGAAACGAAATTGCAATGCTCAACCAAGATGCAGCAAGTGCGGACAACAGGGTCTACACATAGGCACCTGTGAATCAGAGAACAGTCGATGTTTTGGATGTTTTGACAGTCATTTGATAGGTAATAGAAAATGCCCTCTACTTCAATATTTGATTCTACACGGGGAGGAAATTTATTACAGAAAAAACCCTATCTCCTACTACATTAGGGACTACCATAATAACCAGAAACATCACAATGATGGGGCTAAGAATCCCCATGCCAATTACCAATCAAAGCAGTTGCATTTACGCAATGATCTCCAACACCCACGCACTTGGGCCTCTGTAACTAGACACTGCCCCACTACAACGAAATTGCAATGCTCAACCAAGATGCAGCAAGTGCGGACAACAGGGTCTACACATAGGCACCTGTGAATCAGAGAACAGTCGATGTTTTGGATGTTTTGACAGTCATTTGATAGGTAATAGAAAATGCCCTCTACTTCAATATTTGATTCTACACGGGGAGGAAATTTATTACAGAAAAAACCCTATCTCCTACTACATTAGGGACTACCATAATAACCAGAAACATCACAATGATGGGGCTAAGAATCCCCATGCCAATTACCAATCAAAGCAGTTGCATTTACGCAATGATCTCCAACACCCACGCACTTGGGCCTCTGTAACTACAATCTGCCCCACGATATACCACATAATAAGCCAGCTGGGAACCTATCTTGCTCAACAGCCAACATTAATCAGAAGCTTAGAACAGCTTCAGCCCCCTCACCATCGTCAATGCATACGATGCCATCTATCCCACATCAAGTCAACCCACATCATCACCCACGACAACACCCCTCAATGAAGCAACGTGGCAGTTACAATATATCTCCCAGGAATTTACCCACATCAACTCATGATTTCCCACCTCTAGCTAATTGCGTTAATCAAAAACCCACATGGGAAGATATGCGCTGTTCCAAACCCATTGAGAACATGAACAAAAGATATAATAATGATCTGGAGAGACATGCAAATACAAATTTGATATCAGAAAAGAACTTCAAAGGTTTTCCTCTCAATCCAGAATTAACTATTGCCATCAACAATCTACCAACCCCTCTGAGAAACACTATAATAGCCACAGTCAACTCCCTTATTAATCAACTCACTTCATTTTATAGGAATCATAATGAACACTAAACCTGGAGAATTGAAAATAATGTCATGGAATTCACGCAGTGACGAATCTGGTGTGAGGTGCGCTTGCAGCTCGGCATCAGACGCTTGTTCAGCTGCCAGCTGTTCCCAGTCAATAGTAGGTGGCGGTAGACAGCATCTATTCGAGATAGCGTGTCAGCAACAACGTTTTCTTTTCCAGAAACATGACGTATGTCAGTTGAAAATTGGCCCACCAAATCATGATGACGGAGCTGACGAGGACTTGCCTTATCAGCCTTCTGCCGGAAAGCAAATGTTAGCGGTTTGTGGTCCGTAAAAATGATAAATTCACGCCCCTCCAACATGTGGCGGAAATGCTTGATGCCGCTGTAGAGCGCAAGGAGCTCACGGTCATAAGCACTATAGCCTTTTTGAGATGGGGAAAGCTTTTTGGAGAAAAAACCCAGGAGCTGCCAAGAGTTGTCAACCAACTGCTCAACTACAGCACCCATTGCGGACTCAGAGGCGTCAACAGAGATGGATAGTGGAACGCCATGTGTAGGGTGTGCCAAGAGTGCTGCCTTGGACAAATTCTCTTTACACTCGTCAAATGCTGCTACGAGATCAGGGGTCCACCGGATGACAGTTTTGTCACGTTTTTTCACGTGAAGGTTGTGTAGGATTGCCTGATGTTCAGACCCCCTGGGGATGAAGCGACGATAAAAATTAAGCATCCCAAGAAATCTACAGAGTTCTGCGACAGTTCTTGGCAGTGGGAAATCTTGGATGGCACAGACTTTATCTGTAAGTGGGCGTGTGGACGTGTGGGGTGCCTGTGAAATGAGGTACCCCACAAACTTGACCTCTGGCTGGCCAAAAACGCTCTTTGCCACATTGACAACAACACCATACTCTCGAAATCGATTGAACAGTTGCTCCAGGTGTTGTAAATGAGATCGTGGATCTCCCGAAGCCACTAGAATATCACCGAGGTAGGGATAGCAGAAATCAAGGCCACTAGTAACTTGATGTATGAATCGCTGAAACGATTGTGCGGCATTACGAAGTCCGAACGTCATGAAAGGAAATTCAAATAACCCAAAAGGCGTTATTATAGCGGTCTTTTCAATGTCAGCAGGCTCCATGGGGATTTGATGGTAGGCTCTGACCAGGTCGATCGTACTAAAAATTGTTTTGCCTACCAATTGGTTAGAAAAATCTTGAATGTGTGGAAGTGGGTAGCGGTCTGGGACTGTGTTGGCATTCAGTGCCCGATAGTCACCGCACGGGCGCCATTCCTCATTCTTTTTTGGGACCATGTGCAATGGTGATGCCCAACATGACTTGGGAGGTCGACAAATGCCCTGGTCTACCATGTATGAGAACTCGGCCCGAGCTATTGCCTCTTTCTCCGGACTGAGACGCCGGGGTTTGGCAAATATTGGCGGGCCGCCATAAATAAATAAGGCAAGCTTACTTAGTTGTGGAGGACGGCCTCGATGACGACTCATGCCCAGTTGACCAGGACCACAATCTCCACCAGCTGCAACCGGAAAGTACCGTTCGCTACGTGATGTCGACGCTGGAGGGGGAGTCGTGTGGCAACTCCACACCACTTAACTTCCAACTACCAAGATATAAAAATCCAAATTTCGTTTTCAGTCAGGTGTTCTTAAAAAAGAAGTTTCGGGGATTTCTAACCAAGCCAGTCGTCGTCGAGTTGTTGCCGTGTTGCGTTCAAGACATCCAAAAAAACCATTTTATACTTTTGAATTCGAAATAATATCTTCTTACTTTTATTCCTTCTTCCAAGTGTCCGTCATTCATAGCAATAGCTACAGAGGCAATTGCCATCCGCTGGGGAGTGGGGAAAAGATTTCAACTACCTGTTTGGTCGGAAATTCATTTTGTTTACAGACCACAAACCCCTATTTCATAATTATCTTCGGGCGAACGAAATGGAGTAATTTACCGTCGCACACACTTACTCGTCTGCTCCATTACGCCATTTACTTACAAATGTTTGCATTTGAGATCGAATAACGAAAATCACAGCATCACGGAAACGCTGTTTCCTATCAAGACTCCCCCAAAACTCTCAGCGAAGACTCATCGAACTCTCATCTTCAAAATATAATGATATTGCAATCTTCCACTTAGAACAGCTACATAAATATGCTACCTATTCTTCCAAGGGATGTAAAGAAAGCAACTGTGGAAGACGAGGAGACACGAGAAATGTATGAAAAGCTGCGAATAGGTACTTCGATTGGACCTAACTCAACACAATTTTCGTTGCAAGGAGGTTGAATTTTCAATGGAGTTCGCGTGTATATCCCGAAGTCACTCAGAAATACCATCCTACAAGAGTTACATGAAGGTCATCCGGGAATGGTGAAGATGAAAGCCCTGGCGATGTCGGTGGTGTATTGGCCAAAAATCGACCACGACATCGAAAAGGCCTGCAAAAATTGTTCGGACTGTGTCCGTATACAACGACAACCTGGGAAAGTTGACAGACACTTCTGGGAATACCCAGCTTACCCATGGGAAAGGGTTCACTGTGATTTCACCGGACCATTCATGGGTCACACATTTTTCCTGGTTGTGGATGCGCACTCAAATTGGTTGGAAACCTTCATTGTAAGGTCGACAGCTTCCAAAGATGCAATCAGCGTTCTCGAATCACACTTCGCTCGCTACGGGCTCCCGAGAGTGTTGGTTTCCGACAACGGAACGGCCTTCAACTAGTCAGGAATTCAAGAAATGTATGACAATTCATGCGATTAAGCACATAACTACTGCGCCTTTCCATCCAGCATCGAATGGTCACATATCGTTCATGTGTTTACATTAAAACAAGCTCTTTAGAGCTACGAAAAACAACGAGGGTGGACTTCAACATCGCTTAAATGTATTCTTGATGAACAATAGGCGCACGCCCAACATCACCACGGGAGAATCTCCGGCAAAACTATTCATGCAACGAGAAATTCGCATGAAAATTGATGTTCTCAAGCTGGACCCCATCCGAGACGTCGTGGATCGACTAGAGGAAGCAAAGTTACGTTCTCGGAGAGAACATTCGGCGAGGGAGAAGTGGTGGCTGTCCGAGACTACCGATCAGCAGACCGGAAATGGATTTTCGGAAAAGTAGTGAATAGAGACGGTAACCTACAATACACGGTTTCCGTGGACGATCAACTCTGGAGAAGACATTTGGAACAGATGAAAGCCTGTGGTCCACTCGTGCGTAATGAAGTGACTGCACCGCCGCAACCAGTATTACTCCCATTGACGGATAAAGAGATAAAGGAATCACCGCCACATTCAGAAATTTTAAATGAATCCGAGGTACAACGTCAAGAAGATGCACAGCGTTCACCACCTCGCAAATCAACGCCAACCTCGCCGCAGATTTCACCTAATTTCACCTTTCGCTTCCACGAAAATCTGCTGCCTCGATTCCTGAAACTAAACTCACCGACGTACCAAACCAAAACACGACGGTGGAACCCAGTAAACTAAGTCGGTCCGCTAGAGAAAGAAGACCCGCTGCGATTCAGGTCGAAAAACAATTAATAATTACCTACCCTCTTGGACTCTAAATTCATTTCATTATTCTTCCATTCGCTAGAGTGCACTAACTTTATTAAAAACTAGCTTAATTCAGTATAAATAATTTGCTTTTTATTTTGTAGCTTGTTTATTATAATAGTGTTATCAGACTGAAATGAAAACATTTTTCATTTGTGATAAAATGATAAGGAATTTTTCAAGAGGAAGATGATGTTGTCCGTCATGTCATATAAGGTAGAACTAGAAGAGGAATAATGTAACCGAGGAGTGGAAGAAGAACCTTCCTATGGATACAATATATTTCGATTTCAACCGCAGTACTACCGTCTCTTTGTTCCCCCTTTTTCAATTAATTCAGTACGTTTTTTCAAATTAGTACATTAGGCATGATGAGTCCGAGCATTATTACTACTAACTGTCTGCCTAAACGCATTTCGTTTCAAATGCGGAAGTGCAAGTACGCCATAAGCACTTCCCGAACCAACTTGGTGCAACGAGTGACTAGGCACGTAGCCCCATTTCAAGAATGAAAATTCAGACCAATAAATACGTACCTACCTACCAGTGTAAACAGATTTCTGAACAGGGGCAAAAATTAACAATTTTTCTGTGCATATTTACTGCTGCATCAAATTTACTGGACGACGGGGCAGGGAAGTTGAAAATCGGAATGTCTAAGGTGTCCAAGAACTCTGAATGCCCTCTTGGAGATACCCACAGACCAACGCTCCAATTCATGACCTTTGCCACCGAATCCTGGAAGAAGGTTCTTATAACGCAATAACATAAATAAAGCCACTTCCGGAAATTTCCAAAATGTGAACGTCACGAACAGTTTTTTGAACGGTGGGCCAAAATGAGCACACTTAATGAACCTACTGTTCTTAGTGCAACTAGGAACTAAGTGAAATACCGCTTTCCAAAAATGATTGAAATTCAATCACTATGAACAGTGGGGACATTCGCACACTTTCTGAACCAACTAATTAGTTTTATCTAGTGAAAACTTTCCAAAAATTATTGCAATGTGAAAAGATACGTTTTTTAAACAATGGACAGATATTTGTACGCCAGTTTATTACAATGACAGGGCAGGGAAGTTGAAAGTGGGGAGGTCTGAGGTGGCCAAGAACTCTAACTACCCCCACACACAGTCAGAAGCTCCAGATCATGACCCTTGTCCCCAAATCCTGGAAACGAAATCCAACGGCTACGATGAACGTTAACAAATTCTGAAAACGGATTTTTTTTTTGGAGTCCAGTGCAAGTGTCAATCACGCCACTTTTTGGAAATGTTCAAAGTTTGAACTAATTGTTTTTGCACACTTTTTGAATCAATTACCCAGAATTTTACGTGCATCCAGATGAGAAATCCTTTTTTTTTCGAATTGAAATATCGCGCTCACTTCGCAAATAAGAAGTAAACGAAATTTGGCTCCGATAGTGCTGCCATCTCTTATCTCAGATTGTCATAAAAACATCGTGACATTTACCCTTAAGGAAGCTTACCAGGGCTGGTCATAAATGACCTTAAGCAGATAGCCTTTTTCCAGAAGAGCCTAACCAGGAGCCGCATAGGAGCCCAACCTGGAGCACAGGGATTGTTTAGAAAAAAGCCTAACCTGGAGTCACATTTTCTTCCAAAAAAAGCCTAACCAGGTGCCATTATAACTATTCTGCTGCGAACATGTTAAATCTCGAATGCAGCCAATTGGATAGACCGTAGAAGCAGGGCGATTGGAATTTACCAGGGGCTAGTAAACTGGACTTTATCCATGGCATCATTCTTCCGGGACTACCTACCATTCTGCATCAGGGACTTCTAATATTCTTCGGGGACTTGGGGCTACCTACCATTCTGCATCCGGGGCTTCCATGATTCTACAAGGACTTAGCATCTTTTCATTTTGGGACTGCCTTAACTTCACTTGGAACTTCATGGGACTCCAAAATTGCATCATAGAAAAATGTAATGGAAATGATGTGAACAGTTATTGCTGTTATTTTATTTTTTTTAAAGTGTACTCTTTTTAGGTAGAAAAATGAAAACCAAGATAAAACCAATAAAAATAAAGGAAAGGGAAAGTGCCTTTTAAAGTAATTTGTGAGGTTTTGGGGTTGGCTGCAGGGGTGGTTTGGAGGCCAGCTAAGTAGTCGGCAATTCCTTTTACTTGAAGCTAACTAGTGTCTGATCTTAAATTTATCTTAAATCCTCAGAGAAACGTTAAGATATATACGGCAAATTATATAGCCGGGCATTGTAAACAATCCGTAGGCACTGTATACAATTATATGACGTGTGTAGGGGGATGGGAAAACGCAGCTCAATGATTTAAAATGATTATCTTCTGTATAGATAACTCCACTCCCTAGATCGCTATTCTGCGCTACACTCTTAGCCAACACTACTGTAATGATAATGAAACAACAGTTTGATTTACTCTACCAGGAAGCACTACCTAACCACCAGCTATCATTAAATTACCTTATTTTTTGTCAAAACTCAAATTTGACCCCCTTTTATGTTTTCAAAAGTTGTTCATCTTTTGGTTTGCCATTAGAAAAGTTTTAGTATATTGAGAACCACAACACCATATTCCAATAGAAAGATACGGCGGGGGGGGGGGGGGGGGGGGGCTAGAGCAGCCTCGGATTTGAGAATAGAAAATTCCACGTTAGGAATTTGAATACTGCGTTTTGGCCATTTTTATTGTTCATAAATATACATTTATGTAAGCAACACCACATTCCAATAGAAGATATGACCGGAGGGGCGGAGGCTAGAGCACCAACCACCAGCTATCATTAAATTACCTTCTTTTTTGTCAAAACTCAAATTTGACCCCCCCTTTATGTTTTCAAAAGTTCCTCATCTTTTGGTTCGCCATTAGAAAAGTTTTAGTATATTGAGAACCACAACACCATATTCCAATAATAGAACGAAATGACCGGAGGGGCGGAGGCTAGAGCAGCCTCGGATTTGAGAATAGAAAATTCCACGTTAGGAATTTGAATACTGCGTTTTGGCCATTTTTATTGTTCATATAATATATGTAGTTTATAGAATTTTCATATTTTTTCCTACTAGTATTAGAATTTATCCCCTGGCTGGAATGTATTCTGAGCGGAAGGCGGATTTTGTGTTATCAATTTCCTGATTCCGCGAACCTACTTATCTTGGAACATAAGCTAGCAAGCTTCGAGGGAGGCTGAAAATTGTCTTTGTCGATTCCGAAGTTTTATTTTTGGGCATTCACTGAAGCAAGTGAAATGACGAAAGTGAGTGAGTGGTGTGTGAGATTTGAAATGATTTACTCACCATCCGAGGAAGTCGATTTTGTATAAACATTTGGGCCAGATATCGAAAACAGAATGTATTCGATAATATTGAGAGTATGTGATTCTCTTCCAGTTCAGTATCGTAATGTGGATATCATCCAGTCTGCCTTCAGTGACATTTTTTCCCTTGACTTGGGCCGTCACGGTTTCATAGTCATCCTGATTTGTTGAATGTTCATCGAAGAATGCAACATTTATTTGTTTGCTGTAGAGCACTAAAAAATTTAAGAAACCAAAAGATGTTAGAAAAAAATTCAAAAATTCATGTACCAATTGCAATAGGTAGCGTAATTTTTCGAAGATTCACTAACAGAATTTTGTAAATCAGACAGTTTTACGATTCCCTGAATAATCTGTTTCCCGACATGAATTTATTTCACAACGAGACCCAAAACTGAATCATTTGCAAAAAGAACCCCATGAAATCCAATAAAAATTGTGACTTGGTTAACGCACACAAATTTCGCCACACAGTTTATTTTGTTTTTATCGACTTATTTCACCAACTGCCTGAAACGGATTCGTATGGGGTTTTTTCTCTGGGTTTGTGTTGCACCCCTCCCATAAGAAATGGGGTCAGCCTACTCCGGACTGTTCGAAGGAGTTTGAAGAAATTTTGAGAGATTACGTAAGTTGGGTTACTGATTTATATGATGGTTTCGAATATGAATAAATTACACCTTTGTTTTCTACACAATTGCACTTTATTGCAAAAACTAAAGTTGTAATTTATTCATATCCGAAGTTATATAAAGAACGGCGAAACCCTAAAAGTGCTTTCAGATAGTATCAGGTAGCGTCTGCGCATACGGAAAACATCGTGAAATCATCTCAGTATTGGTATCCTGGGGTATATTCAACCGGTTTCGATGAATTCATGGTTCATCATGCCGATTAGACAGCTCAGATTGACCACTATGAATACCATAGTGGTCGAAGCTATGGTAGCCTGCGCAAATGGGCATACCTATGTGAAATCCTATTTAATCCCTTCCGTGGAAACCTTGTTCGATTTCGCGCATGATAAATAGCTAGTGAGGGAGTGGAATAATACGTATCAACCAAAAATTGTTGATAAAGCTGCTAGTTTTATGAAACATCAGAGCAGTGACCATGCGAGGAGGCTATTCTGCCCACCACACATGGCTAAGTTTCTTTACCTCCGTCGGGCAACGTTTCGCAAACGTTAGGATCACTACTCTTGGGCCATTTCTTGACGTCTGACCAACACCTCTGTTTCTCATTGCTCGGTCTTAAATCCGTATCCAAGATTTCTATGATGCGACCATCAGGGAATCTTACTTGCACCAACATTCCATCGCCTGGGCTTTCGACGGCAAAATTGATGAATTGGTTTCTTTCAGTGAGCCCTCCCCATACTCTGTTTACTTGATACCAAACTCTTGGACCAGAAACTACCTCAAACGTTTCTGAAAGAAAAAAAATTTTTCATGATATTAAACTAGGCATCAGTAGGTAGATATGTTAGTAAGCTAACGTTTACATAAGTAAATAGATCAAAAAAATTTGAGGTGAGACAGTTCATGATATTCTGTTCTTTAGAGACAAACTAATATGTCCAGAACACTGATCTGCGTGATATACCCTCAAAATACTCGTCCTGGAGGAATGCTCAAAATACTGGTTCAAAATATACTGTTGTCTGTTAGTTGTGCTTGATTCGAAAAGTAGTAAAATATAGAAGTGCTGTCGTGTCAGTATTTCTTGTAATTCTTTTCAATACCTATCACGAAAGGTCTTATAATGCGCTCAAATAGCAAGTGTGGTTTTATCCCTCGATGGCCCCAAATGAAATTAATTAGAAACTACTGACTGCACGTTTCGTCTGCACGTCAGCAGATTTTGTTCTGCGAGTATGGTTAACCCATCTGTCTATGATAGAGAGCTATCATAGACAGTGTGACATCGGTGACATCGGTGACAGGTGACATCGGTGCACCTCAAAATTCACGAGTTAAATAGAGTTATATAAGTTAAATCCAGGGCTATACATATAAATATAGCCTATAGGCTATGTACTTTTTTTGGTTTATTATTCTGTGAATAATACACCTATGTAATCGCTCAGCAAAAAATTTTTATAACACCCCCTCAAAATTTTTTCTTTTCCGTTTCAAGGTAAGTAGATTCCAAAAATACAATGTCCGTCCGCCGTACGCCGTCCGCCGTCCGCCGTATCACGTGTACAGGCTTCATTTTCGGTCTAAAAAATTCGTTCTTTCGCACACATGCTCCATTTGGGCCCTAGTTGTGTCCCGAAACTTTTCAGCCCGATCGGAATATACCCAAGGGTGTTATGAGTGAAAATGTGTATAAAAATAGGTACTTTTTGCGTTTTAGCAACATGTTGGTAACATGAGCTTTTAAGGTATCGTTTTTCATGTTTTTGGGGACGAGAAGACCGAATATGAAGTCGATTTTGACCAAAGAATAGAAAATTGAGGTTCTACCAGATGTTCAGCTCCCGAAATTGATTTTTTATGAGTCAAAAACCTGGGAAATCGTTTGAAATCACCATCAATTTGTATAATAACACTGGAAAAAGTGTCAACAGGTGGATCAAGACGATTAAATGGTACTATCAATGATCAGAGATAATTTATTTTAAAAAAAAAGGAGCGTAGTTTATTCGAGTTTTGGGGGCCAAAATTGGTGGAAACCACCAGAGATAGCTATTTCAATTATTTTATATGAAAGAAACAATAAATAAACAGCCAACATCTCTGTAGGTAGGTATGTCCAATGGAATAACAAACCCATGTGACAAGGACTTTGCAGCGCTTTGGAATCTACGCACCTTGAAACGGAAAAGAAAAAATTTTAAGGGGGTGTTATAAAAATTTTTTGCTGAGCGAATACATAGGTGTATTATTCACAGAATAATAAACCAAAAATGGGTATAAAATATGTATATGTTTGATTCCAATACGCTGCAAAGTCCTTGTCACATGGGTTTATTATTCTATTGGAGTTCTAGAGATTTTTGTTGGCTGTTAAATGTATTGTTTCTTTCATGTGGAATGATTGAAATAGCTATTTCTGATGATTTCCACCAATTTTTGCCCCCAAAACATGAAATAGGTAGAACGCTTTTTTTTCCAGATCATCGTTGAACATTGGTAGTGCCATTTAATGGTCTTGATTCACCTGTTTACACTTTTTCTAGTGTTATTATACACAATGATTGTGATTTCAGACAGTTTTCCAGGTTTTTAAATATTCCAACACGTCAGGAAAAAAACATTTATCTGACATGTCATCGGAATATGAAACTGCTTAATATAATAGAAGTGTACCTTAATACCATAAGGTGCAAAACATCTATTAGGCGTAGGACGTGGTGGAGGTGTGTGTATCCGTTCAATGTTTTTCCGTGAGGCGGAAAAATTCAATTCTGTTTCCATTTGGCAGTATTTCATATAATATATGAAATTGTATGTTATATATATGATTTTTCATTTTACTCAAAGTCTTATGACCGTATCCGTTAAATACCTACAAGAAATATTTCGATAGTTCTAGAAATATTTTTTGAAAATTGATGAAACGTGGTTTCAAGGTTTTTAGGTTAGATTATCTAAAGTAAATTTTCAGCGTATATTTAAAAAATCTGCAAATTACTACACAGCGGTTTATTATTTATGTCGTGGTATCCTCCCAGAACCACAACCTCTACATATTGTAAACTTAAGTTCTCACCAAATAAACTCGCAGAAGTGGGGACGGAAGTCGCAGGAGAGTCGAAGCACAACCTGGGTCCCCACCATCCTCTACTAGCTAGAGGATGGAGGGAGACGGCTTCCAGGCCCATAAATACTCACCTCCTTCGCCTTTCCAACCATTCTACGCTCTCCTTAAGTCGCTGACTTATCTCTCTCCTCACCTAATCTCTCTCCTATCCTAAAAGATCTTGAGCATGGTGGAGGTTCGCCCTTAACCAAATCAAGCAAACTCTCCTAAAAGATCTCGAGCATGGTGGAGATCCGCCCTTAACCAAATCGAGCAAACACATCCAAAAAGATCCTGGGCATGGTGGAGGTCCGCCCTTAACCGAACCAGGCAACAAGCCAGGGGCGGATCCAGAATTTTTTTCCGGGAGGGGTCACAGGGTAGAACAATATAAAAAATAACTAAAAATAACAAAATAACCAAACGAACAATACAAACCGAATTTTCAACCTTATGCCTAAACTCGTCCAATTTGTCTACTTACAAAATTAATTGTATTTATTTATAAAATTCATTGTTTAAGTAAAAAATATTTTTCAATATCTATTAATTATTTAACTGATAAATGTATTTATTTTCAATTTTCTTCTAAAAAAGAGTCCTAATGTGTTTTCAAACAAATTGGCGCATTTTATGGCAGCGTAGCTAACTTAAGAGTTTGCAAATCAAAACATTGAAACCACAACAATCTATTGTTGATCTCAGTGGATTCAGTATCGTTTTTACTGAATCTGGCAGGAAAGAAAACGAGAACGAAACAAAAACAAGATAATGATTAACAAAAATAAGAAGAAATAAACAAGGTTTAATTTGACGTATACACAAGGTAAATTAATTGACATAATTGTATATAAAGTAACATTGGTAGGACCAAGTGTACGATTATATTCGACTAATTTTGACATTTTTGATCGAATCTTTTTAGATTTTTTATAGTTTTTTTTTGTTTTCAGTTTTTTTAACACTGTCTACCGTTTGTGTAATTAGAAATTACAGTAATTAGTGGCGAGGGCATTGGAATTTCAATTTGACGGATGTTTTATGGTAAATATTTACACAGTTGTATATGAAGCAAAATTGAGAAGACCATGTGGCCAAATCAGTTTTTAATTTAAAATTCAAATTGCAATAATGTTTTGTTTATAGAATTTCTCGTAAATATTTATCACTTTTATTTGAGGGGTTCCCCACAAGAACCGAATAAGTCCAAAATTGGCAAACGCCAGAAACAAGCATTTTGTAAAACGCTCTTCTCAGAGGGAAATGCTCCGTTTGTGGACAATCGTTCAGCTCTGCTTTTGGTTTATTATTCTGTGAACAATACACCTATGTATTCGCTCAGCAAAAAATTTTTATAACACCCCCTCAAAATTTTTTCTTTTCCGTTTCAAGGTGCGTAGATTCCAAAAATGCAATGTCCGTCCGCCGTACGCCGTCCGCCGTATCACGTGTACAGGCTTCATTTTCGGTCTAAAAAAATCGTTCTTTCGCACACATGCTCCATTTGGGCCCTAGTTGTGTCCCGAAACTTTTCAGCCCGATCGGAATATATCCAGGGGAGTTATGAGTGAAAATGTGTATAAAAATAGGTACTTTTTGCGTTTTAGCAACATGTTGGTAACATGAGCTTTTAAGGTATCGTTTTTCGTGTTTTTGGGGACGAGAAGACCGAATATGAAGTCGGTTTTGACTAAAGAGTAGAAAATTGAGGTTCTACCAGATGTTCAGCTCCCGAAATTGAATTTTTATGAGTCAAAAACCTGCGAAATCGTCTGAAATTACCATCAATTTGTAGAATAACACTGGGAAAAGTGTCAACAGGTGGATCAAGACGATTAAATGGTACTATCAATGATCAGAGGTAATTTATTTAAAAAAAAAAAGAAGGAGCGTACCTTATTCGTGTTTTGGGGGCCAAAATTGGTGGAAACCACCAGAAATAGCTATTTCAATTATTTTATATGAAAGAAACAATAAATAAACAGCCAACATCTCTGTAGGTATGTCCAATAGAATAATAAACCCATGTGACAAGGACTTTGCAGCGTTTTTGAAATGCAGGCTGATTCTGGGGGGGGTCATGACCCCTGTGACCCCCCCCCCCCCCCCTTGGATCCACGCCTGCAACAAGCCCTAAAAGATCTCGGGTATGGTGGAGGTCCGCCCTTAACCAGAGCCGGGCACATCCCCCCCCCCCCCCCCTTCACACCGCTCGTGGTGGTCGTGCGCCAAATTTACATCTATCACAATTTACCTGTGTAGATACCCCTTCTACGTAGACCAATGTTTTCTGTGGTCAATACCTTCCCTCGTGCTTCCTCCAGGAAAGCCCTAATCTAGTAGTATTAGGGAAAGCCCCCAGGAAAGCCTAACCGAGTAGTGGAACCTGCCCAGGAATTACAGTTTGTGACAGAGTGTAACAGTGGGGGTGAACCTGCGAGAGTCCCCCTCCTAGACCAGTGAGATTATCACCGGTTAAGAAGGGATATCGATTAGGCTTCCCCAAACCGATCCCATCTCCAACGGAAGAAAAAATGTATCGAGAACAACCCACACTGTTACACTCCTCCCCACATGACATACTTATGGGTAGCAGAAGTATGAGAGGGAAAAGGGGGAATGAAAATTAGTATGAACTTCTGGTTCAGGAAACGACACCTGAACAACTTCAAGGTGACTAACCTCCATCGCAATGGTACTACCTCATTAATATTTTACTGGTGGAGAACAAAGCTCCTACATAGGAGTATTGGCGGATAATGTTGTCAGAGGTTGTTGTCCAGTGAATTGTGCTCATCTGGGCAACCTCTAGGTGATCAACCTCCATCGTTGGGATGGAACAACTATTGAGACTTGTCAACTGGAACACGGCATCAATCGCCTTCTAATGAGCTCAGTATATTTTAATTATACTGACACTGTAAAGGGCGGAAAGGGGGTGGGGAAGCCAATAGATGTATGTATTATCAAAGGGACAGGTTGTTTAGTAAAGGAATCCTTCTGGAAAACCTTTGGGCTTAGCCCACAAAAAGTGGATGGAGTATGGTGAGTTGCTCAACGAATACTACCAAACCACGCTCTGCTTCCATGTGACAGAGTGTGACAGTGGGGGTGGACCCTCGAGAGTCCTCCCTCCTAGACCAGCGAGATTATCACCGGTTAAGGAGGGATATCGATTAGGCTTCCGCTCACTGATCCCGTCTCCACCGGCCCAAAAAACGACTCGAGAACTACCGCACTGTTACAAGTTTCATAAAAACGCGCCGGATTCAGTAATTCAGTATTCAGCGTAACGTTTGTTCGAGTTGCTGAAGTACCTATCAACAAAATCTAAAAGAGCCATCATTCTTCAAATGAAATAATGTCACAGAACAACCAACTCGATTTCATACAGCCATCATGATTGTGATCAGGTGTTCCCTAGTAATGATATATCTGGGCCAGATTTATACCCTTTCATTCACGGTCTTGTTGAAGCTTATCGGTGCAAACGAACGGCAGGACATACAATGCTCCGGGTGGTCTCAAAAAATTCTTTAGTTGGAGAACATTTAAAAATTCAAAAAACAAACCATGCCCTTCCACTGAATGTTTTCGAGCTACGGCGTTCTAAAAATGTCACCCCGTATTTTTCACCCCTGAGAAGACTACCGGACGTCTCTCGCCCATGCGA
Organism: Leptopterna dolabrata; assembly: GCA_954871275.1. NCBI lineage: Eukaryota > Metazoa > Arthropoda > Insecta > Hemiptera > Miridae > Leptopterna > Leptopterna dolabrata. The sequence continues at coordinate 65,225,719 of OX940975.1, forward strand.
AAGTTGGTAAGGTAGGTGGGGACTTCTAAAGGCCAGCGGGTCGAGCGCTCACCGCTCTTGCTTCTGTAGCCAGGGGCTGAAAGGGAGGGTCGGCTGTTCATCGAGATGCACAGATGGAAGTTGAGTCCTGAACACGAGTCAACATGACTTGTATCTCGCGTCACTCCTGTCTCCAAAGCCCAAGTTTCTGGTACCTTCCATAACAATTAGGTACCTACCTAGATTGTTACGTTGAACCGAATTCTTCTTCCTAACAACTGCTCTGTAACAACATTTTTCGAAAACAGCGCTTTATTGGGAGTACCTAATTCATTATTTTTATTTTTAATGTTCTTCCTAGAACATGTACGTTTTTATAGTTTCAAACCATGTTTACCAACCTTGAAAGTGGATTATCTCTACAAAGAATAAGCTGAATCCTATTGAAAAAAATAAAAATATAATAATACCTGCCAGTGTAAGTCTAAGATTGTGGATGGTTTTCCTGTCTTCCTTGTCGATTTTCCGTTCCTACACATTGCTGGTGAATTTCGTCATACAAAACGATGAAATTTGATGGTTGACCTCAAAACATGGTTGTTGTGGTTTTAGATGAGAGGTGAGATGAGGAGAGATGAGGCGAGAGAAGGATGATGAGGCATCGGACCTAGCACCCCTGGTTACCACCAATAGAGTGCTAGGAGGATATGCCCAGTGGATATACCAGTCTGGGATCTTTTCGGACGTGCCCAGTGGGTATCACCAGTCTGGGATCTGTTAGGTTGTCGGGATATTTGCCCAGTGGTTACCACCAGTCTGGGATCTTTTAGGTTGTCGGGATATTTGCCCAGCGGTTACCACCAGTCTGGAATCTTTTAGAGTACGGAGAGAAAGGAGGTGTGAGCTAGGAGGAGAGATAAGTCATCGACTTGAGGAGAGCGTAGAATGAAGTAGAAGGCGAAGGATGCGAGTTTTTATAGTCTAGGGACTATTCTCCCTCCATCCTCCATGCTAGTAGGAGGATGGTGGGGATCCCTTCCAGATCTCTCGAGCTACCTGCGCCTGACTATGTCTGCCACTTCATTTACGTGTTTATTAATTCCGGGGATGAAAATATGAATCGGTATGCATCTGCTAGGAAATTCAACATTTTTTCTAATGAAATTCTCAAATTCACGTGAATTTTTGGCTATTGCAGTGACACGACCGAAAACGTTAATAACACCTTGAAAGTGAATCCCAAAAACATGCCTTTTGGTTTATTATTTTCAATAATGAACCTTGGAAATCGTGAATGCAAAAAAAAAGTTTGATGGTTTCCACCCCACCATCAAAATTTGATGGTTTCCTGTTCAATGTACGTACAATCCAAAAATTGAATTAAAACACTGCAAATAAATTACACAACGTTCATTATTTACCTGTATAGATGCCTTTCTGCGTAGACCACCGTTTTCTGTGGTCAATACCAGAAAACTGTATTTGAGGGAAAAAGCACCTTACGTACCTAGCTAGCACCGAACGAAAGATATGTTTTATAGAAGGGGTTTAAATTAAAATCAATTCATACGTCGTATTCATATTGCGCTTTAGTCATCAAAATGAAAGAACGAAAGTATCATACTTCTTCAGCCCGAGCACTGTATTCATACCACGTTTGGGTGTATTTCCATCACACAAATGGCAGAATAAAACAAGAAAAATCAGAACTGAAATGTGGACGGAACTCGTGAAAACTACTCATAGTTTTACCTATTTTCACTTAAGTTCAACTTTTGACAATAAACGCTAGTTTAAAAAAAAAATTCCAATCGATAAACGGCTGTTATATTTGAATTCTACGAATAATTTACCAAAAGAAACGGCTGTCGAATCACTGAAATTCTCACTTTCCGAGAATTGAAGTTTTTTCCGCCCTTGTACCACTGTGCGGCCGTACGGCGGACGGTCAGAATTTTTTTTATTCCATTTTCGGATTCGACGTACCTTGAAATGGAAATCTTCAAATTTTGGGGAGGGTGGGTGGGTGGGGGGGAGGGATCAAAAATGTTCTTTTTCGTGCTCGATTCCAAAGGTTCATTATTGAAAAGCCAAAATGAGGCTCGAAGTTGCGTTAGTTGTGAAGGAAATGCAGTTGTAATAAAGAACGATGGCACACGATGCTTAACTTCACAGTTCAGGTATGTAACACTGTTTAGTGTAAGATATAGTAAAACGTATTTTACTAAACGTCTTCCTGGAAAATTATTGGGATAACAATCAAGAGGAGGTAATTGTGATGGGGGAAGGGGTGAGAGAAAGGTAGGGAGGATAAGTGTAGGGGGTAAGTTGAGAGGTTAAGGGAAGGGAGTTGATCGGATAGACAATACAAACATAATTACATTTACTATAATTACAAAATAATATATAATTAGCGAACGTGGCTACGAGTAGTTCGCAACATTCAGTTGGTCGATCACTTACCAGACTTTTTCCTACGATTCTCGCACTGGTGACCATAAAATTCCTTCGGACATGTGCAGATGAAACCACCGTACGTCATGATGCACACACCACCGTTCAGACACGGACTTGAGTCACAGTTGTTTGCGAGATCGTTGCAATTTTTATACAGCCCTTTGCTCACATCCCTACATCTGGAGCAGTCGGTTGGTACATACACGTGTGAGTCCGGATTAAACCGACATACTCCCCCGAATCCACAATAACAAGAGCCCTCGCCAAGCGCGTCACTAATAAGGACAACCCAAACAACTATCAAAATTTGTCGCATTCCAATAACGCGTCGACAGTCACGTTTCTCAGTACGAAACTTTCAAGTTGGTTATAGGTTATTATTTAGTTTGCTGTAAGTTCGAGATTTTGATTATTTTCATGATCACCATAACTACTCTGCAGACAACGAACTAACTTGAGTGTCCATTCTTGATTATTCTCAATAATGGATATGTTTTTTGACGAAGTCAACGCTGCAAATTATGACAACGGTTTATTATTTACTTGTATAGATGTCCCTTCTGCGTAGATCAGTTTTTAACGTGGTCAATGCATACCCTCGTGCTCCCCCCCGGAAAGCCCTGAATCGAGTATTGGAGCCGGCTGGAAGTTTCATAAATATTCGGCGGATTCAAGAATTCTCTAATAATTAATTATTTGTTGTTACTCATAACGTTTGGTCAAGTTAGAAAAGTACTTCTCAACAAATTCCAAATATCACGGAATAACCAACTCGATTGCATGCAGCCATGCATGATTATAGTCAGATGTTCCCGAGCAATTATATCGGAGTTGGATGTATACCGTTTCATTCACGATCATGGTGACGAAGCTTTTCGGTGCAGACTTCAGGGCCTTACCGTGAACGAACGGCTGGACGTACTCCTGGCGGTGTCAAAAAAGCCCTAAGTTCGAGATCAATTTAGAAAAATACGAGGTAACAGCGCCCTGGAAATGTCAGCCACTAGTTTTCACCTCTTAGAGGTGGCAGACAGTAACACCGAGGTTCTTGGACCAACTAGACCTCAAATTTAGTTAATTTTCGTTCATGGTAACTAGGAAAAAACGCTGCAAATCCCTGCACAACGGTTTATTATTTTGTATAGAATACCCTTCTGTTATAGATCACAGCTCTATGTATAGATAACCCGTCTATATAATATAATATGTACTATTCTATGCATATTATGTAGATCGCAGACCCTCCTTAGGTTAGTACCTAACCCCGTACTCGTTACTAGGTACCTACCTAAATCACGAGTTAAATGTTGCTAAAATAATTCTGCCGATGACAAACAGTACCTAACAAAAAGAAACACACACAATGAAGTTCTGAAAAGAAATTGTTGATGAGGAGTGAAAAAAGTTGCAAAAGTACCTACCAACAAACTCCAGCCCCTTCTACGTAGATGGTATAATGAACCGTTGTGTAATAATTTACCGTTGAGTAATGATTTACCGTAGTAATAATTTACCCATCAATAATACTTCAACGTTTGTTCAAGTTTCACTACCTACCAACAAACTCCAAAAGAGCCATCATTTTTCAAATTAAATAATATCACAGAACAACCAACTCGACTTCACACTCCGCCAATATAATCAGGTGATCCCTACCAATGATTGGCCGTATTCACAAATTCCTATTGTGGGCGCGTCTCTGGTTACGAGATTTGGTTTGAATTGTATACAATTTCATTCACACTGGAGTCGAAAATGCCTGTCGGTGCAAACTTCGGGGCCTTACTGTGAACGAACGGCTGGACGTACGATGCTCCGGATGGTCTTAAAAAACTCGCAAGTTCAATAACTAATTAAAACCGTAAAAATATTTACGTAAAAAAATGGTATAGGCGTTTTGAAAATTTCAACCCCTATTTTGAACCCCTTAGAGATGACTCACAGTAACGTCGAGCTTCGAGGACCAACTAGACGCCGAACGGAACCTATAACCCGAATTTCATCAATTTTTTTTCATGGTAACTAAGAAAAGTGGCCCGTACGGCGTACGGCGTACGGCGTACGGCGGACAGACAGAAATATTTTGGTTTATTATTTTCAATAATGAACCATTGGAATCGAGCATGAAAAAAAAAATTCTTACCCCCCCTCAAAATTTGATGGTTTACGTTTCAAGGTATGTAGAATCCAAAACTGCAATAAAAATATTTCTGTCTGTCCGCCGTACGCCGTACGCCGTACACCGTACGCCGTACGGGCCACTTTTCTTAGTTACCATGAAAAAAAATTGATGAAATTCGGGTTATAGGTTCCGTTCGGCGTCTAGTTGGTCCTCGAAGCTCGACGTTACTGTGAGTCATCTCTAAGGGGTTCAAAATAGGGGTTGAAATTTTCAAAACGCCTATACCATTTTTTTACGTAAATATTTTTACGGTTTTAAATATTTCTTGAACTTGCGAGTTTTTTAAGACCATCCGGAGCATCGTACGTCCAGCCGTTCGTTCACAGTAAGGCCCCGAAGTTTGCACCGACAGGCATTTTCGACTCCAGTGTGAATGAAATTGTATACAATTCAAACCAAATCTCGTAACCAGAGACGCGCCCACAATAGGAATTTGTGAATACGGCCAATCATTGCTAGGGATCACCTGATTATATAGGCGGAGTATGAAGTCGAGTTGGTTGTTCTGTGATATTATTTAATTTGAAAAATGATGGCTCTTTTGGAGTTTTTTGGTAGGTAGTGAAACTTGAACAAACGTTGAAGTATTATTGATGGGTAAATTAGGTATTACTACGGTAAATCATTACTCAACTGTAAATTATTACACAACGGTTCATTATACCATCTACGTGGAAGGGGCTGGAGTTTGTTGGTAGGTACGTTTGCAACTTTTTTCACTCCTCATCAACAATTTCTTTTCAGAACTTCATTATGTGTGTTTCTTTTTGTTAGGTACTGTTTGTCATCGGCAGAATTATTTTAGCAACATTTAACTCGTGATTTAGGTAGGTACCTAGTAACGAGTACGGGGTTAGGTACTAACCTACGGAGGGTCTGCGATCTACATAATATGCATGGAATAGTACATATTATATTATATAGACGGGTTATCTATACATAGAGCTGTGATCTGTAACAGAAGGGTATTCTATACAAAATAATAAACCGTTGTGCAGGGATTTGCAGCGTTTTTATTGCAGTTTTGGATTCTACATACCTTGAAACGTAAACCATCAAATTTTGAGGGGGGGTAAGAATTTTTTTTTTCATGCTCGATTCCAATGGTTCATTATTGAAAATAATAAACCAAAACCAAGCACGGCGGACGGACAGATTTTTTCTTCTTACCTTGAAATGGAAACCATCAAATTTGGAGGGGGGGGGTTACCTTTTTTTCTTCAAATTTTGAATTTAAAAGAGCTTAACTTCCAAATTTTTCAAATCTGAAATTTCTTCGAATTTTTCAAAAATATTGAAATTTTTTGAAACATTTTTCAAAAAATAAACCAACATTTTTTAAGGAATAACCATTCTAATGTCAAAGTGGCGTTTTGAGAAAATCGAGAAAGAACTTTTCAGTTAATTTTTTCTACCTATATATCTTGTAATGAACTTGTGGAATGATTTTGGAGTTACTCGACTCAGTGAGGGCTCCACAATGTTAAAAAAGTAAAAAACCTTTGAAAACGAAAGTGGTTGGTGACTTCTAGCTATTTTGACGGGTCAGCGATTTTTAACAACCCCCTCCCCTCAACACCTACTCCCAACCCTCTTAAAACTACTTACTAATAACTATTTCAATCTTTTTATGTCTCGAATTATAATTCTATATACCACTTTCGGCCAATCCACATAAACAAAGTTTTGGCGATTGCCATTTTTACAGTTTTTTTCCAAAGGATTTTGACACTTGAAACAAGAATTTGGTCCATTTATTTCATGAAGAAATATTTTCCATCTACGGCACTTTAATCGGTCATCTTATATATAAAACCCTTTATGTTTGCGTATGTTACCTAAAAACGTCTAAATCGCTTGACCGATTTTAATTAGGGTGCTCTCATCGTGATCAGCGAGTTCTTGAGTCGGACATCGGCTGTGGTAAAATGGCCTAAGCGTCCTCTTTCGACGTAAACGGGGCTTTCCTTCGCAACTGGTTGTACATACCAACGAATCACCGAGTGACGCGAATTTGAATGGACCACTTTTGACGTCACACGATATGACGAATACTGTCGCCAGGGCGAAGCCGGCTACAAAAAGCTGCTAGTTATATTATTATAACATAAGTTCTTGGTGATTTAGCCAATTTTCCCGATTTTTATCACACAAACTCAAAACTGACCCATCTTCTTGCGCAAAAGCTTGATGAAATTTTTCGGCTGAGAACTTCTTCCCATCTGTTAAAGTTGGCCCTAATACAAATTCCACACTTCTTTCGCATACAATGTATGCGAGATGTCATCTCATGAGGTTTTTAAAAATGAATATAAATATATGAAAGGGTTCTTCATTTTTCAAGGCGCCGTCTTTGTCCCAACGACAACCGGTTATTTGCACGATAACGGTATTCCAGATCATTCCGTACACAATTGGATCATTCTTATAACATGTGTAATGCAGCCGAATGTACTACTAATTTTGCGCTAATGTGTGAAAAAAGGCGGTCCCAAGGATCCAAAATCTGAAGTTAACCCATTTTTCGGTCAGGTCAGCTTGAATAGTGTTTACCAAACACAGTCTAATTTGCCCTCATAACTCGTCGTAATTCACTTTATCCCTAATATTATAGGAAGATAAAAGAAATTAAATAATACTTTTGGGAAAGTTCTTTATAAGTAGGTGTCCGCTCGCTTCGCTCGCGTGGGCGTATAGATGACTGGACTTTCTCATCCAAGTAGTCGGTCAGGTCAAGTTACAAATATCTTAAAACACTCGACTTCCTCGAAAAACACACGTTTTTTTGCATTCTAACGTGATTTTCTCCATAATTATGAAGTAAAATGAAAAATAACCACACCTATGGAAAGCTGAGACTCTGAGGAAGTTTCGCCTGTCACGTGTACATTCAATTACCCATTATTTTCGAGCCTTTAAAAAAGTTGAGGGTGTCATGGCCATGTTTGTCATAGAAGGCCGAGAACACGAAAAAATCTTAAAATCTAAAAATAACTCGAAAACGAACGTTTTTCGAAAAATGTGGGCGTAGATTTTTTTATTGCAAATATGTTATGGACCGATCCCCGAGGTTTTTGCGGGCAGTACTGTTACTCTCTGTATATTCAAGTTCAAAGCAGGAAATCAGGTAAGTAGGTGCCTATCATTATAAACAGGTTCCTACCTTCTTTTTTTCTCCGCCATTCGCATGATTGGCCGTAAAACCTCTTTGGACATCTGCAGAAGTAGCCTCCCAAGGTCATAACGCACGTACCGTTGTTCAAGCAAGGCGCGGACTCGCAGTGGTTGAAAATATCATGACAGTTTTTATAAACCCCCTTGGCAGCGGTTGCACATTGAGAGCAATCCGTAGGTACTGGTTCGACGTAGACGGGCGTGTACCGACACACTCCCGCATAACCGCAATAACAATCACCACGACACATCACAACGTGCACTATAAGTTCTGCTGTTATGAAGGTGACTAATAACGTCCTCATACCCATTGTTCATACACTTTTGTTATTGCCTTCAGATCACCGGCATATTTTTTTCTCTTGAAATTGTTGCCAAGGGTTGAATTGATTATCGTTGCCAAGGGTTGGAACTTGGTATTCTCCGTGTATTTATAATCAACATAACATCGTCATCTATTCTAACTACTGCCAAAATGAGAGACGCCTCCTCGATAGGTAAGCAAACTAAGCTAATGGCACCTAATCTGAACTATTCTTAGGGCTGCTATGCCTTGCCTACTCCTGGTTCCTTTTAGCCGTCTCTTATCAGTACGTGGAAGCTATTGTTATAGCGTGGATATGGTGAATTTATGTTGGTTTAAAATTCACCATGAGAGGTGGAGGTAGTTTGGATGTTGGATGTTGGAATGTGTTTGAGTTTAGGTGTGGTAAATGTTTTGAGCGAATTTGGCGTGTGTGGTTTTGATGTTGTTGCGGTTAAGGGCGGACCTCCACCGAGCGTGTAGAGATGATAACATTTTGAGAATTTGGTGTGTGTGTTTTTGAAGTGGTTGCGGTTAAGGGCGGACCTCCACCGAGCGTGTAGTAAATTTCGCCAGTTTGGTTAAGGGCGAAACCTCCACCATGTTCTGATGAAATGTGTGTGTGTGAATTTAGTAAGTGAATGAAAGGTGTGAGATTTTGTGGTTATTTGAGAGTTGAATTTAGAGAGAGGAGGTGAGGATAGAGAGAGAGAGTAGCCAGCAGCTAGAGGAAGTGTAGAATGGCGAAAATGGCGCAGGATCCGGGGTTATATAGACCCTGAAGCCCAGGTTGTGTACCGGGTCCTGCGTCTCTTGCCCCACTCTTACTGTTTATTCGCCGGAACTTAAGTTTACATGTTATTTTTGGCGAGGACTTAAATGCTAGGGAGTTGTAGTTCCGGGAGGGACTCACGACAGTGGATACTACATCGTTTCTCTGAATAGCCTACTCTACTTATCACACTGGGCAGTTCTCCTGTTTATTGTTTCTTTTCCATTTTCGAACTCGAACTAATAACAAAAGAAGAATAAAAACCGTGAATTTTGAAGAGGAATAAGTGTTGTACCCCTCAAATACAACGCATTCTGGCGGAATGGAAATATATTAATTCTATTTTCGGATTTTCTACATACTTTGAAACGTAAAACCATCAAATTTTGAGGGGGGGGGGGACAATTTTTTCTCTTCATTTCCTATTCCGAAGTTTCATTATTAAAAATAATAAACCAACAGGAACTTTATAATGGATAAAAAGCGGGTTCCCAGGTAAAAACTAAGTATGTATCGCTTCCTGTATTTCACTGTAGGATGAATAATCTTAGTATTGTTAATTTATCATAATGCACGAAGTGGGTGGTATTTGTTGGTAGCTATTGGATTTTGGCAACCCTGATTACAATGGCATGCGCAGAAGTGCTGCGAGATCAGCAGAATTATTGTGGAACGACCCCCCACCCCTCCAACCATTTTTAACTCTGAAGTTTACGTTGAATCGGTCGAATGGTACAGTCTCCGTCGATAGGGTGATATAACGATTTAACGTCTTTTGCACGTGGTACAGAGCCTAAAGCTAAAGAACAGAACGCATAGTGCGAGCGTAAATTTTGATTTTGCAACATACTAACATGGACATACAAACGCGGCTTCTCTTCCTTCGGTTGTGAGGCACGTCCCTTGTCAAAAACTGCTATTTCACGTGCTTCTATAGTTCAGTCAATGTTTCAATCACTTCACTGATTCGAGCATACAGCTGCTAAAAGCCACGTTAGGTGTTCAAACATTTACGACGTACGGAAATCTCGGCCCTGTTTGTCAGATCTTTTGATTGATTCTTTCCTGAACCTAGACGGACTTTCCTTGAAGGGCGAATAAACCCAATTTTATTTCACCCCTTCATAACTCATGTTATATCAAGCAGTCGTTGCAGACGTTGAAGGGAAATTATTTATTAGAGTTGACATCCTCTGCCCCTCTTGTCCATTCCGCCGGCAACCATATTTTGTAAGTACGTGAGTCTTCTTGGCAGCAAGCCTGTACTACCTACTTGATTGGTAAAATAGGGTAAACCTTTTGTTAAGAGAGCTAGGCACGTTTCTTTGTTTAGGTAAGTAGGTATCTTTTGTAACTGTTGCTTACAAAAAATGTTGCAAATGATTATACACGACGGTTTATTATTGTCATACATAGATACCCCCTCTTCATAGATCCCGCTGTTTTTTGTGGTCAATAACTACGCTTGACTACTAAGTCGAATAAATCCACAGTGATCAGAGGGTTTTGAAATTCGTAGGGGATCATCTAGGAGCTACCTACCCATCAAATTTGAGCAAAATCGGGCAATTGATTGATCGAGAAATTTAGTATCTCGTATTCCCGTTTCCGCATGCGCAGTGGTCATACCACTCCTGGACTGGATGTATGTACCGTATGATTCACTCTCATGTTGACGAACTTTTCGGTCCTAACTTCAGGACCTTACTGTGAACAAGCGGCTGGGCGTACAATCTCAGGGTGATATAAAAACGCTGCAAAGTCCTTGTCACATGGGTTTATTATTCTACTGGACACACCTACAGAGATGTTGGCTGTTCATTTATTGTTTCTTTCATGTGAAATAAGTGATATAGCTATTTCTGATGGTTTCCACCAATTTCGCCCCCCAAAACACGAATTAGGTATGCTCTTTTTGTTTCAAATTATCTTTGATCATTGGTAGTGCCATTTAATTATCTTGATTCACCTGTTGACACTTTTTCTAGTGTTATTATACAAATTGATGGTGATTTCCGACAAATTCCCAGGTTTTTGACTCATAAAAAATCAATTTTGGGAGCAGAACCTAAATTTTCCACTCTTTGGTCAAAATGGATATAATATTCGGTATTCTCGTCCCAGAAAACATGGAAACCGATACCTCAAAAACTCATGTTACTAAAACACACACAAAAAATAAACCAAAATCTCACGTTCGGAATCAATTTAAAACCGTCATAAAAGCCATTTGTACCCTTCTGTTGAAATTTTTCGAGCTGCGGCGTTCTGAAATTTTCCACCCCTATTTTTCAGCTCTATTAGACCAAGTAGACCCCAAATGGGACCTGTCTACGAAATAATTTTGGTTCATGGCAACTAAGAAAAATGCAGCGAACGGCGGGCGGACAGGAGGTTTCCATTTTCCCATTCTACGTAAACTTTTTTTTCATGCTCGATTCCAAAATTCATTATTCAAATTAATAGGTACGTAGTCTACCCACAACAAAAGGCTCATAATTTTTCAGTGGTCTTAGGCAGGTTAATAAATTTATATTGATTGATTTTTGTTTATGGTAGCCATAATGTTCTGACTTGGTTAGGTTAAGGGCTGAAGCAATTTCCTTAGGCGTTCATCCTTCTTAACGTTTCGTAACGTTCGACTAGTTCCGTTTTCGCCTGTTCAGGGACTGATTTCTCCCATGATCTGATCTTGCTCTCCCTCGATCTGATCTCGCTCTCCCTCAACTCAGTATAATTATTTGTCTGATCTAATGACGACAACCTGACAGGTAAGTATAGATGTTTCTGCAATACACAAATGTACTCAGGTATAGTGTGACTTGGTAGTTGGGTAGCTACTTATAGTGGTTTTCTATATTTCTGCATAAGGCTAAAATCTTATAGAATTAGCTATTAGAATGATTGTTAACCATGGGGTTTCATGGACTAAATCAAAAGGGTTAGTTCTGCTAGTAGTAGAAGTACGATTAGCATACCTTCTGGAGGAATCCGTCGTCACTAGCAAGTCGATTACAGGATGCAAGCTCTTCCGATGAAGGGCATCAACACTTCTAGTATTTTCTCGACGGTCCCTACATCCAAAGCAACGGATTCCTCCAACCCACGATTTTAGCTGTTTTCGGTTGGTTAACTAATAAAGTTTATAATTTCAACCGTGGTTAAATTATTATTGGTTAAGCCTGATGCATTTCGTAGTACTTATAATCAAACATCTACACGTTTATATCCATAAATAACTACGTATTTACCAGCAATATTCGCTTGCGAATGTAATTTTCAAGTAGCCTCACGAGAAAGTTTCTTTGTCTAGCAGTCCCACTGAGTCTCGGGATATATTTCTCATTCATGCAAACAAGAGGTTCCTGCAGAGTTGGAAGGCTACCTGGCCCCGAAACAATAAAGCCACTTGAAGCTAAGCTCACTTTGCCGTTTCATACCCCTAATGTTCCCGTTGTTTTGTGAAGATAGGTCCCGACCGCAACACAATAGTAGACGAGCTCTTGAATTCAAGCCCCTTCACCCCTGAGCTTTCGTGAAAAACATAGCCAAATCCTCTGGAGATAAATTGTTCTTTTTATGAGTATTATTCGTATTGAAATGGAGTCCATGCAGAAAGGATGGAGTGGGACTAAAGCGCTGCGAAGTGGGACCTGTGAATAATTTTCAAACGCAGGCACTGCTAAGCGAAGTTCCCTAGTATGTATGGGAACACACGAGGAATCCAATAAATTATGTTCAGCTTAGCATAATATTACTGTAAAGAATAATAGGAACAATAATTTATAGTTGAACGGTTGATAGGAGAAATAAAATATCACGTTATTTCAGGTAACGTAATATAAGCGTGGTTACAATAATTTGGTAGATTGTTTGAATGTGACTACCTAATAGAATGGTTTAGCATGTATGTTTAATTATGTACCTTTCACAAGGGTTTTGAAGGTTGTAACGTTGGCACGATTACATTGCGCCGTTCCTGCAAAACTCTTGTATCGGAATATCGACGTTTGAAAGTTCTCAGGTGTACGAAATATTACTTACGTATTGCACCCAACTGCACTTAATACTTAGGTTAGCTCCCGGTTATAGAATTCTCGGAGAAAATGCACTAAGAACCCAAAATGTCTTTTACCTACATGAATTTTTGAAATTATTTAAATGCAAATCCTCGTACAAATATTTTTAGGTGTCATTCCATACATGACATTCCATATTCGATCTTGACTTCGACAAAACTACGGCATAAAACATGTGTCCCGAAATATGAATCAAATTAAACTTTGTAGATCAAAATTTGTTCAAGATCGGTGAACATTCATACAAACTATAATCGTTAAAAGATTCCAAATTTCGCCAGAATCTTTTTAATTACAAAAGAAAATATGAATGCGATTCCCAAGGCGATTTTCAAAAACAAATTTGGGCCAAATTTGAATTTATGAGGGACTAAAAGGCGAAGATGGCAGACTACCAAGATTTATATTATTATAGTTATATATTATCTCCTAAAAAAAACACTCCCTGCAAAAAAAGATGCCAAGCTACAAAAGGTGTGATATCCAGGTTGTGCCAAGCACTGTGCCTAATAATCTTCCGTCCACATCCGACAGTTCATTTTCGACGTTAATTTTGAGGTATAGACTAGACTTAGCTAACAGGGTGAGGAGTGAGTTAATCTTTAGGAAGTGTGCTGCTTGGCCGGTCTAGTTACTGATCTATTCAGTTCCTACACGAAGGATTCGAAGCCATCAAAATTAATGATTCACATGCTATGTGCCTGATATGTCTTAGACAGACAAGCAGCACACTTCCTAAAGATTAACTCACTCCTCACCTCAAAATTAACGTCGAAAATGAACTGTCGGATGTGGACGGAAGATTAGTAGGCACAGTGCTTGGCACAACCTGGATATCACACCTTTTGTAGCTTGGCATCTTTTTTTACAGGGAGTGTTTTTTTTTTTAGGAGATATCACAAATTTTGAAAGGTCGCAAGTAAGTTTCGAAGCTGAAATCAATGTGGCTCAATGTGGCGCAACAATATCCGAAGCCTGAATGAATGTGGTGCAACAATATCTGATCCGAAGCCTGAATCAATGTGGTGCAACGACGATATTCTCACACAAGCAATGCTAAAAATGCTTGACACTTCACATCGGAAAGGGTAGACCTCCCGTTATTCGCCATGTCACTTCGGCGTTACAGTTTTTAATTTTCGTTTTGATGGAAACACCCAAAATCACTTCACGCATTAACATGATTTGGATCGGTACTAAATTTCATAAAGATCGGTCTAGGGAAGAGGGTATATAAGTGGCGTGACAAAGAATGGGTGGAACAAACAAGCCCCCATCCCCCGGAACCCCCCCTTTGCTTGTGCGAAAACGGTTACAACTCCCAAAAGGTACTTCACCACGCCAAACCTGATCTACATACCAAATTTCATAAACATCGGTCATGGGGAAACGGTAGAAGTGGCGTGACAAAGAATGGGTGGAAAAAAAGCAAGCCCCCTCCCCCGGAACCCCCCCCCCCCCCCTTTGCTTCCGCGAAAACGGTTAAAACTCCCAAAAGGCACTTCACCACGCCAAACCTGATCTACATACCAAATTTCATAAACATCGGTCGAGGTAAAAGGGTTGAAGTGGCGTGACAACGAATGGGTGGAAAAAAAAAATGGGAAGAAAGTCACCAAACACGTATTTTGAGCCCCATTTTTCGCAGGTTTTGGAAACACCTACCGCTTCGAATTTGGTGTCAGGCGACTCAGGGTGTTTGCCCCACAAAATATATACGCGCGAATAAAATATAGAAATAACGGGGAAGGCCCGGGAGGGGGCCAAAGTTGGCCCGATTCTTCGCTCAGTTATATTAGGCTCTGGGGCAGCCGGGCGCGGGTTCATGCTTGGCATCGCTCGGCTACCGCCTCGCTTGATGGTTGACTTGGCTTGGTATTGTATGGTTGGTGAAAAATATAGTTGATATATTTTATTTTGTTTCCATGCTCTATAAGTTTGTCCGACATGTGTCATGATACAATGGGTCCGAAGACCAAGAGCCTCATGTATCTGAAAAATATACCAATTTTATACGTTTATTTGTACATTTATTGGACATTGCTAAGTGTATTTTGTAGGTACCGTATACATAATGTTTATTTTACCTACCTACCTATATGAAGGTACAAATTTCAACTCGTAACACCCAAAATTTGCTGATTTTAAAATTGCGAAAGTGCTGCATGGCTAGAACTATTTTTTACACCAATAACGAAGGAAATTTGACTGCAAACACCCTTCGAGGACACTCTTGTAAATCAGTACATAATCCAAGATTCTAATTTCACACTACCTACTTCCATGTGATATTTTGCTATTGATATTTTTTGGACAAAAACCCCCACATTTGGAACTGTCATTGTACCATTTACAATATACCCATTCCGTAAATAGTTTAGATTGAAAGTAATAAAGCAACGGAGAAAATGAGCTGTGCGACGCATCGGTCCATGGCCAGGTGCCTCTCCCTCCTAAGGCTCCCAATGGTTTTCGACGACCGTTGGTGGTCCAGGGGAAGGGTAGAGGCGCCTTTATAAGGGGCCCGGCTAGCCCAGCTCACCATTCATCCTACTTCTCTCTTACCAGCGCCTTCTCTGTCTCACCTAACCTCAACCTCATCACCCGTCTCTTCAGCCCTAATTCTTGTAGAGGTGATAAACCGGACACGAATTTCCTACCTAGCATTCAACGTGGTGACAGACCAGGTGAGCCGGACTTGTCTCGATCCAACGTCGGTGACAAGCCGCAAGGATATTTCCTTATCACAATATCCACATCGGTGACAAACCGGAAGGATATTATCCCATCCTAGAGACCTATCTAAGGAGGTGATAAACCACGCGGATACGCTCTCACACTCCTCTCTTACCTCCTCACTCAACCTCACCTTCCCAAACCTACCTTTCATCACAGGAACAAAGCATAAGTTTTCTGTACCTATAATGATGAAGCTTACATTCGGATTACGATGCATTTTGTATGAGACCAACACTCAGCTACCCTCAATATTTCAACCAATTCCTTCCATTTTTTGAGTACCTAATAATTATTAGCATTTCAAGGGCAATGCTTACAGAGCAGTAATCTAGATAGAAAAGTCCTTGAATGTCCACACAGAAAATAATAAACCGTTGAAAAGAACGTTTATTTGAATTTGGGAATCATGGTAGGCACCTTGAAACGAGGACCAACAAATTTTAATGGAACGGAGGGGTGTGTGAAAAAACGCTGCAAATTATTGCACATCGGTTACTTGTAGATGTCCCTTCTGCGTAGATCATACCTACCATTGTCTCTCCCCCCCCCCCCCCCCCCCCCCATAAAGTCCTAAATCGAGTACTGGAGCCGGGCGGGCAATAATTTACGGTTTCATAAATATGCGGAGAATCAAGAAATCTATCATTTTACTATTTTGTTGTTGTTATTCATGAAACATAACTTTCGTTCAAGTATCAAGAATACCTATCAACAAAATCCAAAATTACCAAATCTTCTTCAGATGAAATAATATCACGGAACAGCCAACTCGATCTCATACGGCCATGCGTTATTATAACCAGGTGTTCCCTAGCAATGATATCTGGGCTGGATGTAAACCTTTTCATTCAAGATCATGTTGTCGAAGATTTTCGGTGCACAAGGGCACTTCAGGGCCTTGCTGTGAACAAGCGACTGGACTTACAATGCCCCGGGTGGTCTCAAAAAATTCCCGAAGTCGCCCCAATCTAAATCGTTGCAAATTTTTACACAACGGTTTATTATTTACCTGTATCTAGATGCCCGTTCTGCGTAGATCGCTGGTTTCTGTGGTCATTACCTACCTTCGTGCTCCCCTCAGGAAAGCCCTAAGTCGCGTACTGGAACCGGCCCGGGAATTACAGTTTCATAAAAACGCGAGGGATTCAATGATTCAATTATTTGTTGTTATTCATGAAACATCAGGTAAAATTATAAACCGTCGTGCACCAATACTCGATTTAGGGCTTTCCTGGGAGGACCCCGAGGGTAAGAGTTGACCACAGAACAGCGATCTACGCAGAAGGGGCATCTAGATACAGGTAAATAATAAACCGTTGTGTAATAATTGCAGATATTTTTTTTCCCCTACTGAGAGATGACTGAAAGTAACGAGCTTCGCCGACCAAGTACACCGAATTTTGACCACAAACTGAATTCCGTTTTAATTTTCGTTCATGGTAGCTAAGGAAAGTGCGAAGTACAGCGTAAGGTGCGGCGGAGGAACATAAATTTGTTTATTCCATTTTGGATTCTGCGTACCTTGAAACTGAAACCATCAAATTTGGGTGAGAGGGGGGGGGGTACCATCAAATTTGGATTACCTTTTTGCTATTACCGATTCAATACGTTCATTATTGAAAATAATATCTACCCAAGTTGATTAGGTATTGAAAATAATACTAACAAAACCAGTTAGGCAAGTAATTCCTTTATACACAGTTTTTCCCATATTTCTGATCCCTTCAGGAAGGAACTTCCGGAAGTATTTTCCGACACAGGTACTAGATACTTAGGTAGCACTCGGTGGAAGGCGGAACGAACGCTCGTTTAAACTAATGGCCACTTGAGTCCGTAGCAACAGGAGAGCACCTGGTTTTGTAGACCTGTGCAAAAGGAAATTTTGATTAGGAAGCGGAACATGGAGAGGGGAACCGGTGAGAAGCGAACACATGAGGAAAACCCAACCGCGGTCGAGCTACAATCGCTTGAGGAACGAACTACATAATGCCTAATTGGACAAAGCCAGTCCTTCAGTAAATAAAGAGGCCTCCTCCATCTGTTTGTATAGAATCAGAGTGACAATGCAAACATGACGTACTACGTAATGGAATGTAAACAATTAAAGCAATGTAGTTATATAGAAAGGAAGGGCAGGAGGAGATACGGGAGCAGTCATATTTTACCTTGAGGGTAGGGTGGCCTGCCTCTCTTTCCCTCATTGTAACCTTCATAACATCAGAACCCTCATCTTCTGTTCCCTCCACTCGAACCGTTTCCCAAATACACAAGAAGTCAAGATCCAAGGCCTAGAAGCCTCTGTAATATCGATCTGATTTTGGTTTATTATTTTCAATAATGAACCATTGGAATCGAGCATGAAAAAAAAAATTCTTACCCCCCCTCAAAATTTGATGGTTTACGTTTCAAGATATGTAGAATCCAAAACTGCAATAAAAATCACGAGTTAAATGTTGCTAAAATAATTCTGCCGATGACAAACAGTACCTAACAAAAAGAAACACACATAATGAAGTTCTGAAAAGAAATTGTTGATGAGGAGTGAAAAAAGTTGCAAAAGTACCTACCAACAAACTCCAGCCCCTTCTACGTAGATGGTATAATGAACCGTTGTGTAATAATTTACCGTTGAGTAATGATTTACCGTAGTAATAATTTACCCATCAATAATACTTCAACGTTTGTTCAAATTTCACTACCTACCAACAAACTCCAAAAGAGCCATCATTTTTCAAATTAAATAATATCACAGAACAACCAACTCGACTTCATACTCCGCCAATATAATCAGGTGATCCCTACCAATGATTGGCCGTATTCACAAATTCCTATTGTGGGCGCGTCTCTGGTTACGAGATTTGGTTTGAATTGTATACAATTTCATTCACACTGGAGTCGAAAATGCCTGTCGGTGCAAACTTCGGGGCCTTACTGTGAACGAACGGCTGGACGTACGATGCTCCGGATGGTCTTAAAAAACTCGCAAGTTCAAGAATTATTTAAAACCGTAAAAATATTTACGTAAAAAAATGGTATAGGCGTTTTGAAAATTTCAACCCCTATTTTGAACCCCTTAGAGATGACTCACAGTAACGTCGAGCTTCGAGGACCAACTAGACGCCGAACGGAACCTATAACCCGAATTTCATCAATTTTTTTTCATGGTAACTAAGAAAAGTGGCCCGTACGGCGTACGGCGTACGGCGGACAGACAGAAATATTTTTATTGCAGTTTTGGATTCTACATACCTTGAAACGTAAACCATCAAATTTTGAGGGGGGGTAAGAATTTTTTTTTTCATGCTCGATTCCAATGGTTCATTATTGAAAATAATAAACCAAAATATTTCTGTCTGTCCGCCGTACGCCGTACGGGCCACTTTTCTTAGTTACCATGAAAAAAAATTGATGAAATTCGGGTTATAGGTTCCGTTCGGCGTCTAGTTGGTCCTCGAAGCTCGACGTTACTGTGAGTCATCTCTAAGGGGTTCAAAATAGGGGTTGGAATTTTCAAAACGCCTATACCATTTTTTTACGTAAATATTTTTACGGTTTTAAATAGTTCTTGAACTTGCGAGTTTTTTAAGACCATCCGGAGCATCGTACGTCCAGCCGTTCGTTCACAGTAAGGCCCCGAAGTTTGCATCGACAGGCATTTTCGACTCCAGTGTGAATGAAATTGTATACAATCCAAACCAAATCTCGTAACCAGAGACGCGCCCACAATAGGAATTTGTGAATACGGCCAATCATTGGTAGGGATCACCTGATTATATTGGCGGAGTATGAAGTCGAGTTGGTTGTTCTGTGATATTATTTAATTTGAAAAATGATGGCTCTATTGGAGTTTGTTGGTAGGTAGTGAAACTTGAACAAACGTTGAAGTATTATTGATGGGTAAATTATTACTACGGTAAATCATTACTCAACGGTAAATTATTACACAACGGTTCATTATACCATCTACGTAGAAGGGGCTGGAGTTTGTTGGTAGGTACTTTTGCAACTTTTTTCACTCCTCATCAACAATTTCTTTTCAGAACTTCATTATGTGTGTTTCATTTTGTTAGGTACTGTTTGTCATCGGCAGAATTATTTTAGCAACATTTAACTCGTGATTTAGGTAGGTACCTAGTAACGAGTACGGGGTTAGGTACTAACCTACGGAGGGTCATCGATCTACATAATATGCATATAATAGAATAGTACATATCATATTATATAGACGGGTTATCTATACATAGAGCTGTGATCTGTAACAGAAGGGTATTCTATACAAAATAATAAACTGTTGTGCAGGGATTTGCAGCGTTTTGAGTAGGTACCTACCTTAAATTAAAAATACAAACGGAACATTTCGGACATTACCATTCAAAGTAATTCTAAAATTGCACTTTCCGTTCAAAAACACTCAAAATCTTGCTCAAAAATACTCAAATTGTACTTACGTTCAAACTCAAAAACACAAAAATTGCGCTTTCCATTCAAGAACACTCAAAAACTTGCTCAAAAATATTCAAAAACTTAGAAACTTGCTACAGAACGGTTCACTTATTTGTTCTCAATTTATCTCACATTCTTTATAAATGGTAATCTTTGAAAAACACAGCTCTGCTGCGTACTTGAAGGAAATTTCACGCTGATTATGAACGCACTCAATGTTTCTACCCCTAAAATATCTAATTAGCGACATAAACCGAAAAATCATCAAAAATTCATTGGTTGTTTAGCCCACTGACAACCTGGTTTTCGTATGTGGAGACTTGAAGCGCTGTGGCCCGGCTTCACATAAGAGAATTAAGTCCCGGATATGGTAATCCACGATCTAAATTAGAACTGTGGATCGTGCTTTGGCAGCTTCAATCAAGTCAGCTGGCTGCTGGGTCACCCATCCAATGGACCAGTAAGCATCAGCATTGCAGTCCCAGACCGATAAAAATCGTGACAAACATTTTTTTATGGATGCAATTACCTATCCATATAATTTTTCCAGCCGTTTATTTATTAATTAGATTATATACGGGCAGGTTACCAATTTACGATGAAATACCTATAATTTTGTCAGCTTTCATGAGTTTTTGTCACTAACAATTTTTTTTCAACATCTATTTATTATATCAAGAACATAACAGCTGAGCTCTACAGACCTATCGAGTTAATGCACAATTCATTGAGTGTTCTGTCAATTTTAATTTCCAATTCAGGCGATGGTGAAGTGTTTCTCGCAAGCATATATTTATAAGTGGTGGGTTGTACCTATATCCCAAATTAGTAGACTCGAGTTTACAGTTAAAATACAATTTTTCCATTTTTTCCTGAACTGAAAATTCTCATGAAAAAATAATCGAAAAAAAAATACTTATGTGCCTAAATACCTGGCAGCATGGGCCCTTTTGTGCCTATCCCAAAAATAATCTGTCAAGTCGGATAGGCAGTAGATACCTTCCTCACCTATGTAACATAGACGTATATAATTAAGTGGTGGGTGTCCATTCGGTGGATAGATGGAGAATTGAATCGGAAAAATGACAAAATAAGTAGTAGGATGGAATAGGAGTTGTGGTAATAGGATTAATCATAAGCGTAATAGGATTTTGTGAGTGGTGAGTTCTTGACCGAATTCTGAATATACCAGGTTATAGGATCTTGGGAGGCGGTCAGAATATAAACTTGTTTCTACGGGGACGTTTCTGCAACGACAAATAACAACTCTAGCAGTTCGTCCACAGAAGTAAACCAAACCATTCATAAATACCTAGGAATGGTGTATGTGAAGGGGCTCTCAGAACAACTCACTAAATCATTTTCTGGTCAACTTGATTGCAAAATTGCATTAAAAACAAGAGAACTCTGAACACACTTGCGTACTCGAACCTCAAATCAAAAATCCCCGCTCCTAACCAAAGTCACATTGTTTATTCAATACCATGAGGAGATTGTTCTACAGTTTACATAGGTGAAACCCAGCAATATTTAAAGAATCGAATAAGTGGGCACAGATCGGATTTGAACTCATTCAATACAACATGTATGTCAGCTGATCATAGTTTAAAGCAAGGGCACTGATTCAACTTTGATGATTCCAAAGTCATAGATATCGAAAGACACGAAGCCAAAAGAGAAGTCAAAGAAATGCTGTATAAGTCCCCAACCGCTTGTAATAACAGAAGTGATATAGGTAACTTAAGTAGACGTATGCCAATGTTATTAGTAGATGTACCTAAAGATAGGTAGGTAGGTACCTCTATATGAAGAAGGTACATACCTATGTCACAACATTTCTGTGATATTCAAATTTCAAGTTTCTTAGTATGAATGCAATACATTTCCTATCATATCTTTCAGTTACATGCCAGTTCCAATATACACACCTCCCCGAATATAAGTAGGTACCTACCTAAGAGATTTTATCATCAAGTGTGTCAGCCTTGAGCAACCAAGGACAGGTGACAAGATAACCTATCCACATGAAAACTCCTTTTCTACTGCTTCCATCAAACTGCCAATTTGTACTCCCTCACATCTAACAGAAACCTGTCGCAAATCAACTCTACCTTGTCACTGAATCAATTATTACCAGTTTTTCACCTTTTTGCCCAACATCAATGCCCAGCATCAACGTTAATTATTGTGACCACCATTGTGACTTATCATCTCCATAGTTCACCCACCGCCATAACAGTTTCCAGGTATGTCTCACTGAATATTATTTCTAGCTCGCACTTTTCTTCGCACTTCTCTCTCAATCATTCCTAAAATAGTAATAGATTCGTAAGAAAACACCAACCTGTCTGTACCTACTCTATTCTGTTAATCTTTATAATAATATATACCTATTATCCTTAGTTAGGTAGTACCGTTAGTTTTAGATATACTATAAGTCCCTTCAAAATAGTCATTCGTTTTCGGATTCCTGTTGTTATAGCCCTCAAGATGACAAATAAATTTGCCGAAACGTCGGCGTAGAAACAAGTTTATATTCTGATCGCCTCCCAAGATCATGTAACCTCGCAATAGGATTATTATGTGCATTCATTCACACACACCTGCCCTCCAAATCTCAGCGCATTACGACAATTTCTAGGGGTAATTATAGGCTGCACTAGGATTTCACGTTTGCGAATGCGCAGACAAAATGTACTTTGTCAATGACTTTCATGTGGGACTATCTGTGGCCCAACCGCCATCTACCCTCCAAATCGCATTGCTTCACGACGATATCTAGGGTAGTTGGGAGCTCTAGAAGGATTTCACGTTGACGCATGCGCAGACGAAAGTTGCAGTATTTTATGAATTTTGATATGGGACGATTTGTGCTCCAACCCGCGCCTACCCTCCAAATTTCAACTCACTGATGATAATTTTTCGGGTTGTTACGGGCGTTACAAGAAATTGGCAGACATTTCGTGTTTGCGCTTGCGCTCCGAATGTTACAGTCCAAATTTGATGAAATCGATTTTGAACCATCAGAGTACCATTATGTATATCGTCGCTTAAGTTCTAACATGGCCTAAGTCAAAAATGGCCACTTTTCAGGAGAGACAAAAAACTGTTTCATTTTGGGATGGTCAGCACTTTCATCAGTTCAGGAGCACTCCTAACAATAGGGCACTCCTCTGGTTGTGTTGAATACTCAAAACCATCACTTTTCCATTATATTAAAAAAACCATGGCTTAGGCCATGTTAGTTTAAGATTTGCGGGGCTTGGGCCATGTTAGTTTGAGATTTGCTGGGCTTGGGGCATGTTGATTTGAGATTTCCCTGGCTTAGGCCATGTTGACTCTTCATTGGTCTGGATTAGGACTTAGGGAGTTTTTGCTAGTTTTCCAAATTGTTCATCAAATTGAATTTTCTTTAACAATTAAATAACTTAATTGGCCTCTATTATTTTGAAGTGAACAGGAAAACAGGCGTTTTTCAATACTCCAAGGTATTCTGGCTCTATAGTCACCATATAACAAAATACCGGGTATAAAAAACGTTGTTAACGCTCAATAAAAAATTGAATTTTATTAGATAAACATTTGTAGGAAAACATGTTGGAAAGAATTCTGAACTTAGGAAAATGAACTTGAAATTGGCAGAACATAAAATGGGTTGCCTAAAATAGTCCGTATATTGAGCAGTTGACTAGGCGTTCATGTGTTTTTTCTTTTGAGCAGCATCCTGTTGAGCCTTCTTTCTCTTGGCTTTTCGAATACTTTCATATTCATGGGGCAGTTCAAGATAATAAGGACGACTGTCCTCCGGTATAAACTTGGCGAGATCTTGTAGGTCGTCATATTTGTCTTTTTTCAGTGGGATTTTTTGATTCAGCAGCTTTGGGAAATCTTTCATTTGTGTGATGATGGTATTTTTTGACCTTCTTGGAAGGGGTTTCCATGCTTCATCTTCACGATGAGTCAATTTGTAGCTGATTTCGCCAGTTGGGTCGTACTGTAGGCTTCTTATGTCGTGGACTTGTGGTTCGTTGGGATTCTTCCCGGGACGGATTGAAGGATAAATCATGTTATCTTGTTTGGAGTAGTTTCGAAAGAAATCAAAACTCAAAATCTTTGTCCTGTACGGTGAGGGGCTTTGTCTTGAATTTTGGGTGATGGTCGCGAGTTGGCTAGGCAGATACACGTCACGGTTACCGAGGGCAGTTTCAATTTTAGCATGGACGCTGTCGCATTCCATTTGGGTGTGCCCTTTTTCCAGGTATTTCTGGGTGATGGGCACACCCTCAATGATTGCCAAATGCAGAAGGGCATTAGACATCACTGAGTTTCGATTTTGATATGGGCAGCCGTCGGAAAAAACAATTACTGGTTTTTTCCCGGATGTTTGGAATAACTCCTGAAGATAATCGATGAGGCATGATGCAAACGTGGAGGCAGTAAGGTTTCCTTCTGTCTCAGTAAACCAATAACACAGGGCATCGTGGTTAGCGACATTAAAAACTGTAAAATTGTGCACAGCCAATTTCATCTTGTAGTAGCAGACACTGGCTTGTATCCGAGGAACTAATTTCACAGCTTGGACATCAATACACAGTGTGTAACAGTCCCCTGCAAGTGCTGTGGCCTTGTCAACGTCCTTCTGTTGTCTCGCAAGATTTTTCATCAGTATATGACGATCCATAGCTTCTTGACTGAGATTCTTTACCGCAAATAAGGAGCACTTGTCGCACATGTCTTTTCTTGGTAGGAAAAACGCGATGTTTTTGGATTTCATCACCTTATCAAATGTGAAGCGGCTCAGGGGCGTGAAATTGCTTGCTACTGTCCGGCATCGTTCTTTATACAAGCAGTACAACTGCGAGACGCTTTTTAGATCGGTTTGCAGGTATACTTTGCTCGTACTCTGTCGGCAGTAGTGGGAGGGCAGCTTTGGCAGGATTTCAAGAAAATTCTGTAGGAATTCCATCTTCTTGACTTTCGTTGATGGTTCACTGGTTGATGGTTCTTGAGTGTCGATGTGATCTGCTTCTTTTGGATATCTGGGGGTGCCAATCGCAGAATAATTGGCCAACCACCTTTTGACCGTGGACCACTTTAGACCAAACGTGCTTAAAAACATTGACCTGCAAACTGGGATCTTTTCGTCTTCTGCTTTGAGGTGGTACACATAGGTTTTTTCTCTTCGTGAATCTGGAACCTTTCGCTCTTTAGGCTGGACCACCTCCACAAGAGAATTTATGAACATCTTTTTTTCACCCCAGCTACTAAGACTCCAAAAGTCGCGGAACAAACGCTGCCTTTGCCCTTCTTCTACAGCACTACACGATCTAGTTTTGTACTTCAAGCACGCTGTACTCTGACAAGCAGGTCCTATACGCCTTGCATCTCTCACTGTATCGTGCAGAACTTTAACTGCGGATTTTTTATCTTTCCGCCTAAAGCCAAGATATGATTCGCCTTTGAGACGCTTTTCTTTACATTCATTCTTAGTCCACTTTTCTGACTGAACAATACTGGCCCTCTTTCTCTTCACAGCTTCTCTAGGAACTTCACATTCATTCTCAGGAACTTTCGAATAATCACAAGACTCATCAATAGCCGCTAAATTTGGATCCTCATTTTCTCTATTACAATAATTATCACAGTCAGAGGTAGGAAAACCATCGAAATTTGGGCTTTCACAGGATTCGTTGTTTCCCTCATTTGGTGTCTCAATTTCCATCCCAGCACCGTTACAACCACCTGATGGTAAATAGAGGTCAATATTCATAAAGGGTTCCGAACGTTCGCTGTCTTCTACTTCAGCACCAGAAGCGATTTCAAGAACTTGAATATTATTGGGAGTATCATGTCCAGTGTATTCGACTACGACATCCTTACCAACTGGTGGACAGGTTCTTCTATAATTTTTCTTGATAGCAGGCTGCTTCCTCACTTTCGCACCTCCCCGTTCGAGGCTTCGGCATAGCTCATCCAAACTGACCATCAGCATCTCGTCATTCATATCCTCATCGGAAGTTTCTCCAGGAGAAGAAGGCATGTAATCGGGATCTTCTTGGGGGCCATCCATCTTCAACAATACAAATAACAGAAAATTTAAATTTATAAATGTTAATCATACATTTGAAATTATAGATTATTTTAAATTTAAAAAAATATTATTTTAGAAAATAACAGGAAATCAGAAATAATAATTATCAAGGCTCAAGCTGTTTCGATCACAATCAACAAGGCCCAAGTCGTTGAGGACCAAAAGTCAACAAGGACCAAGTTTCATGTTCATTCCCACTACCGATTTTTTAATGACTCACCAGTATATTATCGAGAAAAATCTTGGAACCTACTTCAGTATACATTAATGTTTGAGAAAAAATCAAAATGTGTTGAAAGAATCACAACTTACCTTCAGAATTTCTCGGCGATGTTGCGAAACACTTCCCGGCTTCAACTTTCAATGGGAAAACAGCTGACTTGGGCCATATTTTCAAAACTTTTGCTGTTGGCCATGTTGTCTTTTTTGATGCTGAGAGCGCTAATATCGTTCATATCTCCTAGGTACTCACTTTATAACTTCTGGATGTAGTCGTTACACCCAATAATGATTGAAGCCCATTTTGGCAAAAAATCGACTTAGGCCATGTTAGAACTTAAACGACGATATATCCTCTAGCTTTCAGATCTTTTCGACGATTTCTAGGGTAGTTATGAGCTTTACAAGGATTTCACGTTTGCGCATGCGCAGGCGAAAGTAATGTTTTTATGAATTTGATATGGGACCATCTGGAGGCCAATCACGAGCGGGACAAGGAATTGACCGCAGACAGACAGGGAACCAAATTTATGTTCCTTGATGTTCGAAACGTAAAATGCGAGTGTGAATTTTTGTTTTGGAGGGCATAAATTTGTTTCGACTCTTGCACGAAAGCTTCCCTAACTTCGGCAGTGAGGAAGCAACAAAAAAAGAAGAGAAAAAAGAGAACAGCGTTGATTCAGCTCACTACCAAATTTGAATGGTTTTATCGTTTGATTCACGTCTATGTTGTCTTAGTAGTATTGGATAACAATTATTTAATTTCGAAAACAATTATGTACCTACTTACTTCCAATTTTTGAATTGCTACAGGAACTTCATCAACAACTGTCGCTATATGCTTATGTTCCGTGTTGAGCGTACAATTTCTTATGTGACCTTCAAGTTTTATCGTTTATTGGGTGAGGGGGGGGGGGGGGGGTACAGTGAGCCCTAACACAGTATCGGTACGGGAAGTTACGAGTACATACTCTACATATTAGGACATACATGTCTGTTGATTTTCCGCTTAGTCGCCGATTGAATAATCCCCACTCCGAAACAACCGAATAAGCGGTTGAATAGAATCTTCCGGTTTGTTTTCCAGAGATTTATATAAACACGCGACGACACAGTTCTAAATAAATAAATTGCTCACAAAAATACACGAAAACCCCACGCTCTTTTATGTATCGGAGGTGGCTCTTGAACACACTGTATCAAGTTCGTATTTACCCAAAAGCTTACGTTTGGCATCAGCCTTGTGGTCACCGATGTAACTTGGTGTTGTAAACCAAACAGTGTCGCCCGGTTCACCCTTTTCCAAGCATAACAGGTTTTTTTTTTTCACTGAAAATTTGAAAAACCCGTGGAAAATGCGAATGTTTGTGTGCTTTGGACAAACAGCTAGAAAAAAAATGCTACAAAACTCGCTTTCGTCCTCTCTGCAGTGGATATGTATTTTTTCCTTTCCGTGTTTGGCAAAGTCCAAGGCTCGGGGAAGTGGAGGCGTTCAGACCGCAAAATGACAGTTTTCTGTTGGCTCCAACGGGAACCGTGGAGGATCTCCCCAGTTCACAATATTTGTTCCAATTACTCATGTGTTTGTTCCCTCTACTACCGCTTTTCTCTTACGAAACGAACACACTTGAAAAAAGAACTGGAGGAAAACGCCCATTGAAATGTTTACTTTTCTGAAGCGGCGCAAAAACCTTCTAGGATGCTGGCAGCTTATCGGGAAAACTCCGGTTGTTGGGTTTTCTCTTCCTTTACCCAACTCAAGCTCATGTCAGTCGTCCATTTCCACTCAGTTTTAACCGTTTCAGGAGCAGAAATGGCTTAATGCTATTACAGAGGTCCAAAAACGTACTTAAAAATAAGCGCTAGGTAAATTGAAATATGTAAGAATGGGGTAAAAGTAAAACGATACAAAAAAAAATAGGTAACGAACCTATCTACGCTTCAAGTTACTATGTTATCAGACATCTTCCGCCGTTTCTAAGTTAGTTAATTCGAACCCAAATACAAAACCTTATTGCCCTCAATATAATATGTTCTTGTAATAATACTTGCAACAATTATTGTCTCCCCCCCCCCCCCCCCCCCTCATGAATTTATTCTTCCTCAGAAGTTCACGGAAACGCAAGGTTAACCGAGTTTATCGAAGTAACGAGGTGTTGATCACTTCGAAGTAACGAGGACAACTCCAGTAGCTTTAATCAAGGTACCTATTATAAATACAGGATATAATATTATTTTCCTCGGGAAAGGGAATTTTCAATAAGTACCTATGCAATAGAGAAACTGCACCTTATTTTTGTTGCAGAATCTGAATCTCAAGTCGAATTCTACTCAAGTTCTTTGAAAAGTATAAAAACATCAAATTTTGAGGAGATCCAAAAATTTTTGGGGGTCTTTTCTTTGTTGATTCCAAAAAAGGGATGGTAAAGCGCTTGAATTTAAACGTTACTTATGTAGTGATATGAAAATGCACAATGTGTTAATTCACAAAACTGTTGAGTAAGACGTTTTAGGAGAGTACATTAACACTACGAATACGAAGTATGAGATAGAAACTGGGCAATGAATTTTACACCGTCCTTAACAACCGGGTAGTAATTATGTCTGATTGAGCGTCGTAGTGTGTTTAGCGCAGGTTGTAAACTACAACTTGCAAAATTACTCATTACCGACACAAATTTGTTGTACCCATTCACGAATATGATTTAAATTCGAATGAGATAAAATACCTAAAGGAGAGTGAAGAAGCCCGATCAACAATCGAATACTAGTGACTAAATACGTTGGCACCTAGCATTAGGACGTACCAAGCTATTCAACTGAAGAGCGTGTCATCTAGTTAAAATCAAGATCGTTTATAGACGATCAATGACTCCAGCCCAGAACGGGATCCCCTAGGGTCGGATCTGTTTATGACAATCTATTACTCTACGACGGCATCAAAGGTAAACGCGGACTCGAGCAGTGAGGTCGCCACAACTCAACTGAATTGGGCCTTGACAGATAAGTTGACCACATGACAGGACGGAAGTGATAGCCGGAGGCACCCGGCCAGCTGTCCAACCGACCTAACATAATTAAATACACATGGCTCAAAGACCCTCCCCCGTCAACGGTCACTACCTAGACAATTTAAACAAAACAGTTGGTACTGAAACTCCTTTGTGGTGGGGCGGCCTCTTGAAACACAACGCCCTTTCCCAAGGTGAAAGTCCACCTGAGCCGTTTCCACGAGAAATGAAAACACACAAAAAAAATCACAAAAAGGGTTCAAAAACAAGCTTGGGGTGAAACTGAGTTGTCTGGAAGGACGATGAAAGGCTTTTTTTTCACTGCTGCTGCTGACTTGTGAAATGGAAAGGTACAAGTCAACAGTTTTCGTGTACTCTCCTTTGAAGTTCAGTTGTTGAAAGTCATATGGCGAAATTGTTCTTTTTGACAATGAATATTTTTTATAGTGATAAAAAGACGTTCTGTCTAGATCTACGTCATTGTTCTACATACGAACTACCCTTAAAGTTGTCCACATAATTCCAGTTCGTTTGGGCTTTTCTTTCGATTAGGTGGGATAGTAATTATTGGGTACCTATAGACCAACAGGTTGGCAAACACTGAAATCAGTGTGTTCCGTGATGTCTGAAACACAAAACGGGGGGTGTACATTTTGAATTAGGAAGACAAAGTTTTGGGACTTTGCATGAGCACAAGGCTTCGGTAGTACGTAGCAAAAAGTTCACTGTCATCCAGCATGACCATAATTATGTGCTACGTTACTTTTCGATCGTTTTCCATGGTTTTTCCACCGTTGAACGTTGCATTAGATGAACAATTTCACTGTGACCTTCTTCTGTAAGTTGTCTAGTTGTTTGTCGACTTTCACCTCTCGGCTATCAAACCCTTCAGCTCCTTCTGTTAACTTGTGCACCTATACCTTTACAGTATCTAGTTACTGTCCAGTCTGCTTCTTCCTCCGATTTCGACCCCTTCACGCCAAACGTCGTTGCGTTACAATTTTTAATTTAGTCAGGATGCTTTTTTTGTCTAGCGCGAAGTTTGAATCCCCTGAAGATCCTTCCGGACGGCCAACACTGAGTTTACAGTAGCCCTGAGGTTACCTGTTTTTCTGTAGGTTTGGGTAACCCTGTAGAGTCGATTATTCGAGTTTACCTCGAGGTAACCCCAAGGACTGACCGTTTGATTATGCGTTATACTACACACGATCCGTGAGAACTGATAGACGTTAAATTCTTCTTCAGTTTTTTTTTTAACGTTCATCATGACATTTTTGGCAATACTGCTTGTGTTAAACTGCTTTTCCCCCGCATTTTCAGTCGGTGATAACCTTGGTACATTTTCCCTGTGATGTGGTGTGCTGTCTGCTCAGTTTTCCGCTTTTCTCCCTTTTTCCACTTGTCTTTGTCACGCGATGTCAGTAAGAAAGGTGATAACTTTTGCTCACCTGAGGAAATGCCGTTAATAAATTCGTCAGCAAGGCTGTCTTTGTATTCTCAGTCTATGTGTACCTATACTAGGTATGTACCTACATCAACATCGTTTCAAATCAGGATAGGTAGGTACGAGTAGGTACCTACTCCAAACCTCTGGATCGAGTAAGCTTGTTCCGTTCTTCTTGAATTTTGAGCTGTGAAAACATTATAATATCTATCTTCCAAACTTTTGTTACAAGGAGCGTTACGGAAATTACTGCGATTCAAACAAAATCCATGTTTAAAACCCATATGTTATGTTAAAGATAACCTGTCCAAGGTTTTCCACTGTTGAAATTGTCAAATGGCAAATTCGATGGAATTTCAAATTGCGAAAGGTTATAGGTACCTACGATTGTACCTCACCTTCATTCGAACTGGGGATAGAAGCCAACCACCAAACTAGTGGATCGCAAACTATCTTCTTTTCCTTTTGGTTTATTATTTTTATTATTATTAACACAGAATGTGTTTTAGCCATGGACTAACTAGCCAAAAAAGCTAACGAAATTTCGTAACGAAATCTGGGACGACAACATTTCTAATGATTTTCACGTACAACCGATTCGTTGCTACGGAACTTTAACTTCGCCAGTTATCATCGTACAAAAATCGTTCACCACTCGTTGGATAGCTCTCGATTTACCTAACCATATTACGTTAACCACTGCGGAGTGCGTGGCCGACAAGCTGCGGTATGAGCGTGATTGTTTAAATAATTGTTTACACACAGGTGATCATTCTCAATCATTTATATTGTGAACACGATTGCAAGCTTTATATAAGAAGCTGTGTATAAGGCACCACCAGTTACGACGAAACATTAGTGGGAGGAAGTTAACCAATCTTCAACCGAAGATTGAAGACGGGTTTGTGTGAAACGCGTGAGCTAAAACACATTCTGTGTTTCTATAATTTCGTCCGAAGTATGTAAATAGAGGTAACCGGGGGTCCAGGGGGCTTGCCCCCTGGCGAGGCGCGGAGCGCCGGGTTATTTTTATGATTATTATTATTGAATCGAGCATGAAAAATAAAATTTTAACCCCCCCCCCCCCCTCCCTCAAAATTTGGTGGTTTCCGTTTTGAGGTATGTAGAATCCGAAAATGAAATAAAAAAGCTGCAAATTAACCTGTATAGGTACTGGGTGGAACCTGATAAGTGACAAAATTTGTTTTTCTGTTAAGCTGCATAAAAAATGTAGTAAAACCCCGCCTGAACGAGTGTCCTATCTCTGTCTGTTCGAAAGTTATGATTTTTCCCGTGTTTTTTCGACTAAACCCGACCTTACGACATAAAATCACTATTTCTCAACTTGTGCGTCACATATTTCCATTTTTCACCTCATTTTCGGATTCAGCATTAAATTTTCTATAACAATAGATCATTTTCGTAGTTGCTTAACTTTAATCAGACTCATTTATTACAATACAAACGTTAATTTTTTTAGGAATTAAGAGTTTTTATGAATTTTCAAAAATTAGCCTCTTTGAAAAAATTGGTCTTAGAGGCTGTCAAATTTCACGAAAACTGCTTTATCTGATACTCTTTCCAATGTTATAATCAGTTTCAATAATAGCTGTTTTATTTGGTCTATTATTACTGAGCTATTGCTGAAAAACACGGTTTCAGGGAAGCAAGCGAAGGGGCCCAGATGACGTCATAATTATTTATTAACAAAATCATTTCTGTGAGCATGTAAAATACATAATTTATTACTTAGTAATTATCAATGTAGCGTGTTCGCAAAATGCCGACCTCGATTACTGACGCATAACCGAGCGCGTTTTTCGATGAAGTGCATATAATATATCTACGTACTCCCGAGTGGTAAACCCTGCCATCGCGAAAAATGAACTAACAATAAATCAGGACATCATCTAAGGCGGGCATTTCATTATTGAAACAAGTGTGAACAGATATTATGTAGTTTACCCGGCAAGTTCAACACACAACATGCGAGTAGGCTTCATCCAGTCCCCTTCGCTTCCTTCACTGAAACCGTGATTTTCAGTGAAGTAATAATATACCAAAGAAAATTTCCTAGCTCAGTAATAATATACCAAAGAAAACAGCTATTATTGAAACTGATTATAACATTGGAAAGAGTATCAGATGAAGCAGTTTTTGTGAAATTTGACAGCCTCTTAAGACCAATTTTGTCGAAGAGGCTAATTTTTGAAAATTCATGAAAATTCTAAATTCCTAAAAAAAAAAATAACGTTTGTATTGTAATAAATGAGTCTGATTGAAGTTAAATAACTACGAAAATGATCTACTATTATAGGAAATTTAATGCTGAATCCGAAAATGAGGTGAACATTTTAAATAAGTGACGCAAAAGTTGAGAAATAGTGATTTAGGGCGGTATTCATAGTCCTGACTTAAGTAAAAATAATACTTTACTTCTGAAAGTAAAATAATTTCTTAAGGAAATGCTTTATCTGATTTCGCTTTCATAGACATTACTCCCCGAAGTGAAGAAAAATCTTTACTTAATATTTTACTTTATAAAATTAAGAAAAATCTTTATTTAAGACAACATTTTTCCCAACTCTCTGGTTTGAGCTTAAGTTGGCAGTTCTGGCAGGGTGTGTGTTTTTGTTTAGTTATATGTCCTCGCCTATTAGCCGTACCGTTCTGTCGGTTTTCCGTTGTTGTGAACGCCGTTGTCCAGCATCCTCTCTGTGTCAGGACAAGTAAACAGTGGAGCAAGCAACCTTTATTTTGAGAACTTCTATAATACACTTGGTGCTCGCGTTTAGCGGTGCTGACGTGCATTTACTTCTCCCTTTCCCTTCTGTATTACTCCTCCCTTCTTTTCCCTCCTTCTTCCCTTTTGTTTTTACTCACTCTTTAACTTTTTTAGTTATCCTTTTAAATATAAATTACGTTCTTACTGTAGTTCCTTGGTTTGCCTTTTCAGTGGAATCAACTACCAATTTATTGGTCTTGGAAAAAAAGAAATAATTGGGTTTTATCCTACTTTTGGTCAAGCAGAATCTTATTAGTAGGCAAAGTCAATAAATTTAGTCAATAATGAACAAATCGAAAACGTTTGGAACAATTTTTGATGAACTATCAAAATCGATGGCAAACTCCCGGCTCACGTTAGGATTACTTCGAAGAGTGAATATTTACAAAATGTAAAGGAAATTGATAAACAAAGTCCTTGTCACATGGGTTTATTATTCTATTGGACTTACCTACAGAAATTTTGGCTGTTCATTAATAGTTTCGTTAATGTGAAATAATTGAAATAGCTATTTCTGAATGTTTCCACCAATTTTGGCCCCCAAAACACAAATTAGGTACGCTACTTTTTTTTTCAAATTATTTTTGATCATTGGCAGTGCCATTTAAATTGCCTTGATTCACCTGTTGACACTTTTTCTAGTGTTATTATACAAACTGATGGTGATTTCAGACAGTTTCCCAGGTTTTTGGCTCATAAAAAATCAATTTTAGGAGCAGAACCTTTGGTAGAAGCTTAGTTTTCCACTCTGGTCAAAATCGACTTCATATTCGTCTTCTCGTCCCACAAAAACATAGAAACCGATGCTGAAAAGCTCGTTTTACTAAAACACAAAAAATACCAATTTTCATACACATTTTCGCTCATAACACCCCTGGGTATATTCCGATCGGGTTGCAAAGTTTCGGGACACAACTAGGGCCCAGATGGAGCATGTGTGCGAAAGAACGAATTTTTTAGACCGAAAATGAAGCCGGTATGCATCAGCCGCATGCTCTCCGTTACATCGAACTCGTCATCCCACTCATCGAAGTCAAACAACATTCCGTAATCCATCGTATCAAAACAAACAAAAAACCCGAATACTTAGGAAAAGAAACAAGAATGCCGAGAACGATGACACTGAAAAGATGACATAAATGAAAAGAGAACAGTGCAAACGATCAATAAGGAAATGCTTAAGGTACCTTTCGACGTACCTCAGTTTTTTCCACTTATTTAGGCCAAACAGTAAAGATTTTTCTGTACTTATTGTCTATGAAATAGGAATAAAGGAAATGCTAAAGGAAGACATTTCCTTTATCACTGACTATGAATAGCCCAAGTGGACGTTGCTTCCTTATTTTTTCACTTAAGCATTTACTTTAATTAAAGTGAGGACTATGAATACCGCCCTTAATGACGTAAGGTCGGGTTTAGTCTAATAAACACGAAAAAATCATAACTTTCGAACAGATAGAGATAGGACACTCATTCAGGCAGGGTTGTACTACATTTTTGATGCAGATTAACAGAAAAAAATTTTCCTCACTTATCCGGTTTCACCCAGTAGATGCCCCTTTTCGTAGGTCACTGTTTTCTATGGTCAGCACCCTAGAGCTCCCCCCAGGAAAGCCCTAAATCGAGTACTGGAGCCGGCCCCGTTAAAGTTTCCTAGAAATGCGCGGGATTCAATAATTCAATCATTAAATTATTTGTAGTTATTCATGAAGTATAAGGCAAATAATAAACCGTTGTGTAATAATTTATCTGTGTAGGTGCCCCTTCTACGTAGATAGTATAATGAACCGCTTTGTAATAATTTGTCCATCAATAATACTTCAGCGGTTGTACAAGTTGCAAAAGTACCTATCACCAAAATCCAGCCCCTTCTACGTTGATGGTATAATGAACCGTTGTGTAATAATTTACCGTTGTGTAATAATTTACCATTGTGTAATAATTCACCCTCCAATAATGCTTCAGCGTTTGTTCAAGTTTCAAAAGCACCTTTCAACAAAATCCAAAACAGCCATCATTTTTGTAATGAAAAATAATATCACATGGATATTAGAAAGTTTTGGTTCATGGTAATTTTGAGGGAGGGGGGACCAAATAGTGAAGAATTGAGGTTGTAGCGAAGTTTCAGCCTTAAATTTACGTTACATTTTGGTATAAAATCGTTCTTCCGCGCACAGGCTCCATTTGGGTCGTAGTTGTGCTCTGAAGCTCGGTAGCCCGATCGGAATAGACCCAGGGGTGTTATGGGTGAAAAATAGTATTTTTTGGTGTTCTAGTAACATGAGTTTGTGAGGTTTCGTTTCCCATGTTGTTTAGGGTGAAAAGGCCGAATATGAAGTTGATCTTGATCAGAGAGCGAAGAATTGAGGTTGCAATGAAGGTTCAGCTCCCAAAATTAAATTATAGTGAGTCGAAAACCTGGGAAATGGCTGAAATTGCCATAATCCTTGCCCGTGGATGTAAAAATTTAAAAAAAATTGAAAAAACGTTGTATAATAACACTGGAGGTAAGTATTAACAAGTGATTCAAGGCAGTTCAACGACTCAACGATTTTAGTGGACTTCACAAAACAACATTTTCGACTTCTCTGTCTTAAACATGTTATTAATTTATAAATGTTTTACAACTATGTACCTGCCTCAGAAAAAATTTCTAATAATTTTGCATGACGCTACCTACCCTCTAGGTAGGCAGCGTCATGCAAAATTATTATAGTTGGTATTAAAGAGCGGTAGTAGCAGTACCTACCTACATATATAATCACAGTACATAGTTTCCCCGTAAGTAGCTAAATAAATAAATTGTGAAGGGTGGGTAGGTACCTAAAAATTCCTTAGGTACTTATAAACTCTACGCTCAAACCCAATAAAGGAAGATTTTCGTAGGGGTTGGTGTAGAATTATTTTATGAATGTGTGTAACCAAACAATTGCGGGTTCTATGAAGGGAGGCAGGTAGGTAGGTAATTCTTCCACTATTTAGTCAAGATAATGGTTTCAAGACAATACCTTCTCTATGCTCCCAACCCCCGCCCCACTAACCATCCACCCACCCACCACCCACGGATCCATCCTTTTCATTCTTACTGCTGATTTGGTCGAGACAGTAGCTGTTACAAAGTGACGCGCGTCAACGAAAATTTTCCCCAATTTCATATTATAGTAATTTACTCTCGTAAATAGTTTTGCGAATCAAGTATTACTTATCATACTTCGGGTTTTTGTGTTGTGTTCAGATCATTTACCTTTATGTCCCTTCTGAGTTCTCTTCGCTGCTACTGAACCCGTTTTCCTCAGCTACCGTTTCAGGTGAGTTTCTATTATACATAATATTTGGGTATTTTATTTTACTTATGTATCTAGAGCCAACAGTCCACTTGTGGTACTGATCAATGATATTTTATGGAATTTGGAATGTAATAGTTTTCCTTGTGTTATGGTTGCACTGGAATGTCCGGAGTGGGGGTTGGAACCGCTGGACAGAACGGAACTGACTAGGGGAGTCTATTATACTTGACCACGAGGGTAGGTATTTACCACAGAAAACAGTGATCTACGCAGAAGGGGCATCTATTGCACTCCACATCAACAATTTTCCTTCAGAACTTCATTATTTGCGTTTCTTTTTGCCGTTTTAGTTAGGTACTGCTTGTCATCGACAGAATTATTTTAGCAACATTTAACTCGTGATTTAGATAGGTACCTACCTAGTAACGAGTACGGGGTTAGGTACTAACCTAAGGAGGGTCTGCGATCTACATAATATGTATAGAATAGTACACATTATATTATATAGACGGGTAATCTATACAGAGAGCTATGATCTGTAACGAAGGGTATACTGTAGAAAATAATAAACTGTTGTGCAGGGATTTGCAGCGTTTTTAACTTGAACAAACGTTCATGAACAACAACAAATTCTCAGTGATAGACTTTTTTAGTCCTCTGCATATTTTTATGAATCTCTCATTTCCCGGCCGGCTCCAATTCTGAAAAGTGTTCTACGCAAAAGGGACATCCATACAGGAAAATAATAAACCGTGTATAATAATTTGCAGCGTTTTAAACTTTTATCAATTTATTGATGACTTACGGGCTTATCGTAATCTGGTGTCTAGTTGATGGCAGAATTCGCATTTCTGGATTATGATGCTGCAGACAGACACCTATCACTCATGAAGGCGTGCATGAAGTCGTTCACCTCACTGCCTCATTGCAGGAGTGTTCTAAGCCGTTCCAATAATGCACATAGCTACTCGAATGCAAACCCATTTTATTTGAGCTTCTATTTTATTAATATAATAATATGTCCTCGGCATTATTCCATATATTAGTAATCAGAGGGTGTGGGTTTTATTGCCTCGTCAACTAGTAATGTAAGGCGGCCCAGGAGGTTCATGCCGGTTCACCCTAAATAGGAGAGTTTACTCGACGGCCAGCGCATACCAGAGCATCACGTAGATCCATTCCATGTAATTTCTACTCAACGCCGGTTTTACGAGTGCGGAGGCACCTTTCGGCATCACTTTTTCATGAAGCCCTCTAACTATAGGGATGGTCCCCTAAAACTCATAAACATACGCTGCTCTGCATAAATTTCCTTATCCACCGCAGCATTTTTACGTTCTGCCCCTTGACAGCCGTCTTCTTAGAATAATACAAGGATCGTGAACCCTGAAGTCTTACTACAGTTTGCAATAATCATAAGAAAAAAAGGAATGCTTGTGCTGCCTACTTTTTTGTGCCCATGTACAGAACCTTTACAACTCCGCCGCTCCACTAGCCAAACTGAAATGTTGAGTGACTCATAAAGGGCGCATGTTGTTTTATACGACATAATATTATCTCCTTTAACGTTTATGCGCTCTCGGTATTATTTTTATTCTATTGAGACATGCTGAACACTTGACTGTCTTTAAAAATATTTTCTTCTACGATCTCTCTTTACTGGAGCCAGCCTTCTTTTATAGGTTACTGGGGTTTCATCCGCTTGGTGGTAGTATCACCAGTTGTGGGTCTTAGCAGAATGTAAGTTTGGAATTTTGAAGAGAAACCTAAACGAAGAGGTGTGAAATAAAGATTATAATACTGAGTACCCTCCATTAGTAGGTAAACATTACTAGGTACTGGATAATAAGGCTAGATTCTAAAGCTAAGATGAGAATAAAAGTTTGTCTGTAACTCAAACTGATCAAAATCGTTCCTTGTTCAAGGATCGATCGATAGGTATCATGGAGATACATGTACCAATATTTGAGGTACATGTACCTACATAATTAACCTACTTTTGGTTAATTATTTTCAATATCCGCGACTTGTGGCTGGGTGAGTTTCCTTTTGGATTGTCATACAACCAGTATACCCAACGGTATACTCAACTTGGAGTACAAATTGCCTCGGAACACCAAATCCACCTGATTGGAGGAAATGTTATTTGAAGTTTTCTTGTTTCTAAATCCATTCTTTCCCTTCTAATTTTAAATGTCTGAATTTTGTGATTGAACGCATATTTTGATTTAAAACTCATAACAGTGAACTCACTAAACTTCACAGGAATCAACTCCCAAGCACAATGAATTCCAGAAGTAGGTAATTTCCTTTCAGAGTTTTTTTCTGTGGTCTGAACATCTACATAATTATCATACCCATTGAGTATTTATTCTCTAACATAAAAGTTTCAACAACTGCTGATATTCATATTTAAACGATAGGTCACCACCAATATTTGAGAAATCCTATAAATCCTATATATGCGTATTGCTCCAGGAGGAACCCAACCATCACAGCCGTCTTCTAATTGTCGAAACCAATGCCCACACCACGCATAGTGCTGAAAACCATCTTCAGTTGGGTTATAACCCCTATGGAAATCATCAAGTAAAACATACCTACCTAATGTTTCCCA
This sequence comes from Leptopterna dolabrata, assembly GCA_954871275.1. Taxonomy (NCBI): domain Eukaryota; kingdom Metazoa; phylum Arthropoda; class Insecta; order Hemiptera; family Miridae; genus Leptopterna; species Leptopterna dolabrata. The sequence continues at coordinate 65,265,302 of OX940975.1, forward strand.
CTTGGCAAATTTGAATTTGGAAATAAGGAGCAACCCCTCATGACAACTTGAAATTCTCCAGGTGGATGCTGTTTGCTTACAGGAATAACTCATTATAAAAAACAGAGTTACTGAAACGCTGTATTTTTCCACTAACAGCCAAAAATACGCTGTCAGTACACAATCTTGCAAAATACCATCGTCAGCCTGTTAAAAACAATAACAGGCTTCGTAGGTAGATATTTAAGGGCGAATTACACGACCCCTTTGGATAATTGATTTGAATACCTACAACCTACATATTTTAATTAATGATCGACCTTACAGGCGTAGAAATATAATATTGTGTTACCGTTACAGTTATATAAAATGGTTATTAATTGCAACGCAATTCTTAGCCCGACCCCCAACTAGTTTTTTTGTCACATGTCACACTTTTTTGTCCCGCGATACCGTTGCTAGGGAAGCTAATTTCTATGCTATTCATTACATTACATTCATTACATTAAAATCCTAAGGAGGTATTTAGCCTCCTTAGGACTTTAACTTGACATTGCCCAGGCCCCGAATCAGCTGAGTGGCCGCTGAAGCTAATTTCTATGCTATTCACGCTATGAAGCTGTAATTTGGTATTTAGCCTCCTTAGGACTTTAACTTGACATTGCCCAGGCCCCGAAACAGCTGAGTGGCCCCTGAAGCTAATCTCTATGCTATTCACGCTATGAAGCTGTAATTTGGTATTTAGCCTCCTTAGGACTTTAACTCGAATTGCGTTGCAAATTCCTTGTTCTATACAAAGTATAGAAGATAAGAGATTGGGGGTCCAGGGGGCTTGCCCCCTGGACCCCCAATCTCTTATCTTCTATACTTTGTATAGAACGAGGAATTTGCAACGCAATTCGAGTCCGAAATGACTCCCCGAAGAAGACACCCCATAATCAATCGATTAATACCAAATTACAGCTTCATAGCGTGAATAGCAGAGAAATTAGCTTCAGGGGCCACTCAGCTGATTCGGGGCCTGGGCAATGTCAAGTTAAAGTCCTAAGGAGGCTAAATACCAAATTACAGCTTCATAGCGTGAATAGCATAGGAATTAGCTTCAGCGGCCACTCAGCTGATTCGGGGCCTGGGCAATGTCAAGTTAAAGTCCTAAGGAGGCTAAATACCTCCTTAGGATTTTAATGTAATGAATGTAATGTAATGAATAGCATAGAAATTAGCTTCCCTAGCAACGGTATCGCGGGACAAAAAAGTGTGACATGTGACAAAAAAACTAGTTGGGGGTCGGGCTAAGAATTGCGTTGCAATTAATATGCAAACTTGAAAACGGGAAAACACTATTGGTGATATAATATATTAAATTTGGTGACAGAGGGTAGAAATTTAAGGATTTTGTGTTGATCCTTAAATTTCTACCCTCTGTCACCAAATTTCATATATTATATCACCAATAGTGTTTTCCCGTTTTCAAGTTTGCATATATATATATTCTAATGTTTCTGTATGCTTTACCAAGGGAATATATAATAACTATAATACTTATAATACTTATGTATAATAACTGAGTGCTGTTTAGTGTATAATTGATTGCAAACCCAGAATTTAAGACCTTTGAAGAAAACTGAATCACTTGTGTTTGCATATGTTTAAACCAAATTAAGTACCTACTAGTGATAAAACCAACAGCATTTATATCCCACTAAGGAGCACAATATCTACATACATGAATAGGACGGAAACGTCGTAGGAATAAAAAGAAACTCATCACATCATAATCCTGATCCTCAGTAAAGTTTCCACCTCTGTAATAGTAGGTATATCCTGTTATAAATCTGTTTCGATTTATGTCACAACGGCCACCCTGCGGTACGTTGCTCCGTGAGATTTCTACCTTTGACAATATCAGGATCATAGGTATTGATGTTGGGTTACTCCTTGCGCCCGAATCCACGACCAACATTCAGCCACGAACCTCAAAATATCCGTGAATGCTCCATGGGTGTGGTATTACGCTGTGAAACTTGGATCTATCTACTCAAAACGCTGGGTTTAACCTCTGCGGCTGACCAACAACCGTTTTCTTCTCGCTCTGTTTCATCCAACAGTGACGTGACTGACGGAAGGGCACTAAAAAATCATTGCTATCACCGCCCTTGACGCGATAGGATAGGTAATTTCACGAGGCTCGTGGCTCGATGCCTATTTACATGGAGGAGTGATTGAAGTAATGACACACCCTCTTGCGGTCAGCTAGGGACATCCTCTTTGATTCATGACGCAATGAGTGTCGGTTACCACCTTCGTGGGCCCCCATCGCGGTCCGCAGCCTTTGGCGTCCACTACGGGACCCTCCCCTCGTCTGTAGTACGGTATAAATCAACGCGATTGTTTCAAGGAAAGCCAGCTACATCTCCAGTATCTTCCTGACCCCTTGTCTTATGGCCGAACGCAGTTACTGAAGAAGTGCTGAAGAATTTGCCATCCATAACCACACACATAATCCTTTAAAATAATCCTTACCACTTCAGTGAGTAGGTATTTTTAAAAATTAATTCAAAAATAATAATACTGAATGCATGAGCAAGAAAACAATAGACTGCGTTGAAATCGATCACTGGGGAATGATTAAGAGTACTCGGACTCGAAAAAATCATCAGCAAACCAAGGCCTATGGTTTACGATGTAGTTTAGATTCACGGTGTTGGTTCATGATACCTTGGTTATTTATTAGGTATCATGGCTAATATTGGTATCCGACTATGGTTCGAAAGTATCAGGTTGGACTTCCAGTCCCCTTCCCCCTCCACAGTCGATAAAACTTATTTCTCATATTTCTGCATCATTCTACTGAGCTACTCGTATATAGGTACTCTATCCAACTATTCTATATTTTCCTCTTACACGTCAGCCTTTCTTCTTCCCTTTATCCCCAACCACTCTTCTTTTTCTACCCAAGCCCCTTCTTTCTATTTGCCATCTTCTTTCTTTTAGCTTTTTAATAATGGGGTATGCGCATTTATTTTTTTTTTTGTAGGTGAAAATACATTCCATCCTGAGAATTTTGCAGCTACTACTACGATTTTTCAAAGTTTCCACCAAGTTTCTCGCGTCATTGCACCCCTCCCGCCTGGGGGGGGGGGGAGGGGTGCCAACAGTGACGTCAGAATTGGTTAAAACTTTGAAAAGTCATAGAAAAAGAACTACTTACCACAGGACAGTGCGGTTGGAGTCGAAGTACTCAGAATGGAATTTAGTTGTAACAAATACATTAATGGGCAAGAGGTTTTAGTTTTGCGTGGGTCGAACGTAGGAGAAATTAAACGGAAACGTAATTATGGAAAAGTAGCCAATGATCGTAGGGAACTAGGTGCATAACAGTGATAGTTTCAAAAGTAATATCATGGAATCTAGATTATTTTTTTCAATACCGCAAAATATGAATGCCTTATTTTCAAAGTCTTATTGACTCAACAAATATTGCCAACCTGATTTATATTGTGGTTTACTTTCCTTCTTCAATATTCATCTCAAACAATGTGTATGTAATTGAAATCTTCATCCTTCATAAAATATTTACAGTTACGCCACATGCTGTACAATTGAACATGTGAGAAGGGGGTGATTGTTGTAAATAACAGTCTTTAAAGTATTTAATACGTTTTAATATTATTGACAAGTATTTTAATGGGTATTATTCGTATACTCCTCTTTGATTTATTCATACAGGTGCCAGCGTATCCATTTAAATGTTCCAGGTCGGTACCATTCTTCAGATTACCTACCAAACAACCGTAAAAATGCCTAGAACGTGACAGAAAAGTATTAAATGCAATTAAACACAAAATAATGATACAAAATAATTTTGTACCATAATGCACAGCTTGCTTTTTAATGTTTTAAAAAATATTCTGTAGGTACATATTTCAACGCAGCGGGGTCTTCAGCCTGATATTGCGGGTTATTGTCAATAGTCACATCGAAACGTTGATCTTCATATCTTCAGATATAAATCGAAGTTATGTTGATCTTCATATTGAAGATATAAATCGAAGTTATGTTGTCCATATTTGTCATTATTTGTTTAAAATGTACTACTTAAGAGGTAATATATGTGTAGGTACATCATAAAAGCAAGCTCTGCAACTACTATTATTCTCAAACATAGAAGGTGATCAATCATCAAGATGATCAAACATCCATAATATGATGTGAAAACAATGTGAAACTTGCTGGATATGACCGTGCTTTTTAATGTTCATAAAACGAACTTGATAATGCGTTACGGAAAACGTTCTATTTTTACGTTCTGTGGCTTAGTAAATTGATTGTGATCATATATTGGTGGGGAGGGGAGTGTGGGGGTTCAGGTTTGCGGATTTCCCGGGTGGAAAATTTTCTGGCCCTCTAGCACACAGCGCTGCATGTCAAGATTACAGTGTTATAAAACTGTTAGCAAAATTGTATTTACGGTTACCGCCTTACCGGAAATTTAGATAAGATATTTAGATGCGGACACCAATCTAATACATTTCTAATAATGACACAGAACAAAAATATACTGCACAAGCACAACTTTCAGTTGATTTTCCACAGCAGGATAAACTCAATGATCAGCTGATGAGATTACAGTCAGCTGTTGCACCCAGAACTGCAGTGCAATTACTATCGTACATCATTCACACTTCACAGTGCTGCATCTTAGGGTATTAATTTATTGTTTCCTGGTTTACTGGATGTCCGCAACTAGGAGCAGTTACCTACTCCTTATTTACCTTGACTTACCTCGCCTGTCCCTGCCTACAGTCTGCTTCATTTAGCAAAATACCATTCATTATTTCATTCATTCCTGAAGCTAATCAGACATTACTGGCAAATTTTCTTCTGAAGGCACCAAGCAGAAAACATTATGGCAGCGAATTAGGCAGCTAGAACGGGTTCTTCTTAATTCTTCTTTTCAGTTTTATTCTTCGAGGTATATATTTTCGATCTGTCAATCGTTTTTACACAGTTGAAACTGCTGGGTGTGTCGTTTCCTAAAACCTCGGTGATGGCTTTCAAAGTTTTGATCTCATTCATTTTGAAACGGATTTCTTGATAATTTTTATTATTATTTAAAAATAAAAATATTTGTATCAACTAGATCCTTTTGCATAGCATAGATCAGGAGGTTGTTGATTCGATCACCCTCGTCATATTTCCAGCGTATTTAAAGGACCCTCTTGACGCTAAATGTATATATATATTTATCATGTCGTGTTCAACCCTTCGAACATTTCGGATCACTGTTTGTTTACTTGCTCTCGCGCGTTCGTCACTCGGATTAGTTGGGTACCCATCCTTGTCGAGCCACGCTTATGGCCCCTGTTTGCGGAGTGTGTAAAGAGGACTAACGATGCAGGAGGTCTAATGATGCTATTAAATGTTCCGGGACATGTAGTGGATCGTTCCGCTATAAGTGCTACGGTTTTTAACAGAAGCGTCATTCAAAACTAAAACCGACAAAACGAAATGGAAGTGCAGTCAGTGCAAAGCAAGAAAAACCTTCCCGCCACTCAGGAGGATATGAATTTGGTTCCCACATCTATTGGGGAACGAAAGGGTAAATTTGGAAAGATTGATAATCTTGAGAGTACTGTGAATGGACTGCAAATGTCTTTCGAGTCTATGAGCTTACATTTGAAGATTTTAAGAAAGAGATAAAAGAAGTCTGTTTCAGTTTTGCAGAGAGAGAACGGATCACTTCGGGGAACCGTTTCTTCTCTCCAACTCACGACGGATTTACTAGGGACGGAATCAAGGAAATGCAATTTTTAAGTATTCGAGTTCCTAAGAATACAAATGAGAAGACTTCGGATATCATCAAGTTGTTAAATCTTGTAAAATTGTTGAGATAGTGGAATCTGAGGATAACTACAGGAAGGCAATAGTCAATCCTGCTCGCAAGAAGTCTTTGATCTGTTCCACTGTTGGCCTGGCCATCGTGCTTACGTGAGTGAGAATCTGACGAGCTGCTGCAGATATCTTCTTAGTAAGACGAAAGCGGTTACCATGGAAACACAACAAATACGTGTTCGTACGCAGGGAGGACGGTTCGAGAGCTATTCCGATAAGATCTAAGTGGCCTACCTGGACAGTTTATAACCAGTGTTACAGGTATATCTCAAACTCAACTGGGTGATAAGGGATTGGTAATTCCGAGCTCAAAGGTCAAAAATTATTCAACGCATTGACTGACCCCATTGCTGATTTTGTCTGTAATTCCTTCTGGTGGATAATGTTCCCACTGCTTTTGTAAAGAGATACATGTGATTGCTATGCCAGTGCTCCGTATAATATGTAACTTGCGTATCTCTTCCTCTGAATCTCCCAACATTCTCAAAATTGCCAAGGTTATTCCTCTGTTCAAGGGTAGGGGACAGGTCTGATCCTAACTTTTTCCGTCCAATTTCAGTGTTATCTGCTAAATAATAGAACGACGGGTAAAGTCTCTCTTTTTTTTAAATTGTCCCTCTACCTTGAGTAGAATGACCTCGGCAATACGGTTTTAGACAGAACAAGAATGTTGAGTGTGCTCTTTGAACTTGTGCAAGATTTGTACATACGCGGTGAGGTAGGAGAAGTTGAGTTAATGGTGTTTTTGGATCAGGCGAAAGCTTTCGATTCGATCGATATATCGATGTTAGTACATCGCCTGCGTGAAATCGGAGTTGTCGGGGCACCTTTGACTTGGTTTGAGAGTTACTTGTCGGAGCTTAGCAGGTTGTTTCTGTAGAAAACCATCGAGTTTCTGAACTACTAAGTGAGTATGGGGTAATCCAAGCAAGTACTTTGGGCCTCTACTCTTTCTCATTTATATTAGTGTTATTGCAAATGTGCCGATCAAGGGTAAACTATATCTTTTTGCGAACGACGTGGCAATCTTGGTGAGGCTGGAATGAGGTTTCCTTGGACATGGAGTGTGATCTCTTTAAGCTGAGCGAATGGCTACAAAACAGTTTTCATCTCTAAATGCCGACAGAACTAAATACCTCGCGATAAAAAATAGTCGCGGTAGTTCTAGGGAGTCTGACTTGTGCGACCTGTCCCTGGCCTTGAGAATTCATGGTTGTGACAGTTCTGGTCAGCTTTGCCTGTGCCCAACAATTACTCGTGTCAGGTGTCACAAATACTTAGGCGTTGATGATAGACGACAAATTATCTTGTCTTGTGATAAATATGTCACATTCGTACATGCTAAATTAAAAAAATACTTACAGGTATATATTTTTTACAATCTTCGATCTATATTTGAAATGAAAAGCTGTACCTGACCCTAGCAGTGTGTTGCAGTGCAATTATTGTTTGGGTTATTTGGGTCAAGTCTCGACTTGTAAAATTGGAAGTGTTAGAAAATAGAATGCGGGTAAAACATTGTACAATATCCCACGTCAGAGCTGTATGATGAGGCTAAAGCTTTCACAGTCAATCAGATATTCGTAAAAAGCTTACTCATATACTTACGTAAACACCCGACCTTAGTGAACGTTAACATATGTATGTTAACGAGCATTATACTCGCATGAAAGAGTCGGGTTTCGTTATAAATCCTCGACCTCAAATCTCCGTGACTGCGAGAAGCCCGCATTAAACCCTTGTAATAATGCTTGGCAGAAATTTAAAACTTTACATTTAAAATCCCCTACTTTGTTCGGAAGGTCACAGTTTAAAAAGCAAATATTTACTTGGTTAATAGAGGAGGGGAAGTCTTCAATATCTAAGTAGCATACAGGTATACTTATTAGCAGAGACGAGTAACTCATGTCTTTTATTATTGCGATTTATGTCATTTATTTTATGTCATTTTTGTCATTTATTTTTGTGATTTACGTCGTGTATTCCACTAATTTCGCGATTTTATGTCATTTTAGAATTATGTAATTTTATTCTTCCAGTTTCAGCAATCCTGCCTGCAATCAGACCTAATAAGTACGAAAATACTATAAAACCTTGGGAAAAGGTAGGAAGACTCGAAAGCAGTATAGAAACTGTTTTCGTGTCTTCCTACATTTTCCCAAGGTTTTATAATATTTATTTTCTTAGTAAAGTGATACGCAGTAGAATAAAATTGGACAGAAACGCATTTGGTTGAACACACCGAGAGACCGATTCTTTTTATTGTTTATATCAAACATCACCACGGGAATTTAACTTGGTGATTGGTCTTGGCGACACTAATACACCAATACGCCCCCTCAAGAGCAAGCACCTCCATCCTTGATTACTCCGGATCGTTGGGAGCAGAAGATGAGCTTCTCTTGCGGTAAGGCCTTTGTCAAAAAATCAGCGACCATTTCTTCAGTCTTGATATATGAAATCTTGACTAGGCCTTCGTCGACGTTTTGCTTCACGAAGTGATTTCTGATGTCGACGTGCTTGGTTCGAGAATTATATGTTGGGTTGCGGATGTTGGATTGCGCCCCCTGGCTATCATTATATATACCAATTGGCTTTTCCACCGGAAACCCAAGTTCATTCAAGAGCCGTTCGAGGTAGATAGCTTCTTTTGTAGCTTCGCTTAGGCTCATCAGCTCAGCTTCCACACTTGACAATGCAACTGTCCTCTGCTTCTTGGATGCCCATGAGATCGCTGCTCCGGATAGAGAAAAAATGTAGCCAGTGAACGAATGACGGTCCAGTCTACAATTTCCCCAATCGGCATCGGTATACCCAATCATTTGTTGATCCTGTTCAGCAGAATATGTCAATTTCCAGTCCAGCGTTCCCTTCAAATATCGGAGAATTCTTTTGGCTGCTTTCCAGTGATTCTCGCGATAACATGCGTTAAACTGACTTAAGTAATTTACTGCAAAATTTATGTCCACCCTCGTACCCAAAGTGACGTACATAAGCGAGCCAATCAGATTTCGGAATGGTAAATCACAATCTGAATCGTTCCGCTTCTCATCTACTGGGTCGAACTTGACATTCACGTCCAAAGGTGTTGAGACCGGCTTCGAATTTTGCATCTTGAATTTATCTATAATTTCTTGAATATATTTTCTCTGTGAAATTTTCATTATTCCTTTCTCTTTGTTGTAATCAAACTCAAGGCCTAAACAATAATGTATTTTTCCCAGATCTTTCATTCGAAATTCTTCACTCAATTTAGCCTTCAAATTATTCAATTTTATCACATCTTTCGACGCCAAAATCAAATCATCAACGTACACACTTAGAATTACGGCTTCCTCCCCTCTTCCAAGTGTGTAAACGCAAGGGTCAGTGGTTGACGGCACCATACCCATCGCTTTCAGGCGTTCATCCAGCTTCAGATACCACTGTCTACCTGACTGTTTTAGCCCATAGAGTGACTTTTGTAATTTACAAAATCGTTTTCCACCCTTGAAGTCTCTCAACATTCCCCAGGCTATTTCTTGGATTTCTCCTGTATCATTTTCGGCAATGTCCATCACGATCTTCTCAAAATGTTGTGGTGGCTCCATGTAGATATCCTCGTGCATATCTCCGTTCAAATAAGCCGTCTCAACGTCCATTTGTACGATTTCCATTTTGTCCCTTACAGCCAATGCCATAACCGTTCGAAGAGAACTGAGACGCACTACCGGAGAATAAGTTTCGTGGTAATCCACACCATGTACTTGTGTGAACCCCCTGGCGACAAGACGTGCTTTTCGCCTTTCTAGTTCACCACTTGCTGTAAACTTGTTGCAAAGAATCAGTCTACACCCTACAGCCTTCACGGATTCTGGTTTTTCTCGCAGAACCCACGTTTTGTTCCTGAGAATCGAAGAAAACTCCTTTCTTACGGCGGCATACCAATCGGGTGCGTTCGTCCCGGAAATGCTTCTGTTGGATTTACTTCTGCGGCACACGCGATTTCGCTCGTAACTACGTTCTCATCAATTTCAGTTCTTGTGGCGGATTCGTTTTCTAAGTAATTTTCGGGTCTTTCAGGTGGAATTACGGAACTTGTATTCGGAATCATATTGTAGACTTTTTTCGGCCTTCCACGTCCTCCTGATTTCACGATTTTTGGTCTTCCAGGTCCACGAATCATTTCCGTTTCTACTCGTTCTCCTTCCCTACCCATTTCTCGATCCTCTTCGTTCACTTGAGATCCCGGCTCTGATGTTTCGCCCTGCGGCATGTATGCTCTAGTTTCGTGGTCTTCTTCATTATTTGCCCCCAAGCCGTCGCGTTTTGACAAGAGCGTTCGTCCATCCACCCTGGTTTCGAGTCCTTGTGACACAGTTGGAGTATATGGAACTAGCACAATCTCAAGCTCTTTCAGCTCCTCGAACCGTTTGCTATCCACAGGTTTCCGATCTGCTTCATTGACAAACTGTATGTCCCTTGTGATGCAAGTTTTTCTGCTCTTCACATCCCAAACACGATAACCCTTCGAGACATCCGAATATCCAACGAAAATGCACTCTCTACCCCTTTGTTCCAACTTTCCATTTGATCTTGACTTATCGAGCATAAATGCTTTGCTTCCAAAAGTCCGGAAATAGGAAACGGTAGGAGTTTTTCCATGCCACTTATCATATGGCGTGAGCCCGTTAATACCTGAGCACGGAGCTCTGTTCCTTACATGCACAGCTGTTGCTGCAGCTTCTGCCCAAAAACTGTGAGGCAAAGATGACTCCGCAAGCATGCATCTCACCATATCTAATATGGTTCGGTTCATCCTTTCAGATATGCCATTTTGTTGTGGCGTACCTTGAACAGTCAGCCTTCGACCTATCCCCAACGAATTGAGATATTCATCGAATTCTTTGCTCATGTACTCGCCACCTCGGTCGGTTTGTAAATATTTAATTTTGGTTCCTTTATGATTTTCAGCGTAGCTCTGGTACGTCTTGAATGCATTCAACACTTGGCTTTTAGTTTTCAAGCAGATAAGAACGCACCACCGAGTAGCCTCATCAATAAAGGTTACATAATATTTTGACCCGCCATTTGACGCCGTTCTTACAGGTCCCCACACGTCAGAGTGCACAATCTCAAGGGGTTCAACCTTTTTCTCTGACTTCTTGGGAAACGGAGTTTGCGTCATTTTTCCTTTCAAACAAGTTTCGCAAACTGGTAGCTGCTGTTTTTCATTCAGGTCCATGCCTTTCACTCTCTTTGCGACTTTTTTCAGGTGAGTTTCATTCAGATGTCCGTACCTACCATGCCAAACTTCCAACATTGACAGCTTCCGGTCACCCCTGACTCCTTCTATGTTCTTCGCCTGTTCATTTCGTTCGTCCACGTAGTACAAGCCATTCACTCGTTTTGCAGTTAGGACCTTTTCGTTATTTTTGTTCAAAACATAAGCCCCATGTGATGATTTTAAAATTGGTTCATCACGGTGGCGTGAGGAAAGGCGCAGGCGGCGGATATCCACCGACATCTACGATCTTTTAAGAGGAGGGATGGAGGTGAGTGTTGGAATTTGCCCAGGCGGCGGTAATCCACCGACATCTAGGTTCTTTTGAGAGAGGAGATGTTGTCTAGGCGGCGGTAGTCCACCGATCATCTAGACTTAGAGGAGAAGGTTTTCCCAGGCGGCGGTAATCCACCGATCATCTGGGAGGAGGAGCAAGGTAGAGGAGAGAAGAGAGAGAGCTAGTTAGAGGAAGTGTCGAATGAGGCTAAAGCCCCAGGATCCAGGGTTTTATAGGAACTGGAGGCCTCTCCCTCCAACTCCCTGTTGGGAGTTGGTGGTGGGGCCCCAGGTTGTGTCCCTGGGTTCTGTGGCTTGTCTCCCCACTCAGTTGTTTATTGACGGAAACTAAGTTTGGCATTAGAATGTTGGTGAGAGCTTAAAGTTACTAGTGGAGTGTTCCCGGGAGGGACTCACGACACCCCATTACGATTAAACAGAACAGTCATCCCGTTGTTGGTTATTCGGGATACGGACAGTAACCCAGTTCTCAAATCTGGCACGTAAAGAGTATTCTTCAACGTTACTGTTCCTGTACCTCCCACTTCTGGCTTAAATTTTACCGTCCCCCTACCTCTAACTTCTGTTTTAGATGAGTTGGCCAGTTTCAGTTGCACGTCACTCACTTGAGTCAACTCTGTGATGTTTTTCTTCTCATTGCTCATATGACTCGTACACCCACTGTCCAAACACCAGTTAGAAGGGCTATTCTTTAGCAATTGTGCCATCATGGCTACATTCATTGATTCGTCAGTTGTACAAGCTTTCTCCCCTTTTTCAGGGCATTTAGAAGCTTTGTGACCAAGCTTGTGACACTTAAAACACTTGTATTTGAATTCTTCTTTCAGTTTTTCATGTTTCATTTTCGTGTTCCTACGGTTTTTGTTAGCATACATTGCGTTCGGATCTCCGCTACTCCCCTTATTACCCCTCGCCTCAGACTCCTCCAAGACTTTCGTCCTCAGAGCTTCGGGTTTAGGCAATGTATCCCCCGACTCTATTGCACACCGAAAGTTCTCGAATTCTTCAGAGAGACTGTACAAAAGCATGATAGACAGAAGGTCGTCATTTATATCGATGTCCATATCCCGCAATTTATCAACGGTGTCGAAAAAATTCATGAAGTGCTCTCTGACATCGTCATCAGCTCTCATTCTGTGCAACACAAGTATTTTTAAGAGAGTTGCCTTTCTAGCGGGACCCTTAGACTGAAAAACCTCACTCAGTTTCATCCACACCTCACGAGAAGTTTTAAGTCCCTTGACCAACTTGAGTTCGGATGGATTAATGGCTAAAATTAAATCTGACCTTGCCTTCAAGTCTTCTCCTTCCCAAATTGCTGCTCCGGCATCATCAGATGGTCTCTCAACATTCCCAGATACGAACTTCCATCCTCTTGTCTTGATCAATAGCGACTCAATTTGCATACTCCAGGTATTGTAATTGTTCCTACCTAGCGCTACAATGTTCGTGACATTCATATTGATTTTATCAATATCCAGTGTGATGATGACTTTCTGTTTCTATTCTATTCTACCTATCCGTGCTGTGCCCGTAACCTCTTAGTAAAGTGATACGCAGTAGAATAAAATTGGACAGAAACGCATTTGGTTGAACACACCGAGAGACCGATTCTTTTTATTGTTTATATCAAACATCACCACGGGAATTTAACTTGGTGATTGGTCTTGGCGACACTAATACACCGATATATTTTAATAATACTGTACAAAATTTACAAGAGCCCATTAATTAATTCCAATGAAATATTTAAACAAAGAACCATTTACAAATGAAAATCATTAAAATATAATTCATCGAATTTAATTTCACACCTTATGTGGTAAGCCATCTTGCAACGTGGAATAAACAAAAAATAAACCTTTAGCTTACCACCAGTTTATTTAACACAAAGCTTTTCAGATTTTTTTGGATGATGCTCAGAAGTTGAGTGAAAAGCTTTGTGTTAAATAACTCGGTGGTAAGCTAAAGGTTTCTTATTTGTTTATTCCTCATTAAAATATAAAATCATATGGGATTCAAGATTGTCCTCAGTTAAATTGGCCCGTTTCTCGCTAAACAGCATCTTAAATTTAGAAAAATACTTCTCAACATCAGCAGGGAATGCAGGGGCATATTCCTTTGAGGAACATCGCTTAGCGTCCATCCTTCTGGCTGGAATGTTCCCACTTCTCCTCTCAGCCTCGCGCTATCGCATGGATGTCCTTCCACTTCTCCTTGCAGAAAGCGTCTTTTTCATGTCACTTATACGGCATTTTGGCGACTTATGCCATTTTAGTAGGTCATAAAGTCATAATATGTAATTTGCTCGTCTCTGCTTACTAGGCACCTACTAGACTTTTTTTATTTTTCTATTGAGATTTAGTTTTTCATTTTCCAGTGTAAACTTCTCTAATTGTATTCGGCGATTTCTTACAAACGATTTGATTTAGATTCTTTGATCTGTTTGCATTTATTTTGTAATTACAACTACGATTAATTAAATTAGGGCTTGAGACGACACAAGCACCCTACACCACAAGCATTGTCTACAGTAGGGCAATACGTTCGGAATTCTAAAACAAACTTCGTTTTGCTGATTTACGTACCTAAGCAATCCATTAAAAATGTATTTTAAAACAGGAATGTCAAGTTTTTTATTTTTGAATAACTTTTTATTTTCGAATCAAATATTTTATTTGTATATACACATATTGAAATAGTAAATTCATGTGCATTGATATATACTTCCGAATGAAAGGATTGCGAGGGGGTAGTCGCTTTGATTCTGCTTTATGTGCAGCAGGTTTTTTGAAGTGGCGGACCTCTAATATTTTCGCACTGCTTACTTAGTTCTTAGTATTTAGTGGCATTATAGTGGAAGTAGGTATTTACAAACACATGTTTATTTTTTTATTATCACAGTGAAATTTGTTATTTAATGCCAAAACACAGTATGATGATCAATTTCAATAATTCCATTACTAGACATTTAAAAGAATCAGTTCCTAGTTTTGATACGATGCATACATTTGACTATTATACCTATATCAATGCGGGGATTAATACTTTTCGCTACTGCCAGTCATAAGTGAACTCAGGATTCACTAGCTTAGAACGGTGCTTTGTTTTGATCGTTAGAAACATTTGAGAATCCTTGCTTGCATAGGTAGGTAATGGAAAAGAGTGTAAGACGTTCCGGCGCAATATTATGAACTTTTTTACTTTTTTTACGAACTTTCTTAATATTTTTTTTTTGATTTTTTTGGTAGGTAAGACAAAGCTTTTTCGCACCAGAGCTCTTCCAGTGAAGAGTACCCATGACTTCTGTTTATATTACATTCCTATTTTTAAATGAAAACGTAGGTTCCATTTTTAAGAATTTTGAGACCAACCGCCTTCTCCAACGACGAATAGTTCTTTTTCTTTGAGTTTTAAAAATTTCGGCACCGAGTGAAGTCATTGCACCCTTCCCGCCCTTACACAGGGTGACGTCACATGTTCCGAAACTTTCCGAAAGCCCATAGAAAAAGATTTATTCATCGTAGAAGAGTGCGGTTGGTCTCAAAATTCTTAAAACTGAACCTACTCTCATTCAAAAATATAAGCAGAAGTCATGGTTTACTCCTCATTTGTGAGTCGTGAAATTATCTTTGCAGTTACTGTCGTTTTGTAGCTGGCTTAATTCTTCTTGCACATTCTCTCCAAATACTGTATCCCAATCTATTCAAAGTCTCTCTGACCACATTGGGGTGTCTCGCTGTCCAATTTCGGTCCACGCTCCGCTTAACCGTCCGTTTATGTACAGGATTACTCAAAGATTTTTCAAAATTAGCTGCTCTTTCTTTCTGGACCAGTTTAGTCCACGAAGTGGTGGGTAAGTGTAGTTCATTTGAGGGACTCCAGTTCAGTTGTTCACTCCTTGAAATGAGTAGTTCTTTTGAGTTAGTTCAGTAGTTCCTTTCCAGTTTTTTTCTCCAATTACAGGACACAAACACTGAACTAGAACGAACATAATTATGCGATACCAACTTAATTCCTTATTCTTTTGAAATGTCGGCCGTTCCGTGATACTATAAACTCCTTATGTATTATCCACCCCATCTGAACTAGGTAACTCCGATCTAAATAACTCCTAATGAACTAAGGAACTATCGTTCAGTGGATACTATAACTCCTCATGTGGTAAAGGAACTATTCTGTGGATACTATCAAGTCCTCAAGCAGTATTAATTCCCCATCTGAATGACTCTTAATGAACTGAAGGAACTGTCATTCGGTGGGTACTATCAGCTCCTCATATGGTAAAGGAACTATAGTTCTGTGGATACTGTAAACTCCTCAGTATCAATTCACCCCATCTGAATCCCCTAATGAACTGAAGGAACTATCGTTCAGTGGATACTATCAACTCGTCATGTGGTATCCACCGTTCCTATGAACTACAAGAACTGAAGAACTAACTCAGTCGCCTTGTGAGTGAGTTACTAGTAAGTGTTGGATTTGAACTTTAGGCGCCGCTCAGGAGTATTAGTTAGGAAGCTCTCCGCAAGGTTCGTCAGGTAGGTAGGCGCTACCACCACCTCTACCCAATAAATCAGTTATGTAATAGTGATCATCAAGTGCGTTTCTCTCTCTCTCGATATACAACCCTTTCATATATTAATAGGTTATGAGCTCAGTGCCAAGTTTATTTCAGTTTGTTTTTTTCGTTTTTTTTTCGGTTAGTGTCGATCGGTGTGGATGCGTGACGAGGATTTAGTGAAAAGTTGCGAGGTCGAAAATATGGCCAACCCGAGCGTGATGGCGATCCCACAGCTCACGAAAGTAAATTTCCACTACTGGAAATTTCGAGTCCAGTGTTTGACGGACAAGGAAGGGTGTCGAGAGGTCCTGGATCTGTCGGACTACGCGATCAGAAAGCTTAGTGAAGAGGACAGGAAACCTACAATGGGTTGGACAGGAAGGCTCGTTGGTTAATTTATTGTCCAATGTGTGTCGGACAAACACATCGAGATTGTGAAAAATCACACCAAGGCAAGAGATATGATGGAAGCCCTGGAAAAGGTTTTCGCTCGAATAAGTCCTGTATCGAAGCTTTTTACTATGAGAAAGTTGCTGCAAATCAAGTTTAATGATGGTGATTCGCAAGACCACTCTGTGAAAGTGAAAACTTTGATCAATGAACTCCAAGCTGCTGAGAAAGCTGGGTCAAAGTTGGAAGAAACCGACATGGTCTGTTATCTTCTATTGACAGTGCCAGACACGTTCAATAATGTCACGGTCGCAATAGAGACAATGACAGATGCCACTGAAATCCCTATGGATTTTTTCAAAGGTCCTTTGCTTGATACACACCTGCGGATGAAGAATGGACATCAACATCGCGGTGAAGACGATAGATGTGCCTTTTCTACTCCAAACTATTCATCCGGATGTTTTGAATGAGGTGATGCAAGTAACTATAGGAAGAATTGTCCACGACTCAATTCAATCATGAATCGTCTTTGAATATGGGCGGGACAAGTGCTCAATCTACTTCCAGTCGCGTTTTGTGAGAGGAAGATGAGTTAGAGGAAGGGGGCGTGGTCGTGGTAAGAGAAGTGGCTCGTGGTTAGAGAAGTGGCTCATGTGCTGACATGGTTGCTTTAGATTGGGAACAAACTAACTCGGAGATTTCGTTTGTTGCTGCAGATGACACCGCCATGACCACAGCGCTCCAAGCGGCAGGCTGCCAAGTCTGCTTCATCCTTGATAGTGGGGCAACAGACAACTTGGTAACCACAAACGTAGCTTCCCTAATAACAGATAAAGTGACGCTAAAGACGTCGATCTAAATAAAGATCTTGAATGGTGATGTGTTGACATCGAATACATAAAAGGACGTATACAACTCGAATCTGGTGGAAACATTGTGAACGTGGAAGCTCTCATCGTGCCGAAGCTAACGTACAACCTTATTTCAGTTCGAAAAATGAATAACAAAGGACTTCGTGTGACGTCCTTCAAAGGATCGTGATGAAGCTGTCATATCAAATGGTAAACAGTTCGAAATGAAGTGCAGCGCAGTCGGAAGTCTCTACATAGCAAATTTTAATTACAGTTACCCACAATGCCAACTAGCTACAGAAGATGTTTGGCACAAGAGACCTGGACATTTGAACAGACAGTCTCTGAAGAGAATGAATCTGCCCTCTTCCGACAGTCATGCGGTCCTTGCATGGAGGGGAAGGCGAAACGTTTACCCTTCAAGCCAGTTGACGGTCCGAGGTTTCATTGGAGGGGCGAGTTTCTTCACAGTGATGTTGGAGGTCCTGTGAAACAGAAGACACTAGATGGTCACAGATTTTATCAAACTATCATTGACGACTGGTCACATTACACGGTTGTATACCTACTCAAAAACAAAAGTGAAGCCGCCGAAAACTTATTGAACTATATTCGTCAGCTATATAGAAGCAAGTGGAAATAGATGCTGTCGCATACACTGACCAGGGTGGTGAGTACAGCTCCCATGCACTGAAGAATTTTCTCAAACAAAAGGGAATTCAGCTGGAGCAGACATTACCATGTACAAGTCAACAAAATGAAAGAGCGTGCAAGAGCGAATTACACTAATAATTACACTCTTTTGAATAAGGTCAGAACTCTTCTTGTTGAAACCAAACTACCTAAATACCTGTGGGGAGAAGCCATTCGAACAGCTGCATGTCAACTAAATCGTTCTCCAATTTCAGCTTTGGATGGTGGAATACCAGCTGAATACTTTCTCAACAAACTCGATTTGTCCAGACTTCGCATTTTTGGCACAAGGACTTGGGCAAAAATTATACCTACTCCAGGTGACAAACTCGAACCTAGAGCTATCGAACCAAGGTTCGTTGGCTATGCTAAGAATGGATATCGAGTATGGGATCCGAATTCAGACAGAATCTTCACAACGAGAGATATACGTTTTGATGAGTCGGACATTGTTTATATTTTGACGGAAAATGAAGAGGAGAAGATTGATTACGACAAGTCAACGAAAACAGAAGAAATGCAGTGTTAAAGTGTTAGTGATGAACATTTTAGTGATGTAAACAGTGACGTGAACAACACGGGTGTAGGTGATATTGTTGATCACATCATCAAGGCCACAACGAAACAGGAAGGTCCCAAGTAAGCTCAAATATTATGAACTAATAGCCTGACCGCTCGCTTCGCTCGCTATCCGAGATTCGCTGTACGCAGTATCGTGGAACCAACAAACGACGGAAAAATCCCATAGCCTACCGGGTATTTGTGCCCAATTTTATCAAAATCCGTCAAGCCATTCAGGAGTTGACCATGGTCGACCATATTTCCGCTATGGTCAGGGAATTAAAAATGCGCCTACGTTCAACTTGGGAGGCTACCGGATATTGCTGCCAAATTTGGTCGATATCCGTTGAGCAATTCGGGATTCGACCATGGAGGGGCCCATGGATGCGCTATGGTCGACCGCGGGGGTAGTCCGAAGGGTCGATCGTAGATAGAATTTCACGTAGATTACGAATACGCGATAAAAAGTAGGGGTTAACATGTCAATTAACGAAGTTGACCATGGTCGACCATAGTTCCGCTATGGTCAGGGAATTAAAAATGCGACGCTGCATAACTTGGGAGCCTACTGGATATTCGTGCCAAATTTGGTCGATATCCGTCAAGCCATTCAGGAGTTGACCATGGTCGACCATAGTTCCGCTATGGTCAAGGAATTAAAAATGCGACGTTGCACAACTTGGGAGCCTACTGGATATTCGTGCCAAATTTGGTCGATATCCGTTGAGCAATTCGGGATTCGACCATGGAGGGGCCCATGGATGCGCTATGGTCGACCGCGGGGGTAGTCCGAAGGGTCGATCGTAGATAGAATTTCACGTAGATTACGAATACGCGATAAAAAATAGGGGTTACCATTTCAATTAACGAAGTTGACCATGGTCGACCATAGTTCCGCTATGGTCAGGGAATTAAAAATGCGACGTTGCACAACTTGGGAGCCTACTGGATATTCGTGCCAAATTTGGTCGATATCCGTTGAGCAATTCGGGATTCGACCATGGAGGGGCCCATGGATGCGCTATGGTCGACCGCGGGGGTAGTCCGAAGGGTCGATCGTAGATAGAATTTCACGTAGATTACGAATACGCGATAAAAAATAGGGGTTACTATTTCAATTAACGAAGTTGACCATGGTCGACCATATTTCCGCTATGGTCAGGGAATTAAAAATGCGACGTTGCACAACTTGGGAGCCTACTGGATATTCGTGCCAAATTTGGTCGATATCCGTTGAGCAATTCGGGATTCGACCATGGAGGGGCCCATGGATGCGCTATGGTCGACCGCGGGGGTAGTCCGAAGGGTCGATCGTAGGTAGAATTTCACGTAGATTACGAATACGCGATAAAAAATAGGGGTTACCATTTCAATTAACGAAGTTGACCATGGTCGACCATAGTTCCGCTATGGTCAGGGAATTAAAAATGCGACGTTGCACAACTTGGGAGCCTACTGGATATTCGTGCCAAATTTGGTCGATATCCGTCGAGCCGTTAGGCCGTGGGAAGACGGACAGACAGGCAGACTCACTCACTCACTCACTCACTCACTCACAGAGATTCGTTTTAGCGAATTTTCAAAGAAAATGAAGCTATTGCAATGGCTTCGAAATTTAAATAATATAAATTTTTGGAAATTTTCTTCATAGAAATCCGTTTCAGACCATTCTAAAACGATTCCTGAAATTTAACACTTTTTTATATGTATATATATATATATATATATATATATATATTTATATATGTGTCACTCCAGACGATAACTCTCGATAGAATTGAGATAAACAGCTCAAATTTGCACAAAAAATCTATCTTGGCAATCGAAAGGCTAAGTTCGAAGATGGGCGAAATTGGCCTACTCTAAGGAGGGTTTTGGCGCATTTAAAGTGCGCAAAAATTACCCAAAAATCCCCAAAATGTTATTTTCCAACAAGTGACCCCTCATTTTAAAGGTTTTTGCACGCTGAACACGATGGTGGAATCGGATTTTAGATATCTTGATCCGTTCTCAAATTAGAGCATTTAAAGTGCGCAAAAATTACCTAAAAATCCCCAAAATGTTATTTTCTAACAAGTGACCCCTCATTTTAAAGGTTTTTGCACGCTGAACACGATGGTGGAATCGGATTTTAGATATCTTGATCCGTTCTCAAATTAGAGCATTTAAAGTGCGCAAAAATTACCCAAAAATCCCCAAAATGTTATTTTCCAACAAGTGACCCCTCATTTTAAAGGTTTTTGCACGCTGAACACGATGGTGGAATCGGATTTTAGATATCTTGATCCGTTCTCAAATTAGAGCATTTAAAGTGCGCAAAAATTACCCAAAAATCCCCAAAATGTTATTTTCTAACAAGTGACCCCTCATTTTAAAGGTTTTTGCACGCTGAACACGATAGTGAAATCGGATTTTAGATATCTAAATCCGTTCTTAAATTAGAGCATTTAAAGTGCGCAAAAATTACCCAAAACTAGGATAATCTTTAAACTCTTACCCCCACCCCCTTAGAGTGGTCAGATTGAAAAATGTGAGAAGTATTAATTGAAGACGAGAGTTCGAAGCAAAAAAGGGGGAGGCAAACGATTAGTACAACTCCTTGAATTTACCCACAGCGATCAAATAAATAAGCACTTAGTACAATTACGTAATAAACAAACGGTAGAATCAGGATGGACAAAACGTACAAATTAAAATAAATACGAAGAGAATATACATAGAAAACCAAATTTTAGACCGAAGTTTTCCTTTATTCAAAACCATAGCCATTAATTCGAATATTTCTTTGAAAATTCGCTCATTAAGTCATGCTGCATGACTGATTTTTTATAATATATAGAGATACAGCGCATACTGTTTTTCCGCTGGAGATCCAGTGACATAATATGAGGAAGCCGTGAATAGTGGACCTGAATGGAAGAAAGCTATTGAAAACGAATTGAGTTCTCACAAGCAGCATGGTACTTGGTCATCGAAATCTGTAGTACCTTCACACAAGAAACCTATAGACACTAGATGGGTGTTTCGTTCTAAACAAGAGGGAGCCAAGAAGGCGTGGAATCAGGAAGTGGAAAGGTATCAAAACAGTAAAAGGGCTTAACATATTGAAATCACATTTCATTTTATAAGAGACGTTGTTACAAAGAAAGAAATGAAAATAGGCTTTGTTAAATCTGAGGAAAATGTAGCTGATGTGCTGTAAGCTTTGTAAAAATCTTCAAGTCATGTAAAATTTAAAACTGAGAAATTTAATGAAATTGTTTAAAATTTGATTGTATGAATATGATGTGATATGTCTAATGTTTTTTTGTGTTTTTTTTGCGGAGAAGCTTAGGGAAAATTGTGTAATCCA
Organism: Leptopterna dolabrata; assembly: GCA_954871275.1. NCBI lineage: Eukaryota > Metazoa > Arthropoda > Insecta > Hemiptera > Miridae > Leptopterna > Leptopterna dolabrata. Next base: position 65,287,150 of record OX940975.1, read on the forward strand.
ATGTATGTTATGTGATTGTTGTTCTTATGATGTTATTAATCCTCTTTTAAATTTGACCTGTTTTATATTTTATGATTCATTTGTTAATATACCTATCTCTTTTCAAGTCAGTCATGTTTTTTGTTATCCCTTGATTGTTACTGATATTATGTTAATCATGGTTGCCTTGAGGGGGAATGTTCGATTTGAACTTTAGGCGCCACTCAGGAGTATTAGTTAGGAAGCTCTCCGCTAGGGTAGTCAGGTAGGTATAGGCGCTACCACCACCACCTCTACCCAATAAATCAGTTCTGTAATAGTGATACAACCGCGATATACAACCCTTTCATAAATATATTAATAACTAGTTCTTTAGTTCTTAGTTCATAATGCACAGAGCGATAGTTCTTCAGTTCCCCCTTCCTACATCCATCTCAAGACACTGGGTCCTTCTTTTTCTCTGTGGTCCTAGTGAAGGAACGTTCAGGGAAGTGAACAAAGTCGAGGGGTAGTTGAGTTGGCGGAGTTGGTTCTTCAAGAGTAGTTCAGTTAGGAACTATCCACGATATCTCCGCCCTTGGCTACTCTGAAAACCTCGGTTGCTTTATTAATTCGGTGGGTATTGGGTGAAAAAAAAATGGTTGGGCGAATAGGGTTCTGATCCTCCGCTCCGTTGGACCTTGGTTGCCTTTAAGAGTGCGATCACAGAAGGTTGCTGATGCTGCTGAAGAAACCGTACCGCTCCACAAGTTCCGTAAAATCAGAGAGGCCTTTCTCAAGGCCAGCTTCTAAGGGCGGAATTCATAGTCATGACTCGAGATGGAGGACGTCCTCAAGGTCGGTCTCGAGGAGGCCTGCTCTCCTCGAGTTATTCACAGTGTGAAGGCCAAGGGCTGTTTCAGCCCTCAAGTCGAGGAGGGCCTCGAGGGAGCGGTAGGACTCCTCAACCTATTCATGGTCGCCATTTATCAAGGGCGGCCTCCAACGATGTTATTCATAGACGATTTTGGTGATCGAGTCGAGAAATTTTTCCAGTCGAGGAGGCTTCAAAGCTTCCTCAGCCCAAGGTAGGTTTCCAGGTACCTACCTCAAGTGCCGATTTTCTCATTATCATCTGCCTGTTATCAGAAGTGCATCGTCCAGTGAAGTGATTTTTTTCGATAATAGTGGACGTTAATAATGGATTTGGAAGAGCTGGAAGATTTTGAGGAGTTGGAAGAAGAGTGGGACAATCTACCAGCGGGTCAGCGAAGGCTGTTAATTTATTGTTTCTTTCCTGTGAAATAGTTGAAATAGCTATTTCTGATGGTTTCCACCAATTTTGGCCCCCCAAACACGAATTAACTAGGTACATACCTACCTACGCTCCTTTTTTTTTTTTTTTCAAATTATCTCTGATTATTTGTGGGGCCATTCACTTGACTTGATTCGCCTGTTCACACTTTTCCAGTGTTATTATAACAAATTGATGGTGATTTCAGACGATTTCCCTGTTTTTTGACTCATAAAAATCCATTTTGGGAGCTGAACCTTCCGTAAAACCTCAATTTTCGCCTCTTTCGTCAAAATCGACTTCATATTCGGTCTTCTCGTCCCAAAAAACATGGAAAACGATACCTCAAAAGCTCATGTCACTAACATGTTACTAAAACACAAAAAGTACCTATTTTTGTACACATTTTCACTCATAACATCCCTGGGTGTATTCCGATCGGGCTGAAAAGTTTCGGGACACAATAAGGGCCCAAATAGAGCATGTGTGCGAAAGAACGACTTTTTTAGATAGAAACTGTGGCCTGTACACGTGATACGGCGTACGGCGAACGGCTGACGGACATTGCATTTTCTGAATCTACGCACTTTGAAACGCAAAAGAAAAATTTTTGAGGGGGTGTTATATGTCGTATTGTGTAAATACTTTGAATGATAACTGGTCGCGAGTTCAGTAAAATACTTGAATCATTTTTTATTAACGTACACAGAACAACTATTTTATGAAAGATTAGAAGTGGCTGCCAAGCAACCGAAACACAAATGCTTATAATGGTTCATGGAGATGCTACATCTTCTCCCCCTTAGGGTAATCCTTCAATTCTTCTCCGCAGCTGGTCGGCGTGTTTTCGTTTTTCTCTTCCTTCGACCTCCACGAGGTACGAGTAAATGCCGGTCCTTGCCTTAATTGATCCGGGAGCGAATTCGCTGCTGTGGGGGCTCTGCACCCATACGGCTTCTCCCTCCTCAAATGAGCGATCTCTCACGTGTTTGTCATGATTCCTCTTTTGGTTGACTAATGCTTTGTCAATGGTTGAATCCAGACTGGGACGCAGTAGATCTAGCCGTGAACTGATGCGCCGGCCGTAGAACAGTTCAGCTGGTGAGCGTCCTGTGGTTCTCTGAGGAGTAACCCGGTATGAAAATAGGAACTGTTGAAGTTTCAGGTTGAGGTCACATTCCCCACTCATGGCCTTCATTCGCTGTTTAAACGTTTTTACTTCTCTTTCAGCCAGGCCATTTGTTTTAGGGTGGTAAGGGGTAGAGGTTATGTGGTGGATATTGTTGGCTGAGCAAAATGATTTGAATTCGGTGCTAGTAAATTGTGGTCCGTTGTCGCTCACGATAGTCCGTGGAAGTCCGGCTCTTGCAAAAAGTTCCCTCAGTAAATGAATTGTCTTGGATGCCGTGATTTTTTCCATGGGAAATATTTCCAGCCATTTTGTACTGGAGTCGATGACAATCAACCAGTATTTCTTGAGGAATGGTCCGCAAAAATCTATGTGTAGCCTGCTCCATGGTTCTTGTGGAACTGACCATGAAAATAGAGGAACTTCCGGATCCTTCGGCCGATTCTCTTGACATGTGAAACACGAGTGGACATGTACTTCTATCTCCTTATCCAGATTTGGCCACCAAATGTGAGTGCGTGCAACGGCTCTCATTCCTGTGATCCCTGGGTGTCCTTCATGGAGAACATTAAGGATCGAGGCTCTCAAACACGTAGGTATCACCAGACGACCTTGCCACAGCAGGATACCTTCTTCAAATGATATTTCTAACCGCTTTTCATAAAATGTGTGTAATTCTTTGGGGATTGAATCTTTCTGAGGGGGCCATCCATGTTTTACGAACGAAACCACGCGGTTCAAGATTACGTCTTCTAAAATTTTCTTCTTCAAGAGCCCCGAAGTCAAAGCCACGTCGTCCAGTCTCACATGTAACAACTTGGCGCCGAATGACGCCCCTTCTACCTCCGAGTCCGAAGCAGATGTTGATGATAATGGAAGTCTTGACAGAACGTCTGCTGGATTGTGTTTACCTGGCAAGTACTGGATTTCGTAATCAAACCCAGCTAGAATTATTGCCCATCTTGTCAACCTGTTTGCTGCTAGTTTCGGCAGTTCACTCTTTTCGCCGAGTAAATGGATGAGGGGTTTGTGGTCAGTGCGAATAATGAAATGTCTGCCGCATAAGTATTGACGGAATTTGCTCAACCCAAATATTATTCCCAGAGTTTCCTTGTCTAGGGCCGAGTATCTCTTTTCTGCTGATGTCAGAGTTCTGGAGGCAAAGCATATTGGTTTCTCTGTTGTGTTGGAGAATTGGTGTGATAGTACTGCTCCGACTCCAACATCACAGGCATCTGAAGTGAGAATAAGTGGCAATGTGGGATCATAATGTGTCATATATTCTGCTGACAACAGCGTTTCTTTCACCAATTTTACAATGTCCGACTCCCTTGCCGACCAACTCCATTTAACCCCCTTACACAATAGTTCGTGGAGTGGAGCACAGACTGATTGCAAGTTCGGCACGAATTTACTGTAATAATTAAACGATCCAAGGAGTGATCTCAGTTCTTTGGCATTTTGAGGGTCGGGCATTTTAGCTACTGCCTCTAAATGGTCTTGAGTTGGTCGAATACCATGTTTGTCAATAAGATGCCCCAGGTATACTATCTCGTCTTGAAACCATTTGCATTTTTCTTTCTGAGTCCTCAGCCCTGCTAATTTAAGTCGCTGTAATACTTGATTTACACGTGCTAGATGTTCCTCTTTTGATGATGCTGTGATTATGATGTCATCCAAGTAATTTGCAACACCTGGGACCCCAGCTAGAATCTTCTCGACGGTTCGTTGGAACAATCCTGGTGCAAAAGAAACTCCGAATGGCAGTCGCTTGTACCTGAAAAATCCTTTATGAGTTGCCACTACCAAATATTTCCTTGAAGACTCCTCCACTTCCATCTGGAGATATGCATCCCGAAGGTCAATGATTGTGAATTGAGTCCCTCCATTGAGTCTTGTCACTAGATCTTCAAATGTTGGAATAGGGTGGTGATCTGAATGGATGAAGGGATTGATAGTGACCTTGAAATCACCACACAGTCTTATTTTCCCATTTGATTTAACGGATATCACGAGTGGGGAGGCCCACTCAATCGGAGTAACTGTGGAGTCTACGGGCTCTAGAATATCGGAATCCAAGTTCTCGTTCTACTGCTCCCTGCAATGCATACGGTACCCTTCTAGGGCGACAGATTTTAGGTTCGGTGTTAATCTTCAGGTGGATCACAGCCTTGTGGTTGCGAATGGTTCCCGTTCCTTCCATGAACACTTCTTTAAACTCCTGATGCATTTGACTTATTGCGTCCTCTATCCATTTCTTGTTTTCGTTGTTGAGCGTGCTTGTTTTCCTTATCTTGGCTCCCTTAGGAAGGGGCAGTTGGAACGCTAAGATCCAATTCATTCCAAAAAGTGGGACGTCTGCAACCTTTGTTACAATTACGGTTAAGTTAATCGTCTTATTGAATCCTTTGACCTGTACGACTGTTTGTCCTAGTGTCTCTAACTTTACTCCTGTATACGCGACAAGAGTCGGAGCCTTTTCTAATTTCGGTGATCCAATTGATCGCCATACTTGTTCACTGATTACTGACTTCGATGCTCCTGAATCAAATAGCATTTCTACCAGAATGCCGTTTAACCTAACTGGAAGGAAAGCTTCATTCCCCTTTTCAATTTTTCTGATGAGGTCTACTCGGTCCTCTTCTGATTCTGACGTCGATGGTTCATGGAGATGACGGGCTCCCGCATATTTCCTAATTACCTTCACCTTCCCGGTCTTTATGCAAACGCGAGTAAAGTGATTTGTTTTATGACAATATCGACATTCCACTCCTGACGCTGGGCAAGTATCCCCTTCGCCGTGTTTGGATTCCCCACATTTGAAGCAATGTACCCCCTCTTGTAAGGTGATAGTGGGAGATAACATGTTGCGTGTTGGATTGCTGGTTTGTTTAATTCTGTGCGTATCACTGCGCTCATATTTGAACTTTTTATATTGTCCTGCTGAACTTTCGCATTTTCAAGTAATTGGAAAAATGACTCAATATCAACAAATTTACTTTTCACGGAAGGGTACTTCCGCAATACTTCACGCTGTCAATTTGGTTCGTTAATCCCCAGCAATAATTGGTCACGTAAACGTTCATTAAGTGAATTTCCAAACTGGCACCTCGTTCCTTGAGAGCGCAGTCGGGCTACAAAATCTGTGACTGTTTCAGATCCATATCTAGTCATTTGAGTAAATTTCAGCCGTTCACTCAGGGAAACGTCCTTTCTCCCGTAATTCTTGGACAAGGCCTCCAATAACCTATCGTAATCTACGCCCTCCAATTCTTCTGGGTAAAAATAATCGACCAGGATACGAAAAGGCTTTGTCCCAGTCTTGGCTAACAAATGCATCCGCCTCTCTGCATCGTCTTCCACTCCACATGACCTGAGAGCAAGGTTGAAACGAGAATACCAATATTCCCATTCTTCATTTTCTGGATTAAAGCTTTCTATATTGAAGTCTTTAAATGAAAGAGCTTGAATTACCTTCCCCGCTTCTTCCATCTCCTTCGCTCTGGTTTTCTTCCTCGTCGCCATCCTGTCGTATTGTGTAAATACTTTGAATGATAACTGGTCGCGAGTTCAGTAAAATACTTGAATCATTTTTTATTAACGTACACAGAACAACTATTTTATGAAAGATTAGAAGTGGCTGCCAAGCAACCGAAACACAAATGCTTATAATGGTTCATGGAGATGCTACATTATACAAATTTTTTGCTGAGCGAATACATAGGTGCATTATTCACAGGATAATAAACCAAAACGACGAAAGAGTACAAACACAAAGAGCATCATCATTATCATCATATTTATTGAGTAGAATAATACAGTACTTACTGAGGGGTATTTTCCGCTGCAGTTATATTCTGCCGCAATTTTCTCCCAACATTTTCTCTTATCCATAGCTGACACAGCGTCACTCTTCTTATTTTCGACTACCTCCTCATTTTCGATCACTAACCCCCTCAACCGTGCCTTCTCTTCCTCACTAAAAATCACTCTCTTTTTACTTTCCATACCCGAACTGTCACCAAAAACAAATAGGTAGAGAAATCAAACTGAAGAAACACAGAATAAAATAGGTACCGTGAAACCTTTACTGAGCTGTTATATTAGCAGGGCTGCCAATTCTCCCTCGAAAGTGGCCTCGAGAGTCGAGGTCTCCTTGAGTCAAGGAGTGAGCTGAGGTCGGCCTCCAAATGTGTTCCGTTTGTCTATGAATAGGCCCGCTCATCCTCCAGTGGAGGAAATCCTCAGGTCGAGTCGACAAAATGTGCTCCTTGAGGAAGGACTATGAATTCCGCCCTAAGAGGCCAACCCAGAAGGTAACCCTCCGCAAAAATTACCTTCCATGCAGACGGGTTGGCCTCTTGGGCTTCCTGGAGGGCATTGAGCCTCACGATTTTGACTCCAGCATCATCAACCTTGATTATGCGAATAATTTCTTGAGGCGACCAAGACCCACCGAAGTGGGGTGGGGCGGGGCTGCACTCTGGGACACCTCACACCCAGAGATGAGAACTCCGGGGGGGGGGGGGGGGGGGACAGGTGGGCATACCAACCGAGAAGTCGAGCAGAGTTAAGCAGCAACAATTGGTCTTAAAATGGATTGCCAGACTAGAATCAAAAGCTGTGGACATTTATGGAATTTGTGGTGTGGATGCATGGAAGTGAAGGGTATATCCTTCAAACTGCAGCCTCACTTGGACTAATTTTATATAATCACCTATAATGACGACCTTTCGACTGATTTTATTTTTATAACGATTGTTATTACTGTCTCATGACAGTTAAATAATTTTATTTAAGCTGCTAATGTTTTTTTCAAATTTGAAAATTTCACTTGCATTTGATGTTTTAGTTTTCTGAATTTGGTTCCGTGTCTGTCTGTCTGATTTTTCTGTGTGATGTCCAGCTCCTGCGGGAGTTTGTGAATAAAGAATTTCCCAGGTGGGTGATTTCCTGGGTGTGAGGTGTCCTCGACAGTTTTTCTGTAGGGGTGTGAAGATTCCATGCGTCCGCAGCCCAGCGGGTCTGAAGAGTGCTCGCGGGTGTTAAATGTTTTTCCGGCTGGGTGTGAGGAGTCCGTCCCCCTACTAATCAGCACATCTTGAGCATTCTTTGGTCAGATTCTTGAGGTGAGCAAGAACCCGTCGAACTGGAGGATGTGGACTCCATTCGTCCGCCCCCATCTCCCTCCAACCCTCGGAATCAGGCCAAGACAATGAAGTCGTCGAGGTTTCCAGAGTGATCGATTACGAATGTAGGTGATAATGAAAAGGCAACTACTAATTATAGGTGGGAGCTCGACAGGCGGGAACGGCCAATGGGGAGGTTTAGGTGGTGCCTTCCTCAGTCCCGCCTCCCCGCGAGGAGGCGCAGGTCCCTTCTCCAACAGCCCGCCGGTTCCCGCCCCTCGCAGCTCAGCTACTTCAATCTGCCACTAGGCACCGCCACCGACTCATTCTCCGCCACTTTCTCGCCCCCCACCACTCGCGCGACTCCCACGGACGCCAGTCGCGCTCGAGCTTTGGTCTCGTCACCTTCTCTCGTTGCGAGTCATTTTTCCACAGCTTCGCGCCCTGTGTTACGCCCCCTCCGTCAAATCGTCACGCAAAACTCCAAATCCCTTTCAAACGGCACCCGATTTTCTGTGTTCGTGTGATTTCTCCATCGCAAAATCACTGTTCTTACATCGTTTCTGCCTAAGCGGAGTTTTAACGTACACAAGGAACCTTCAAGGAGAACCAGTCTCTCTCCCCACTTTGCAGTCCCAATCCAACATCCCTGACATGGACTGAAAACCTTCCACTGGAATCATCCAAGTAAGTTTTTTTCCCCCCACATCATTATTATTCCAGCAAGTCTTCTCGCCTTTATTTCAATCTAACCCGCGTCATTATGCAACATCATCACCTTTCTAGTCCACCACCACCTCATTTTCCACCTGTTGATTGGCCAAACCCGTATTTCACAACATGAGGTAGTCAGAATTTATCAGTTTGGTCGTAATGCGCCAGTACGATGTGTAAAAATCTTATCCGTCCTATAATATTATAACGGTCGCATTCGAGCATTGTCGATGATAGCAGATAATCACATAACCATCTGGTTGCTGCGGTAAAAGAAGTCCGTAATTTTTTGATGTCCTTGTCTAATGCTATACTTACTCGGAGTAACACTACTGCCGAACTAACAAACTGCCAGCATATTCATGATGCGATTAGCTGCTAATTCCAATTTGCTGTTATAATGCTAACAAATTAATTTTTTTTAAAAATATAACTTATATTGCGATGTTACGCATTTTTCCGAGAGCACAGTGCAGGGCGTCCCTTTGAAGAAACAATCGGTAATTGTTGGGAGGTGAGTTGAAGTGGAAGGGGGCCATTGTTAACGATGAAATCTAGAGGTTCCGGAATCGTGGGAATATAATCGCCTTGAGGCCCCAACGTTTGCCTTCACAACCTCCTTTTTCTCCTCCCGACAGCTTCTTTCAGCTTGGTCTCATTATTAGGAAAATAAAGATGACGAAGTTCCATTGTGTCAATTGAACAATTAAGGAGGAACGGTTTTCGATGTGGTATTCGAGTTTAGAGTGTTATCAGGCGGTGTGTCGATTGTGAGGGGGGGGGGGGGGATAATTCCAGTAACAGCGTTTGTTGACAATCGGGTTGTTTTTGTCTCCTTGTGCCGCGGTATCCAATGGTTACACGAGGCTCACGCCCACCCGCTTCGCCAGCGCTGAGCTATTTTCTTCGTCGGATTGATCACCGACATTATTTTCCTCGATAATCCGTTTGAAACGAAAGCAAATTCTTTCACAAATAAGTAGGTACCTACCTGTCCTATTCGCTATATCTGCCTTTTTCTACCCCGCTAATTCAGAATCCAAAGGAAGGGGACAAATTCTACTATGTACTACTATCAAGTCTCATCGTTATGCTGAAAAATCGATTCCTCCATTCATTCCCATTGTGAAGTCCTGTCAAAAGAATTATTTTGACAGGAAAAAAAAATTATTGACCCACTCTTAATGAACGGTATTATTGTAGTACGAGTATAATGGGGACCTCAAAGATTTAAATGTTGAACGCATTGGTGTTGGCAAATAATTAAGACAGTACGATATTTTAAATTCGAGTTTTTGTGGGTTAAAGGTCACCAAAAAAAATCAATGTTTTAGGATAGTGACTTCAGAAAGAAATGTAGTTTAAGTATATGTAGGTATCGTTTGTGTTTGTTGAGTGCGAGTGCTCAAATTTGTGTACAAAACCATGGGAAATATTTGTTAATTCAAGCAAGTACGTTACTGTAAAAATTCGCTCATTCTCTGTATTTCCGAGCTTCACAACTGGTATTTTAAAATTTTTTATTTTTAAAATACATATTCCCAGTTAACCCTGGCTTTTGTCAGGGGAATCGTAGGAAAGAAGGGGGTTTTTGATTTGGGACCGTCCTTCGTAAAAATCTAAATCCTACCCAAACAAGTTCCCTCTCATGTGCCTTCAAACGATTTGTTTGCGGACCTGCAGGCTAGTTGGGAACTGGCTCATTTGAAAATTGCTTTGTGGAAAAATTACCTATAAGGATCATTCTCTTGATCCTTGAGTAGTTCCTATACCATCAGTTATAATAAGCAGAGGAAGGACGGCGACAGTTTTTTGTAAAATGGTTTTTGTAATCCTTGTGGATTAGTCTTTTCGAAAAGGAGGCGTGCCAAAATCGATTCGTGCTGAAATTTGAAAATTGAAGTAGTTATCATTAGTTAAACAGGGTTTTCAGGAATAAATATCATTCAAGTACACCAAGTGGCACATAGTTTTCTCGTAACCATTAGATACGCAATTAGGCACACGATCACTGCGATCGTGTACCTAATCGTGTACTGTATTTTTTGTTCTATTTCGGTAACTTATTCTGTTTCGGCAAACTGATGAAAAATAGTTACGAACAAAAAATACAGTAGGTAAACATTACGTAATATAATGTGGAATTCATGACATTTTTTTTTTTTTTTTCATTCAGTAATAATTCATCTTCAATAAAGGGCGCCGGTCCAATATGCGCTCTATCGACCGATGCAGGAATGAATTAAATGAAAAGAAGTAAAATAATATTAATAGGTTTTTGTTGTATACCTACGCATAATATAACAATACACAGTACCGCGGGTTTTAATGTATTTTTTAAAATAATTTTCATCTTACTAACGAGTGAGACCGTGTTGCTACGTGCAGTCCTTCTCAACAGAATGTTAGGTAACCGGTTTCAAATTATTTACCTTGGAAAAACTTTCCTATTGTTTGAAATTTTGTGATCCAGTGGTAGGTACCTTCTTACTCATGTCAAAAACAAAAGGTGGTGAGAAAGTAAGTCACCAAGTGAATCAGCAGTCAAGTTCCTGACTATTTGATTGGATTTGGCCATTAACATTTTCTTAAATGTCCACCATTAAAACTGCTGTCCTCGCAATTTGGTTTACAATATTGTAGGTGGTGACGGTTTAGAGCACACAGAACACGGGCAGAATGTATATTCTGCATTTTCAGCTGTTAGAAAAAAGGTGTATAAATGTGGAACAAGGTGTCTGCTTACGGACATCGTCAAAAAATTATCATTTGGCCAATGAAATTAGTGGTCGTAAGGTAATTGACGAACATAGAATTAATTAATGAACGATAAAAAATACGTCTAATACGTCTAATTACTTACTTGCAAGTTTCGGTAGGTATGTACATATTATATATATTTTGGTGGTGTCCTGAGGGTGATGAATCAATCCGTTATTCACATCCACAATTACTAGTGTTCAAAATATATTCACATTCAAAATTATTTATGTCATCTGCCTATTGGTGTTTGAATATTTAAATCTCAAATTATAAAACTTGATGACATCCCCCCCCCCTCCATTAATATGAGTTTTTAATTTAATAAATCGTCATAATCTTCTATTTTCGTTTATTCTGCAGAATTTTTAAGTTAGAAAAACTAATTTTTTTTGCCCAAAAATAGTTTTGGCCATGTTGTTTAATGCACTCACCTTTGGAGTCGAGCATGAAACGCTTGTCAAAATTTGATGGTTTTGTTTCACGGTAATACGTAGAATCCGGAAATAGAGTAAACAAATTCTGACCTTCTGGCTTGAAAGCCAGCACATAAAGAGAGAATTTCACACACACACACTAAAGCGAAAAAATATCCATGAATATCCATGGTTTACTCATAGCAGGCAGTGGTTGGAGCAGACAGCGTTGTGCTGTCCAGCTAACAGAAATTCATTTTTTACTATACAAGATGGTCTCTCATTGGCAGATGTCGTTTCTTGTCACTAGTCCCTGTTGTCCATTCACAGTGACCCTTTAAAGACGGTTAGGTCGGAAGCTCATATCTGCTGTGCTCCTTTTTTATGGGTTTCCATGGCTTCCGCGTACTACCTCGGCCACAAGAAGCCCCCTCCTTCCTTCCACAACCACAGCCAGCTCTTCCCGCGCGAATTTGAATGGCGACGTACCTACCTAATCAGTCCGGCACATTTGTAGAGCTGGAACTCTCCCTCCTTCCTAATTTTCCTTGGGGTGCACCTGCTCCTTTGCCCTGACCTGATATTTGCGAAACTATAATTGCCCGGCCGGCTCCAGTAGGTACTTGATTTAGGGCTTTCCTGGCACGAGGGTAGGTGTTGACCACAGAAACAGTGATCTACGCAGAAGGGGCATCGATACAGGGTGATCCTGATGATTCCGGAAACAAATTTAATGAAACTTCACATCAAGCGAAGAATGCCGAAACACAGGGTTCCTTGCATCGTAAAGTATTAGTGGAGAAATCGAGTTTTGAAGTTTCTTCGTCAGAAAACCGTTACTTCACTCGAACTTCTGATTTTTTCCTCTATTTACTCACCTTTTCTGTTTTTGACTCCATTTTTGAAAACTACTTTAAATTTCACGCTATATTATTTGACCAACAGAATTTCCTAGAACTCAACAAAAAATAGTGATTTAAGGGGCAAAACAAGAAAACGGCGATTCTGTGAAAACTTCGAAAAATCAGTGGGTGTACTGAAAATACCTCTAGCACTTTGCAAAACTTTCCCCAAATCTCATCTTCCCAACAGATTTGCTAAAAGGTCAGTTTCGTTCAGAATAAGCGCTTCTCTCGAATTTATAGAAGAAAACTGTACCCTTGCCAAAAGCCAATAATTCAGTATGCTTGATATATCCTCAACTACAAAGAGACAGGTACACAAGAGCACTCTCCTCTTTTCACTTGCAGCAAAATTGTTTTTCTAAAACAATGAACAGACCAATCAGAATAATGAACCGCATCGTCAAATCTTGAATTAAAATAATTATGTTGCCGAGTAATTAACGTTGACGTTGACTAATTTATTACGAGTTCCCGTCCCATGTGGGTAATGGCCGTGTACGCTTGACGCAAAGATTACGAAATTCGAAGTTCTAACCTTGGAGCAATGTTGCTAGTTTTTGAACGAATGGGTATCAGAAAATCTTATCGCGGTAGTTCATTAACATTATTGTTTTCCCTACAGACGATGCTATTTTGGAGTGGCCTCACTCCGTTTGAACGAATGGAGCGATCGTTTGTAGAGGCCTTGGTGTTTCTCGCCTCGGGTATGTTTCCGTGATTCCTCTCATTGTTAGAGCGTTTTCCAAGTTAACTCGCTCTGTCCTCGGGAAGAAGAGAACCAGACGGACGAACGGCGGAGAAAAAAAGGTATGAAGGTTCTCTGTTACATTCTTTTCGGTCGCGCTAAAGGATTTCTTTTTAACTAATTTCACCCTCGAGTGGTTTTGAGAGAAGAGTCGGGGTGCTGCCAGAGCCGACCACAGGGAAATCCTCGTAAGCTCTTAAAATGGTGTGAGGATGGGAACAACGAGATCACTGGAAGTACTCGAAGGGTTCTGTGGTCCAAAATAATTTTGTTGAATAAAATGATGGTCATATCACAATACCGATTGGTCCGTTGATTTTTCACCCTCCTTAAAATGGGATAAAAATTAAATTTTCGAGCTTTGTTTTAAACGTTCTTCGCCCAAACGTAATTTTAATTTTGTGTGAAACTCTCACCGAATGTATCGGAATTTCGCAACATGGGTTACCTTATGGAGAAACCAATTGTCAACGTTGTGGACAACATCCATACCAAAAGGTGGGACCTGATTTGTTTTACGGTGGCGTATCCATAAAGGCTGACACTTCTTCCAGGATTGGACCCAGCACAACAATAGCGGGTGATCGATTCAAATACTTCGATACTTGGGGTAAATTATTTTATGTGAATGGGGTATTTTGCTAGTATTTATTTTATTTTATTTTTTTATTGTAACTAGAATCGGTCGAAACTTTGAATTATCATAGAAACAGAACAACTAACCATCGTAGTGACAGTGCGGTTGGTGGAATGGAATGTAGTTTCATTAAAAAAAATATGTACATACCTATATATATATATGTAATATAACTTATAAACCGCTTTTGTGCGGTTTTTTATAGATCCTTGGATTTCAACGAAAATATAATTAGGTATATTAATGTAGACATCTATTCCTGGCTACGAAATAAAACATGCGATTTTCGGCAACACTTGTATATCGAATGTCTTTAAAAATTGTCAGAATATCTTAAAACTACCAAAAACTTCTTCCAATTCCTATGTGATGATTATAGAGCGAATAGGAATTTAGATTTTTGATATTTTTGGTGATAAAAAATTTCACATTCCACCAAAATGTATTTAATTACAAACAGAAGGATTGAGCTTGAATGGGAATTTTTGAAAGACAAAAGGTGAGTCGAATTTGAGTTTCTGTGGATGGAAAATCGTTTAAAGTTGATAATAAACCACCTCAAATATATATACTATGTATGGGGGCTCGAGGAAAAAAAGAACACCTGTAGGTAAAAATATAAGGTAGTACGAAAAACAAGTGGTTCAGATTGCTTGGGGGGGGGTCAGAGTTTCTACAATACCTATCGTCAAAATTAGCTAAAAGCCACCACCAACTTTGAAAATTTACTCATATATTCATGCTGGATGGATGGAACCTTTTCAGTTATCAAAACTAAAATCAACTAAAGTGGACTGTTGAGAAAAATATCACCAGGGACGTATGCGCTGCGCGAAGATAGGTAGATATGGTGAGACTCAGGTGCGGCCTATTCCAGTTATGGATTTTGTGTTGTAAAAAGGGGGGAAGCTATTACCATGTGAGACAATGCTCAATGGCAGAGTGGCAATAAAGGAAATAGACTATGCATAAAATAGCAGTTAGCGCTCAAGTTGGGCGGAGCCGGAAGAGCGATGTGAAGGGAAGGGAAAGTCCTTTTAAGAAGAGGTTGTGTGTCTTCATTAGAGGGAATAACTTCAAGGATCACAATCCTAAGCTCTCGCTAATTGTGTTAGGACACTGTACTCATTAAACGGCCCGCTTTTGGTTTATTATTTTCAACAATGAACCATTGGAGTCGAGCATGGAACAATTTTTTAACCCCCCCCCCCCCCCCCAACCTTTCCTCAAAATTTGGTGGTTTGCTTTTCAAGGTACGCTGAATCCGAAAATGTAAATTACCATTTCTGTCCGCCTGCCGTACGCCGTACTTCCAATTTCTTTAGTTACCATGAACCAAAATTAATAAAATTCAGTTTGTAGGTCCCATTATTTGGAGTCTAGGTGGTCCTCGAAGCTCGGCGTTACTGTCAGTCATCTCTAAGGGGTGAAACGTTAAGGTTTGGAATTTTTAAAACGCCTTAGCTCGGAAAGTTTCTATCGAAGGGTACCTATGGTTTTTAATACGTATTTAAATTGATTACGTCCAGCCGTTAGTTCGTAGTCTGGCCCCCAGAAGTTTGACCGAAAAGCTTCGCCAACATGAGTATCAATCATGCGGGATACATAACTGCAGCCCAGATATCATTGCTAGGGAACACTTGATTATAATCACACATGGCTTTATGAAATCGAGTTTGTTGTTCCGTGATATTATTTCGTTTGTAGAAAGATGGTTATTTTGGTTTTGTTTATCGGTAGATACTCCCTACATATTCAAAGAAAAACGGAGTTATTGAAAAAATAGTCTATTTCCACTAATACACGAAGAACACAAAAAACGCTGACGATGGTTTGATCACCGAAACCGGTATAACAGTTTTTTTTGCGTTTTTCATGTATTAGTGGAAAGAGACTATTTTTTCAATAACTCCGTTTTTCTTTGAAATGGGTTTCCACGATTTCTTCGCGAGTGATTTAGTTCGTGCCTATTAGTTGATATACAGGGTGTTCCACTTTTGGGTGCATCGTCGGCCGGTGGTGGACTGGGAATATTTCGAGAGTTACAGTTAGGTTCTGTGGCCATATGGATTTCAAAAATGGCCGGGTTGGGGGCTCGTGAGGCGGAGATGGCGCATGAGGGCGGTAGAAAAATGCATATTTGTGTAACTGTAATGACCGAACGTTAGCTTTTACTTTTACTCTGATAGCATCTTTGTCGTGTCGGTGTGTGCATGCGTGGGTACTTAGGTATCCACCGCAACAAACGACTCCTCTAAGTCAGGGTCTTACGCTAGTAGTAATTCAGTAATCTACGCAGAAGGGGTATCTATACAGGAAAAATCCAGAAGGAATCCTCCATCACTAGCTGGTAGAGTACTGGATTGCGAGCACATTCAATGCTAGGACGTAGTAATGAGGCCATCGAGAGAATGGGGTGTGCACACGTATTTATTTTATTTGAAACTGTTCTCTACAACAAAAAAATACCTCTGAAAGTCATGCACATCCCATTAGTATATTAACTAAAAGCAACTATACTAGTAGGGGTCAGTATTATTGTGTTCCCTACTTATAACATCTAATGTATAATTATTTAGTAAATAGAAATTAGGTTTAGATGTAAGGATAAATACTAACTTATTTCTACAATAAACTATTACCTATTATCTTCGTAGTATACAGATAATTTTTTTTTATATACAGATAATAATAATAATAATAATAATAATAATAATAATAATACCGAAGTGTGAAATAAGATAAAATCAGGAGTTCCTGGCTAATTTGGTTTGTTGAGTGGTGGGTTTGTGTTGTGGGCCTTGTGGGTTTCGTTTGCGTTTGTGTGGCTGTATGTGTATGTGGTCAAGTCTCTTGTTTTTTTGACTGTTGGGTTGTCAGTATTTCCATCTGTGGGTGTCCTCGTGTTGCGATGGACGTCAAAAGAGTCACATTGTATACTTCGCTTTTGTTTTGAGGAGGCTCTCCTGAAGGCCAAGTAAACTTACGTGATTTCTTCCGAATAATTGGAATCAACGCTAAAATGCTAAAAAACGATTCTAGGGAAAGCTAACCAATTTCGGACCCGGTGGTGTCCCTCGTTGATTTTACGCTTATAAGGGCAGAGGTGTCAAGAAGGCGGCAAGTCAGGTATCACCAGCAGGTGTATGTCCTCCGAACACTACTGGAATCTTATCCTGAACATTCCGACAGGTTTTGAGCCCTCGAATAAAAAAGGTGAATGATCCTGCGACGAATATTATGGTCTGAGCTTCGACAACCTTTACTTACGAATGTCCCATTTGTTTACCAGGTTCTCAACCCTCTTTTCTTCCATGAAGGTAAACTAATATTTTTTACGCTGAATCTCCCATCCTCCACCACTCGGCTACTGCCACCGAAATACTGTTCCCCTCGCCACTTTTTCAGACTGTTTCACAGCGTCTGCCGTGCGGTTTATTGGTCTCGTGCCAGGGCTTGCTGTTTATTCCAAAATCACCAACTCGCTCGCGACTGATCCTCCTAATTTATAACCTACTTATTGAACTGTGAATAGCAATCCATGGACTACTTGTTTCGGCCTAGAATTGGGTTGTCGAAATTATAAATTGTCACAGGTTGCAGTAGGGATTTTATAAAAGTTCTTCGGGACTTTCAGGACATCAAACCGTCACATGCCCTCCAAATTACAGAGCTCTTTCCGATAACTTGTTTCGGATAGTTATGGGAGTTTCAAGGAAACCATGTTTGCGCATGCTCAGATAACAGTTAAAGCCGGAATTTTAAGAATTGGTATGGGTGGGACCATCTGGACATCAACGTACACAGTACACTCCCAGAATTTGGCTCTTTTGGATTGTTCTTTCGATGTCATTCCTGCCTATGGTGGTGCTGTTTACGATGATTGGGTAGGTATACAAATAAATGCAAAATAATGTGTTCTTTGATGCCAGAAACGCTAGGTGCAAATGGGCGTTTTTCATATTTTTTAGGCGGTGTGCACGAATGTTTTCAGATTGTTAGGTACATCATCTTAAGGTATTGAGGAAGGAACATCTGATTTGAATGTGTTTAGATATCAATATCACACAAACCAGTAACAAGGTGGAGGACACTCGTCATTTAAAACGCATCACGTCATTTCATTTACATCACGAGTGGGTTGTCGTAAAAATAATAGTGCACGTTCGATAGACGTTTTTCATACCGCCACTGCGGTTCATTCCAAAACTTACGTCTACATTGCGACGTTGTTGATTTATGACTCTGTGAAACCTTAATTACCTATGTTCTCGTCTTATCACGTTCCTAGAGTGAAATAACCTCTCAGTGACACTTTCCATAACTTTAACAATGAGAAAATTGAGATTTTTTTGTTGAACTGTCATCCGAGACATTTTCTGTGGTCGTAAACTCATTTTGTGTGTGACATTCAATTATTATTATTCTCGAGAGGGACTGATAGAGTCGTTAAAACTGTTGATTTATTGTAAAAGCGTTCGCAGGCAGAGCCTCTCCAGTACAGGTAGTTTCTCGTCAATATCAATGTTCGACTACATTGGAATGACTGTGTAAATTTCACGGATTTATGTTCTGCTTTTCTGTATTATGATAGTTTGATCGCAATGATGAATTGTTATTTTGATTGATAAATTGCTTGGGGTATCCACATATTGTGGTCTATGGGTGAGGGAGTGTTGTTGGAGTTAAATGTAGACGACTCTTGCTAAATAATTAGAAACTCGAAAGACCTTAAATGAAGTTCGAGTTAACGAGAGTTTGATTTATTGAGTTGTTTGAATTGATGATGCGATCGACGATGTACGTAGGTTTCCATAAAATCCATCCGGTATATCGAAAGTAGTTAGCAAGAAACACTTGACTTGAACACGTGACTTTCATTGAAAGTGAGGAGTTTTCTGGGGTGACCTGAACCACAGACGAGAGATACTGTTGGATTTTGGTGAAATTGGTTGTAAGTCATATTTTTACCGACCTTCCATTGCAGTCATAATATGCTGTTATTTCATCGTGATATTCTGTGCCTGCAGTAAATACCGAACGTTTGGGTGTTGGGCGGCCTTTATCACACTGTGTGTGTGATGTGCGGTGTGGTGTGTCTGTGTCTGTTCCGCGAAAAACAACCCTCCGAACGGGTCTTATGACTTGGAGGAATTATTATTGTTGATGATAATAATTATTTATTACTGTAATGTCCCTCCAAGGGTTTGAAACTATTTAGGTACATTCCGGACCTCGATTTCGTCCTAAGGGTTTTGCCGCGGTATCGCTAATTTTGGATGTACATATTTAACGAAATATTTTTCAGGAAGCTCGAGCGCAGTTTTCGGTTTTAGGAATTAAAGGACGAAGTAGCGCTATATAACGAACTGTGGGAGAATATGGAGGGAGTTACCGTCCGGTCAGGATGGTTGAGGATTCGTAAAACTCAGTGTTTAAACAGGGATCAACGATTTTGTTTGCCCAACGTTCTATGAAGCATGACGTCCATTCAGTTCAGTTGCATTCAACAACGCGTCATGGCTCCAGTATTATATTCAAACTTCAATTTAACGAATTTTTCGATCACCGACTCTATATTTTATAGAGTTAACGAACATTTTGACGGAGTCCCCATCAGGAGTTCGCTAAATCTAGAAAGCCCGACTGATTAATAATTTCCTTGGTTTAAGCAATTTTCGCATTTTCAGTAGGTGCCATAAGTATCGATACATTCCTTTCGATATTTGAGCAGTACCGAGTAATTCAAATAGTCATATGACTAGTGATGTTGATGGATCCGTAGGGTCTCACGGTACAAACGGTTTGGTGATTCTGGTGTCTTACACCGTATCCTAACGCCAGTGACCATAGGCATTGGTATAATCTTTTTCCCTTCTCGTTCAGATGATCGTATCCTTTTTTTACCCCATTGGTTTTCACCTTCCCACCCCATCCAATCCGTCCGCTCCCCTATGTAAAACTATCGACCGATGCAAATGCAATGGCTCCAGACTTGGAGGAGCTTCCCAGCGTCGTCTAATTGTTTCCTGCTGTCTCCATATTATGGATTTGTGGCCGGATTTAATGACCCGTGCGCGTTTCGCCCGAAAAACAAATTGATAAATTCTCTCATTGTGTAATACATATATTGACGAGCGAGACGGTGTAAGACGTCATCCCGGTGGTAGACCATTTTCTCAAAGTTCGATTTTCCTTTTGTGCAGCTACTTGAAGCTGTTCGAAGTTAGAAAATCTAGTTTCCTGTTCTGAGATAGTTTCAGTGTGTACAGAAAGAAAGTATATCGTAAGTTGGTAAGCGGTATAGATGTACTGTATTGACAGAGATCACTGATATAGGTATATACTTGGTGTTCGGTATCTTGGTATTGAATAAAATGCCAAGACAAGCAACAAAGAGTTCTTAAGTTAATCGGAACTTTGAAAGTGACAATTTTTGAGCTAGTTCCAAACCATCTTCCACATTTGGGTGTTTTCTAGCCTGGGCCCTTTCCTGTTCATAACAATTTATGTCAAATAATTATGTTCCTGATATTTTATATTTTTTCAAGTTGTCTCCCGACACGACCGTTGGCTTGCGGCTAAGGTTTCCTAGTAGGTCCTAATGTGGGACCTATGTACTCTAGCTCAAACAAAAACAGGTTGCTGAAACAGAGACAGTGGAGTGGGTGCTGCATTGGACAACCATTAGAAAATGAGACAAGGTTCGATTAATCAATGGTTTTGGCCTTAGAATCAGTTTCAGCGAATAATTTTTGTAAATAAAAAGAGAGTAAACTATGATTTTTTGGTGTCAGAAATTGGTAATAAACGGCTAAAGATCGCCAAAAATTTATGTAAATTCACCAAAAATCGGTGAGTCGAGGCAGAAAAAGACTACGAATGCCATTAATTAGAAAAAGCTTCTCATCGAAGGGAGATCAAATTCCAGTTTTTATCGGTGAAAAATAGCCAAAATTCAATATCTCTTGGCCCCCATTGCGATAGTTTGGCTGAAGACAGACTGAAGACTGCGCTATTCCTCCACTCACCCCTCTGTGACTCGCTTCCCCCCTCCCATTGCAACCTATAATCTGTTCCTAACTTGTACCTCATATGTGTAACCGTCATACCGCTTAATTTGGTGAGGGTCGGTTGTATCGATGCGGAGATATCTTTTTCCGGACAGATGTAATGCCTTATCGCACTATTCCCAAATCACAACACCTCACTAGCTCAGGTCGGTGAGGGGTGGATTACTGGAATTATCACTTTTTAGGCTTGACAACTATCTCAGTTAGAGAAGGCTAAAGCAATACCTTTCAGTTTTGGGCGCCAGATACTTTCTGTTTAGATAAGGGTGAAAGTACCAAAGATCCAGTTTACAGGAAATGACAATCTATTAAGTTACAGGACAATTTATTATCAAATGGTTCTAACTCACCAATACGAGTAGCTGCAGTTAAACAAGTTTAATGAGACAACCACTAGACACTTGAACATTTCCGCAATACCAGGCCTGGATTTTCATTTGTAATTTAGTAGGTACCTATCACAAAAAAGAAAATTGAACAAATTTAACATAAGACAAGCTAACACAATATAAGACATGAAAAGCTAACACAATAAGCATATTAATAATACAAGAGGGTTTTATTTTTTATTTTTATTCGTGGTTGAAGAGTTATCACAGCAAAATTTCATCAGACTAGACTTTCAAAATTAACCTAACTACCGTTTAGCAACATTGATAAATAAACAAAAGGGTTCTCCAAGACATCAGAGGGACGCAGACAGCCACCAAGGCACCAACTACTCAGTCACTGATTACAGCAGACCAACTTCTATTAAGCACTCGCTGACAGATTTCACCAGTAAGCAATAATCCAAACACAGATTATGCCAATCTGAGATTCTGGAACGGGTTGGTACTAAAACTCAGGAATCAAAAGTTTTCATGTGCAGATAAAGCCGCCTTTTCCCGGTTATGCTGCTCTTACAGGAGTAAATCCGATTGACGGAGGCGGCCTTCTCTATGGATGTCAGTTTATGTCGCTGATGTCTGGTTCCCTTCCTCACAATGCTGTTCTACTCTCCAAAAACCCCGGTCCACCATCTTCTTTTCCTCTAGTCGCTCCTTTCTTCAGGTTGAGCACTTGAAGCACGTGGAAATTAAATCTCACGAAATTGGTGAATTTTGGTTCAATTATCTTGAGAAAATTTTTTAGAATTTTTCCCAATGAAAAACCAGGACCGAAATTGATTCCCGTGCATGATCCCAAATAAGGATATCGGCCTCCAACAGGTTTGGGCCACAACAAACTGAGGATTACCTAACTGTTTGAAATCGTCATTCTTTTCCAGCACCAAATTATTCCAATCATAACTATGCTTCAGTCCATGGCCAATCCATTATCCAGCAGAAACATCCTTTTGATTCAAAAAATCTGCTACACAGACATACAAACGGAGAACTGATAGAGATATTTTACGAATTGTGTTATAATATTATATCAACAATTTGACAAACTCATGCCTTCGGTAACATATTGGTTACTCTGATTTGGCTGGTTCGTACATCTGCTTATTCCTTCCTGTTGAAGTCACGCTGATGTTTTCTATACCAAATAACGACCTTATTATTGAGGGTCGGTACCCTACTATAAACAAATCAACATCCTTCCAGACCGAACAACATTTCATTTTGTTGGAACGATACGAGAGGCAAACGAAGGAACCGGCCTTAGAACTCCGTTAATCTCCTCCCATCAATCGTAGCCGAGTAATCGACTCATTATCGCTATTTCAATTTACGGAGGCGGGCTGTTCGATGTTCCAGATAGCGTAGGCTGAAATGGAATAGAGGGTAAAGATGGTTTGGAAGTGAATTGGTCGAAAAATCAATTGGCGATCATCCAGCTTTTAATGAATTGGAAAGTTATTGATCAGGCTCGGGGGTGCGCCTAAAATGTTGTTTTGCCGTCACTTTCTATGTTTCTCCAGAATGAATCACTATTTATTTGCAGAGAAGAATTGAGAAGGGGAATGCCTTAGAATTTCTTCCCGATTGGAGTAGTTGGCATGGGATTTTAGGTGTGCTCATATACTGTACTAGGAAAGTTGTTCAAGTACCTATGTATGTAGCAGTTGTAATTATCAGATATGGCTCATAAGTTAGTTAGATGAGATTTAAAGTTTTCAAAAAGATTGCCTAAATAAAAAAATAAGTTGTGTTCCTCAAACTACATTGCGAGTAGCTTGGGGAGGTATCTGGGAAGTGATGGATGAGTGATGTGGGGTTGTTCAGGCCCCGTGAAAAGCACCGCTAGACCCCTGGAGATCATGCCATTTATATAAAGCTAGTCACACCGGTTAAACGGGAAGAAGTCAACAATTCGCCACAGATACTTAATTTAGCTGCATTACTATCTTCGAATGTTGTGTCAATGGTTCACATCCCGACGTTCCGCACTCCTGGGCTAGAAGTTATTACCACCGTGCCCCGTTAACTTTTGGTTTATTATTCTGTGAATAATACACCTATGTATTCGCTCAGCAAAAAATTTTTATAACACCCCCCCAAAATTTTTTCTTTTCCGTTTCAAGGTGCGTAGATTCCAAAAACGCTGCGAAGCCCTTGTCACATGGGTTTATTATTCTACTGGACGTACCTACAGAAATGCTGGCTGTACATTTATTGTTGCTTTCATGTAAAATAATTTAAATAGCCATTTCTGGTGGTTTCCACCAATTTTGTCCCCCAAAACTTGAATTAGGTAGGTAAAATCCTTTTTTTTTAGCGAATTTTCGAAGAAAAGGAAGCTATTGTTCTCGGTCCAAAAATTTTAAAACTCGAATTTCCGAAAGATTTTTATACCAAAATCCGTTTCAGACCATCCTGAATTCACTGCCGAAAGACACCAAAAATTATATGTATATATATATATATTTATATATTTATATATTTATATATTTATATATATATTTATATATTTATATATGTATGTGTCATTCCAGACGATAACTCTCGAAAGAATTGAGATAAAAAGTTCAAATTTGCACGAAAAATCTGTCTTGGCAATCGACAGGCTAAGTTCGAAGATGGGCAGAATCGGGTCACTCTAAGGGGGAGTATTGGGGAGTTTTAGGGGGGGAAAATTACCCATAAATTCCCAAAATGAAAAAGTCTGACAAGTGACACCTCATTTTAAAGGTTTTTGTACGCTGAACACGATGGTGAAATCAGAATTGCGATATCTCATTCCATTCTCAAACTGGAGCACTTTGAAGATGAAGGAACGTGGTTATTTCTTGAGATGTTCTTCCTGGTTCGTCTGCTCTAATCTGATAACGGAATGGGATATCGCAATTCTGACTTCACCATCGTGTTCAGCGTTGGAAAATCTACAAACCGAGGTGTTACTCGGCAAAAAATGGAACAAAAAATTTGTTACGTACCCAATACCTACTCTTCTGGTATTCAAAACATTTTTGATTTCCCCCTCCCCCTCCTTCCACCCCAAATTTTACTTTGCGTAAAACTACTCCTGTTTTAATTTTGTATGGTATCAAGTTGGGAAAACATTGGCCGAAAATTAATTTTCAGAAAATTTTAGGCGGAGGAGGAAGATGCCGAAAACTTCGAAAATTCGCTCTTATAGCCATGCTGCATGACTGTGGTTTTTTTTTTTCAAATTATCTCTGATCATTGGTAGTGCCATTTAATCGTCATGATCTACGTGTTGACACTTTTCCTAGTGTTATTCTACAACTTGATGGTGATTTCAGCCGATTTCGCAGATTTTTGACTCATAAAAAATCAATTTTGGGAGCTGAACATCTGGTACAACCTCAATTTTACACTCCTTGGTCAAAACCGACTTATTCGATCTTCTTGTACCCGAAAACATGGAAAACGATCCTCAAAAGCTCATGTTACTAACATGTTACTAAAACACAAAAAGTACCTATTTTTATACACATTTTCACTCATAACACCCCTGGGTATATTCCGATCGGGCTGAAAAGTTTCGGGACACAACTAGGGCCCAAATGGAGCATGTGTGCGAAAGAACGACTTTTTTAGACCGAAAATGAAGCCTGCACACGTGATACGGCGGACGGCGTACGGCGGACGGACATTGCATTTTTGGAATCTACGCACCTTGAAATGGAAAAGAAAAAATTTTGAGGGGGTGTTATAAAACTTTTTTGCTGAGTGAATACATAGGTGTATTATTCACAGAATAATAAACCAAAATGCAATGTCCGTCCGCCGTACGCCGTCCGCCGTCTCACGTGTACAGGCTTCATTTTCGATCTAAAAAATTCGTTCTTTCGCGCACATGCTCCATTTGGGCCCTAGTTGTGTCCCGAAACTTTTCAGCCCGATCGGAATATACCCAGGGGTGTTATGAGTGAAAATGTGTGTAAAAATAGGTACTATTTACGTTTTAGTAACGTGTCTGTAAAATGAGCTTTTAAGGTATCGTTTTTCATGTTTTTGGGGACGAGAAGACCGAATATGAAGTCGATTTTGACCAAAGAGTAGAAAATTGAGGTTCTACGAGATGTTCAGCTCCCGAAATTGATTTTTTATGAGTAAAAAACCTGGGAAATCGTCTGAAATCACCATCAATTTGTATAATAACACTAGAAGTGTCAACAGGTGGATCAAGACGATCAAATGTTACTACCAATGATCAAAGATAATTTGAAAAAAAAGGAGCGTACCTAATTTGTGTTTTGGGGGCCACAATTGGTGGAAACCACCAGAAATAGCTATTTCAATTATTTTATATGAAAGAAACAATAAATAAACAGCCAACATTTCTGTAGGTATGTCCAGTAGAATAATAAACCCATGTGACAAGGACTTTGCAGCGTTTTATCGTGGTTCTAGTGGTGAATCAATAGATTTGACCGCTCCTTGCGTCAATTCAGAGAAACAGGAAAGAGGAGTTTAATAACTTAACACTAAATCAGAGAGGAATCCTCAGTGCAGTCAGAATTTGATTTGGCTAACCTCATCAAGGCTGGGTTGCGAAGAGGGGGTTACATATAACAATATGAATGAACTCATTGTGTAATTGAAACGAACATAATAATGCAACTATGAAATATAAACGGGTGAAAAAAATAGCGGTAGAAATAATTGAATAATTCTAAATTGAACACGCCAGTGTTTTCGGAGTATACAAACTTTCTAAAGTTGCGGAGCTCGTCTTCTCACCAGATAATGGATTTCTTCCCCGGTTTCATGTTTATTTAATGCACAAAAAACTTATTTTAGATGAAATCATCTCATGATTTTCAAATGAAACTAAACAAATATTAATATACCCAGATTGAAGACTGGAAGGTAGGAGATAGCTCGGCATTTTCATATGGAAATTGATAAGGAACTGGTTAGGCTGGTGCAAAACCAATTTCACCCTTCTTATTAAGCTCAGACCCTCGTGTGTTTTATCCAGGTCGTGTTTTCTCTGTTCGATTAGGGGTATACCATAGACATATATAGCTATAGTAGGTAGGTAATCTGGATCTTGAACTAACTGCAATTCAGTGTTTATCCTTACTACTTAACTGTGTTGTTCGAAATGGGAATCAATAGCGTTATTACACGGGCGTTATTGAGCGGTATTTTTATTACATTACGATTCTTTCAGATTCAACCCAAATAGATCGCCATTTTATTATTTAACATTAATCATTCCATTTGAATGTTGATCCTGTGTCATCATTATTTCGGCGCCCTGTTCGCCCTCTTCAAGCGTGGAATATTCATTCCAACCCAGATATGTTTTCACCTACATTTGTTTACCTAACTTCATTTCTATTCAGTTTTGTTGTAAATTTACCTATTCTAAGGCTTCATCAGTATGAATCAACTGAAAGCATCTCGAAGATCTCTAGCTCACCTTCACCACTTTCGATGACCATAAATTAGGGTAGTTTAAGCAATTAGGTTGTTCTTCGAACATTTGATCACCCAGTGGTGCTGCATGGTTGAAATATTCTAAAGCAGATTCAGATTTAAAAAAAAATAAGTTTCTCCTCTAGAGATTGAACACATTATTTAAAATTGGTAACCATTGTCAACTAACATACGTATACGAGCAATCAGCTTCACGTTTACCAAATTATATTCAACATTATTGCTTTCTTTTTACTATTATTATTATTTTTTTTTTTTCGCGCCACGCAAATATTTGTTGACTGGATTGGAGCCATGAGACATAATATTATGCCGATATTGTAGATATGAAAGCTTAGAATCATTAAATTTCAGATTATGTTGCCCATATCCGTGGAAGGTATTTCAATCATCTTCAACATCATAAATACCTTATAAGCTTACGCTATATATTAATTCGTAACATGATCATCAAAATTCAATTTCTACTCATATAATATTATAATAACACTATTATTGCCATTCCCTAGGTGTTTTTTATTATTTATTTTTTCATTATTTTTTTATCCCCCTATCAGACACGGTCTGTTATTGGTAGCTCTGTATTACTTCTATGACGGTCTCTCGTTTATTTGGACCTTTCTTTAAAAAATTTATTATTAGTAAGTTCAAAAATAATTAGGTATTGATTCAAATGATTTACCCATTCTTTCTAGGTTTATACTGATGATGAGTCCTTGTAATAATACAGACGGTGGGTACCATGAGGGAAAATGGTTTCTCATATAATCTCATATAACACATAAATTATTATCTCTAATAATGCCATGTGCAACGCACGGTTCATCCGGCTCGTCAGTAATATTCGAAAAACTGAGACGCATTGAATTTAAGTTGAATTCGTTGAGTTTGCATCCGGCGTTCATTTTTCACCCGGGTAAACCACATATCTAGCAAATGGCCGTGGCAACGCAGCTAACGCGTTTATGAATAATTAGACAGGGCGTCCATTACCTAAAACGATACGGGCCGCTTACAAGGGTGGTCACTCCCCAAGCAAAGCTGCCTCGAAAGTAATTATTCAGTGACGCCATTAGGTAATTAAAAAAATAAGAATTGTTTTGAAAACTCTTGAGCCTCCTCGAACTCTCTCATTTGCCTCATCCAACCCGGGCTTAAAACCAAAGCTTGTTATTCACCTCTCCTTCCCTTTTTAGCCTGAGAACATTTTAAAAGTGTCTAATGGGAATTGTAAATGCGTGAAAGAATATTTGCATTCCCTTAGGGATAGGGATTCAGCTCTTCCTCCAGTTTCATGAGTATCGCCTATAGCACGCTTGAAGGGTTTTACTTTTCTTTATCGTGTTCGTAATTGAAACATTCCGTGATTGACAGAAACGATTCATATGTTGCGTGTTTGCAGTTGATGGAGAAAAAAACGGCTGCAGAAGATGCTAGTCATCGTCATGTCACTTGAGTTTTTTTTTGGACCGTGGTCTTAGAACAGTGGTCTTGCGAGAGGCTTACGCATTTATATCTGGATCAATAAAATCGTTATTCTGTCTCTCGGTACTTTTTTTGTTCACATGAATAATAAATAATCCCACGAAAGTTGAGACGATTAACACCATTTTCTCGATTTTTGTCTGATGTCTCTACGTTTGTTCCTGCACGTACCACAATTAAACATCTTGAAACCCTCTAACCATCGCATTGTAATTATCGGACGTGCGCGCGCGCGCGTGTGTGCGCGCATGCTTGTGCGTCTGTGGCGGTGGGGGGGATCAGTGCCGGATTTATGAATTCTGCGCCCTAAGTACACCTGTCAACCGCCCGCTTCATGAGTGTTTTAGAGATCTAGGGATTTTGGGAAGATTTCTCCTAACTATAATAATTTACACGAACAAAATAAGACAAAATAATATATTTTCATATAATTTTTTAAATCTATTTTTTTAAATTAATTTGGTGGTTATTATTATTGCCTTCGAAATCCCGCGCCCTAAGCATGTGCCTTTTCTACCTGTAGGTAAATTGTTCGTTACCTGTAACTCCGTGTGTTATAGACGTAGCAGCTGCAAGGATGACACGTCTGCGCGTGCGCGAATGACATTACAGTCCGGTTTTGATTGAAACTCATGTAGGGTCATCATTCGATTACGGCCGTTCTTTAGAATATTTAAGTGTGGCCAAGTGAACCGCGCATCCCAGAATATTATACAGTTGAAGCTGAAAAGAGAAGGCGACTCATCTGAAGATAATCCTTCGATGACACACTTCCACAACTTGAGAGGCGGCTTTGCGAATTGGCTCAAGACAACGGAGTCGCTCAATCAAAACGGTTTCGCACCCCAAATCGGATATTATTCCTTTGCAGAACCTTCACCTAATAATCCGACCGAAAATGATTCTGAATGACAGGTCCTCCGGCTATCTCGGGCCAGCAAGGTGGGTTCACATTTGACGTTTTTCATTATTTCGGCAAAGAAACGTTCGATCAGAGGCAAGAGAAATCCACACGTGACGTCGGGAAAATCCTTCAGTGAAAAACGTCTGCCGTTATCTCATCAGGAGGGGCACCCAGGATGGATCGGAGCACAGTCTTCCGAAGGGACTATGGTGCCACGTCAAATACGACTTTAGGACGGAATAATTGTCTCCCTCTCTCTCTTTTCCCCAAGGTTTCCACTCAGATTTTCGTTTTCTCAAACAACAAAATAATTCTTTATTAGAAAACGCTGCTTACTATTAAACAACTATTATTTTCCTGAATAGATGCCCCATCCGCGTAGAGCACCCTAATTAAGTAAGTTGATCATTTTTTGCGGCGGGGTATCTCCCTACCCACGCACGCAGTCACACACACACACACACACACACACACGCGCGCGCGCGCGCGCGCAACAAAAATTCCACCATTCGATGTGCGTATTTAAGCTCTCTAACATTTTGCAATAAATTGCAGTTACATGAATATAATATTCATATTCCCACCACCCCCATCTCCGGTAACGCGCCGCTACGGCCCCGCGAACCCCTCGCACGGTCATTTTTGAAATTCTGATGGTCGCTGAACCTATGTAGAACTCCTGGCATATTCCCAAATTTGCACCTAGTTCGGATGATCGTTTGTTTGGACATGAACAGCAAACTTGTACCTGTAAGCAAGTATTACTTCATAAAGTGATACGTGATTATAATCAGCTGTTCACTGTCAATGATAGCTGCTCTGGATGTATACCGTATGATTGCCACTCACATTGGGCTTTTCGGTTCAAATTTCAGGGCCTTACTGTGAACGAACGGCTGGGCTCCGGGTGGTCTCAAAAAATCCTCAAGTTCGGAATCAATTTAAAAACACAATGAAAACCGTAACCTTCTATTGAAACTTTTCGAGCTACGGTGCAGTAAAATTCATTTCCCATTTTTCACCCCTTAGAATTGACTGACAATAAGGCCGAGCTTCTTGAACCAACTAGACCCCAAATGGGACCTACGAACCAAATTTCATTAATTTTGGTTCATGGTAACTAAGGGTAGTGCGAACCATCCTTAACTAAGGATAGTGCGAACCTTGACGTGCAAACCATTAAATTTGAGAGGGGTTAAACATTTTTTTCTTTTCATGCTCGATTCCAAAGGTTCATTATTAAAAATAATAAACCAAAATAATAGTAATAAAAAACGTATACTAAAAAAAACGAAAGCACAGCCAGTTCGATAAGGGGGGGGGGGGGGGGGGGTCCTTTCCTCCTCGTTTGTGTCAGGCTCACTTAATTTTCAACATTGGTGAAAACCTAATCAAGAGCATGAAGCTTACCTACCCATCCATTATACATATGTCATCATCATCATGTCTGCTATACGAGTAGATGATTAACATGGCTCAAAATGACAATAATTCCAAGCATTTCGTAGTTAGTATGAGTATACACTAACCTACTGAAACGAGTTGGCCTATCCACTGGCTCATTAGGGTTGGGCCGCAAATGATTCTACGATTGTATACACTCTTTTAGAATGGGGATCTTTTTAAGATCAAAATTTAGCTTTTAACAATTGGATTCAGCACCCTCGAAAAACCCTGAGAGCCAATTTTTAGCTCTGAATTCCATCTAGGTACCGTAACAAGAATGGGAAGAAAGTGAGTGACATCGTAGAAGGTCCAACAATCATATAAGCCTGTAGCTTCATCATCTATTCATAAATACTGTCGTCATCAGTTTTCATGATTTTCGCTTCAACATTTATTCATCATTTTTTCATCATTTTAGGTTTATTCATCATTTTTCGCTTATTCATCATTTTTCTCTTATTGATAATTTTGCTTATTCATCAGTTCGCTTATTCATAATTTTTTCGCTTATTCATCATTTTTCGCTTATTCATCATCTTTTTTGCTTATTCATCATTTTTCGCTTATTCGTCATTCATCATTTTCGCTTATTCATCATTTTCATGATTTTCGCATCATCATTTACTCATCATGATTTTTGCTTCATAATTTATTCATCATGATTTTTGCTTCATCATTTATTCATCATTTTTTATCATTTATTCATAAATGCTGTCGTTCAGTAATAAATCAAATCCGAAAGTGGAGAGGAATTCCATCCCAACGCTACAAGATCGCAGTAAGCGAGATACGTTGTTGTTGGCCGAGCTCACCTTAGCAGGAGTTCGGATTAATTTGGAAACGGACTAGGTACGAGGGCCTCGAGTGACCAAAATTAATTTGCTTCACTCCCGTAATACAACAATAACTGGTCCGAAGGAGCCGGGTAAATTGGTAACGTCCAGTTCTGAGGGGTGAGTGAAAACTTCCCTTGCCGAAACAATTAGCCCCCCCCCCCCCCTTTATATCCCTTTCCGAAAATACTGTTGAGGAGGGAAGGACTATACTTTCCAAACAGAAGAGACATCGATCAAAAAAGACGTTTTCATCAAACGCTTCACATCATTTAATTATATATTGTCCCGCAGTACAATTAATTAAACGTCCTGCTATGATGTTTGTTCAGGGAAATTGCTCGCCACCTCCTTTTGGTTCTCCCTTATTCGGAGCTGCCTAGGTTTCCCTCTATATTTGTTCTATCGACCCTTCTAATTGAAAAGCGGCGGTAGTGCTCCCATCCGCCTCCCCGCCGACAACTCTTTGACTGCTTTCAAATAAGGCCTTTTCTCAAATTGATACTAGGCTGCTTTTTTGAAAGGATCGATCCCTCCCACTACCGTCCACCTCTTCACCTCCACTCGCCACTGCGATAGTATTGTTTCATATCGTTCGAACCCGTGGAAGGGGACGCTGGCCTGAAGGTTCGGGAGCCGCCTCGCCGCTGCAGTGTAATTAAGGGTTTAATAAAACTTTCGGAACTACATACTTTTTCGATGAAAGAAGAGGGATTTAACCTGTTTGTTTGGTACAGTGACACTGGCGGCAATATTATGTATTAAGTTACTGCACAGCAATGATGAAAATTTCTCAACGAGGCGGGAATGTACATTTATCTATTTTGTAATACTTGATAATAAAAATCGATCGACCATTGTAAGCGAATGGGTTTTGGATTTTGTCTCACTAGAAAGTGTTCACCACGAGTATCCATTCACTGGGATCAAACTCGTTTCATTTTTCGAAATTCCAGTTGTCCAAAATGGAGAGTCTGGTTGTGTTTCAGGAATAACAGTACGTCATATTATGTTGGGAGGTGGAGGTTTCAGTTTTCAAAAATTTTATTTCAGATTTGAAATTATTTGTTCGGGCATATTTCGCTTTGCGTAATTTCAAAGGTATTCGGCACATTTCTCAAGTGTAATTCCAACCGGCCTGTTGAATACGGTGGATACTTTCCTACAATTTGGTTGCCTCTCTTCCGGTCAGCTTTATGGAATTCATGTTATTGATGGTTTCACTTTGGACTACCCTTGGACAATCCTCAAGTATCATCCTCAGTGATTCGGTGTGTTTCCATAATGTGCGACCACTGGCAGAGAAATTGAGATGATTGTGGTTCATCTCGAAGTAGCATAAAGCTTGTTAGATTAATAAAATTTCTTAATTTGAACCATTCAGAGAATTCAAATTTTACATGAAATATAATAGGTATAAAGATGAAGAAAATATGTTTAAAATAGGTAGTGGGCAACAGTAACGATAGATAGGTACACAGTTAGGTTGTTGTAATAACATTTAGGGTCGCCCCTCAGAAGCTTTTGTGAATTAAATTTTAAAACCAGGGAAAAAATGAAAACCGTACGCCAAAACCGAATTAGCCGGAAGAAACCATATAAATGTGCTTGTGCGTGCGTGTGCTACACCCAGGCTGCAGTTCTCATCGGTTTTTCATGTTCCTCTTCGCAGTCGACCCAGTTTTGGGTCTAGTTGTGCGACTAGTTGTGGGAATGCCGATATTCTTGGTAGTGGGGGATAAATCGCAGAATTTTTCGATAAAATCAATTCTCACTCGTCTTGTTCATCAGCCTAGATGCCAGAAACATGGTTTACAATAATTTAAAAAAAATGAAAGTAGGCTCCATTCTAAGAATTCTGAGCCTACCTGCACTCTCCTACGTTCTTTTTGTATGATTTTTCAAAGATTCCAGCACTTCCTACGTCACAGTTGTTGGCAGGGAGGTCCCGCCCAAGCGAGAGGTGTACAGTGATGTAGGAAGTGCTGATATCTTTAAAAATCATAGAAAAACAACTATTGTACGAGAGTTCGGTTGTTCTCAAAATTCTTAGAATGTAACACAATTTAATTCAAAAAATATAAACCGCTTTTGTCAACCCATTGTAGGCGTCCCCTGTAACGCATGCATTACAATATAATGATGTTTGTTGTTAACTGTTTTACAGTGCTCTTGTCAGGTCTAATAGATATTTATTTATGGTCATCCTATTCGCTAATTTCATCTGAAGCGATGCCGAACGAGATAATTGTTTTGGATAATATCCGAATAAAAAAAACGTGTAACGTATCAGCGTTTGAGTTGAAACGAAGGCGAGTCGAGAAGAGCGAATAAGGCCAAATATTGGACACGGATCTCCCGCTCACGTTTCCAAGGAAAAAAAGGAGAAGTGGGCACTTTTTAATAAAACTGGCAAGTGATATCCAAGGGAGATGCGTATTAGAGGCAAACGTTGATATTGTATTGTATAAGAAGGGTATCAGGAATGTATGGGGATATTGGTTAGTTCGAAAAAAGAAAAAAAATACAATGAAATATAGGATGAGGTGGGAATGATTGATACAAGTGTAGGTACTGGGCCCACCCCTTGTTCTCCGGAGCGCTCATATTTGTAGTGATTTATTCACAGATAAGATGTCCCATCAAGGGCGAGCGAGACCCCTCATAAAACCGAGGGCTGGCTCCTCGCAGCCTGTAGGAAAGCTACACAAGAAAAAGAATATTACACTACAGCATTTCTAGAAAGCTATAAAACCCTGGACGGGGGATAATGTTCTTTAAAATTGCACCCCCCTTCTCCTTAACTCGGCCGATACCCGGCCAATTTATCCTTCGAAGAAATATAAACGGTTGTGCTCTTTCAGATCTAATCTGAGAGACGGGGTTGGATTATTTATGCTCAGGCGATTGCTTCGGCCTTCATTAGGACGTCCGTTGAATAGTGGACTCGAGTCTTGACCGTATGAAGAGGGAATATTATGGGCGCAACACGAATTTTCTGATAAAATATGAGCCGAGTTTCTGAGAGGGTCATCTTAATCGAACCAGTGCGCTTCTATAATAGCCGACGTTTAATAAACTTTCTCCTTTGGACGTGGATAATACCACTACCTCATTTCCGCTCATCATCCTCATATTTTAAATTTTCATTACTAGCTGGATGGACTGTGCGTTGCAGAGAGATTATATTAGTTTGGGTTGTGTTGAGAATTTGAGATTATCCTCTCATATCTCCTAATGAGGCGGGAATGTACTTTTACCTATTTTCAATTTCCGTACTTAACCCGAAAGGTGATAGTATGTACCTACTCATTATTGTAATCCCCATGGACACATTTCTTGAAATCACCCAGTTTATGTTGCTCATGGTCGAAGTATCGGTAATTCAGCTTCATCTACGATTAAAACTAAGTTACTAGAAAAGTTGGGGAAAGAAAACGCTCAAAATTACTCCACAACGGTTTATTATTTACCTGTATAGATGTCCCCTCTGCGTAGGTCACGGTTTTATGTTGTCAATAACTGAGCCCTCAGGCTCACCCCAGGAGAAAGCCCTGTGCGGTGGATTCATGGATTCTATCATTTGTTGTTATTTGCTATGCCAGTTGATTTTATCCATAAAGCATAGCATGTTACAAAAATTACCTAGCAACAATGCAAAATAACCATCATTCTTCAGATGAAGTAATATCACAGAGCAGACTACTCGAGTTCATACAGCCATCCGTGATTATAATCAGGTGTTCCCTGGCAATGATGTATCTGGGCTGGATGTATACCGTTTCATTCACGATTATGTTGACGAAGCTTAGTGCACATTTCAGAGCCTTACTGTGAGCGAACGGCTGGACTTACGATTATCCGGGTGGTCTCAAAAAATTCCCAAGTTCGAGATGAATTGAAAAACGTAAAATTCGATATAACGGCGCCCTGGAAATGTCAACCCCTATTTTTCACCCCTTAGAGATGGCTGACAGTAATACCGAGCCTCGCGGGCCAACTAGACCCGAAATGGGACATGCAAACCATATTTCATCAATTTTGGTTCATGGTAACTAAGGAAAGTGCGAAGTACGGCGGACAGGGAGAAATTTTTCTGTTCCATTCTCGGATTCTACGTACCTTGCAACGGAAACCATCAAATTTCGAGGGGAGGTTAAACAACATTTTTTCCTGCTCGATTCCAACGGTCCAATATTGAAAATAATAAACCAAAATTGTCGGATGTGTGCTTTAATTTAAATATGTTATGCCTTCCGGACACCAAAATTGACTGTAATATGACGGTAGTGCAAGTACTTGCATATTGGGCCGTCGAGTGCATATTGAACCGGCACCCTGTTAATA
Source organism: Leptopterna dolabrata (assembly GCA_954871275.1). Classification (NCBI taxonomy): domain Eukaryota; kingdom Metazoa; phylum Arthropoda; class Insecta; order Hemiptera; family Miridae; genus Leptopterna; species Leptopterna dolabrata. The sequence continues at coordinate 65,322,768 of OX940975.1, forward strand.
ACTAAACTATGATATAAGTTGTGAAGAGAGCTTTTCGAAATTCAAATAAGGAAATCTACCTGAAGAATTTTGGGACGAGGGGATTGGTAAGAATATGACGGAGACCAAAGAGGGAATCACTGAAAGTGTAAAATGCACGACCTATGAAAAATCAACGGTAAACAAAGGTAGAAACGTTCTGGGAAAGTCGGAGTTGTCTAAGGTTATCCAAGGCCTTATGGTACGGTATGGTGGTGGGAGAAGGCAGCTTGAGACGCGGGTCCGCCATGCCGTGCCGCCTAGCAAGCATTCCAGTAATTTTAATTCGATGGCATCATCTAGGTATTCTATGGTTACTAGGTTCCGCTCATCCAATCTTTGTGGCCTTTGACAAATCAGTACCTAAAAAGATAAATTATTGGAGCGTTTTCGAATTGAATATTTTCCAAAACCTTTCATATCTACTATGTCCAAAAAAAAAAAAAAAACAAGAAAATTGTTGGGTGGATTGTGCGCACGTTTAGGAGGCTGGTTCCCTATCGCGCTTGCCGACTCGTATCCAATTACAGTGGACTTACGGACGGTTAGCTCGAAGGGCTGTTGTCAGCTCATCTTAGCTTCCTTGTCAATATATCCCTCTGTTATTATCCAACTATTATTAGTGGAGGTTCCTATTCCATTCCTCCACCACGGTCCACCCTCACCTTCTACCTGCCCGTCTTTTGTCCACTTTTCATTTGGTGGACCCCATTGAGCTTTCTTTACCTGTTCTTCCTTCGTCTCCCTTCTAACTAGTGGGTAGGAGGATTGGTAGACAGTTCGTTGTCGAGTTCAACTCTCGAGGAAAGGAATAGTGATGATGACGTAGGTAGTTCTGATGATGCGCTTCGTCGTAGCAAATGTGCGAGTGATCTGCAGCTGTTGTGGTGTGTTGCTGCTGCTCTCTGCTCTCATGTTCGTGAGTTTGACTCGCTGGTGCCGTTTCCGACCACCGTCACACGAGGCCCTAGGTTCAAATTTCAAACGAGAGGTTGACTGGTTTGAAACCATTATCTGTAGTTACCTGCGTAAGTAAATAGCCGTATAAAACTCCACCTCCAACTCGCCTAACAAGGTTTATGGACGCTGTCCTCCCAGGGGGATCAAAATTGTATCCGATTATTTCTCTCTAGGCAACTGTTAGTGCTTATTGAGCTTTATGAAGTATACCCGATTAGCGGCAAGGTACAATAATAATAGGTCTTAAAATCTGGGACCTTTTACAATGACACGACCCTCGCCCGCGGGAGGGGGACTCCAGCGACCTTTTATGAGGTCACGCGCTTTGTTGCCATCCGTTTCACGCCTTATTCAGATGGAATATTGTGCTGAAAATGAGCTGAGTGCAAGTGGATTTGAAACAGTGCTGAATCAGATTTTGTGATAGAAAATAAAAACGCTGCAAATCCCTGCACAACGGTTTATTATTTTGTATAGAATACCCTTCTGTTACAGATCACAGCTCTATGTATAGATAACCCGTCTATATAATATAATATGTACTATTCTATGCATAATTATGTAGATCGCAGACCCTCCGTAGGTTAGTACCTAACCCCGTACTCGTTACTAGGTACCTACCTAAATCACGAGTTAAATGTTGCTAAAATAATTCTGGCGATGACAAACAGTACCTAACAAAAAGAAACACACATAATGAAGTTCTGAAAAGAAATTGTTGATGAGGAGTGAAAAAAGTTGCAAAAGTACCTACCAACAAACTCCAGCCCCTTCTACGTAGATGGTATAATGAACCGTTGTGTAATAATTTACCGTTGAGTAATGATTTACCGTAGTAATAATTTACCCATCAATAATACTTCAACGTTTGTTCAAGTTTCACTACCTACCAACAAACTCCAAAAGAGCCATCATTTTTCAAATTAAATAATATCACAGAACAACCAACTCGACTTCATACTCCGCCAATATAATCAGGTGATCCCTACCAATGATTGGCCGTATTCACAAATTCCTATTGTGGGCGCGTCTCTGGTTACGAGATTTGGTTTGAATTGTATACAATTTCATTCACACTGGAGTCGAAAATGCCTGTCGGTGCAAACTTCGGGGCCTTACTGTGAACGAACGGCTGGACGTACGATGCTCCGGATGGTCTTAAAAAACTCGCAAGTTCAAGAATTATTTAAAACCGTAAAAATATTTACGTAAAAAAATGGTATAGGCCTTTTGAAAATTTCAACCCCTATTTTGAACCCCTTAGAGATGACTCACAGTAACGTCGAGCTTCGAGGACCAACTAGACGCCGAACGGAACCTATAACCCGAATTTCATCAATTTTTTTTCATGGTAACTAAGAAAAGTGGCCCGTACGGCGTACGGCGTACGGCGTACGGCGTACGGTGTACGGCGTACGGCGGACAGACAGAAATATTTTTATTGCAGTTTTGGATTCTACATACCTTGAAACGTAAACCATCAAATTTTGAGGGGGGGTAAGAATTTTTTTTTTCATGCTCGATTCCAATGGTTCATTATTGAAAATAATAAACCAAAATTCCGGCCTGTGCAAATTCCCTGTTTTTTAGGTATACCCACTTGAGTGCATGAGATGTCCCGGCATTTCTTCAGAGGATTCGAGATAGCTCTTTCCAAATTTAATATTAAATAAATACTTACTCCTTGCAAGAATTCATTAACATTCAACAATTTTCTTTTTGTTTCAGGTAAGCACTTATCAATTAAAGTATTTCCGGCACTGTTCTTCTACGCGGGTAATGTTTCATATTTCTACTACTGTTTGATTCGATATCAGCCTTCCTTTACCATCCCTCAAATGTTTCTATAACAATGGACTTCTTATAATTGGTCTCCCTCATTTCTTGTCTCCTCAGTACAATCAGTTCGAAATTGAATTTTCTTTGTATGTAAATTGACTAGTTGTTATCTTTTTGCGAATTTTTCAAAAAAAAAATAGAAAGAATGACGCTATTTAAATGGGTCCAACATTTTCGGAACACGAAGTTTTGGAAATTATTTATAGGCAATTCCGTTCCCTGAATCCTGAATTGAGCCCTACATTTTAACAAAAATTGGTATGTATATATGTGTTTATATATATTTGTTTGTGTCACTCCGGACGATACGTGTCATTGGGTGCATGTTAAAAATTCCAAATTTCGCCAAAACGTTCGTATTGCCAAACAAAGGAATATAACAAGGGATTCGAAGTTGAGCAATTTTCAAAAATTCGAAGGGGTCGCATTTGAGTTTTAGGGGTCAAAAATCGGTAAAAACGGCTAAAATTCGCGAACAGTCTGTATAAAACCACTGAGAATGGTATGTCCGGGTGAGTAAGGACAGAAAAATACCATTTCAGTTGTTTTTCATGCAGAATAGGGTTCAGATTTTGATTTTTGGGGTCAATAATTGGTATTAAGGGCTAAAATCCGTATTAATTCAACTGACGTTGTGTGGGATGGTGATTCACGACGGAGGGACTATTTAGAAATATTTTTCTCAAAATGATTGGGTCAAATTCGACTTTATAAGGGTTAAAAATCGGTAAAAATGGCTAAAATTGCGAGAAAAAAAATTACGAAAGTTATATAATTTTACGAAAGCGGTATGATTTCTCGCTATATCATCTTTCTACGCAGTATCACTAATATGTCTTTGAAATTTCGCTGTTATAGCCGTACTTCATGACTGAAACTTTTATAACGGGTTATCTTGAACGAAAGTCGTTTTAGCCTAGGTTTTTTGTTCTTAAATCCAAGTTGCTCAGTCTGATCCTTACACACTGCCGAAACCTGCGATCAAAAAAGAATTTGATGTGCATTTGACGTCTTAGTAGACGAGTTTTTCTCGTGGATATGTTAGAAAATTTCATCGTTTATGAAATAGCCGTTCAAGTTGATATACAGTTTCCTGTTTTTCTTTTTCTTTCAACATCGTTTTTGCATCAACTAATAAAGTCATGATAGAGTAATCAAACTGGTAAATCTTCCAAAATAAATTATACAACGACTCAGCAGAAACGTAACCCTGCTTTCCGAACTTTTCCCACGAATCCCAAGGGAGCATTATTTTCTTCCATTATTCTGCAACATTAATAAATCACAGTCCCGTGATTCATTCCAGTTATGAGAGGAATTATCAATGCATGCGACATTCAGAATCCTCTTCCAGTTCATTCCGATCCAGTTCTTCATGATCAGTTTTTAACATTTTTTTAACGAAAAAACGAATTAAGTCAACGAATACCTACCATTAATCCCCGGGGGGGTTTCATTTCATACTCCACCCTGTGCCACCTGCAGTTCACGAAAATGTGATCAAATATGGATAACAATGTTGTTGTAATAATTAAACTTGAATTTGAAAATCGGGAGAAAGGGAAGCTGCCCGAAACGCTCTGTGATTGGTTGACGAGCGTGTGACGTCACAGTTCTCTAATCCCCGGGGACAAGGCGATTTCCACGGTTGTCATCACCCAACAACTATATTCATGTAACAAGTTTCCTTTTCGTTATTTTCCGCGATGCTTCAACATCTTCTACACAACAGAAGTGACAGCAGCGCACTACCATACTGTATAATAAAAACAAAATACCTCGAAGAAGAAGAAGAAGAAAACCAACAACCAAACAAAAACAAAGTTGGACGGATCCTGGATGCCAAAATCCGAAATTCGCGGTGCTGTTCCTTCATGTTTTGTTATTCCGAAAAAATGTCATACAAATGTTGTATTGTCCCGGCCCAACTGTTAAATAGCCCGACAAATGGTTCACTGTTGTGCCAGCTGACCAGAAAACCCGGAAAAAGTTGTTCAACCTGATAAGGAGAGAACTATACTATCACTCACCCATAAGTCCATAGTTTGCGGATTCCGATATTTACTAATGTTGGTACCTGACAGTGACCAAATCTCCGTCATATATTTGCTTTTCTTCGATGGGTAAATTATTTCAGGTAGGATAAAATTACCTAATCATCAGTTTTGTTTCATCTCGTACATACCGACGGTATAAAAGCTGTATATATGCAAAAAGTTAAAGAAATGTATCCTCCAAAATGACTAACGAAACATCCTTTAGGTTTATTGTAGGTATTTCATTTTATAAACGAAAATTTTCCCATCTATAAGCGTACAGCGTTTCGCAGGACTTGACGCTTGCGAATGAGCAAAAGGTACTATATATATTTGATTGTCATCAGACTTTTTTGAGACCATCCACCCCCAACTACTCTGATCTGCAACTAGTAGAATGAACGGTTGACTTTGAAGCAATATCATGGATTTTATGGAAAATACACAGTAGGTAGGTACGTTGGTGAAACATACCTACCTACTGTTCGAAGATAGGAAGAATGCGTGAAGGTTAGTCTTTTTTGAGGATTTGTAACAACAGTGCTGGGAAGTCCCTAACCTTTCCTTACTCTACTAACTTAGGTCAGGAATAGTTCGAAAATAGGTAACTAGTAAAATTAGGCCAGCCTAGGTATTGTGGCGAACTGATAGGCTAGGATAGAACACGCTGGTGGTAGAGTAATATAGGTGAACGTTACCTACGAATTACGGTAATCATTGGGAAAAGGGTTCAACAAGAAATCAGTGCAGTTTGCCCCCACCTAAGAATTCTCTTGTCGGCAGACACAGTTTTATAAACAACTGTCATCTACTTGTAGTAGTTGATTCATTTAATAACGGCTTACTTCGTCATCTTCACTCCTTTCATTTCGCAATTCCCAAGTTTTACTTTTGGCATGAACTCGCACAGGCCAAATGAACTGAGAGGCGGTAAGTTGAAAGACGGCGCCTCATACCCATCCTTCACTTTGTTTAGGTATTTTGCCCATTATTGTGAATTGTTGTTGCATCAGTATTGAGTGCAGCACAAGAAGTTGAATGGAAAACACAAAAAGTCGCGAAAACACAACCAATGATACAGTAACATGAAGTGCACAGGGGAAGTGGATGGTGGATCAAGACATGCGAAATGTGACGTCACGGTCGGGGAGTGGCCGGATTTTGGCGTTTTGGCGGGCTCTTAGAAATTCAAATTTAATTTATTTGTATAAAATCGCTGGCGCGTCTGGAACAAAGTTTTCATTCACGACTCGTCTTCAAATTCAATCCACTTTTGATTTCCGCAATAAAGAAAAGTGTGCAGGTTCCTCATTCGGTAGAGAAAAGCGTTGGACGAAACTGATCATGTTGTAGAGTCTTCGGCCTTGAACACGACAGTCGCCAGTATGAGAAAGCTTTTGGGTGAAACAGTAGTCAGTCTCTGATGTAGAGAGATCAGCCTTGGAAGAGTAAATGATCAATCTCTGTTACAGAGTTGGAAGATTGGCCAGGTACTGTGGCACTTTGTTATCCCCCCTCGAACACCTGTCCTGCCTTACCGCACTATCTCCTAAATGCCACTACGTCATTTTTCGGTTCGTTATGGCGACTTTTGTGGGCGCTCCACAGCTTTGGGGGTGCCATTATTAATTATACAGACATAGTACCGTAAACTGCGTGAAGGGTTGTAGGGCATGTTGTGGTGGGGGAGGGGGATTTTAATTCACCAACCCCAATATCACCGTTCAACCCTTTTCCCTCTCGCCCTATTGTGCATTAGTTTTATTAAATCGAAGCCATTGTTTAGATTTTCATATTATCCTGATGAATGCCTTCTCTTTTGGTGAGGGGTTTGAAATGGAGTGGTGGAGGAGAGAAGTGTTTTGCAGTATATTGCATTGCCTTGGCTCCAAACGGTGAAGGGTTGATCAATAAATACAGTGGAGTAGAGGTTGGGGTCCATATAACCCCCACCCAGTCTCCTTGTAAGGTTGTGTGTGTGTGTGTGTGTGTATGTGCGTGTGTTTGTGTGTGTTGTCGGGGGGGGGGGGGGGTGTAGAGAAGGGGAAAGAGTAAGAAGCGAGGGGGCGCTTCTAGTTTGATTGAGCAATATTTGCCCTTGTTCCAGAACTAACGCAAAACTTTTCCAATTGCTAGAAGATTGCTCGGCTTTGATTAAATAGCCTTCCACCCCTCCTTCTGCCGCGCCCCTCCTCGCCTTTCTTCCACCCAGTCCTGTTATTCTGTCCCCCTCCCTCCTCCCTCCATCATTCACAATTTCATTCCTCGCTCCGAACTCATTCATTCCGGTGGATTATGTTCGGCGCTTACAATAAAACAGAATCATCTCATCAAACAAAAACTCTGTAATGTAAGCTATTTTACGATATTGTCAACAAAAGGTTCTAGAACAGTCCTGAAATTCTCACATTTTCTTTAGCTTTGTGTTACACAAATACATTGAAAGTTATACTCGTAAAACTCCAATAATCCTTGGAGTTTCAATCCACCTTCTGTTAATTTGATTGACCAATTGTTGGACATCGGGCCGAATGTAATTTTATTTTATTTATTTATTTTTTTAAAGAAAACCATTTTTTTTGTGAGCTGATGATTGCTAACGTCAGAGCTAGTTGAAGTTCGTTTGGGCTCATCTGGAGACCGTACTTTGTACTCACTGTAGGTACTTCCGCTCCTGTGCCTACAGGGTAACGGAAGCATTGTGATCGGTTTTGAGATAATGAAACCTACTGTCCTCCAAAATCAAATTTTATAAATTTATTCATAATAAAATATTTTGTAATTGCTAAGTGGCTGTAATTATTGTGAAGCCAATTACAAAATTTACTTAATTAGGTATGTCATTGTTGATGTTTCGGGCTGTGTATGTAATTTATTGCTGCAACTACTCTGTACAGATGTTTGATCGAAGTTTCGAAGTCACCGTTTCACGATTTCAGATCATCTAGTTTTAATGTCTATATTCAATTTTGTATTTCGTTCTTTTAATCAAGTTTTGAGTGGTTACTTGTAATTAACTGAGTAGTAACTTAGCTGAAACTTTGATAGCTTTCATGTAGATAATAATTTAATAACTAATGCCCAACATGGCTTAGTAGTGTGTCTTCAGATTTCTGGCCGGACGTACGCGTTTCAGACCTTGCTGAACAAATTCCGTGTCTGCGTCCACTAATCATTGTCAGCGCATTGCTGTACGAAGAAATTGGTCTTGAAGATGTTGAATTCGGGGTGTGAGTTTGGTTATAGATAGCCCCCATATAAATAATCAAAATTGAACCATACTTACCTTCGTCTGCGCGTGCATGAAACCCCATATGGTCGCATATAAATTTCATCGGAATCGGACATGATCTTCGTCCTACTTATTTTAACATGTTATCGGTACGACAAAGCCAGACCTAGGCACAATTTTTTTAAATATTTAGTATTACTTGTATTCATTGGTAGGTGCCACTGGAGACCACACTATCGTCCGTGTCGATTATAATGAAATTTACCCTCCCCCATGGCCTATTTAGGTTATAAGAATGTAATGACATGAGCAACGATTTGGAATAATTATTGGTAGTAAAGCCTCGTGATTTCAATTACGTGGGTAACTTTACAGATTAATTGTGCGGTTTTAACGCCCTCGATGAAACCTCGACGGGGAGAGCTTTAATTTGTTCCTGAAACATTGTACTTGGTTGCAGTAAAATTAGTATTAATTCAGGGGAGGAAGAAAAGATTCTCGTAATAATTTTCGAGGTTGGGGCCTATTAAAGTGAAGGATTGAGAAATATAATTGCGCTATTAAACGAATAGAAAGGAGCACTAAGTATAGCATACCCTAACCCATCGGGATATTAAAGAGTTTTTTCACATCTCATTCAACCCAAAATACACGTTTGTGGGTAATTTCTCTCGGATACCCCTTCTTCAGATTTAGGCAGGTTTAATAGGTAGTTGAGGGGAGAGGTTTATTCATGTATTGATCTTTTCACAGTAAACAGTGTGCGTACATCAGCTATAGTGAGATTCTTATATTTAGACTCGAGCGGTACTTGACGGTGTGTTTCTCGCTCTACATGCAGTCTATTGGCTTGAAATTTGGAAGGTGGACAAGGCGGCTGTAAATAGCTTAACAGGACGAACAGGTCGTTTTCCGTCACGTCACGAGCGTCATGTTGTTGTTATGTGACTATGGTGGTCACGTGGCCATGGTGGTCCGCTGAAAATTATAGGAATCTGAGAATAGGCTCCTAAAGCTAATTTCTATGCTATTCACTGTATGAAGCTGTAATTTGGTAGGTAGCGTCCTTAGGAATTACACTTTAAGCAGCGTAGGGCCGGGATCAGCTGAGTGGCTCCTAAAGCTAATTTCTATCCTATTCACGCTATGAAGCTGTAATTTGGTATGTAGTCTCCTTAGGACTTTAACTTGACACTGCCCAGGCCCTGGATCAGCTGAGTGGCTCCTAAAGCTAATTTCTGTGCTATTCACTCTACGAAGCTGTAATTTGGTATGTGGGCTCCTTAGGACTTTAACTTGACGCTGCCCAGGCCCCGGATAAGCTGAGTTGCTCCTAAAGCTAATTTCTATGATATTCACTCTATGAAGCTGTAATTTGGTAAATAGCTTCCTTAGGACGTTAACTTGACACTGCACAGGCCCCGGATCAGCTGAGTTGCTCCTACAGCTAATTTCTATGCTATTCACTCTATGAAGCTGTAATTTGGTATGTGGGCACCTTACGACTTCAACTTGACACTCTACGAAGCTGTAATTTGGTATGTAGGCTCCTTAGGACTTTAACTTGACGCTGCCCAAGCCCCAGATCAGCTGAGTGGCACCTAAAGCTAATTTCTATGATATTCACTCTATGAAGCTTTAATTTGGTAAGTAGCCTCCTTAGGAAATTTTGGGGAAACAAACGTTAATCTTTATTAAATTATCTAACTGTGGAACCGTAGGTCTACCGTCCGTTTTTTTATCAACTAAAACGCTGCAAATAATCACACAACGGTTTATATTTACCTGTATAGATGCCTCTTCTGCATAGATCACTGTTTTGTTTGGTTATTAACTACCCTCGTGCTTCCCACAAGAAGCCCTAAATCGAGTGCTGGAACCATGAACTAGCAGGGCAATCGCTGTTCACAAATTATGCGTTGGAATCAAGAATTCTATAGTTGTTTTGTTATTCATGAGGCATAATAATATACATTTTGTTCAAATCAAAAAGGTCAAATCAACCCATCAACAAAATCCAAAATTGAAACAACCAGCTCGATTTCATCCAGCCATGCGTCATTATAATCAGGTGTTCCCTGGCCCTATATCTGGGCTGGATTTATAACGTTTCATTCACGATCACGTTGACGGAGCTTTCCAGGGCAAGCAAACGGCTGGACGTAAATGCTCCGGGTGGTCTCGAAAAATTCTCAAGTTCGAGATCAGCTTAAAAACGTCAAAAAACCACACCCTCCTATTGAATGTTTTCGAGGTACGACGTTCGGGAAATGTCATCCCCTATTTTTCACCCTCTAGAGTTGAATGAGAGTAACGCCGAGCTTCACGGACCAATTAGACCCCAAATGGGACCTACAAAACAAATTTCGTTAATTTTCGTTCATGGTAACTTGGGAAATACGGTGTACGGCGGACGGGCAGAAATTTATTTATTCCATTTTCGGATTCTATATAGGTACCTTGAAACGGAAACCATCAAATTTTTGCGGTGGGGGGGGGGGGGTTAAATTTTTTGTTTCATCACATTTATGCTCGATTTCAGAGGTTTGTTGTTGAAAATAATTGGTAAGGTGCGTGTAAGGATCCACAAAATATGGTAGGTATGTCCTCACTGTGAAATTTCCTGTAAGGCCTCAACTTTTTACACGAAATTGTACCACACAGCTACGATGATAGAAACCATCCAGTTCGTGTGTAAACTAAACTTTAGCCCATCTGCCTAATCTTATGTGAAAACTGAACTATTCTGAGGACAGAGAGCATCGTCTCAAGGTTGAGACTTTGTACGGAGGTATTACCGGGGAAGAAGTGTGAAACTGGTGGAAGGTGGAGGTTCCATTGATGGGTGGATGACTCGACACAAGGTTGGACTCCCGTCATTCATGGGCGAGGACCTTCAATCATCTTTCTCCCATGTGAATTGTCCAAGGGGTAACGTACTCCCCGGATCGGCTATGGGGTTTTTTGCTGTGGCCGCTCGGACCACATCGAGATAATAGCTCGCCCGGACGATGTCCAGGATGAGGGAGAAGCGTTCGACAACCCCTCTCCTCCCCCCTCATTCTGCCACCTGTATCACACCCTCCCATCCACGGTTATTATCACAGTATGTGTGTACCTTATGTACCTATTAAAGGAAATCCACCTTATAAGTCAACCGGCCCATTCCGCAGAACGGAAGCGACACCATTCCGAGTGTAACGATTCCGAGAGTTGGTGAGAAATCGTATTATCTGCACTAATATGGAGAAAAAAAAACGCCGCAAAGTACTTGTCACTTGGGTTTATTATTCTATCGGGCATACCTACAGAAATGTTGCTGTTCATTTATTGTTTATTCCATGTGCAATAATTGAAACAGTTAAGATGGTTTCCACCAATTTTGCTCCCAAAAACACGACCTCGGCTCCTTTTTTCCCCAGATCTTCTGTGAACACATTCATAGTGCCATTTAATTGTCTTGATCCGCCTGCTAATACTACTTCTAGTGTTATTATACAAATTTATGGTGATTTCAGACAATTTCCCAGGTTTTTGACTCATAAAAAATTAATTTCGGAAGCTTAACGTTCGTTACAACCTCAATTCTTCATTCTTTGGTCAAAATTAACTTCATATTCGGTCTTCTCGCCCTAAAAAACATGGTAAACAATACCTCAAGAGCTCATGCTACACAAAAAACAAAAAACGCTGCAAAGTCCTTGTCACATCGGTTTATTATTCTATTGGACAAACCTACAGAAATGTTGGCTGTTCATTTATTGTTTCTTTCTCGTGAAATGATTCGAACAGCCATTTCTGATGGTTTCCACCTTTTTTTTTTCAATTTATCTTTGACCATTGGTAGTGCCATTTAATCGTCTTGATCCACATGTTGAAACTTTTTCTAGTGTTATTATACAAACTGACTGTGATCTCAGACGACTTCGTAGGTTTTTGACTCATAAAAAAATCAAATTTGGGAGCTGAACCTCTGGTACAACCTCAATTTTCCACTCCTTGGTCAAAATCGACTTCATATTCGATCTTCTCGTCCCCAAAAACATGGAAAACGATACCTCAAAAGCTCATGTTACCAACATGTTGCTAAAACGCAAAAAGTACCTATTTTTACACACATTTTCACTCACAACACCCCTGGGTATATTCCGATCGGGCTGAAAAGTTTCGGGACACAACTAGGGCCCAAATAGAGCATGTGTGCGAAAGAACGACTTTTTTAGACCGAAAATGAAGCCTGTACACGTGATACGGCGGACGGCGGACGGACATTGCATTTTTTGAATCTACGCACCTCGAAACGGAAAAGAAAAAAGTTTGAGGGGGGGTTATAACAATTTTTTGCTGAGCGATTACATAGGTGTGTATTATTCAGAGAATAATAAACCAAAAGGGTGTATTCTGAGAGCAGCGTTGCCAAACCTTGCTTGGGGAAATGAAACACAAACTGATGCAGTTTTTCTTGTGAATTTTCTATTCTGCGGTATCTAATGAAAGTGGCGTAGGTGTACGACCATCTTTGAGCACTGTGGCTACCTACGCCGTCGTTCCCGATTGGTGATGTCGATGGGATGGATCAAAATGAAAATCTAGTTTTGTAAGATGTGTATCAAGATTAGATTTGATATTAAAATACACGGGGAACTCTTCCCTCGCTGCCCCACCACGTTGATGCCTGGTTCACGTTGAACGACGATATGCGTTCTTCAGCTTCATTGACTTTAGCGACGCGGTCAAAATGAAAGAAAAACATGTTAATTCGATGGATACAGCAACGAGATTCATATACGCTGTTGCACAAACCAGATGTAATTGTTTTCCCCTGCAAACGTCCTGGGGCCCGTTCCTAAAGACTTTCACTCTTCACTCAGCACTCTTCAAACCCACATTCTGCACTTTGCGAACGAATTCCCGTTCCTAAAGAACGCTCTTGAAGAGGAAGAGTTAAATGCAAAGTGTAGAATTGCAGAGTTTTGAACAGTTCCGTTCCTAAAGGCTATCCTTGGCAGAGTGCAAAGTGAAGAGTCTGCGTTTCAAATGAAGAGTTTACAACATTTTTGCAGAGTCCCAAATGACTCTGCGGTAGAACGACTTTCTTTTCAAATGGGTTTTTAGGATTTTTCTTCGTTAATGTTAATGCTTGGTATTGCCAATAAGTAGAAGAGAATTAAATCTTTCGATTAGGTCTAAATGTGGTCCAATTAGTGTGAGGACAAGCATCTAAAATATCACCGAAGTTAGCTCTACTGAGGCCATCAGAATACTCTCCATTTGGGAGGAAGGAAAGGTTAGGAAGCGACAGGTTGTTGATATTAATGGATAAAAAGTGACAATCTACATAATTGTTTTTAATGGAAATTTTCCGATACTTCTCATCAGAGGATGTTGAACGTGCTCGACCCTCCGTCGGCCGCATTCATCGAGCGCGGATTAATTTCGTCGTCAGCGACGCAGCTTTCAAGGAGTCGTTTCGCTTAACCAAATCCCAAGTATGTTAAGTTATAGAAATACGGAAGACTTGATGAAAGATGAAATCGGATCGGAATAAAACGCTCGGAACTACCAGCGATAAACTGTTAACAGTGTTATTGGAGTTTTACTCTTCAGAACACTCTTCGTTTAAAGTGGAATTGCAGAATGGCAGCACGAAGTCTTTAGGAACGGAAAGTTCTCCTACTTTTCATAATTCGCAAAGTGAAGAGTACAAATGAAGACTTGCAAAGTAAAAAGTTGAAGAGTCTTTAGGAATGGGCCCCTGGTTCCCTCGCTTTCATATTAGTAACTGATCAAATGGATAATATTCAAATCTCAGTAATAAATATCATTGAATAACTTGAGGATTTTTTAGTTAACAACACGCTTGTCTTGGAGAAGAAGAGGTTTAAACTGCTTTGTTTGGTGGGGAGTTTGGTGGGTTCAGAGGAAGGGATAGTCAACAACAGGTGTCTGCGTCTTGCCCTACTGATCTCGTCCCTGACCTATGGCCCACGACCGCCTTGCGGGATGCCCTAACCGCAAACTCTCGCAGCTCGATGGGAATTGATTTTTGTATATCAGTAAGATTAGTAAGAGTGCGACTGAATGTTACATTGATTTGACGACTAGTGAAATACTTTTCCTTTGACACAAAATCAGGAGGAATTAGGGATTTCATAGTAGTTGGTGTATGAGGTCATCAAATGGCTAGTACGGATTTGGCGTTGAGCACCGAGCGGATCCGCGCCGAACGGATCTTTCAGTTGAACGTATCCGAACTGAACAGACGACCAAAGAGTTGAAGTTCTCACTGAACGGGCGATCCTAACCTCTTTTCACAACTCTCAGTCCCTCCGTTCATCAACCCCTCCCTTAGCCCCTCTACGTTCGTATCGTTCTTCCCTTCCCCCCTTACCGTATTCATCGTTCTTCCGTCCCCCGCTCATAGGTTTCCTCCCTTAGTTCGTGCATACTATGTACTACGTAGTGCATAGTAACAAAAATGTTTCGAAAGAAGTGCGGTGTGGTTTCATTTCGATGCTGTGGATGGAGGAGCCACGGTAAAAACCGATATTGTGGAGTTGAAATCAGCACTGAAAACCCCAATACTTGTATAACACTATGCAGGTAGGTAGGAATTTCCAATGCATAGGTAATGATTTTTCCATTGTGTACTTACCTACCATCCTAGTCTGAAGCTTTTCTAATCTTAATGAAGGTATTTCAAAATTCTTCGTATTTTCGTTCGTCTCCAGAGCAGACTCTGCAAAATATGACATGATTTTGTTACTAAAATAATTAAAAAATGTATATTGAGCTAAGTATGTGTATGTATAACTATTCTTTTCCGATTTCCCTTTTCGTGATTTTTAGAGCGGGATAATTAGAGGGATTCGGTTGAACGGGTGAACGTGTCCCAAAAGGACGCATCCCAGAAGTGAATGAACTGGTTGGATGCAACTCCTGAAATTGAACGTATCTAGCACCCAACCTGTACTGTCTAGTTCGGGTCAGGTCTCATGTTTCTCGGTTACCATGTGAATATATAATCAAATCGGAGCTATCGTATTTCTTTTTAAAATATATTATGTTGAATTGAGGCTTTCATTCATTTCTAGCCCCCGCTATTGCGGCCATGATGGAGGCGGAGGGGTTCATAGGTCTTTCCCTTATCTATGACGAAATTACCTTTAATTCGCTGTGACTAACCGGAATTAGTGACCCTGGAAAGCCCTATTCAACACTCCGTAATACCCAACAATCTTTTCTTCTCACCTTTATTTCTCGAGGTGGGAAAAAAAAATTCTCGAATTGATTTATTGTTCGGGGACCCTCTAATTTTTTGTGTATTCCCTAAATGAATCGTGGAGCAGGAGGGCAGTGAGGATGAGAAAGGAAGACGTCTGCCTTCTAATAGCCGGATGTCACCTGTTAAAGCGTGACCGCCCGGAAGTTGGTGATCGTAATTAAATTAGATCCCTTCAGATCGGCGGCCTGTCAAGTCGAGGCTCGCACTTCCCTCGTATCCGCCGTCTTCTTGGTGTTGTCGTCCTCGTGAGGAAATAACAGACGGCGCTTGTCAATTAGCCGAGTGTGACCAAGGGCAATGGAAACCGTTGCGTTGACCTGCCTCTCCATGTCTGCTTTACTTGAGCTGTCCATAGGGCTGTACAGGGTATCCCAGAAACGTCCCGTTCCCCAGCGTTATTAGCGAGTTCTCTATAGAAAATACATACACTATTACAGTGGGGTCCAAAATTGAAGTACTTACACATCCGCCTAAGAGGATTCTGAATCCTATCAAAGATTTTATCAAAAACTGGTTCGTACTCTGTACGGTGGCAGAAGAACATGAACATGCTATTGCTCGCTGGAGGCTGATGTGATTCCTGATAAAATCAGAGCCTCAATTTTCGTCTCAGCACGGCAGGGTAGCCGCCGGTCTCTTCACGCAAAAACCGGTTGACCCGAAGAAACACTTCAAAATGCCCAGCATCGTAGGATAAATAGGAAAGAAATTAGCCTCAGGGCCGATTAGTGCTATACTTCCGTCTCGGGGAGGAAGGCCGAAGGCTACGATCGGCTCCTTTCGTGCGCACTCGGTAACGGTCGGCGGGCTTGCACTTCAGGGCTGTGTACCATTGTGGCCAGATCTACGGATTTGTCATTTTATACGCATTCTTAGAGGCATCTACAGATTTTTCGGTATCTTGGGCAAATCCACGGATATTTTCTCGCGTCTCTACTGCTGTATGATTACGGGAGTGCTGTAATTGGTGTAAACTCGCAAATGGTTAAAAAATCGATTTTATTTTGCGTTGTGAACATAACTTATTCATATATTTCTTAATCTAACTCGGAGAACTTGAATTCGGAAGCTTTTGGAGGAAAAACAGCTTATCTCAACGATAAGCAAAGCTTAATAAGTCTTTTTTCCCCTCACTTTTAGCGTAAAGAAAAAATAACTTATGTATACTGATTAAAACTAAACGGTTTGACTGGTTTTCTAGATTTTCCACTCCAGGCCAAGTGGTTTTTCTTTTGAACTACCACTAACCCAATTCGACATCAATTTTTTAAATGGGGTTTTTCATTAAAAAATAAAGATAGATAAATTAAAAACATTCAGATCTCTTTGAAATGTTAGTTTGAAGTCCGTTTTCAAATATAAGCGTTATGTTTTGAATGAGGGCAATTAAAAGTAGAAACGCGGCAAAAAAGTACGTAGGTATCAGGTATATTGACGTATTGGCTGTTGGCCGAAGAAGGAGCGACGGCTCGGAGACGAAGGCTCTCAGTGCTGCCAACAACCCAATATTGGAAATGGCAATTAACTTTGTGGCAGTCTTCAAGAACCTGTACCGTGACCTTTCTCTGGGTTTGATTTTGAGGATTTTTTAGATTTATTCATATATTTGCGGTGCCATCCATCCATCCATTGCGGTTCTGTACATCGTTTAAAGGAGTGGTTCCCAACCTTTTTTCATTCGTGCCCCCCCTTACTCGGTTTGAAACCTACCATGCCCCCACCCCGTTGTCATGTAGATATGAAAAGACGAAAGGGTATGGGAAGAAGAAATTGCAGTAATAATAATAATTATATTAATTAATGCTATCGTTAGCAGGTACCTACAATTAAAATGGTAGGAAAATAGAAAACAATGCTATTATAGTTTTTTTAAGTACCTATTCAATGCGATGACTGATACTGCTTCTCCCTGGACAAGTTGGTAATGTTTGGTTGTATGGTTGAGAGGCAGCATCTCAAGCCTGTCAAGTCTGTCTCCAGACGGTTTCGGTGCTTTTTTTTCAGAAGTGCCAAACTAGAAAAACCAGATTCACATAGGAACGTTGATGCGAACTGCAACAGCACTTTTAGGGCTTTAGTTGAGACGTTTGGATACATAGGCTGATATTTCACCCAAAACTCGTCAACAGAGCCGTTGCTGAACTCACTCCTAGCAAATGTATTATTCTTCAGTTCGAGGGCTTGTTCTTGCAGTCTCTCAGGTAATGTGTCCATGTCAACAGAAAATGGACTTACTGTGAGTTTACATTGCCAGCTTTGGCTTGAAAAATCTGGAAAATATTGCAGGAACTCGTTGTGCAGCTGGTCAGGATGTGTAATCACAGTCTCTATCAGTCCAGTAGGAATAACTTCATTTTCTTGGGAAGACAGTATTTCATTGAGCCGATGGAAGGAAGAAAAAATCGTAGTCGCTTGGTTCAGGTCATTGGGAACGAAATTGAGGACAGTCAATAGTCAAACTTCAGAAACACTATGATGCAGTTTCGCTTCCACGAAAGCTGAGGAAACACTGAGGAAAGTTAGGGACATAGGGACTGAGCTTGTGAGTTGTGAGCTTTGATACCTTATGAATAACAGCACCTGATCGAATAATAAAAATAAACAAAACAAAAGAAGAAGAAAAAGCGTGCAAAATATTAGCACAGCAGTATGGGGTCAGAAGTAGAAGCGATATCAGAAGTCTAAGGGTGAAGGCGACTAGGTAGGTAATTACCACATGTTTTTTTGACAGCTGCTTATTTATTGCATTTTTCCTGTTTCAGCGACTGCATTGACAAACTCGGGTAGGTGCACGTTCGTACATAGGAAGACGTAACTTTTTTCCACACAGTACATTTTAGCGAATTTTCGAAGAAAAGGAAGCTATTGTTCTCGGTCCAAAATTTTTAAAACTTGAATTTCCGAAAGATTTTTAAACCAAAATCCGTTTCAGACCATCCTGAATTCACTGCCGAAAGACACCAAAAATTATATGTATATAGGTATATATATATATTTATATATTTATATATGTATGTGTCATTCCAGACGATAACTCTAGAAAGAATTGAGCTAAAAAGTTCAAATTTGCACGAAAAATCTGTCTTGGCAATCGACAGGCTAAGTTCGTAGATGGGCAGAATCGGGTCACTCTAAGGGGGAGTTTTGGGGAGTTTTATGGGGGAAAAATTACCCATAAATTCCCAAAATGAAAAAGTCTGACAAGTGACACCTCATTTTAAAGGTTTTTGTACGCTGAACACGATGGTGAAATCAGAATTGCGATATCTCATTCCGTTCTCAAACTAGAGCACTTTGAAGATGAAGGAACGTGGTTATTTCTTGAGATGTTCTTCCTGGTTCGTCTGCTCTAATCTGATAACGGAATGGGATATCGCAATTCTGACTTCACCATCGTGTTCAGCGTTGGAAAATCTACAAACCGAGGTGTTACTCGGCAAAAAATGGAACAAAAAATTTGTTACGTAGGTATGCCCATATTTGATGCATACTGAATTAACCGAATAGCGTCATACTTGAATACCTATAATTACCCAATAAGTTTAAGATGCCCATATTTGAATGGGATATCCCAAAAATCACATTTTATATAAAATCAGTTATTTCTTCGAAAATTCGCTCTTATAGCCATGCTGCATGACTGTGGTTTTTTTTCATCCATGCTAACGCCCCCCCTGGACACCCTTCACGCCCCCCCAGGTTGGGAACCACCGGCTTAAAGGGATGCGCCAGCCCTCGAAACGGGATTTGCGTTGAACTACTCGGCAATTTACCTGATACGTCATCTCTAGCGGGAACTCAGAAATTCAAATTTCACACTCGTTTTCTGCCTAGACTTTACGAAATGATAACTTCCGTTATTGAGCAGAATTTGGCCAAAACAAGGAGAATTTGTAATCCAAGAAAATGTCTCATTCTGTGATTCATGTGAAGGAAAAGGAGTTCGAGTTTAGTATCTAAACCATAAGCCAGAACATAATTTTTGGGCAAAAAACCTTAGTGCGATTAATCGATTTAAATTCGACGTTTTTGTGAAACATTTTATTGGTGGGTGCATCATTATGGCCAGTAAGTTCCATCTCCAGAAAATCAGGACTCTGACACCAAACTGAGTCGAAAAAGGCGGTGGTCTGTATTTAATTTTCTATGAGGTCTAGGTGGTCTTCTTTAATTTTCTATTTCTACCTATAAGTATTGGTATCTACTAAAAAGTATGTTTTTTGGTTCAAAAATCTCCAAAAATCTGTCAAAGCCTAATTTCTGATAGTCTATCATCATGGTCATCTAAATTGTTTAGGGCAATGGAAATTGTTACGATTATTGATTGAGTAGATGTTATATTGTTTGGACCAATATTAATTTTTCGGTAAGATCTTCAGTTTGGTTGATACGATTCTAGTTTGAATGGAAAACTATGAATTACAATCTGATGTAGTACATAACTATAAATACGGATTTATATTTACTACTTGCATCATCCGTGCGAATTTTTGATTGAAGAATTACTTACAGGGGAGTTACAGAATTACTCACATCAGTTGAAATTCGAAACTCAACACGAATTGACATATTTCGGAGGAGGGTGCGGAGCTACAGAAAAGACGAAAGTTGGATGAACGGGGGAAAACAAAAGGGTTCGGACGCGGTGGTGGGGGAGACAAGAGATGGTGAGGCGAAACGGGATTCAGAATTTAATTCCAGGACCTCGCGAAGTGGGGGCATTTACAGGCCCTTCTTTATTCATTAATTCCCTTAGGAAATGAGATATATATCACTCCGATAACAAGTTAATTAATGCCATGTTTCACGTGGCTAGCCCTTTATCTAAATTGCTGTTCGAATTAATAAAGACCCCCTCGACGCTTTGCCCGGGCGTTGCTCCCCCCATCCTCCCATCAACCTACGAAAGCCCATTTCCCGGCCCCCCCATTTCCCTTCCTGGGGCCCCAAAGTCTTTTCCATTTCCAGTTATTGCATCTACACACTTCGCCAAAGCCTCGAGATCTTTTACAAATATAACTCGCCGAGGGGCCGGTAATAAGTTTTTAATCTGGTCACGACCTAATTAGCTGGTTCTATATAGGACGAGATAGCTGTTGAGTATATGTGCTTCCTAATGAAATCTTGAACCTCTCTTTTGATGTATTAAAACGGCTTCTCCGAGTCTTAATTAAGCAACCCGGTTTAATTTCTTGTTAATGACTAGGAAATGAACGTTGGATGGTAATTAAAAATAGTTTCGTTTTTCATATGGCTGTATCAGTTGGAATTGGCCGAAGAAAGCTAGAAATGCACATTTTTTTTTTTAAATTTCTAATCATGAAAAGAATGTATCAAGTCGAGTAGGTACTGTGGATACTGCCAACCACTTACATTATTTGATCCTGGTGTTTCTTGTTATACTGTTTCATAAAACTGGTTTTTTAAATGGACAATTATAATACTTGAATGCAGACTTGGAGGACCTAAATGCAGTGACATTGTACCTAAATGCAGTGATATACTAAACAATAGGGGATTTCGTCAGTTTGAGGTTCCATCCGTCCATTTCGATTCTGTACATAGTTTAAACGGATACCTTGAAGGGATACCCAAAATATCTATTTGTAATGGCGAACAAAGTTATGAGTTCGAAGATGAGACATTTTGAAATATGTACAACAAAAAAATTTAAGTTTACTTGGATCAACAATAGCTAAAAATCACCGAAAACATACATATAAAACATATAAAATTACCAATAGCGGTATGGAATAATTTATAATTCTTTACCACTTTATTCCAGAAAGAAAAGAAAAATTCGGTACCTAACAAAAAATGTCTACATCTTTTTTATTAAAAGAAAAAAAAAACTGGTGGGTCAAAACTAGTTGCAACTCTTTAAAAATTCCTAAAAACTCCCAACATTTATATAAAATCACCAAATGTGTGGTAAGGAATGTTGAATGAAGACAAAAGAAAATTTCACGAGAAACAAAGTTTCTTCCCGCAAAATATCTAGTAATTTGAGTTTGGGGCAATTGATATATAAATTTACCGAAATTGGTATACAACGGAGATTTAAAATGGCGGACGGACAGATTTTTTTTTTTAAATTCCATTTTTTGATTTTACTGTCTTGAAACTGAAACCATCAAGTTTTGAGGGGCGGTTAAACAATTTTGTTTTTTCATGCTCGATTCCAGAGGTTCATTATTGAAAATAATATCCAAAATCTGCATTAGTAGTCAAATATCATCTGTCTAAATAAAAAAGGGGTCATATCCAGATTCGGGAGGTTAAAAATCGTCAAAAATGCACTAATTTTTTAAATGTTCACATTTTTTCATGCTGCGCGACCGGAACTTTTTTTGTAAATTGCTTTTCGGCGTGGTTTAGTGGCGTCCAGCTTGAAATTCTGGTTGTCCCCTCTTCACATCAGCTAGTCTAATAATGCTAAGGGGTTTGGGAGTTGGTACTCGAGATCTCACTCCAAGAATTTCACAGTGAAATAGCCAACGGCCACTGGTCTCCGACGTCACTGCATTTATCCCACGAGTTCTTGGTTATCGTTTCAATAAATATTGGCGATGACAGTTGGCAGAGAGCGAGCGGCGGTGGAAGGGTCACCAATCAAACGACAGTTTTCTTGGCGCTGCCCCAAAACACCATAATAATTATTGGTGGGAACTCGCCCCCAATCCGACACACGCAACTCCTCACCTTAGCTATTTTAAAAACTGTGTCGGCTCGATAGCCCGAAGAATTGTCTTATAGCAAACTTTCAGAGGAAAATAATATTGGTACGTCATCGCGGTGGGTCCAAATTTCAAGTACTTTTTTGAATTTTTTGGACGTTTTTTCCATAGGAGTCCATGTAGGAGCTACACCCCAACTACCAACCGAATATGAGCAACCTCGGGCCATAAAAGCGTTTGCGCATGCGCTAGCCGTACCTACCAATGTTCCGATCGTTCTCTTATTTATGGGGGGCCATCTGGGGCCTAACCCGCAAAATTCCGGTAAAATCGGATTCGATTGAGGAAATTATGCTCATGGCAAGGATTTGCGGACACTCGGTCACCGAACCTAATTTATTCAGGCCTAGCAACAAAATCCAAAATAACCATCATTCTTCATATGAAATGATCGTCTGGGAACATCCGACTTGATTTCATACAGCCATTTATGATTACGATGTTATAATCAGGTGTTCCCAAGCAATGATATCTGAACTGGATTTTTACCGTATGATTCACACCGATGTTGACAAAGCTTTTCGTTTCTAACTTCAGGGCCTTACTGTGAACGAACGGCTGGGCGTACAACCTCCCCGGTGGTCTAAAAAATCGGCAAGAGCAAAATCAATACGTAAACGTAAAAAACAAACCCTATTTCATTAATTTTGGTCCATGGTAACTAAGGAAAGTGCGAAGTACGGCGGACGGACAGACATTCGGGGTTTATTATTCTCTGAATAAATACACCTATGTATTTTTTCGGATTTTTTTTGCGAACATCCCCTCAAAATTTTTTTTTTTACGTTTCAAGGTGAGTTGTAGGTTCCAAACATGCAATGTCCGTCCGCCTTATCATCGGTATCTATCTTAATTTTCGGTCTAAAAAAATCTTTCTATCGCACACAGGCTCCATTTGGGCCCTAGTTATGTCCCGAAATTTTGCAGCCCGATCGGAATATACCCAGGGGTGTTATGGTTGAAAAATGTTCGCAAAATCAGGAATTTTTGAAGTTTAGTGAACTTGGGCTTGTGAGGTATATATGAGTGAGGTATATATTGAGGTTGTAACCAAGTTTTAACTCTAAAAATTCAATGTTTATCGTCAAAAACCCATGACATGGCTGTGATCACCAGAAATTTGTATAATAACACATGAGGTAGTATCAGCAGGTGAATCAAGACAATTAAATGACAATCCACTGATAGAGAAAATAATTCGTCAGGAGTAGTAACCTTATATTCGAGTTTAAAACCTTCAGATTAGCTTTGTGGGTCCCTGGGAAACGAGTGATACTACTTGAAGTGTTATTATAAAAATGTATGGTGATTTCAGACAATTTCCCAGGTTTTTGATTAATAAAAAATGAATTTCGGGAGCTTAACCTTCCTTACAACCTCAATTCTTCACTCCTCGGTCAAAATCAACTTAATATTCGGTCTTCTCGCCCTAAAAAACATGGAAAACGATACCTCACAAGCTCATGTTCACTAAAACCCCAAAAATCCCTCGAAAACCCCTATTTTTACACCCACTTTTCTCCCTCAATACCCCCGGATGTATTCCGATCGGGCTGCCGAGCTTCGGAGCGCAACTAGGACCCAATTGGGGACCCAAAGTGAGTGAGGAAAAACGACGATTTTCGACCAAAATTTAACGTAAATATAAGTTTGATACTTCGTTAGAACCTCAATTTTCCAGTATTTGGCCAAAATCGACTTATATTCGGTCTTCTCGTCCCAAAAAACATGGAAAACAATACCTCAAAAGCTCGTGTTACTAAAACACAAAAAGTACCTATTTTTACCATTATTCACTCATAACACCCCTGGGTATATTCCGATTGGGCTGCAAAGTTTCGGGACTCATCTAGTGCCCAAATGGTGCGAAAGGACTAATTTTTAGACCGAAAATGAAACCGGTATACGGCGTACGGCGGGCGGACATGGTATTTTCTGAATCTATGCACCTTGAAACGTAAAAGAACAAATTTTGAGGGGTAGTCACAAAAATGTTTTGCTGAGCGAATACATAGGTACGTATTATTCCCAGAATAATAAACCAAGATGGGTGTAAAAATAGGGGGTTTCGAGGGATTTTTGGGGTTTTAGTGAACATGATCTTCTGATGTATCGTTTTTCATGTTTTTTAGGGCTAGAATACCGAATATGAAGTTGATTTTGACCAAAGAGTGAAGAAGTGAGGTTGTAACGAAAGTTCAGCTCCCAAAATTCATTTTTCATGAGTCAAAAACCTGGGAAAATGTCTGAAATCACCATAAATTTGTGTGATAACACTAGATGTAGTATTAGCAGGTGATTTAAATTGACCTCGAACTGGGAATTTGTTGAGACTACCCGTAGCATTGTACAGCAATGTCCAGCCGTTCGTTTGCGCCGAAAAGCTTCGTCAACATGATCGTGAATGAAACGGTATACGTCGAGCCCAGATATCATTGCTAGGGAGCACCTGATTATAATCGCAGATTATCAAATTATTCCATTTGAAGAATGACGGCTGTTTTGGATTTTGTTGATAGGTACTTTTGTAACTTGAACAAATGGTATACTTCATGAATAACAACACATAATTAGTGATTAATAATTGAATCCCTCGCGTTTTTGTGAAAGTTTAATTCCTGGGCCGGCTCCAGTACTCCATTTAGGGCTTTCCTGGAGGGGAGCTCGAGGGTAGGTTTTCACCACAGGAAGCAGTGATCTTGAAGAAGGGGCAGCTATACAGGTAAATAATAAACCGTAATGATTTGCAGCGTTTTTTATGAGTTAAAAACCAGGGAATTGTCTGAAATCACCATACATTTGTATGATAACACTAGAAGTAGTATCAACAGGTGAAACAAGACAATTAAATTGCACTGTCAATGATCAAAGATAATTTGTCAAAAGTAGACGCCTAACGCGAGTTACTTTTGGGGCCAGAATTGGTGGAAACCTTTAAAAATTCCTAGTTGTAATTTATTGTTGATTTCACTTGCAATGATTATTGCACATGAAAGAAACGATAAATTAACAGCCAAAATTTCTGCAGGTATGTCCAATAGAATAATAAACCCAGGTGACAAAGACTTTGCTGCGTGTTAAACGAAAACAAAAATTCTGATTCCTGGTCGAGGCAACGATGAAATCCCGTTTTGGTCACTTCCCGAAATAGTACCACAGCTAGACGAAACATTCCGCGTTTCGGTAGTAAATCCTGCACATTGGTAACACTGATTGGTGGAGGAGCTCGCAAAGCCGTTCACCTGGTGGACCCCCCCCCCCCCCCCCCCCCCCGACGGATCCCTCACCTGGCAGGCCTGGATTCCTGGAGGAATGAGGATGATGTGTGTGTGTGTGTGTCTGTGTGAGGGTGTCCGTGGACATGGGGGTCAAAGATTGTTGGTGGGATGGGTGGTGGGGAGGTGTCCCAAAGTGGGAACAATGGAGGGGAGAGGATAAAAGCCCACCCGTACCTTTCGCTGAGCAATTAAACAAGTCGAATAGAAGTCGGCCCAACATTTCCAAAGGTGAGAACATTGTGGGTGGAAGGAGCCAGTGGTGTGCCGGCGGTGGTGGGGGGGGGGGGGGGGTCCTCCCAGGTGTAAATTGTCCCTTATTCAGGTAGAGAGGAAGAAGGGCCTTCGAGCATCACCGCCCGACACTGCACAGGCGGTGGTGCTTCATGTGATGGTGGTGTGCGGGGGACAATCGAAAAGGACAGCGGTGTGAAGCGATAAGTGGGGGTGTCTGACTATCAAGACCGTTTCCGCCTTATCTAAACAAGGACATAATTTCTTCTCCCTCACTAAATCCGACTCATCACTATCGATTGCCTCCCTGTCGCATCGAAACCTACGGCCAGGTGGTCCGTATGGGAAGACCCTGTGAGTAATACGAGAAATGAAAGTCAGTCCTACACCGCTGGCGTGACGATGTCACAACAAACTCATATGAGTGATTTAACCCTTAAGAGGATGCACAAGTTTTTCCACCCTAAAATTCCAATTATTTTAAATTTGGTTTTTTGGTTTATTATTCTGTAAATAATACTACACCTGTGTATTCGCTCAAGAAAAACATTTTTGGAACACCCTCAAAATTTTAGGTTTATTATTCTGTGAATAGCACTTGCACAGAATTTTTTCTTCTACGTTTCAAGGGGCGTTAAAGTTCAAGAACTATTTAAAACCATTGAAAATATCGAGATAACGGCGTCTTGGAAACTTCAACTCCTATTTTTCACCCCTTAGAGATGACCGACATTAACGCCGAGGTTCGAGGACCAACTAGACCCCAAATGGGACCTATAAGCCGAATTTCGTCAATTTTAGTTCATGGTAACTCAAAATATCCGGGTATTGCATAAATATCCGGATTCTGCATTCCTTGAAAAAAATTTCTGTCTTTCCGCCGTACGCCGTACTGGCCACTTTTCTTAGTTACCATAAAAAAAAAAAATTGATGAAATTCGGGTTATAGGTTCCGTTCGGGGTCTAGTTGGTCCTCGAAGCTCGGCGTTACTGTCAGTCATCTCTAAGGGGTGAAAAATTGGGGTTGAAATTTTCAGAACGCCGTATCTGGAAAACTTTCAATGAAAGGGTAGGGTATGGTTTTTTTAAACGTTTTTAAATTGATCTTGAACTAAATAATTTTTTGAGACCACCCGGAGCATTGTGCAGCCAGCCGTTCGTTTGCACTGAAAAGCTTCGTCAACATGATCGTGAATCAAACGGTATAAATCCGGCCCAGATATCGTTTCTAGGGAGCACCTGATTGTAATCACGGGTGGCTTTATAAAGTCGAGTTGGTTGTTCTGTGATATTATTTCATTTGAAAAATGATGGCTTTTTTGGATTTTGTTGATAGGTAGTTTTGCAACTAGAACAAACTTTATGCTTCATGAATAACAGCAAATAATTAATTATTGAGTTATTGAATCCCTCGCTGTTTTGTGAAACTGTAATTCCCGGGCCGGTTCCGGCACGTGATTTAGGGCTTTCCTTGGGGGAGGATAGGTATTGACCACAGAAAACAGTGATCTGCGCAGAAGAGGCGTCTATGCAGGTGAATAATAAACCGTTGCGTAATAATTTGCAGCGCTTTATTTTGGTTAGCAGTTGTTCTTAATTTCACATTGTTACCCAATAATGGTCAGTAATGACGGTTTCCTGATTTCTCATGCGTGTTGTGGAGTTGCAATAGCTGGTAGGTAGTAGTTACTTGAAACATATAAAATTTGTTCATAACTCCAAAAATACCCCTACGTTACGGAATTTCGTCGATATGGTCATGTTGCATGGCTGGAACTCTAGTTTTCTCGTTTTTCAGCCACGCGATGGCATCCGTTGCCACATAAGCTGCTGAGTTTTGATTGAGTTACCAACTAAAGTGCCGTATTAAAAATAATATAAAACTCTGTCCTTCTCGTGTAATTAACGCCACAAGGGAAAAAGCATCTGAGTTGCTAAACAACGGTGTGATATTAACTAAAACTTCCCCGCCTAATTGAAGCAAATCCGCTATTTGGCTGAAAGATCCCCCCACCCACGAAAGCCTCGGCGTCGCTCGGAATAAAAGAGATCTAATGGAAAACTGCTGTTATTCATGGAAAATGCTCCAAATTAATTGGCACCCGAGCACTCCTTTTTTCACAAGAGCTTTAATGCACCCCGGAGTTCTAAGTGATTCATGTCTTCCATTACACATGGGAGTCACAAATGGATGGATTATGTATGGGAAGCCTGGTAATGACAGCCTTAGCCTTTTCCGCTACTTCATTTATCACCGAGCACTTTGCTTCTTGATTTTCGAGAAGTTAGTACTTGATGTTAAAAACGACTTCTTTTCTCTTTTTGTCCTCTTCGCCTTATTTGTGCTCTCATGTATTCAACAGAAAGGTTGGTATACACTTGGACCCCCACGTGTCCGCTGAGTTACTGCACAGTCCCATATCTCTGTTGAAAAATGCTGCAAATTCTGCCGTAGAAAGGTTTGTTATTTGCTGTACGGATAACCTTTTTGTCTTCGTCACTGTTCTTACGTAATAGAGTATTCCAGTCTTCGTCACTGTTCTTACCTAGTAGGGTATTGCAGTCATTTTTTCTAAAACAAATTTTACCAATGTACGATTGTATTGCTTGGGGTTGACAAAAAGTGGGTCTGCTTGTCGAGAAAATGTTAGCATAAAATCAGAGAGCCAAATAGAAACTGGGAGTTTGAAAAAGGGCGTAAGGGGGGGGGGGGGATATGTAAAGATTGATAAGTCACTACCTCCTCATGTTTCACAAAAACGCACAGAGTATCGGGGACAAATGAAAACGGAATAAACAAGAATGAGATGGAACAATAGCTGAAGTTTCCTCTAAGTGGGGTCGTCCACTGGCAGCGTACTCGAGCGGCGCGGCGCTTTGCGCTACACAAGCGGCAACGAGCGACACGCGGTACAGATCCAACTACATTGAGTTAGGTATATGTGGTATCGTCCACTGGAAGCGTGTTCGAGCGGGCGGCTACGGGCGTACACGAGCGGCAACGAGCTACAAGCGGCCGATCCAAAAAGAGTTGGATCTGCCGCTCGTAGCAGCTCGTGCAGCTCGTTCATTTCTATTGTTTTGGTAGGAATCCCTACGAGTTTTGGTACGAATTCCACGTAAATAAACATAGCAAACGGACGGTTCATCGGAACACTTACCTACCTTTGTCCTTTGTACCATATCACTCGTATCCCTGGTCATTTCGAGTCAGTTCACGCAAAAGCCCCGTTCTGAGTAGGTGAAAATTCCCCTCTACGCAGAAAATGGACCATAACGCCGACAAATTAATTAGTGCCATTCATTCTCATACGCCTCTGTGGGATATGAGAGACAAGAGGTACCATTCAAGCCAACCAACTTTTCAACTTCAATTTCAACCAACATGTTTGTGATGAATTTAAAATTCTCATCACGGTGGCGTGGAAGGAAGGTGAGTGAGTGAATTTAGGGAAAGGAGAGAGAAGGAGGAAAAGTCGCAGGCGGCTGTAGTCAACCGAACATCTACGACTTTTGGAGGAGAGAGAGGTGGTGTGGAAGGAAGGTGAGGAAAAGTCGCAGGCGGCTGTAATCAACCGAGCATCTACGACTTTGGAGGAGAGAGAGGTGGATGAGGGAATTTCACCTAGGCGGCTGTAGTCAACCGTTCATCTAGGTGAAGGAGAGGAAAGGAGAGGTCCCTTGTCTAGGCGGCTGTATTCAACCGATCATCTAGACAAGGAGGAGGAGGAGAGAGGAGAGAGGAGGTGAAATTCCCAGGCGGCTGTATTCAACCGATCATCTGGGAGGTAAGGTAAGAGAGAGAAGAGAGAGCTGGTTAGAGGAAGTGTCGAATGAAGCTTGAGCGCCAGGATCCGGGGTTATATAGTACTTGGGGGCCTCTCCCTCCAGCTCCTTGCTGGGAGCTGGTAGTGGGGCCCCAGGTTGAGTAACCCTGGGTTCTGTCGCCTGTCCCCACTCATGTCTTTATTTACGGAGCTTTTAGTTTGGCGTTTGAATATTGGTGAGAACTTAATATGATAGGAGTGTTCCCGGGAGGGACTCACGACAGAGGTCCCCCCAGTTTGAACCAAGATTGGTGCTGAAGGCGCAAGATGACAGGAGCTGAGGGCTACGGCAAACAAGAGGTGGTCGCTGAAGGCGCAAAATGACAGGAGCTGAGGGCTACGGCAAACAAGAGGAGGCGCGGAAGGCGCAAAGAGACAGGGGCTGAGGGCCGATGCAAACAGAGGTTGAGCTGAAGGCGGTGCTTAAAACTAGTAGTAACATGGTAGATGGTAAGTAACATAGTAGATAAGTAGTAACATGTTAGATGATAAGTGAGTAGGTAGAACATAAGGCAGGTAACATGGTAGTAGACGATAAGTAAGTAGATGATGATAAGTAAGTAACATAGTAGATGATAAGTAGTAACATAAGGTAGAATAAGTAGGATGAGAAGGCGAGAGTATGTACAGTGCAGTGGTCATGATCCCTAAACATTGGCGTTTAGGGAAGTGATCGGCAAGGGCGAGATGAGGGAGACGAACAATATTTACAATGAGATGGAGTATGTACAGAGGATGAATGAGTAGTTACAGATGACGGGTGAGTATTTACAGTATTTACAGATGAATTAGTATATACAGATAGTACAGAGGTATGTACACACATTTGGTCACTTTGTGGGAGGCGGTTGCGAGGGTCCGCCGGTTCCTGGGTGTGGTGTGGCGAGTGGTTGTGTGTGTGTGTGTGTGAGTATAGTGTGTTGGGGGCAGTCGCCGGCGGCCGACGCGTTGAGGTGGCCACGGAGGGGCCTCGAGTTCCGGTACAGTGCGAGTGGGTTGATAAGACACCAGCGCTGTCCCGGAATCTCAAGGCCCCGCCGTGATTTCTCATAGCGGGGCGGGGGACTTGGCCGCCGGGACGAGGGGGGCGTGGGGGCGCTCCCTCCGTCCGTTCCGTCGCCCGGGCCGTTTCGTCCCGGCGGGAACTATTGGGGATATCCCCGACGATGGAGGGGAGGGAGGGGGATCGAAGATGGAAAATTGGGGGGGAATTAAAACGGGGGGCTCCGAAATTGGCGGTTGGGCGGGGGGTGTTGGGTTTTTGGATGGTATGGGGGGTTTGTGAAGCTGAATGGTTGAAATTTGAACAGGGGGGGCTGAAATTTGGACAGGGGGGGCTGAAATTTGAACGGGAGGAGGGGGAGGCATGAGTTCCGCAAGGCGGAACTCGTGACGGATGGAATCCATCAGGGGGTCGGTTGGGGTGTAGGGGGGGTGTACCCCCGTGGCTTGTGCTACGCGAAATTCGCGTAGAATTCGCCACTGGGGGTACTTCCATCGTCGGGGCCGGGGAGGTAACCCGGAGATCCGTGGCGGAACAAAATAAAGCGGTGTGGCAGGCCCGGGCGAGGGGGGTAGGGGGGAAAGCGGGTCCGGGACAAAAACGTCCCGGAGAATCGCCGCCATTTCCGGATCCGAGTCGAAATCCGGAAACGACGGAGGTGACGGGTGTTGCGGGAAGAGCTGATGGTGCATCGTGAACGGACGGCGGGAGACTGATAGTGTTAGGTGTTGGGGTTAGCACAGGTGCGGGTTTACACCTGGCTAACGGGACTGTATGTGGTTTGCCGTCAATTAACAGGGTTGCGGTTGTATGTGTTGTGCGAATGACTTGAAAGGGCCCGGCGTAAAGTGGTTGGAAAGTTTTATGGATGCCGGGCTCTTTCAGGTACATGTGTGTTGTGGTGAAAAATCGTTTGGGATAAGTGGTGTCGTTTGTCGGTGTTGTTGAGTGTAGTGGTTCCCTGTTAATTGACGGTGTGTGGTGTGGAGTGAAAATGTCGGCCGGTAAACGTAGCGGGTCTTTAAAGGCGTTTTGTGCGGGGCTAGTTTGGTCTGAAGGACGGGCGGATGTTCGAAGGCTGAGCAAAATGTAGGGGAGGGATTTTGTCCAGGAAGGGGAATTTGTCGATGTAGAAATGGCTTGTTTCAGGACCGAGTGCCACCGCTCTATTTTCCCGTTGGATTGGGGATGGTATGGGGTAGTGTGAATTTTGTGTATGCCGAGGGAACGCAGTAAATCGGAAAAGTGGGCGGACTCGAACTGCCTCCCTTGATCGACCGTGACTGTCCGCGGACAACCGTAACGGCTAACCCATTGAGAAAGGAAAGCCGTTGCGACGGTGTCCGCGGTGATGTTTGAGAGTGGAATGCATTCCACCCAGTTGGTGGCACGGTCGATCATCGTGAGGCAGTATTTTTTCCCCTCGGACGGGGGAAGGGGGCCCACTAAATCCAGATGAACGTGTTCCCACGGCAGGGAGTCGGGAATGGGTTGAGGAGGGACATGCGGGTGGGCCGAGACTTTGAAACGCTGGCACTTCTGGCACCCCAGAACCCAGTTACGAATATCTGTATTCATATGGGGCCAGAAGTACCGCGTCTTGATGAGGTCCCGGCTCGCCCGAATGCCAGGGTGGTGAAGGGAATGGTAGTGGAGGAACAACTGCCTCCTCAACCCCGGTGGGACGTAAGGGCGCGGTGAATCGGCCGTTACGTCGCACCAGAGGTCGAGGGGGGGCAGCTGTTCCAACTTGGATGCGGAAATGAGGTTGGAGAGGGCGGGGTCAGAGGTGGGATCTTGGTGTGATTTGATGGATTGAGGGGAAGGGAATGGCAGCAACTCCGCCACCGGCGCCGGGACAGGGGTGGGTCTGGAGAGTGCGTCCGCCACGCAGTTGTCGGCCCCCGGCAGATATCGAATATCGGACGTAAACTGTCCGATAAACTCGAGCTGCCGGAGGCGACGCGGGGAGGCGGACTTGCGATTTTGAAGGAGGGCGTGGGTCAGGGGCTTATGGTCTGTAATGACAGAGAACTGCCTGCCCTCCACGAAGTCACGAAAGTGTTTTATGGCTTCGTGGATGGCGAGGAGTTCCCTGTCGAAGGTAGAGTAGTTTTTCTGGGTGGGGGATAAGGTTTTAGAAAAGAAGCCAATGGGTTGGGGGGTGGCGCCGGTGTGCTGTTGGAGCACTGCCCCGATGGCCCAATCGGACGCATCGGTAGTGATGGAAAGGGGAGCGTGAGGGTCGGGGTGGGCTAATAGAGCGGCGTCTACTAGGTCCTGTTTGCAAATTTTGAAGGCGGAGGAGAGTTGGGGGGTCCAGGTGATGGGGCGGTTATCATTTTTTTTGGAGGGTTGGGGAATGGCGTGTATGAGTGGTTGTTGATGTTGAGCGGCGTGTTTTATGTGTCTACGGTAAAAATTGAGCATACCCAGGAAGCGGCGGAGCTCGGTGACCGTGCGGGGTTGCGGGAAGTCAATAATCGCGTGGACCTTGTCCGGGAGGGGTGTGATGCCGTCCGAGGATACTTGGTGGCCGAGGCAGCGGACGGAGGGTTGGCCGAGGACACATTTGTCGGTGTTGACTAGGAGGCCTTCGGAGGAAAAGATGTTGAGGACTTGCTGTAGGTGGGCGAGGTGTTCTTCCTGGGTCTTGGAGGCGATCAGTATATCGTCGAGAAAACAAAATACGAAAGGCAGGCCTCGCAAGATACTGTCCATATACCGCTGCCAAGTTTGCGCCGCGTTCCTTAATCCGAAGCCCATCTTCACATACTCAAATAACCCGAACGGGGTAATTATAGCGGTTTTCGGGACGTCGGGGGGGTGGATATTGATGTGATGGAACGCTCGCGAAATATCAAGGGTGGAAAAGATCGTGGCGCCATGGAGATGTGACGAAAAGTCACGCAGGTGGGGGACATTATAGAGGTCCGGCGTGGTTTTTGCGTTGAGCCGCCGGTAGTCCCCGCAGGGGCGGATATCCCCGTTGGGCTTCTGGACGATGTGGAGTGGAGAAGCCCAAGGGGATTTTGAGGGGCGTATGATACCGTCGGCGATGAGTCTGTCGAAATGTTGGCGGGTCTTTGACAACTGAAGGGGATGTAGGCGGCGGGCTTTGGCGGTGATTGGTGGTCCTGTGGTCTCAATATGGTGCTGGACAGTGGAGATGTGTGCAGAGGGGCGGCGCTGGGGACGGTAGTTGAGGAGGAGGCGTTCGAACTGTGTTGGGGGGTGGTTGATAGCGTGAATGAATCCGGGTATGGGTGTTTTGGTGGCGGGGTCGATCAGGCGCGCGTTCCGGACGTCGACCTGGAGACCGAAATAGGCAAGAAAATCGGCCCCCAGGATCGCCTTCTCCACGTCCGCCACGGTAAACTCCCACTCGTACGCGAGCCCGCTCATATGAACAGAGGAGCGGTACGTCCCGTACGAGGGGATGGTGGTACCGTTGGCGGCGTAGAGAAGCTGCCGGTAGCAGCGCGCCTGACGACGGAGGATGTTGTTGGGGAATATCGACAGCGCCGCCCCCGTGTCCACCAGGAAAGGAACATTTGTTTTCCTGCAGCGCAGGAAAAGTCGCTGGTGGGTCGGAAGGGCGTTGTGTTTGATGGCGGAGGCAGGGACGTGTGGTGGAGGGGGCAGGTCCTCCGCGAAGGAGACGCGGGGCGGTCTGTTGCTGGTCCGGAGGGTGGGATTTGTAGCGGCCGGTGGAGTGGTGGCCGGAGGGGGTTGTGCCCTGGAGGCGGGCTTGGCGGGTCCATTCCGAGGTGGGGGAATGGAAGCGGCGGCGTGAGTGGCGGCCGGAGGGTTGGTAGCCCTTGTGGCGGGCGGGGAGGGTCCGTTCCGGGGTGGGGGAACGGCAGCGGCGGCGTGAGTGGCGGCCGGAAGGTTGGTTGCCCTTGTGGCGGGCGGGGAGGTTCCGTTCCGTGGTGGGGGAACGGCAGCGGCGGCGTGAGTGGCGGCCGGGAGGTTGGTAACCCTGGTGGCGGGCTGGGAGGTTCCTTTGCGGTGGTGGTGGGGTGAGGGTTTCGGCGGCGCTGCAGGCGCGGCCGGGAGGTTGGCCGCCGTGGCGGCGGCGTAGGAGGGGTAGCGCGGCCCGGTGGTGGTGGCTGTGTGAATGCGGGCGGGGGGGGTAGGTGCATGGTCCCCCCCGTGTTGGCGAGGAGGGGGGCCCGCCGGATTTACCGGCGGGCGGCTGCGTTTCCCTGCTTAGGGGCGAAGGAGCAGGGGGGTTGGCACTTGCGGGCCTCCCCACCGAAGTTTACGTGATAGAAACAACGGTGGGGGGGGTCCGCAGGGAGGTAGTCGGTTGTAGTGGGGCGGGCTGAGGTGGGTGCGCGCGCAGCTGCCGGGGAGCGTCCTCTGCGTTGGTGGGGAGGGGATGCGTTGCGGCGCTCGGGTGAGCGCTGGCGGCGGCGGTCGGCGGACGAGTCGCGCCGGCGGTCCGCCGAAAGGGGTCGACGTCCGTCGAGGGAGGGTGCCCGGCCGCGGTCCCGGGATTTTGTGCGGTCCCGGAACGGCGGGGGGTGGCGCGGAGTACGCACCTCACCGACGGCGGCCGCAGCGGCCAAATCGTGCACGGTGTCCGCGAGCCGTAGGAGGGGCTCGTCGGGACCGTCGAGATGGCTGGCAAGGGCCATCTGGATGGGGTGGGGAAGGGCACGTAACCAGAACGTGCGTGCGATGTCGGCGGTCATAATTCCTTGCAGCTGGTGTCGCAGCCGTCGGTAGAGGTGGGAGGGCTTCTGGTCGCCGAGGTGTTGAGGTTGGGAGAGGGCGGCTACTCGGGCGATCTTCGACGGCTGGTAGGTGTTGATGAGGCGGCTGCGGAGGTCGTCGTACGCAGCGGCGGCGTCGGGGGAGATATCCGAGGTCTGCAGCAGGATCTCGTAGGGCAGTAGCGAAATGATCCGGGAGTACCGGGTTTTCTGGCTGCGGATGTTGGCGGCCGAAAATGCTGCGTCTACTTGGAAAAACCACAGCGCCGGGTCGTGCGTGTAGAAGGGGGGCAGCGACAGAGGGAACGCAGCGGACGCCGTCATGACGTTGGCGGCGGCTGCGGCCGTAGCGGCGGCGGCGGCGGCGGTGTCCGACGTCGCAGAGGTCGGCGGGGAGAGCGTGGAGAAAGGGTTGTCGGCCAATGCGTCGGATGTCGCAGCGGCGGGTGGCTGCAGTGTGGCTGGTCGCAGGAGCGGCGGCGTCGGTGAGTTCGGGTCCATTTCTGTAACTAAAATTCAAAAATTTGACGTGGTTTTGAATTTCGAAATTCGCAATCGGCGGGAGCGGTGGTGCGTTGAGTTGAGAGGTGAGTGTTGAGGGTTGGGCCAAGAATTGCGAATTTAAACTGACTGGTTAAAATTTTGAATTTAAAATTGGGGACACCGAACTACTTGACTGGGGCGACACATGAGGTGGGAAGGTGGGAAGGAAGAAGGTTGAGTGAACGTCGGGTTCACCACTGTGATGAATTTAAAATTCTCATCACGGTGGCGTGGAAGGAAGGTGAGTGAGTGAATTTAGGGAAAGGAGAGAGAAGGAGGAAAAGTCGCAGGCGGCTGTAGTCAACCGAACATCTACGACTTTTGGAGGAGAGAGAGGTGGTGTGGAAGGAAGGTGAGGAAAAGTCGCAGGCGGCTGTAATCAAC
Organism: Leptopterna dolabrata; assembly: GCA_954871275.1. NCBI lineage: Eukaryota > Metazoa > Arthropoda > Insecta > Hemiptera > Miridae > Leptopterna > Leptopterna dolabrata. The sequence goes on from OX940975.1 coordinate 65,358,862, forward strand.
CGAGCATCTACGACTTTGGAGGAGAGAGAGGTGGATGAGGGAATTTCACCTAGGCGGCTGTAGTCAACCGTTCATCTAGGTGAAGGAGAGGAAAGGAGAGGTCCCTTGTCTAGGCGGCTGTATTCAACCGATCATCTAGACAAGGAGGAGGAGGAGAGAGGAGAGAGGAGGTGAAATTCCCAGGCGGCTGTATTCAACCGATCATCTGGGAGGTAAGGTAAGAGAGAGAAGAGAGAGCTGGTTAGAGGAAGTGTCGAATGAAGCTTGAGCGCCAGGATCCGGGGTTATATAGTACTTGGGGGCCTCTCCCTCCAGCTCCTTGCTGGGAGCTGGTAGTGGGGCCCCAGGTTGAGTAACCCTGGGTTCTGTCGCCTGTCCCCACTCATGTCTTTATTTACGGAGCTTTTAGTTTGGCGTTTGAATATTGGTGAGAACTTAATATGATAGGAGTGTTCCCGGGAGGGACTCACGACAATGTTCTTTGATTTAACATTCGTCTTCGCAAATGGTTGCTACTTTCAAGGAAATAAAATTCCTCTGGGTCCATGACGAATGAAAAGGAAGTTCCTTTTTTTCCTTGAATACACTTGAAAACAAACTGAAGCCCGACGCGCGAAGGCGCTTGCAGTGGACGACCCCTGTCGCTCGTAGCCGCTTGTTAGGTTGCCGCTTGTGTCGCGTGTAGCGCCGCGCCGCGTGAATACGCTTCCAGTGGACGACCACCCTAACGTAACTTGACCACTTTTGAATGATAAAGTAACGTTAGACTGAATGAGCGGAGACCTTGACTGTCCAGATCCCTGTGGATACTATAATGCCTTACCGCTTTTACGCACGCGCGCACAAACACACAAACACACACACACACACACACACGCACAGCCCGGGCATGACGTAGACGTAGGACCCGCGCTTTTTCAACATACGGTACCTTTATTTCGCATTTCCTTCCTTATAGTGAACAATTATCACCTTCTCCGACTCTCAAAATCATTTTCACAATAACTTCAACTAAAATATTCCAAAATTCATCTTATTTTTTGACTCACTGGAATACCCCCATTCTCCATTCAGGTCATTCATGAACCTGGATGACCCATGCCCTGGTGGTGAAACCAACAATTTTTACGAACTAAACCGCTCGCAATGAAATCGTGGAAATCCATTATAAAGAATAAAACCACAGTCATGCAGCATGGCTATAAGAGCGAATTTTCGAAGTTTTCGGCATCTTCCTCCTCCGCCTAAAATTTTCTGAAAATTAATTTTCGGCCTGTTTTCCCAACTTGATACCATACAAAATTGAAACAGGAGTAGTTTTACGCAAAGTAAAATGTGGGGTGGAAGGGGGAGGAGGGGGAAATCAAAAATGTTTTGAATACCAGAAGAGTACCTAGGTATTGGATACGTAACAAATTTTTTGTTCCATTTTTTGCCGAGTAACACCTCGGTTTGTAGATTTTCCAACGCTGAACACGATGGTGAAGTCAGAATTGCGATATCCCATTCCGTTATCAGATTAGAGCAGACGAACCAGGAAGAACATCTCAAGAAATAACCACGTTCCATCATCTTCAAAGTGCTCCAGTTTGAGAATGGAATGAGATATCGCAATTCTGATTTCACCATCGTGTTCAGCGTACAAAAACCTTTAAAATGAGGTGTCACTTGTCAGACTTTTTCATGTTGGGATGTATGGGAATTTATGGGTAATTTCCCCCCCTAAAACTCCCCAAAACTCCCCCTTAGAGTGACCCGATTCTGCCCATCTTCGAACTTAGCCTGTCGATTGCCAAGACAGATTTTTCGTGCAAATTTTAATTGCTATGCAATTTTAACGCCGGGGGTCATGTGAAAAAAATTGGTGGTGTTACCGGTTTCGGTGGTTAAACCATCGTCAGTAATAAACATTAACTGAAGGCATATTGGATTGGATTTGGCTTATAAATAGTTCCAAAAAGTGAAAGGTGGTCAGTTGGGATTGGTTCTGGCGATGAAAGGAGAAGGGGCCGATTCTGATTGGCTATGGAAGTGAATGCCAAAAGTGAAAGGAAGGTAGGGTGGAAGGTGAGTTCCTTCATTTCTGCCAGAAAGAGAGCATCATGGATGTGTTTGAAAATTTTTAAATTATTAAGAGTGACAGGTTGGGTAAATCTTTGAATGGTGTAATTCCTTCAAGTTTGTCTTCATTATTGCGTTCATTTCTGTAACAGCTTGGTACTCCCCCCTCCCCCCACCGTTCCACCCTACCTTCCTTTCGCTTTTTGGCATTCACTTCCACAATGAGTCAGAATCGACCCCCTTCACTTTGTTCCCTTCTCCTTTCATCATCACAACCAATCCCAGTCCGACCACCTTTCACTTTTTGGGACTACCTATTTTATAAGCTCACCTCTCTCCAGCATGCCTTCAGTTATTATTTTTTACTCACGATGGTTTGATCACTGTGTATTTTCCGTGTTTAGTGGAAATAGGCGATCTTTCAGTAACTCCGTTTTTATTCTTTGCCAACGATTTTTCTTGGTAGGTACTGAACGCGAAGTACCTCCATGGTGAATATGTCTCCTGCCAACACACAGAGACTAACTTCTTGCAGAGACTAACAAACGCGATGCGCAAACATGAAATGTTGATTATTTTCTTGTAACACTGTTAAATACGCGGAAAAAAGTCGTAAAGAGCTGAAATTCTGAGGGTATACGCGGGTTGAATCGCAGATAATTCCTTGTCAAAATCATTGAAATCGTACCGTAACTTTCGTCTGCGCATCTCTGATAAGTGTTATGCGGTTTTACATTTTGATTCACACCCATGTTGATGATCCTTTTTCATTTCGATGCAGCGTCTCACTGTGAACTGTGAACGATCCCGTTTTTACAATGCTCCGTGTGGTCTCAGCATGTCCTAAAAATTGAAATTTATTCTTGTTTTTCAAGAAATCGACGCCCTTTCATTGTTATGGCTAGGGCGTCCTCATTTTCCATCCCTTCGAGATGACTGACGGTAACGCGGAGCTTCGAGGTCCAACTGGACATTCATTTCGGTCTATGTTAACATTGCCAAGTCCCTCGTACGACTGCATTATCTGGTCATTTCACCTGCTCCGTCAACAAGGTAAGTTTGTTATCCTTCTCATATCTTGCTCGGCCGATCTTCTGCCGATAAGGGACTTTATTACGTAGTGTGTTGTATTGTTTTGCAAGACCGCCCCTAGCCTTCTGGGGGCCACTCTATGTATACAGCACTCCCCACCACTCCCCCACCCCCACTTCCCCATAACTAAATAGGTGCCGTCCCGCAGCAAGACCATCATAAAACTTTTTTGGTAATCTATTCGCAATTCTCGTTTTTACCAATTTTTGACCTACAATAAATTCTAGCCATATTACCGAGTTTTGAACCCAAGAAACTCAATTTAATTTCACAATTCTGTGAAAAATATTTTTGATTATTGAAATAGGAAATATTTTTCTGTCCCAGGTCACCATTCTATACCACTTTCATATCAAGTTTTGGTGATTGAGTAATTTTTACCGATTTTGACCTTCGAAAACTGGAATTTGATATCAAATATTCGAATTCAACCCATATTTTGTTTTGAGGAAAAACTGTTTATAAAAATATGTATTCGACTGCTGAAATGGAACTTTTGGCCTCGACATTTCTATACCTACAACATCATGATTTTTTTTAAACCAGTTTGTAGCTATCTTGACTTACAATATTTCAAAATTGACTATTTTCGTATTCAAAAATTGCCCATTCTTCCGTTTGATGTTAAACATTTTTGCGAAATTTCGGATTTTCCATCTCGTAACGGTTGTATTGTTATACGCGTCATTCCGCTTGTAACGTTTTTGCTAAAATCTAGCGATCGGTTCAGAACGATCTGAAACGGAAGAGAATCGAAAATGTTCAGAATGCTTGTACTCATTACTGTAGACTCACGTAGATCCAGACTGGTACTACCAAGAGCAAGGTAGGACCAGCCGTTCGTATACAAAAAATCTGGGTTTGGACCCCAAATGGGCCTAACCCAAATTTTGTTGTTGTCTTTAAAAATTAAGGGTGTAGCTTTGGCAGGCTACTTTCTCTGTATACCCTAGGATTTCAAAAAAAAAAAAAAAAAGATTTTTTTTTAAACCAAGACGGAACCGCCGGGGTCTTTACGTTAGTAGCACAAATTTTTTCTTGGGCATAGCGGCTCCACAATCGTCAAACAGGAAATGGTTCTATCATAGCAAAATTGGAATTTAATCTGAAGTATTATGTGCTGGGTTGAAATTTCTACTCATTAATCAGAAATTTGTTTTGTCCAAGCTGCTTGTAAGTATAGTGATTTATTATTTCGACGGCCACGGTGAAGAAGTAGGTAAGTCGAGTTTCCGAGCAAATCGGGGTAAGTGGTCAGTACGACTCAATGAGCCACTCCCCAACCCGTGAAGAAGTAGGGAAGTCTGCTCGACCACCATAAGGGCGTTATCCACACGTGCATTTTTAGATATCTTTGAAAGTAGAGTTACTTTATAGGTATGTCAACAAGTCCAATATTTCTCTCACTTTCAAGGGACGTTGAAATTAAGGTAAGTCACTTAACCATTTATTCACACTAGTTTTCAGTGTCCAAAGTAGGCAAGTCGACTTGACCAAAAATATCCGGAACATTTCTGTTCATTGAACACATAGGCAACTCCTCTTATCCAATTCTGCACAGCTAATTAACATATCTTTTCCAGGTAAGTCAACTTGTGTGTTGGTTTATTATTTTCAATAATGAACCATTGGAATCGAGCATGAAAAAAAAAAGTCTTACCCCCCCTCAAAATTTGATGGTTTACGTTTCAAGGTATGTAGAATCCAAAACTGCAATAAAAATATTTCTGTCTGGCCGCCGTACGCCGTAACGGCCACTTTTCTTAGTTACCATGAATCAAAATTGATGAAATTCGGGTTATAGGTTCCGTTCGGGGTCTAGTTGGTCCTCGAAGCTCGACGTTACTGTCAGTCATCTCTAAGGGGTTCAAAATAGGGGTTGAAATTTTCAGAACGCCTATACCTTTTTTTTACGTGAATTTTTTTACGGTTTCTAATAGTTCTCGAACTTGGGAGTTTTTTAAGACCACCCGGAGCACCGTACGTCCAGCCGTTCGTTCACAGTAAGGCCCCGAAGTTTGCACCGACAGGCATTTTCGACACCAGGGTGAATGAAATTGTATACATCAGACCAAATCTCGTCTCCAGGGACGCGCCAACAATAGGAAATTGGCCGGAGATAAAATCATTGATAGGAATCACCTGATTTTATAGGCGGAGTATGAGGTCGAGTTGGTTGTTCTGTGATATTATTTCATTTGAAAAATGATGGCTCTTTTGGAGTTTGTTGATAGGTAGTGAAATTTGAACAAACGTTGAAGTATTATTGATGGGTAAATTATTACTATACGATGGTAAACTAACTTACAACTTATTGTATTGGTGGGTAAATTATTACACAATGCCAAATTATTACACAGCGGTAAATTTATTACACAACGGCTCATCTACCCAGAAGGGGCTGGATTTTGTTGATAGGTACTTTTGCAACTTGAACAACCGTTGAAGTATTATTGATGTGTAAATTATTACACAATGGCAAATTATTACACAACGGCAAATTATTACACAACGGTGAATTATTACACCACCGTAATGTGTTACACAACGGTAAATTATTACACAGCGGTTCATCTACCAAGAAGGGGCTCGATTTTGGGAAATCGTCTCAAAATCACCATTAATTTGTATAATAACACTAGAAAAAGTGGATCAAGACGATTAAATGGCACTACCATTGATCAAAGATAATTTTAAAAAACAAAAAAACGGAGCGTACCCAATTCGTGTTTTGGGGGCCAAAATTGGTAGAAACCATCACAAATAGCTATTTCAATTATTTCACATGAAAGAAACAATAAATGAACAGCCATCATTTCTGTAGAAGTGCCCAATAGAATAATAAACCCATGTGACAAGGACTTTGCAGCGTTTTTTAAATCTACTTTTGCAGTACCTACAAAATAGCGCCGAGCATCCTTTTTTTATATTATTATTAATGGATTACCCCCCCCCCCCCCTCCCCCCTGATATAAACTTTTTGGAAAGAAGAGTGCATATTTTTTCAAGTTCTACCTTCTTGATACCTCCACACTTGTGGCCATAACTAGGTAAGTCGTCGGTGCTGAATTGGGTAAGTCTTCTAGGAGTCAAAATGTAGATCATTTCCAGAATTAATAGTAATTTTCTGAAAATTTGGGGAAAATAAAAATTTTTGGAATTATAATCTCATTTGTAGCACAATTACCTGATTTTACGGACAGCGTCCAACTTAAAAACTGCTCTCCTATAAATTTCAGATTTCTGACATACCTACTTCTTCACCGTGGCCGTCGATTTTTCCCATAGTTGGTACTGGTAGGTACGCGGTAAAGGCTTAACCGCGCCTTTTTTTCCAGTCCCCGTGTTATCTCGTTGATTCTCGCGACCGGGCCCTCGTCGTTTTCTCATTATCTGTTAATTTTTCTTGGTCGTAAACCCTCGTCGCTTTCCATTTCTCGCATGGTTGGCCTCCAGTCGCATTATTCATTGTGATTAATTTCCCTTGTTCTTTCGCGCCATCCAACGCAATTACGGCGATTGGCTCATTGTTAACGGAGGCGGCTGCGTATGGAATTCATCGTCTTCAGTTGATTTAACGGACTCATTCACTTCGCCTCGTTTTCTCAATGGGTTTCTGGCCGGAATCCGTTTTGGTTGAGAGTCTGTTTGGTAAAGAAAGTCAGGTTGCGTCAGGTGATTATCGGAGTACTCCTGCAGTTTTGTTTCATTTCTTCAATTCATACGTCTTTGCGACCCACCCAAAATGTTGGTGTATTATGCTGGACACGAGGCAGTTGAAAGAATACGAAAACGTGCAAGGTGAATTTAAGATTTAGATACAAACGTCGCGTTATATTATTACATTAGATTATATCCATGTCAACCTCCGCCTTTACGGAATGTTTCTAATGGTGTGCGAATCAAACATCGCGGAAGTATGAGCTGAAAATTGACCCACTGGCATTTCTAAGCAGACTAAATGAAACGTCGCATTTTCAGTCCACCTTAAATACCTACTCCATTACGATATCTGAAAATGATTGAAGAATCTCATTTGGATTCCGCACCCTCGGGAGCCACATTGTGCGCCAATTTCCAGCTCGAAATTCCGTCTGGTAATCCGTGTAATCTGGTAATCTGGTAATGGATTTTAAAAAGCTAGTTACGTCATTGAGAGCTGTGTAACGGGTGAGTGGGGGCCATGGCGTAACAAAGATCCTAAATTTCAAGACCTATTTTAGGACGTTTTCTCTCACTCTTCATATTGCACCACAAAGCTTCCTCGTCTCCATAACATTATAAATACAATTTAGTTAGTATGTGTATAATTTTGGTGGTTGATACCTAAAAGTCCTTTATTTGTTGTAGTTGGATAAATAACCTAGTTTTCGAAAAAAATCCGTTTGCGCATGCGCAGACCAAAGTTGGTCCGACTTTGATAAAATTCATATGGTACCATCTGAGGCCCAACCCACACATAACCCTCTGACTTGCAGCTCATTAAGACCATTCGTTCATTATAGTAGGTAATACGCTTTAGATGAAGAGCGGACACACAGAAGACGTATGCGGAACCAAATTTTTCAAAACCAAATTTATTCAGAAAACGCCAGCGGAAATTTTGATTTTGAAGGACGACATTCTTTTGCTCCTATAAATTATCACAAAGATTCCAAAACCATGGTATGTAGACTTGGAAGCAAAACCTACTTGTTAGGTCACAAATTACTACGACTACCTATAGTACTTCAAGACGGAGTGCGCTTTCGTACTGCATATAAAAATAGAGAAAACTTTCCACATTCCGTGTGACCTTTGGTAATTAGCGACGTACGTAAATACAAGCTTTATTTGTAAACATTGCATAAGACAAGGCTTTAGGCAATACCCTCATTAGGTGAGGCAAACAGAAGAAATATTATGGGAAGGACTTTTCAGCGAGAACTGATACGGGAGGTACCTTCCGAGTTTGAGGTCGAAAAATAGATCAAGACGTATAAGTTTGCTGGGCATTTATTATAGCGCAAGAGCGTTAATTTAAAATATTATAATAATTATACTATAGTTGGATGATGACAATATGGGAATCTGCAGTGGACAGCTGAGCATTTGAGGCAAGAGTTATAACTAATGTAGTTAGATATACATTATTATCGCCTTCAGTGCAGTTCCTCATGTCAAACTTTAATCGCCTCATGACAAACTTCCAAAGCAGACTTTGGGGTGTAAATTTACGGACAATTACCTACCTAAAAGTTGAATTAAACCCGCAAATTTTAGAAACAATAATTGAATTTTAATAACCGTTCAAAACAAGAGAGATAATATGATCTCGCTCACGTTATTGTGTCTCCCATCACAGGATTCCGTCTATCGTGAAATTTACGTTGCAGGCAGATTAAAACGTCTGCAACGAAGTGTAAAGCCATGTTCTGGGCATGGAAGTAGGCTGTCTTCCTACCTCCATGATTCTGAGTTACCTATTGTCAGACAGCCATGGAGCAAAGTGCAACTGGAGTTGGTGCTTGGCACTCTAAAAATTTAACTCTTTGTTGCCCGCCTGCGCTTAGTTGAAAATTATGTAGGGTACCCAAAACATAGCTGGGGTTGGCACCATGTTCTCAACAGACCGTTACCAAATTCAATGATCCGCAACCATGCAAGTGATGATTTATATTGTTTCAAAAGTATCACGAAGGGCCGCGGTGAACAATGTGTATGAGTAAAAGGAGGAAAGGGATGTATTTGTAAAAGGGCGGATGAGAGTAGGGCGGCTGCCAAGAATTTCTGTCTTAATAGTTCAATGAACATCTGAAAGCAGCAGCGAGCATTCAAAAAACTCTCGGGAGAACATTCATTCTCAACTCGTTCCTTTGAAACACTCTCGTTCCGTGTTTTTCGAGTCTGCCCGATTTAAACTTCACATTTGTCGCCGACACATGCCGCCCATCGGACAGACTTGTCATAGCTCATTACACAGTCAGCCTGCACAGTGAAGGTTTCGTCGATATTTCTTTTCGTATTCACCCTCCTCCCCCTCTCTTCATCAAGCCATCAGACAGGAGTCGTTTCACCTGAATTCACCTTCAAAACATCCGGATGGCATTTGGACCGAGTCCCACGTTGGACTTCGTTGGGATGATGATGAACTGACAGCTTGGCATAGCTTGGCGTGGATCAAATTGTAGCGATAGTAGCTTATTCCGGCTATTGCTTCTCTGGTTCATTATGTTCAATAATAAACTTCGTGAATTGCTCAAGACAATTTTTGTTGACCCCCTCTAGAATTTGTTGGTCAGACAATGGTCCAATTATCGAAAGAAACAAAAGCATCCGTCCACCCCTTGTCCTTCCCTTAGATAGGAAGGAGTGAATAGGATTAGACATTTCAAATACTCCAAAACTAGTTTTGGTTCATTATTTACAAATAGTAAACCTTGAAATGGAGTACAAAACAAATTTGTTTTAACCACCTTAAAATTTGATGGTTTGGGGATGGGTAAATTAGATAGGCGCGTGGAATCCGAAAATGGAATAATACAATTTCTGATCGTCCGACGTACTCCTTATTTGGCCCTTTCTTAGTTTCCATGAACCAATTGATTGAGAAGGGCCTGTTTGTGGTCTAGTAGGTCCTCGTTGCTCGATGTTACTGTCCTTAAGGGGTGAAAAACAGGGGTTGACATTTTCAAAACGCAGTTGCTCGAAATATTTCAATAAAAGGGTATTTATCACGTTTCTAAATTGATTCCGAACTTCTCAATATACAAATCTCAATGCAAAGATAAAACGAAAAAGACATGGTCTTCCAAATATTAAAGTGTGTACCTACTAGAAAACTACTTCTAGATATACTATCTTCAAACTGGCTGATTAATGACAAATTGTCCCTGCATTTTATCTGTCATTTCTACGCTGATGAGTTGAAATGTGTTGAAATGCGGGTGGTGACTTGAAATGTTAGGAAACTGTATTTTCCAGCCTCAACGGGAGGCACGCGGAATTCACGAGTTAACAAGGTATAGAATCACTTCAGCGGAAGCAAATATCCATACCCACGTTGAGAGCTCGGATATTGAGTTAGCGGAGGTCAATCCGGTATCTTTATAGGATACACCGAACAGATCAAGGGTCCATATCCTTCAATCTGTAATGGAATCAGCCTTTCTTTTAACTTCCGTAAACTAATTATCAACTTGTGGACCTATCAACATCCTACCCCACCTATTCCTCATATATTCTTTTTCATATTCCGACCGCCGTATATACCGCGGTGGTTGAAAGATTGTAATTGTTAATCAAGTTGTACGAATGGGTCACAAAAACTGTTTATATAATTTTTTCATGAAACTAGATTTCATTCTGAGAACCTTGACGCTAACCGCACTCTCCTACAATAGGTGGTTCTTTTTCCATGATTTTTCAAAGTTTCCAGAAGTTCTGACGTAAAAATTTCCGGGGGGGGGGGATGACGTCAGAACTTCCGGAATCTTTGAAAATTCATAGAAAAAGAACAACTTATCGTAGGGCAGTGCGGTTGGTGTCAGCATTCTCAAGATTGAATTTGCTTTAATTTAGAGTGTAATAAAATGTGCGCATACTCCATTATCTTTGAACGCATTTTGTAAGAAAATTATATTGTAATGGCTAGACAATTTCTAGTACCTACTTGGATTTTTGAAACGTTTTCGTTACAGATCCGTTTGTGCGTGGCGGTGAAAGTCCGATTTTGATTAAATTCCTAGGGGACTATCAGGGACCGAGGGACCTACCGTTCAAATTTCAGCTCATTACGACCGTTCTCTTGTGTAGCTATGCACGCTGCAAGGATTTGTTGACACTCACAGACATACTTGGTTCTTTGTTAAGAAAGGTCTGAATAAAGCAAATTGCGAGAGGAAATACGGATTTTTGAGGACAAAAATATTTTCACTCCCAAAATTTTGATCACTGAGCATCCGCTACCTTGGTAGATTCGGAAGCCATAGAAATTAATTTCCGTTCATCTTGAAGCAAACGTTGTTGGAACTAAACTCGGGAATCATCTTTGAATTTTCAAGATTGAGATTTGCTTATTAACCTTAGGTATCCTTTAAGAAACATTTTTTTTACTGGTTTTGTACAGCTAGTACGTGCACCAGGACACTATCTTAGTTTCTTAACTTTTTTGGTTGTTGTAATGTTGAATGTTTGTAATCAGCATGTAGTGCCCTCTACAGATTTTCGGCTGCAATAATCTTAACAAATATGTAGTTTTGTCAAACTGAAGACTAATGATGTGTTTCCTTTATTGTTGCAGGTGAGTTCTTCAACAGCATCGCTGTAATCGTTAGATCGTAAGTAGCGTACAATGTCGAATTGTTGGTACGTGCGGCAATAGCAGCCTTATGTTATTACTGAAGTAATATTGTATCCAGGCGGTCCAGGCCTAGTCTTTTCCTTCAGAAATCTCGTACTAGCGATGTTTCGAAATCACTGAGCCTAATTGTGAGTCGCCCGTTGTTTTGTTTCGTATAACCTGTCGCAAATCAGTCGAGTACCTGCTGATACCAATTCATTTTGAAAGCCACACGATATAATATGGTTTACTGCACTATGCGCGGACGTGACCAACTGTACTGCCACCATCGTTTGAATATGGAAATTTATATTCAGGATGTTGTTTCATGTTTTCTGAAGAGTTTGTATTAGGTTGCCTCCGTCAAACGTTGAAAATGAATTCCTTATCTAGAATCCTTGCTTCCAAGTCTCTGAAAACTTGGGTCGATCATGAACGATATTTGATCTGGGTAGCTATGGTAATTTGGGGTTATTACGGAGTATTTCAGAACAAGCATCATTAGCATTCGAGTGAGAGTTGCAGAAACCAAAGGGTAATGAAAATAAAAGGTTTACACGCCAGTTGAGTAGCTGAGCGTTTCCGCCATTTTTTCTGCACTGCTCCCCGCCGTAAATGCCTGTTGGTTTATTATTTTCAGTAATAAACCTGGGAATCAAGCATAAAAATCAAAGTTTAACCGCCTTTTCTGTTCGTCCGCCGTACTTCGCACTTTCCTTTTTATCATGAAAAAAAAAAAAAAAAACCCTGAAATGTTGATGTTTTAAAACCCCTGAAAACTGCACAGAAGGCTATCTTGAAAATCATTGCCTTCAAGACCAAGCGCTTTTCTACTGCCGAGCTGTTCAGGACAGTCCCTGTTTTTTCTGTTGCTCAATTGTACATTAAAGCTGCACTCCTATATTATCAAAAACATCCGGAAGAGTTCACCTATGCCCAACCTAGTGAACGATACGCTTTCCGACAGGCTACTAGGGATCTCATACACATCCCGCATACGCGCTTGAAGAGCACTAGTCGCCATGTCTACTTTGGTTTACCATTTATATTAAGAATTCTGCCTCAACCCGTGTCCGGCGCAATTTTGTCTATCCATGGTGTATTTAAGAAGCACGTGTTCACTTGGTTAATATCCAAAGGATACGTAGAATTTGAAAACTTATTTTCCAGCATATATGCTGCGTAGGTATTGTGCACTGAGTGGTGGTGGTGGGGTCTCTCTGGCTACATTTTCGGGAGATTAATTTCGGAGATCTGTTTCCTTGGTCTACCTGAACTCCCCCACTCAGCGCGGAACCTAGTTCCTTGTAGTGGGGTAGTACCACTATTAAATTAATTCTAATATCTTTCTTTTGATTCTATATGTTTTTGTTTTTATCTTGCTCCACCAGAACGGTATTATTTGTAATGGTATTTAGAGGAATTAAACTTATTTTCATTTCATGAACAAAAATGTATAGAATTTGGTTTGTAGGTCCCATTGGGGTCTAGTTGGTGCGAACCTCTGTGTTACTGTCATTCATCTCAAAGGGGTGAAAAATAAGGCTTTAAATTGATCCCGCACTTCAGGAATTTTGAGACCTCCCGGATCATTGTACGCCCAGTCGCTCGTTCACAGTAAAGACCTGAAGTAAGGCTTCGTTAACATGAGTGCGAATGAAAATAATGATGATACATCCTGCAGAAAAATATCTTTGGCTAGGGAACAGCTGATTATGCGCTTGGCTGTATCAAATCGAGTTAGTTGTTTCGTGATATTATTTCATTTGAAGAATGGTGCTTATTTTGGATTTAGGTACTTTATAGATTACATTTTGTAGCTTGAACAAATTTGGTTCAATTAATCATGTAATTCTTGAATCCACCGCATATCTATGAAACTGTAATTGCCCGGCCGACTCCAGTACTCGTTTTAGGGCTTTCAGGGAAACAAGATGGTAGGCGTTGACTACAGAAAACCGTGATCTATGCAGAATGGTCAGTGGGCAGGATGGGGGGGGGGGGGGGGGGACGTAAATTTAAATAATAAACCGTTGTGTAATCATTTGCAGCGTTTTTTAACTTTGGGAATGAACCGACTGTTTTATGGCGGTTTTGTGGTATTTAAGGGTTTTTAGGTGTTAGTACTTGAACGTAGTAATATCCGTTCATAATTACCCCACCTGATCCTACTTACGTTCGTAAGAATTTGGACGGGATCTACTCGTAAGTAGTACACACTGGGTTAATCGCCTGTGTAATCTCTTATCACGGGCGCCCCTATCCATAGCCTAACTTACCCGCCCCACCCACTTTCCTTATCGCGGCCAACCCCCGTTCGAGCCGCCCTTATACAAGCGAACCTTAATTAATAAGCTTCATAATAACAGGATTAATTAATCACTATCTATGGCGATACAGGGACAAACAATTATTAGTCCGGAGCGGTTTATCTCCGCTAGGGTTGATTTGTTGCTCGCCTTTGTTCGCTTCCCGGAGGTGAGGGTGGAACTGGTGAACGGGGCCGGGGACGCGATGGTGGAGCTGAACTATGCGTCAAACTGGCCTCGGTGGCTTTTGTCCAGGAATCGGGTTTTGTTCCTGCAGAGAAGCTTCCTCCTCGTCCTTTCCAACTGTGGCAGGAAGCGCTCAACTGCGCTTTCCCAGTAGGTTCGTTTCACACTTGCGAGGTTTTAGATGTGAGTTCGAATTCAGACTTAAAAACAACCAGACTCCCGTATTTGGTTGAAATAGGTGCCTCTATTCTCCAAGGCGAATTCCAAGTTCTTTTCGGTGACAAATTTTTCGTTGGAGCATAATCTTCAAGGCAAATTTTCAACTTCATTTGGTTGAAATAAATTGTCAAGACAAATTTTCAACTTCATTTTGTTGAAATCCATTGTCAAGGCACATTTTCAGCTTCATTTGTTTGAAATATATTTTCCAGGCCAAATACTATGTTATGGTAACTTTGGAAAGTACGGAGTACGGCGGACGGGCAGAAATTTATTTATTCCATTTTCGGGTTCTACGTACATTGAAACAGAAACCACCAAATTTTGAAGTGGCGAGGGGAGGGGGGGGGGCGGATTTATTAATTATTATTTTTATTTTTTTCATGCTTGATTCTAACGGTTCGTTATTGAAAATAATAAACAAAAATGAATGTTTCTTGGTTTATTCCGTATGCGTTAACTTAAAACGTTGGTGTCCCCCCCCCCCCCCCTTGACATACCTACCGAACAAGTGGTGTTGATTGTAAAACTCCATCCCTGCAAAAGTTTCTGATTTTCTCTCCCGTACAAAACAAGTAGGTGTAGGTTAAAGGTAACAGAGGAAAGTATTCCCCTATGTAGGTTAAGTCCCGAGTTAGGGGAAGAGTTCCACAATGTTTTAAGAGATATCAACATAAAAGAAACTGCTGATAGAAAAAAACTTGGTAAACTTTTCTTTGATTCAGATAATTATTAAGGGAACCATTTCAAAATACCTGGCGCGCGAGTATATCTAAAAAATCTTCAAATTATTACACAAAGGTTTATTATTCACCTTCTGCGCAGATCACTGTTTTCTGTGGTCAGTACCCTCGAGCTCCCTCCAGGAAAGCCCTAAATCGAGTACTGGAGCCGGCCCCGGAACAAAACTTTCATACAAATGCGCGGGATTCAATAATTCAATCATTCCTATATGTAGTTATTCATGAAGCATAAGGAAAATAATAAACCGTTGTGTAATAACTTACCTTTATAGGTGCCCCTTCTACGTAGATAGTATAATAAACCGTTGTGTAATAATTTACGGTTGTGCAGTAATTTACCGTTGTGCAATAATTTACCGTTGTGTAATAATTTACCAAATAATACTTCAACGTTTGTTCAAGTTGTAGTGTACTATCAACAAAATCCAAAAGATCCATCATGCTTCAAATGAAATAATATCACAGAACAACCAACTTTTTTTAACGTTTTTAAATTGATTTCGAACTAAAGAATTTTTTGAGACCACCCGGAGCATTGTGCCTTCAACATGATCGTGAATGAAAAGGTATAGATCCGGCCCAGATATCATTACGGGGGAACACTTGATTATAATCACGCATGGTTGTATGAAATCGAGTTGGTTTTTCTGCGATATTATATCATTTGAAGAATGATGGCTGTTTTTGATCTATCGAATATTTATGTAGCTCATTCCCCGAGGATAGGTATTGACCGCAGAAAACAGTGATCTACACAGAAGGGGCATATTGTTGGTAAATAATAATAAACTGTTGTGTAATAATTTGCAGGTGTTTCGTGGGATTTTTTTTTCAGTCTTGCAATTTTTCAGATTTCTTTTTTAGCGATGTTTGACTCCTCTTTTATCTTGCACTTCAGAACCGTTTCACTTTATTGCATATTTAAGGAGTATCGCGTCATGGCGGAAGCGTCGCGGACTTGATCGGCTCCGGCAGTGGGGAGAAACCCCAGAAATGGCGAATACTTTTAGCCAGAGCCCAAAACTTTGAGACAACACGGGTTCACACTTCGGGAGTCCTGTTCATCGTGATGTGGGGGGGGGGGGGGGGGGGGGGGTTCAACGTGTCCCGAACCCGCTTGCATTGATTGAATCGACTTTTCAGGGGACGACACGCGACGCGGACGTACACTCATTGATGGTTTAACACGCGACCTCCCTGTCAACTCCAGTGACATTCCCGAAATATGACGAGGAGCAAAACTAGCGTCATGAGCATCAGCGTCAAGGCCCCATCGCGCCCTAAATGGTCAGAGTGATTTACACTGAGCGAATTTTCGTTCAAATGGGGTTTCCATGTGCCGTCAAATTCTTGTCAGCGGATTTGATCAATTTACTTTGGTGTCATGTAAGTGCTGTCGGTTACCTGTTATTTGTCGGTACATTATATGCAGGGTCCCAGAATTTTGAGGAAGAGACGCTCATCCAACGGGCCCGAAATGTTTAATAAATTAATTTAAGAAAGGTTTTCCGAAATAAATTTGTTTCGGAGCAACTAAATCCATTCCTGGAGTTCGACAAAAATGTATGTGTATATTATGAAATTATTTATAGATTTATTCAATCATGTCTTGGTGGTAAAAAGCTGCCTGCCAAACAAGGTTGAAAGGAATTTCAAGGTTTCGGAGAAAGGAACAGGTTTCTACGCTCATATCCAACAAGGGGCAAGGAACAGGTTTCTATATATGCACATCCAAGAAAGAGGTGCGAAGCACCGAGCATGCTTCTTCGGCGGATAAAATAGATATCAACCCTTTTTGCAGCTGTGGAGGTTTTGTTGTGGGTTAAATTTTTACGACAGGGTTGTTCGGTGGGGGGGAGGGGGAATATCACATCGCATTGATGGAGTAAGCATTATTTTCCCAGTAGGTGCACCTAAAAATTTTCTCAATATAGGTACTTACTCAGTACTGCTCACTTAGCACCTTCTCATAACTACCTATGTCTTACCAACTTTGTATGAAGTTTTCCCAGTACAATAAAAATTGCTCAGTACCTAATTACCTAAAAAAATTCAAAATTTACTGGGGGGGGGGGGGCAAATTGCACAAAAGTCACTTCCTTGGAGCAGAACGAATGTGAGTGCAAAATTTTAGCTCATGAACCCTCTCTAACTTAATCCTAACCCCCCCCCCCCCCCCCATTGGTGGTGGTGGGTGGGGGAGGAAGGGGCAAATGGTTGGGGGGGGGGGGGGGAATTGTACACGAGGCACTTCCTTGGATAATAACGTGTGTGTGTGTGTGTGCTAATTTTCAGCTGTTAAAACCCTATCTGATTTACTCCTAATTGGCGGGGGGGGGGGGGGGGGGGCAAATTGCAACAAAGGCACTTCCTTAGAGCATAATGTAATGCATAAACACAAGGTATGTATGTCCAGAATTTCAGTTGTTGAAACCATCTCTAATTTTTACTACTAACCACAAAATGGTGGAACCTTTGGGGGGGGGGGGGGGGGATTGTGCGCAAGGCATTTCCTTGGAGCATGGCGTATATGTGAATGCAAAAGTTCAGCTGTTAAACCCCACGCCAGCTTACTCCTACATTCCCTAATAACGAATGTGTGTGCAAAATTTCACCTCTTAAAATCCTCCCCGACGTAGTTAATACAGCCCCCCTCCACCCCCCCACCCCCCCACCCCCCCATTGAGTGCAAATGTTGGGGGGGGGGGGGATTGAAAAAGTACTTCGTGGAGCATAACGAATGTGTATGCAAAATTTCAGCTCGATCCGTTGTTTCTGAGGCTGTAGCCCTGTCCAAGAAGAAGAAGAAAAATGTGAAAAATAACAGTTTTCAATGTTCCATAACTCCGGCACCTGATGGTCCAGAGGGTTGAAATTTGGTACACGTCCTCAGGGGCCACTCTAGATAGGGTGTACGAAAAGTAAACCCCGGAGACCCCCAGGGGGCCAAGTAACGGGAGGTAAAAAACCCTGTTTGTTCTGTCGCGTAAACAGTGTACTTTGTTGCTTCGAGTTTTTCGGGTTTCTTGGCTGGCGGGACGCTACCGCTTCCCTAAGATATTTCTGCGCAAGATGTCTCAGCATTCTAATAATTACCCAGGAGTGTGGAACCTGTGTCCTGGGAACGGTTCGACGCGATTAACCCTTCGAAATCCTTCGAAAGACAGAGGATTGAGGGCGTTCATCAGTAAGCTTGAAACAAGTGATTATGGTTCAGTGGACAAGACGTCTGACTTTCACGCTGGCGTCCCGTGCTCAAGCTGAGGCTGCTGGATCAGTTTTTTTTACCTTCTATATTTTATCTTCCAATACTGCCAGTTGGTTTCATCACCAGAGACTTATAACTTTCTTTTTATTTTTCTTTTGTTTTACCCAAACAACCTGACGATAACAGCTGATAAGTTGTTGCACGGTTAGACTAACGGAATCTCCGCCCCAGGACGGAGGTTCCAGACACTCCTCAATTACCCCCCCCCCCCCCACCACTGTTATTGTTTCCATGCTCACGTGGGGTTGAAATAGGCAATAGATTAGCCAGTAATAGGGTTAAAAAACAATTATTATTGTTATCTTTTCTCAAACAGTTGCTAGAAAATGTGGAGGGCAATGATCGATAGAAGGAGAATATTCCAAATCATATTTGGATTCAATTTGAAATTCGCCAGAAACATTTAGGTTCATTTGTTGGAGGTCATGTAGTATGTAAGTTAGCTAATCTGTTAGTGAACTTTACCATTGCCTACCTGTAAACGTTATGTCGATATTATACTGAGGAATCACAAATTATGTTACTATCGAAGTGATCATCATCATCATCGTCGTCTTCATCGTCATCATAATCCATTGACCTGCTAGCTGCATCCGTTCGAAAGGGCTGGAGAAAACAAATTACTCCACACTTGCAATAAAGTGACACCCTCCCCACCAGCGTGCAGAAGAAAAGATAGGACCCATAGGGCAAAGTTTTAATTAAAAAAATTAATTAAAATACCAAATTAACTTTTCTCAATAACAATAAAAAGAGGGTAACGAATCTGAAAGAAATTAGAGCCGTTGGAGAAAGGGGATGTTAGGTGGTAAATATGTTGGGGAATGCCATCTCCCTTAATGAGAAACCTTGGCGTAATTGCTGGAGGTCTGGGAGGATTTTTAGACCGCATACCTGCAAGTACCTACCACCACCTACCTACCTACACAGATAGAGCTGATGCTATGCAGACAATCGTGTTTATTCCTTCGCTTATGTGATTACAGCGGATCGTGTTCCGATTCATCAAGGTCCATCTGACTACGAAACACTGTTTCCCGTAAATATGAAGCTTTTCAAGGACATATTATTTTGGTTTCTGTTTATTCCTTAGTTACCAGGAACCAAAATTAATGAAATTTGGTTCGTAGGTCACATTGGAGGTCTACTTGGTCCACGAACCTCAGCTTTATTGCCTGTCATCTCTAAGGAGTGAAAAATAGGGGTTGAAACTTTCACAACGCCGTACCTCACAGTTCTTCGTTAGTTCAGTTTGCAATTGAAGGGCTTATAGTTTTTAAATTGATTCCGAGCTTGTGCATTTTTGAGACCACCCCGAGCCATCCAGCTGTTCGTTCACAGTAAGGCCCTGAAGTTTGCACCGTAAAGCTTCGTCAACATGAGAGTGAATCATAAGGTACATACATTAGGTTACTGTAATTGCCGAACGAAACTTTAGAGAGCTTATACTTCTGCTCTGGTAGAATTTTTGTAGTGTATTTGTGTGTGCGTGCGTGGGTAGGTTGGTATCCACTGCAACCACCTACTAATCTAGGGTCTTAAAATAGTAGAAATTCAGTAATCTACACAGAAGTGGTATCTATGCAGGAAAATAATAAACCGTCGTGTAATAATTTGCAAAGTTTTTAATTTCGTTTTCGGGTTCTACGTCGGTACCTTGAAACGCAACCCATCGAATTTTGTGAGGGGTGAACAGTTTCATACATATTCTTGTTCATACTCAATTGTTGGAAATTTGTCGGATTTCAATGGCTTGCGTAAATTTTGAATGGGCAAAACCATGTACACGTAGACGGATTTATGTTTTATAAAATACACGTCTAATATTTATTTTTAAACTTATTTCAGGATTTCAACCTCCAACAAATGTCGGGAGGTTTGAAGTTCTCTTTCCTTGGTCGACTGCAAAAGTTCATTTGGTAGATACGTTTAGAAAACAAGTGGCCAATCGTTACGTTTATGCCACAGTCAGCTGCTCCAAGTACGGTACCCGCGTCAGATACATAACCGTAATCTTGAAACCCATCTTCTACTATCTCGAGTTGAGTAGACGAACATGTTTAGCCTCTCCAAGAAGGCTGTTCCCAATGGATGACCAAAAGCCCATTACAATACAACTGGAAAAACCTAAGCACCACCACCATCCACCCAACAAGGCCCATATTGTAAAACTTGCCGCATTATAATTTTTCGACTTTAACGGCCCCGAGGAGGGGCTCGATGTTTGAAAGCGTGAACATAAATCAGACAACCAATTTGGTTTGAAATCGGTTTTTCCCTCGTCTCCGTTTGTCCGCTTCATTTCTGGTAACTGGCTCGCCATTGTTTGCCGGGTTCCTTGAGGATCTGCGTACCTCTTGCCACCGCATGTGCCAAAGCCTGCGTTTCGTTGGGCTCTCGCATTAGGGCGTAATTCATTTTCGGAGTCAGTATTCGTCTCTTGGTGTTGGTTAGTGTGACGTATATGTACGGCGCCCACGACGCAAAGTCGTATTCATGCCGTGTGCTATTACAGCCTGAGCCAGAGCCTGTCTGCACCAGCGGATTTATATTCATTGAATGTACCCACAAACCTTACAGTCCGTTCGTGATTTGTGCCAACGCAGTGTAATTGCAAACTTTAAATACTCACACAGGCATTACTCACTAACCTACCTCCAGTCGTGCACAGGATTGGTAAAAATCATGATTTTCTTCCCAAAAAGAGCAAATTTAACAGCTCATTCATGTTTATAATTTAATCATAAATCAACAATGATTTTGTTCAAATTCGGTAGGGAGTGGGGGTGTAGCTTCTACGAGAGATAGATGGTCCTCTATGAATTACAGAAAGTTTGGATCATAAGTTCGGCCACTGCGCATGCGCAAACGCGATTCCGAGGTACTCAATTTCTTACAAACAAATGTCCCAAATTTGATCAAATTCGGTGGGCAGGTGGGATGTAGCTTCTAGATTGATGATCCTCTATGCACATAAACGCTATGCTTCGTGAACAACAGCAAATAATCATATTATATAGTTCATGAATCCACCGCATATTTATGAAACTGCAATTTCCCGGCCGGCTCCAGTAGTAGCTTGAGCTTTCTGGGGTAAGCACGAGAGTGGGTATTGTAACAGAAATATTTATTCGAATTCCGGCGCTCGCGATTGTTGTGGAAGATTTGATCGGCTCGTCGATACCTTTGCAGTTCGGTCAATCCCGACGACACCTGTGGCTTACGAGGACTGCTTCCCTCTCTCCGAGAGATGCAGTTTTGGTTGTCATCTGGAAATTTCCTTTGTTCTGGAACATTTTTGTGAATCCCATGTGGTTTCCCTCTCGACCCATCCAATGACTGAATTTGTTTCATTTTACATAGAAGTATCGTACGTCTTCCATTCCATCGGAAGGCAGAATTATTTCTGGAACACCTCATCCCGTCGTATGTAGTTCGAGATTTCGTACTTCACAAGAGTGGCGCCCAACGTGGGGCCGAGGATACCTAGTTGCTGAGGATATCACCTACTTCACCACTTCATCACCGATGAGCTTATTCCAATAACTGTTGTTGGCGATTTGGTAACTATATCGCCGATTCATGTAGCACCTATGTAATATCACCATCAAGTTATACCTTATTACCGAAGAATCATTGTAATCTCCAAACGTAGGTACCTGTTGATCATGGATCAGGTGACAGTATCGAAGTATTGTGTGCGACATGATGAGCTATTTGCTAGTCTGCAACGGGTTTATGGAAAAGTAAAACATGGACTACTTCAGATGTTAAGATGTTTAGGATGTTTTAAGATGTTCTTGATAAGATTGAAGAACAGTTAGGATTGCTCCACCACAAGATGACTTCTTGTAGCTAGTACGGGTCCTAAGAATTTGAAGAAAATTGACATAAAGTCTTTGATTGATATTGTTCGGAGTAAGGATCTAGGAAGGTCAGATACCGTGCCTGTTTTTCTCGAATCTGATAGATCAGCGTTTGACCCAAGCACCTCCTCACAACTTCCTCGTATCCCACTACCCACGTTTTCTGGGAAGATTGTGGAGTGGATGGGTGTTTCTGGTTGTTTGAACCACAGGTAACATTGACCTTCGTAGAAGGGGTATCTGTGCAGGTAAATAATAAACCGTTAAAATGTAATAGTTTACGACGTTTTATTTGAGTCAGTGTTGACAACTGTTTTGAACAGTTTAAAATATCATTTTAAACAGATAGTTCCTTTATGACCCCGCAAGTTTACCGCACCGTCATCTATCTCGATTGACTACTGATTGCTCACCAGCTGGGCGCGCGTTGTGGTCTGGAAAGCTGCTGATTGCACCGGGCGCGTGTTGGCGGCGAGGCTGGCGGCACTTTTCACATTGACCAACTACGTGCTGCGGCCTGGCTGACCGTTCATTGCGCCCTGGGCTGTCTGCGAAACACTTGAAATCGTACTAGGGACATAGAGTATAATGGGTTATGCGCATGGCTTTCAAAAGCTGTTTATATAATATTTTTAAATGAAACTGTATTGAATGAAAGTAGAATCTAGGCACCAACCGCACTGTCCTGCGATAAGTAGTCTTTTCCCATGATTTTCAATGTTTCCGGAAGTTCTGACGTTACTGCATCCCTCTGTGACGTCAGAATTGGTTGAAACTTTGAAAAATCATAGAAAAAGGACTACTTATTGTAGGACAGTGCGGTCGGTCTCAAAATTCTCAAGATAGAATCTAGTTTCATTAAAAAAAGGCAATAAAACATTTAAAAAAACGCTGCAAATCCCTGCACAACGGTTTATTATTTTGTATAGAATACCCTTCTGTTACAGATCACAGCTCTCTGTATAGATAACCCGTCTATACAATATAATATGCACTACTCTATACATATTATGTGAATCGCAGACAGCGTTGGCCAATAGAATTGCAGAACGCGTAGCCGTGGCCGGCCCTTGTGATTGGAATGGCCTAGGCCAGTCATAATGAATTTATTGAAAAAACAAAAGAAAACGATTGATTGAACCATTTCGGACCATGCCACTGCGCACCATGCCAATTAGACAATTCTAAATGAATTCCAAATGAAAGTCCAATTCAGACTGATGGTATACAAATTTTTACAATTCTAAGTGAATTCCTAAGTGCACTAACAATTACAATCCTAAGTGCAATCTTAGAGGATTACAATTACAATCCTAAGTGAATTAAAGTGCAATTGAAATTGTAATCCAATTGCAATTTCAATATTTTATTAACACGACTTAGCCAATTTTGGCTAATGTGGAGTGTATGTTTATAGGATTAGTGTGTCGGGAATTTAGATGGGGATGTTAGGTAGAGTGGTGAGCAGTGGCCAATTGCAATTGAAAAAACGCTGCAAATCCCTGCACAACGGTTTATTATTTTGTATAGAATACCCTTCTGTTACAGATCACAGCTCTATGTATAGATAACCCGTCTATATAATATGATATGTACTATTCTATGCATAATTATTTAGATCGCAGACCCTCCGTAGGTTAGTACCTAACCCCGTACACGTTACTAGGTACCTACCTAAATCACGAGTTAAATGTTGCTAAAATAATTCTGCCGATGACAAACAGTACCTAACAAAAAGAAACACACACAATGAAGTTCTGAAAAGAAATTGTTGATGAGGAGTGAAAAAAGTTGCAAAAGTACCTACCAACAAACTCCAGCCCCTTCTACGTAGATGGTATAATGAACCGTTGTGTAATAATTTACCGTTGAGTAATGATTTACCGTAGTAATAATTTACCCATCAATAATACTTCAACGTTTGTTCAAGTTTCACTACCTACCAACAAACTCCAACAGAGCCATCATTTTTCAAATGAAATAATATCACAGAACAACCAACTCGACTTCATACTCCGCCAATATAATCAGGTGATCCCTACCAATGATTGGCCGTATTCACAAATTCCTATTGTGGGCGCGTCTCTGGTTACGAGATTTGGTTTGAATTGTATACAATTTCATTCACACTGGAGTCGAAAATGCCTGTCGGTGCAAACTTCGGGGCCTTACTGTGAACGAACGGCTGGACGTACGACGCTCCGGATGGTCTTAAAAAACTCGCAAGTTCAAGAACTATTTAAAACCGTAAAAATATTCACGTAAAAAAATGGTATAGGCGTTTTGAAAATTTCAACCCCTATTTTGAACCCCTTAGAGATGACTCACAGTAACGTCGAGCTTCGAGGACCAACTAGACAGCGAACGGAACCTATAACCCGAATTTCATCAATTTTCTTTCATGGTATCTAAGAAAAGTGGCCCGTACGGCGTACGGCGGACAGACAGAAATATTTTTATTGCAGTTTTGGATTCTACATACCTTGAAACGTAAACCATCAAATTTTGAGGGGGGGTAAGAATTTTTTTTTTCATGCTCGATTCCAATGGTTCATTATTGAAAATAATAAACCAAAATTGTTGATGAGGAGTGAAAACGTTGGCCAATAGAATTGCAGAACCATTTCGAACAATGCCAATGCGCACCATGCCAATTAGACAATTCGAAATGAATTCCAATTCAAATTAATTTGAATTCAAATTAATGAATTCCAATTCAATTAATGAATTCCAATTCAAATTAATGAATTCCAATTCGAAATCGATTGAATAAATTGATTGATTGATGGAATCGAGCGCTTCCCCGGTGACGAGCGCACAATGCCAATTAGGCAATTCGAAAAAAATTCCAATTCAAATTAAAGTTCAATTCAGTATACCAATATTTACAATTCTAAGTGAATTCCAATTGCAATTGAAAAATTGATTGATTGATTGTTCGATTGATTGAATAAATTGATTGATTGATTGAATCTAGCGCGTCCCTGGTGACGAGAGAGTATACAATTTCATTCACCCTGGTGTCGAAAATGCCTGTCGGTGAAAACTTCGGGGCCTTACTGTGAACGAACGGCTGGACGTACGGTGCTGCGGGTGGTCTTAAACGACTCCCAAGTTCGAGAACTATTTAAAACCGTAAAAATATTCACGTAAAAAAATGGTATAGGCGTTTTGAAAATTTCAACCCCTATTTTGAACCCCTTAGAGATGACTCACAGTAACGTCGAGCTTCGAGGACCAACTAGACAGCGAACGGAACCTATAACCCGAATTTCATCAATTTTCTTTCATGGTAACTAAGAAAAGTGGCCCGTACGGCGTACGGCGGACAGACAGAAATATTTTTATTGCAGTTTTGGATTCTACATACCTTGAAACGTAAACCATCAAATTTTGAGGGGGGGTAAGAATTTTTTTTTTCATGCTCGATTCCAATGGTTCATTATTGAAAATAATAAACCAAAATTGTTGATGAGGAGTGAAAACGTTGGCCAATAGAATTGCAGAACCATTTCGAACAATGCCAATGCGCACCATGCCAATTAGACAATTCGAAATGAATTCCAATTCAAATTAATTTGAATTCAAATTAATGAATTCCAATTCAATTAATGAATTCCAATTCAAATTAATGAATTCCAATTCGAAATCGATTGAATAAATTGATTGATTGATGGAATCGAGCGCTTCCCCGGTGACGAGCGCACAATGCCAATTAGGCAATTCGAAAAAAATTCCAATTCAAATTAAAGTTCAATTCAGTATACCAATATTTACAATTCTAAGTGAATTCCAATTGCAATTGAAAAATTGATTGATTGATTGTTCGATTGATTGAATAAATTGATTGATTGATTGAATCTAGCGCGTCCCTGGTGACGAGAGAGTATACAATTTCATTCACCCTGGTGTCGAAAATGCCTGTCGGTGAAAACTTCGGGGCCTTACTGTGAACGAACGGCTGGACGTACGGTGCTGCGGGTGGTCTTAAACGACTCCCAAGTTCGGGAACTATTTAAAACCGTAAAAAAATTCACGTAAAACAAAGGTATAGGCTTTCTGAAAATTTCAGCCCCTATTTTGAACCCCTTAGAGATGACTGACAGTAACGTCGAGCTTCGAGGACCAACTAGACCCCGAACGGAACCTATAACCCGAATTTCATCAATTTTTATTCATGGTAACTAAGCAAAGTGGCCCGTACGGCGTACGGCGTACGGCGTACGGCGGACAGACAGAAATATTTTTATTGCAGTTTTGGATTCTACATACCTTGAAACGTAAACCATCAAATTTTGAGGGGGGGTAAGAAAATTTTTTTTCATGCTCGATTCCAATGGTTCATTATTGAAAATAATAAACCAAAATAAAAAACGCTGCAAATCCCTGCACAACGGTTTATTATTTTGTATAGAATACCCTTCCGTTACAGATCACAGCTCTATGTATAGATAATCCGTCTATATAATTTATGATATGTACTACTCTATACATATAATGTAGATCGCAGACCCTCCGTAGGTTAGTACCTAACCCCGTACACGTTACTAGGTACCTACCTAAATCACGAGTTAAATGTTGCTAAAATAATTCTGCCGATGACAAACAGTACCTAACAAAAAGAAACACACACAATGAAGTTCTGAAAAGAAATTGTTGATGAGGAGTGAAAAAAGTTGCAAAAGTACCTACCAACAAACTCCAGCCCCTTCTACGTAGATGGTATAATGAACCGTTGTGTAATAATTTACCGTTGAGTAATGATTTACCGTAGTAATAATTTACCCATCAATAATACTTCAACGTTTGTTCAAGTTTCACTACCTACCAACAAACTCCAACAGAGCCATCATTTTTCAAATGAAATAATATCACAGAACAACCAACTCGACTTCATACTCCGCCAATATAATCAGGTGATCCCTACCAATGATTGGCCGTATTCACAAATTCCTATTGTGGGCGCGTCTCTGGTTACGAGATTTGGTTTGAATTGTATACAATTTCATTCACACTGGAGTCGAAAATGCCTGTCGGTGCAAACTTCGGGGCCTTACTGTGAACGAACGGCTGGACGTACGACGCTCCGGATGGTCTTAAAAAACTCGCAAGTTCAAGAACTATTTAAAACCGTAAAAATATTCACGTAAAAAAATGGTATAGGCGTTTTGAAAATTTCAACCCCTATTTTGAACCCCTTAGAGATGACTCACAGTAACGTCGAGCTTCGAGGACCAACTAGACAGCGAACGGAACCTATAACCCGAATTTCATCAATTTTCTTTCATGGTAACTAAGAAAAGTGGCCCGTACGGCGTACGGCGGACAGACAGAAATATTTTTATTGCAGTTTTGGATTCTACATACCTTGAAACGTAAACCATCAAATTTTGAGGGGGGGTAAGAATTTTTTTTTTCATGCTCGATTCCAATGGTTCATTATTGAAAATAATAAACCAAAATAAATAAATACATACATGTCGTGGTACCCTTTAGTTTAGAATATACCACTCAACGTACATTTGAGATTGTTCCCACAATAAAGCCAAGGGGAAAGTGAGCTACATGACAAGAGGGACGCAACCAGGTAGCCTCCCCCGATCGATCCTTCAACCCCGTGGAGGACTGTGGGAGGGTAGAGGCGCCTTTATGAGGCGCCCTCCTTGCCCTACCGGACCGCACTCTTAAGGCTAAATGTAACGACAAGTTAGTGAGATTCTCAGATAAGAGATGGCAGCACTATCGGGGGCAAATTTCCTTGACTCCTCACAGGAGAACGAATCAAGATATTTTGAATCTGAAAACGGATTTGATAAGATAATCAACCCATAGTTTGGACGAAATCGGTTTAAAAAATTTGCACAATTTTTTTGCGCACTGTTCAATAAATTTTTTGATTAAATTGAGACTTTTTCAAAAATGTCGCCTTATACAGCAGTGTGCCCATGCATACAGTGTACAAATCCGTTTTCAGAATTGAGATTGGTCAAAAATTACGATCGTAATCCTTAAGATTGGTGAAACAATAGTAGGGCTGACGGGGTGGAGGAGTACGCTCGAGCGAGGGTGGCAGTTTGGTGAGGTGGTGCCGGCCGCCTGGACCCCTCGTATGAACGTTCTCCGAATTCTCCTACTCAAGGTCGGCATCAAAATCGAAACGCAGCGCAAACATGGCAGAGATACATGGACCAGATCCTCCGCGGTCTCCCATTCGTCTTCTGTTTTATCGATGATGACCTAATACCATCCACCACGCCCGACCAAAATTATGACCATCTCCGCCAAGTACTCAACATCTTTCACAGGTGCCGATAGCCCAGTCGGCGCAGTTCTCCACCAGCACACGGCAGCAGCACCCAACCCCTCGGATTCTTTCCAAGACCATTTTGGACACACAGAAGAAATATTCGACTTTGGACAGAGAGCTCCTAGCCACCTCCGAAGCCATCAAACATTTCCGAGACTTTGTGGCCGGTAGTTCTCTGTCGTGACGAATCACAAACCGCTCACAAACGCCTTTCTTCAAACTCTGAGGTCCGCGTCCCCGCGCTGCCTCCGGCATTTGGAGTTTATCGCATAATTTACTGATGACATTTAATTTAAACCAAAAAGTTAATGATAAACCAAAAATTTGTTGTTAACAACACGAGTTTGAATCATACGGTGTACATCCAGACAAGATAGCATTGCTCGGGCCTAGATGTCACCGACGTTTGACCCTAAAAACGTGAATTCGACCCGCTTGTTTTGAGGACATATTTTTTTGAGCAGTGAAGTAGACTTTTCATGTTTACTAGCCCCTATTCTATACTCTTTTTCAGTGATTTTATCTTAGCCATTATTACTGATTTTCTAGGAATTTTCGATCCATAAAAACTCAAAGCTGATCTACTTTTTGTGTTCGAAAACCTTTGCTAATTTCGAATCATCTTCATGTTCGTTTATTATTTCAATGGATGTAGAAGAATGAAACAATTCGCATAAAAAAATAAATAAAAAGTAAGCAACTTCTCCATCCACCCCGTACAGCACCTTCTCCTAACATGTCTGACTTTGCTGTCAACTTATTCTTTGTTGTTCTTTCACGGTTGTCTAAGAGAGTGATAAAGATTGTGGGATAGAGTGGGAAAGGGAGACGAAATTTGGAGCTATTGACGTGAACTGAATCCAGTTGGCACTTAACTTTTATTGCTGGTCGGAGAGGAGGAAATGAACTTCAACCTAATCGAAAACCATTCCGAGAAAATTGAGTTCATGTATCCTTTTTTTCTAATGGAAAAAAGAGGGAAAAAAAACTTCATTTCGAGAAGATAAAAAAAGTTGAAAAAAAAGAGTTTTCTGGTGGCAGATTTCAATCTTGTAACAAAAAATAAGCTTTTGTTGTGCGTTTTCTCTTATCCATCGGTCCCTTTTCGATCAAAACATTGCGAGCCCTTAGGAGTTATGTAGAGGAAAAGGGTGGTCAGTCGTTTCTTCAAGTCGCCCGGCCAATTCCCCCCTCTCTCGTTCTCTTTACCTCTGGGCCCCGACCTCTGGTCGACTTGATACACTCGGCACCCTGTTAAATTGTTCACAAGTCTCTTTCTCTGCCACCCTCGAACTACAACTCCCCCGCCGTACCACCATCGCAGTCCTTTCTCATTCACTTCGGCCTCGAAATGAAATGGATTCCTGAAATTGGATGTTGGACGAAGGCCTCTCGAACGTAGTAGGGTTTGCGGAGCTAAGCCCTGGCCGGAATTGATGGCTACAGCTCTGCCCGCCCCTCTGAATCAAGGTATCGCTTTAGAGTAATTACCAACCGCCCCCGTGCCCGACCTGTTCCTTCGCCACCCCCACCCACGAACAGCCTCTTTCTGCTTTCTCCAATTACAAATAGTAATTTGCTTCGAGAATTAGTCAAAAGAACGCCGGCGGCAGTCCCGAGCCCTGCAGGCTAATCTAGTAAATGCGCGTCTACTGATATTCTCTTCCGTCAATATTTGTCAGGTTTCCTATCCTTCTTTCGTCCCTTCCTCGGCGGAAATTCAATTTATAAATTGCCCATAATCCCAACCTTTCGGCTTTCTCCAATCTCGTTAGGAACTAATACCGTAATGGGATACGTCTGTATCAATAAGTTCCGTCGTATTGAATGGGTGCAAATCTACGGAGCCACCGGATGTCAGTCAGTACTGCCTACTATCAGTGATTCATGCGTTAATAGCGGTTTCCTGGGAATGGGTTCTCTTTGTTGCCACTTGATAGGCAACAAAGTGGTTACACTTGGTAGGCGGACTCGTTAGTCCTCATAAAAACAACTCGGGTAATCAGTTGAACATCATTAGTATTCATTCATAAGAATAGAAAAAACGTTGCAAATCCGTACACTGAATACCCTTCTGTTACAGATCACAGCTCTCTGTATAGATAACCCTTCTATATAATATGTGTACTATTCTATACATGTCATATTATGTAGATCGCAGACCGTCCGTACTTTAGTAACAAACCCCCTACTCGTTACTAGGTACCTACCTAAATCACGTGGTACATGTTGCTAGAATAATTCTGTCGATGACAAACAGTAGCTAAAATGACAAAAAGAAACACAAATAATGAAGTTCTGAAGAGAAATTAATGATGTGAACAAAAAATATTCAGTCGCGGTAGGGTTTCGGTCTCGGGACCTTTGGCGTATCAGCCCGTCAGTTAGACCACTGTGCTATAGCCCAGCTAGCCGAGAGGCCAGTGATGTGCGCTGTCAACACAGCTTGATGCCTGCACACACC
Source organism: Leptopterna dolabrata (assembly GCA_954871275.1). NCBI lineage: Eukaryota > Metazoa > Arthropoda > Insecta > Hemiptera > Miridae > Leptopterna > Leptopterna dolabrata. The sequence goes on from OX940975.1 coordinate 65,389,697, forward strand.
CTGCTCTTTGCAAATTTTATGGCAACATCTTAGAATGCTCCGGATGGTCTCAAAAATTCAGAGAAAAGTCATACTATTTAAAAATGCGAGAAAACCCACACCTCAAAATTCAATTCTCCGAGATAGGGATACTCTGGACATTTCGACCCCTATTTTTGATCCCCTTGCAGTTGAGTGACAGTAACGCCGAGCTTCGAGGACCAACTAAAAACCAAACGGTACCCATATACCCCCAAATTTCGTGAATTTTGGTTCATGGGAACTAAGGAAAAAGCCGCGGACGGCCAGCGTACGGAGGACGGACGGAAATTTTTTTATTCGGTATTCGTATTCTACATCCCTTGAAACGTAAACCATCAAATTTATGGTGGGGGGGGGGGGGGGGGTTAACTTTTTTCTCGTGGTCGATTCCAAAGCACGTTGCAGATAATACACAAAGGTTTATCATTTTGCAGTGTAGATACACCCCTTCTGCATAGATCACTCAATTCCTATTAGTGTAAGGCCCTGATATAGTGGGGCCGTTTTTTTCGCTGGATCCTACATACCTACGCTCGTACACATACACGACACAAACCCATAGAAAAATTCGTTGTTTCGCACACAGGCAAACACACACACGCACATTCGTTGTTTCGGGGCGTTGTCCCGAAACTTGGCAGCCCGCTACATACCTAAGGGTGTTGTGGGTGAAAAATGGGTGAAAAAATAGGGTTTTTTGGTGTTTTAGTAACGTGAGCTTGTGAGGTATCGTTTTCCATTTTTTTTGGGCGAGGAGACCTAATATATGAAGTCGATTTTGATCAACGAGTGAATTGAGATTCTAACAGAGTTTCAGCCTTAAATTTACATTAAAATTTGTTCTAAAATCGTCGTTCTTCCGCACGCAGTTCTGGTCCCCATTTGGAAAAGTTTTGGATTCGGGCTGTGCTCCGAAGCTCGGCAGCCCGATCGGAAAACACCCAGGAGTGTTATGTGCGAAAAGTTGGTGTACAAATAGGGGTTTTCGAGTTTTTTTAGTTATTATTATTAGATTATTTTTCTTTAAAGGTTTTGGTGAACATGAGCTTGCGAGGTACCAATCATTTCCCATGTTTTTTTAGGCGAGAACACATATTTTGACCAAAGAGTGAAGAATTGAGGTTCTAAGGAAGGCTCAGCTCCCAAAATTAATTTTTTATGAGTCAAAAACCTGAGAAATTGTCCAAAATTACCGTAAATTTGTATAATAACGCTAGAAGTAGTATCAGAGGTGAATCAAAACAACTAAATGGCACTTCAAAACAGGAGCCTCATTAGTGTTTTTGGGGATAAATTATTACACAACGTTTTATTATATTATCTTCGTAGAAGGGGAACCTATACAGGTAAATTATTGCACAACGGTTTATTATTTGCCTTATGCTTCATGAATAACTGCAAATAATTAATGATTGAATTATTGAATCCCGCGCGTTTGTATGAAACTTTAATTCCGGGGCCGGCTCCAATACTCGATTTAGGGCTTTCCTGGGGGGAGCTCGATTACCACAGAAAACAGTGATCTACGCAGAAGGGGCATCTATACAGGTAAATAATAAACCTTTGTGTAATAATTTGCAGCGTTTTCCTATTCGATTTTCGGATTCTACCTACCTTGAAACGTAAACCATCAAATTTTGATGGTGGGGGTTAAATTTTTATTTTTTCCATGCTCGATTCCAAAGGTTCATTAATGAAACTAATAATAAACCAAAATTTCCGTCCGTCCACCGTACTTCGCAGTTGCCTTAGTTACCATCAACCAAAATTAGTGCTACATCTTATCAAATAGTATAAGAATCTTTGTTCAGTATTAAGATTTTAACATGATTCCAAGTCAATAGATGAAGAATTACTAGACAAAACAATCGTGATAGGTTGATTACATGTGTGACATTGTCGTGAGAATATAATTTATAATAATACAAAAATAAAATCGTTATCTTGGCCAATTTTCCTCTTGAAAAGTTTTTTCACATTCAGTATTATTATAACACTAATCTAAGTATCTAGTTATAACCAAGAGAATAAATTTTACTAAGTATTGTGATTTGATAAGCCTTCTCTAGAATAACGTTTTTAAGAGGTTGGATAATACTGAGAGTGGTGTTCCATTTTGTCGTTATCGTTAATTTCTCCACAAAAAAAATCTATTTTTTGATAGTTATTGGAATAGTCAAAAGTTTCTTACTTACTTACTTAATTTCTCAAGAATAAGCTGTGAATTGGAACCTCATAAATGAATATCATTTTTCACTTATATTACAATTATTATCATTTTGTTTTCCTCCCAAATGTTTGTGTGGGTAAAATGGCTTTTTTAAAAAGAGCAGTACCGCTAAGGTTACAGCCCTTGAACCTTTCAGTTCCATTTGTCACCTGTGTATCTTACCAGGCATGTCCAGTGAAAACTTGGGGCTGAACAACGCAGTAGGTAGGTAGGACCTACTCGCTAATAAAGTAAAGAACGTAGGTACTACTCCATCAGGTACTACTCCATCAATCGTTCCATGTATCCCCAAATCCCCGAAATTCTTTCCTTTCACTCATCCTCTCGTTGGTTATTACAGACATTTTGACGAATTTCGTCGTAATTTTTCTTTATTGTGTTGCCAAAGTCAGATTTTCATAGATGCATGTTGGACTAAATGCGATGGGGTTGGTATAAAATGTGTAACGGATTAATTTTCTTCGGAAATCCGCTAGAAATGGGATGATGGAAATAGTGAGCACTGGTATAAAACGCGTCTGTTGCAAATAAAGGAAGTAACACTAACAAACTTGACTGCACATAAATCATTGTACCGGTCCGATCCATACGTTGCTACGAGTTCATTTCCCAGTGATCGAAGTGCATCATAAATAATACAGTTCCATGTAATCCAACCTGACCTATTTTTCCTGACAGAACGACGACATGAAAAATTGATTCGCAGAATTGAACCATAAAAATATCGTTTGTTAGTCAATTTCACATGTTGATTAAGACGGTGACAATTGCAGCGGTTATCACGAGTCATAAACGTAGTGTTCATAGATCCATTCTAATTGGAATTTATAATAAACTGATAGGTAGTTTGGTATATAACTTTTTCTATGACGGGTGGGACAATCATTATATTGGCTAGGCATGTTAGCATGCAGCCGGAACTTTTCAGTTATAGCTTCCCGAACCTCTTGTTGGCAAATTTTAATAAAATGATTTATTAGCGGACGTGCTATGATTTTTATTGTCTGGATAATTTCTGTTTGACTGTACGGTTTGCTTTCTCATTATTGGTTTATTATTTTCAATAATGAACCATTGGAATCGAGCAAGAAAAAAAAAATTCTTACCCCCCCCTCAAAATTTGATGGTTTACGTTTCAAGGTATGTAGAATCCGAAACTGCAATAAAAATATTTCTGTCTGTCCGCCGTACGCCGTACGGGCCACTTTTCTCAGTTACCATGAAAAAAAATTGATGAAATTCGGGTTATAGGTTCCGTTCGGGGTCTAGCTTTGGTCCTCGAAGCTCGACGTTACTCTCAGTCATCTCTAAGGGGTTCAAAATAGGGGTTGAAATTTTCAGAACGCCGTATCTCAAAAACTTTAGATCGAAGGGAATGTTTTTTTTTACGTTATTAATTTTGTCTTGAGCTAAACAATTTTTTCAGACCACCCGGAGAACTGTACGTCCAACCGTTCGTGTGCACCAAAAAGCTTCGTCAACACGATCGTGAATCAAACGGTATAAATCCGGCCGGGATTTCATCACTAAGGAGCACCTGATTGTAATCAAGGATGGCTGTATGAAGTCGAGTTGTTTGTTCTACGATAATTATTTCATTTGGCAAGTGATGGACTATTGGATTTTGTTGGTAGGTACTTCTGGAACTTAAACAAACGTTGAAGTATTATTGATGGGTAAATTATTAAACAATGGCAAATTATTACACAACGGTGAATTATTACACAACGGTAAATTATGACACCACAGTAAATTATTACACAACGGTAAATAATTACACAACGGCTCATCTACCCAGAAGGGGCTGGATTTTCTGGATAGGTACTTTTGCAACTTGAACAACCGTTGAAGTATTATTGATGGGCAAATTATTACACAGTGGCAAATTATTACACAACGGCAAATTATTACACAACGGTAAATTATTACACAGCGGTAAATTATTACACAACGGTTCATTATTCTATCTCCGTAGAACCGAACCTACAGGTAAATTATTACACAACGGTTTAGGTAGGTACCTAGTAACGAGTATTTTTCAAGTGCTTTCACCAAATTTCCGATAAAGATGATAGGTAATCACATATTATATTAGCTCAAACATTTCTATTCATGAATTTTTGCAATTTTTTCGAGTCTTTTCCCTTTTCTGAGCATTCTGAATCGAATCCTAGATGAATCTATTCACCAAGTTCCCTTAGGGATTGTTGTGGGGAATAATAGACTTGTTTGTGTGTATGTTGTGATGTGCGGAGGAGTATTGTAAATGGTGGTGGTGGTGAAGGGCAAAGTTCTGTCTGCGAAGCGAGGGTCCTTCAGAGATTTATGTATCTTCCCTGATAGTACCGAAAGAACAATATGAAAAAATCTTATTTTGCCGAAATGTCAGGTGAATGGATGAGTTCAAAGATGAGCTATTTTCAGAAATGAATAATGGGGGAACTTGATATTTTGCGGGTCAGCAATCGCTAAAAATCTGCAAAATGGCTAAAAATCCATAGAAACTAAATTTACATAAATTCACCTAATGTGGTGCGCAATGTTTGCAGATGGTGAATGGTGAATCGAGCAAATATGTTGAATGGTGAATCGAGGCAGAAAAAGACTGTTCAGGTCGACACATAACCCTGCGTTACATCGAAATTTAGCTCACTGGGTAATTGTGGATGGCTGTCAGTTATTGTGTTGTTGTGTTGTTTTATGTGTTATGTTCTTGGACTACTAGTACTACTACTACTACTACTACTACTACTCCTACTACTACAGTATGATAATGTACTAAGACAGTGTGGTACTACTACAAATCAGGTTATTGAAAATTGATTGGCAATGAAACAAATAAGTATTGTATTCTGTTCAAAGTTGCACTGACAAACTATCTCATTTCGTCTAGAATGAATTACGTTGTCCAGGGGCTACATGTTGGGAGTTCTATTGGTTTTGAAGTTCGTCTCGGATGATTCGAGCTCATCCGAAAAAATAACTGGTAAGAAGAAGAATATGCTCAAAAGCTTTTCGAAATGGAAGAGTTTCGGATGAAATGGGTAGCAAGTGCCCCCTAGTGAGAAGATAAGAAACATGAAATACGCCTTCAATAATGGCTCGGTCTAAATGTTCCCTTTGTTTGGCAGGGCAGCTCCTCTATGGCCCTTCTAGATAATATATGGGGCTTCATTTGCATATCCAAGGGCTACATGGAGTCTTCTGTCTTTTGAATTACTGCCAGCGTATTTAAAGGGGTGCCAGTTAAAGGGAATCTCTTCGAATGAAACAGTTCAGTATATCTGGACTCTGTAAGGTGAGCGACGATTTACGACGATATTAATCTCGATATCACTTTATGTAATTGGTCTGGGTGAATTGAAATTATGTGTTTAAGCGAGACTAGCCATTTGCATGCACCTCACCAAAACGACGACTATAATAGGCAACGTCAAGTGATTTTGATTAGCACCCACGCCGTCTCCACATATTTTGCGTTTTATACCTTTCTGAAACTAATTTGGTTCTGTTTCTGTCTGTACCTCTCCTAACAATTTCAACGCTCATTAGCTAATAATGGCCGTCATGGGTTGAAATTCGGAGGGTAGGTGCGAGAATTAGTGCAATATATAGGTATAATTATAGCAAGGTTATCAGTTTACAAAGTTTAATTTATTATAAATCATTCCGCTGTGAAGGAATAGCCCGCGGCAGAAGAAAATCCGTTCCCATAAAATTCGAGAGAAAAAAATTGCTACTGTGGCAGTACTGTTCGGGAGAAAGATGGCTATGAGCTGAACTTCGAATATTAGGTATCTTCGTTCACACTACATAAATTATGACTGTTTCTCCAAAACCACTTCAAGACAGATCGGGCTCACTGCAGTGTCTTATTTTCTTCGACGAGTCCAGTGAAATCCAGTCCGATTTCGACAGTTAGTAAGAACATTTTTTTTTTTTTTTGGACTTAACAGGTGCAGTCAAATCCCCGGGAAGCCTTCCACCCACTCCATAGAACGTGCTCTTATAAACCAGCGAAACGATTTCAGATTTCATTCCGGGCTTCGACGGGTTTTGATCGATGAGTATATTTCAACGTTGATATCGCCTCCCCTCTACTTCGGACCAGGAGAACAATGATATCCCTGGGTTAAAAGGAAGAGGGACAGGGCTAAAACAGAAAACGGGAGTCTGGCCCTTTCAAGTTTACCCTACAGAACCAAATGGAGGGGTCGATAGGGAGATACATCATGGACATGAATGGCCCCCCTCGACTCCACTTCCGACTCCCTCTGACGTACCCTTTATCTGTTAATTATTTTCAAAACACTTATCTTCACGCGTGTGCGCCCATGTAAATGGATTGAAAAATTCTTTGTGTCATTGCCGGACGAGATGAGCTCGGATATATCGCATAAACCTACGACAATTATGTATTGTAATCGTGTGAAGTTTGTTGCGTGATCGTATGGTTTTTCGGTAGAAGGGGCCACCAATAGGGCGCATTTGTAAAATCCATAATCCCCCCCCCCCGCCCCCCCCAGACACCGGTCGCCAACAACCAGTCTATAATTTATACAAATTTTATCGCTATGTCGTAGGTACCTACTACCAAAAATGCGCGGGATTCAATAATTAAATCATTAATAATTATTGGTTGTTATTTATGAAGCATAACGAAGCATAACGGAGAGCGGACAGACAGAAATGTTTGGTTTATTATTTTCAATAATGAACTTTTGGAATCGAGCATAAAAACAAGATTTTGACCCCCCCCCCCCCCTCAAAATTTGATTGTTTTTGTTTCAAGGTAAGTAGAATCCAAATATGGAATAAAAAAAGTCTTGTCAAGTGGGTGTCAAAATAAGTAGGGTATTTTAGTGTTTTACTAACGTCATTTTTTTTTATGGCGAGGAGACCGAATATTAAGTCGATTTTGACTAACGAGCGGATAATTGAAGTTCTAACAAAGTTTCAGCCTTAAGTTTACCTTGAATTTTGGTCTAAAATCGTGTTCTTTAGCACACAAACTCCATTTGTGCCCTAATTGTGCTCCGAAGCTCGGCAGCCCTATCGGACTTCCTATGAGTGAAACATTAATCTGTGCAAAAGAGTTATTCTTAAAGTAATGAAGTATTGTAAACTTCGGCTTGTGAGGTACCCTTTTCCATGTTTTTAAGGGGAAGAGACCAAATATGAAGTTGATTTTAACCAAAGAATGGAAAATCAAGGTTATAACCAAGTCTCAGCTCCCAATATTCACTTTTTATGAGTCAAAAACCTGGGAAATTGTCTGAAATCACCTCAAATTTGTATGATAACACTAAAAGTAGTATTAACAGGTGAACGAAGACAGTTAAATGACACTATCAATGATCAAAGATAATTTATCAAAAATAGGAACCTATTTCGAGTTTTTGGTGGCCAAAATTGTCGAAACCTTTCAAAAATAGGTATTTAAATTATTGCACACGAAAGAAACAAAAAATGAACAGCCAACATTTCTGTAGGTATGTCGAATAGAATAATACACCTTTATGACAAGGACTTTGTAGGGTTTTCAAATTGCGGTGGTCGCTGCGCTTCTTACGGTAATAGAAATTCAGTGATCTACGCCTATAAAGGAAAATAATGAAATGTTGTGTAATAATTTGTAGGGTTTGATTGATTTATAGCACTTCCGAGTCACTTCATGTTAGTTATTAGGTTTGTGTGACTTGTGACTATGCAAAAACGTAGTGTACGTCGATAAAAGAAGAGGCCTAAAGGTTTTTAGAAACCTTTAGGCCTTGATTTTTTCTTTGAGAGAAAATTACGAAATTAAGTGTTGAATTGAAAAGGCACACACAGAACTACGCAGACCATTCATTAGGTAGGCGCTGTTCGGAATCTGTCATATCACGGACAATTTGTTCGATCAATACTGTGGAATAAAAAAATGTTCTATCATTGCTGAACAGTTCCAATTAAGTATACATCCAATTATATAGTTATTCACTGAGAACAGTTCCCTATATCACTTGACTTTTGAAAGCTTCGGATATTTTTAATCCAACTCAGTTGACCTATCCGATGAAATCTCGCTCCTTACAGACGCTTCGCATTAAATAGGATCAACTTTCAACTGGAGGGAGAACAGTTTTTACTGCCCTACAAAACCTGTTCCACCCATTTGCCCATTAGACGGTCTCTCATTCAAGCTTTTCACAAAATAAGTTAAATACTAAAACGTGAAACGGTTTGAAATACGAGTAGAGTAGGTACCCCAAGGTACCGAGCGGCGCATGCAAGAGCCGGAAAAGTTAAGGGCCTCCGTCGAAGGCAAATTCTCTGCCTTTTGCTTTACGACCCTTTAGCTATTCAAGGATTACTTGCAATTCCTTCTCGAGCCCTCGAACTTGTTTTAAATTTTAATCAACCGTATGATTCCGTCTCCTTCGCTTATATTACGTGTTCGAATCCAGCCATAAAACCTGCTCTCCCTGACTGAGATTGCTTATTTTAATAAATAAGATAGAGGTAATTTCCCAGGTAGGTTGGATGGAGGGAGTTGAATGAACCAAACTTGATTCCTGTTTACGATTCCCTGCTTCCTCCTGAAATTTAGAACAACCTCGGAGTTTTAGTTTTGCTATTTATTCAGTGAAATTGTAATTGGGATATTAGCAATTTAATAAAAGTCACCAAAAGTTCAATGATTTGATTTATTCGAAGTTGAAGTCAATATCAGCTAATCTCACAAGAGCATCCTAGTTTAGGAGGGTACTTTGCGTAAAGTAATGACTGTTACATTTTAAATATGTTGTGCGGAGGAAAGAAACCTCCCAAATCGCCATTAACACGAGTGTGAATGATGTGGTGTACATAAATCCACCCCAGATATCATTGGTAGGGAACAGGAGGTGATTATCATCATGCGTGGCTTTATGAAATAGAGTTTGTTGTTCCGTGATATATTTCATCTGTAGGAAGTATTTATTTACACGTACCTACGTAATTATTGTAGGCACTTAAGTATTTTTGTTTATAGTTAAGGATTTTGTTAATAGTTTAGGGCTTTCTTGAGGGAAGCACGAGTTGCAGCATTTTTTTTATGCTACTCGAATTTCCAATAATAACATTAAATACAAAAATTGAGTTATCAAAGTACAAATAATTTCGTCCCAAAGCTGACATATTGTACGTAAGGAAATAGGTTGGAACAGCTATTTTGCCATCAGTGTGATGTGGTGCATGAAATACAAAGAACGGTGCCCGAGTTTGAGTTTTTCTCGCATTCTTTCCAGTAGGATATACATAAGCAGATAAGGTGTAAGTGCCCCAAGGTACAGGGATTTCCCTTAAATGGGGCAGGTGTTTACCGTCTCAGTTCCGCACCAAAACTAGGGCTCACAGCTATACAGCGGTGGACATAAGAAGATTATTAGATCTGCGTGGAATACCCCTTCTTCATACGAATCCTCACCAATGCGCAACAGCGTCACGATCATCTCGACAACTGCCATGAGAAGGATTCGCCTCCAAGCGGTCAGGCGTATCCAGCCTTTTTTCGTTAGCTAACCAACATGACACTCTTAATCATTAGCATATCGAGGTCGGCCATCTTTGATTCCTCGGTAATTCCCCAGGACCGGTCCCCACCGCGATGCCTCCTGAAGTGGGGCCTCGGGATCTCCGCCAATCGGCTCGAGGACACTTTATCACTTCTCAGCTATTACTCCTCAATTCCTTCTGGATGGTGCGGTAATGAAGTGGAGGGGGCGGAAGAATTGGGGAGGCAGTCGTGGAAAGGGCGTTATTGGCTTGAGCCTTCTGTTGAAAAGCTTTCAGGTTTTTCCTTTAGACGATTCCACTTTGGAGCGATGGCTACTCCAAGGCCTGTACTTATCCGTTACCTTAAAACACTTTCAATCGACCGAAAAGTTTAATGCTGCTACTTGCTCCAGCCTCTTGCAACTCCCACCGCTTCGCTCACTCTTCATGACCCCCCAGGACCAGTCAACCCCTTTCCTTTAACTCCCACCATTACCGAGTAGTGTTGGACTGATCCCAGGGAAGTGTTTCCCCCTCCTCCTCGGGTTCCAGAAAATTCAAGCCCCCACAACATTCTGAACCCCGCTTTCTTGTCACATACATCATAATAAATACCCAGGGTTGCCAGATTCACGGATTTTTTCCTTTTCATGCTATTTTTAGCTCTAATAATCCGAGGAAAAGTTTGAAATCTACGGATTACGACATATTTTCAACAGGAACACTTTACTTTTAACCAAAAATCTTGAATCCGCCAACAAAGTAATTTTTTAAGGTACAAAATCGAAGTTTTTTTTGTAATGGCAAATCATGCAGAAACGTGTTACGAATAAGAATGTATAAAAATTAAATCAAAATAACATTTTTGAAAGGGTATGAAAAAAAAAGTTTTTTTCGTACCTAGTGCAGTTCCGCTGCGTACGCTGGAACATTACACCAATTACACTTGCCATTGCACCATTACACTTCCTACAAACTACAAAGGTAGTCAGTTTTTCCCATAAATAATGTTGATGTAAAGAATTTAATCTTTGTGGGGACTTTCGTAATCGTCATAAAGTCAAAATTCTTGATAGTTTCGAGTATTTTCCGCTCAGATGTGAGAATACTCTTGTAGGTAGGCTGGGATTTGGCGTTGCGGTTGTAGGAAGTGGGTTCGTCCGAAATTTTTGAAGGACCTATTTTCTTCTTGAAAATTGTCTTCGATCTTGGCATCATCACGTCACGGTCTCTGAACTCAAACCCTCGAACACAAAACAAAACGCACAAGGCTCAGACCCGAACACAGTTCAAAACAAAACACCGAACACAAACAAATTTAGTTTAGCGGCACATCCACAAAACAGCAAGGCTAAGGTTGGTTGTGCAAGGAAGGCTTTATCACAAACGCGGTTTCGATTCATTTTTTCGGTATAAACGAATCGATACAAACAATTCGAATGTGGTTATTGAGTTATTGGTTTTGGAGGACAAATTGAAATGCGAGAATCATGAGCGCGGAAGTCCATTGTTTCAGTTCCCGGGCGCCTTCATTTCAAATGGCTCTCCTGAAGACTTTACTTTTTCACGACTAATGTTCGTTTTACTCGGGAACTACTAATCCTATTTACTCGATTTTTTTTAAATATTGAAGAGGACACCTTGGTGAAGTTCGTATCCTTTTCGCGATTTTTCAGTTCTAACAAGTCTAAAGAGGGCAAAGAAGCGAAAAAATAATTTTTTTGTATGTGGTAGTTCTTAAATAAAACGTCTGCCAAGTTGGATGGACAGTATAGCTTCCCCACTTATTGTAACATGGACGTGTGGAATCAGCTGGTAAAACGATGCGTCAAAATGACTGAATAGCAGTAAGTAACAACGTTTCATGTTCGCGCATGCGAAGACGGTACCTTTTCAAGGATTTTGGCATGGGACCATGTGTGACCTTACTCGCGTATACCCTCAATATTTCGGCTCTCTGCGACTGTTTTTCGCTTAGTTAGAAGCATTACAAGGAAATGGTCAATATTTCATGTTCGCGCATGCGCATGCGAAAATTACGATTCCATTCCTTCCTGATCGATCCTCTAAATCTGACCTCATTTCAACGATATTTAAGGTAGTTATGGGCGTTTCATGTATTTCACGTTTGAGCATGCGCAGACAAAACGATTTCCATGATTTTGAAACGGGACCAGCTCTGTACGATTATTTTCGCCTAGTTAGAAGCGTTAAAAAAAAATGGTCAACATTTCATGTTCGCGCATGCACAGACGAAAGTGACATTACGATTCCAGTGAAATTCATTTGGAAGTAGGTGTCAAAGTATTATTCCTGGTCGACCCTCCAAGCTTGAACACATTTCAACGATATTTTTAGGGTAGCTATGGGCGTTCCAAGTATTTCACGTTTGCGCATGCAAAGACGAAAATTACAGTACTTTTTCAGTGATTTTTCGTATGGGACTATCTGTAACCCAACCCGCACCTACCCTCCAAATTTCAGCCCATTTCGACCATTATTTCGGGTAGTTGTGGGTGTTACAAGGAATTACCACAGACAGGCACGGAACCAAATGTGTTCCGATGTCTGAAACGCAAAATGGAAGTGGAAATTTTTATTTTGGAGGACATACATTTTTTTACTCAGTCAAGAATCCAAGGCTTCCCTACCTTCGGTAGTGACGAAGCAAAACTAAAAGAATCGGATGAACAGGGGCTGATAAAAAGGTAGCTGAAATCACTTCTACTTATGGTGGGAAGGGGATGGGTTCCGGTTCCCCAAAACACTCCCCCTTCTCATCACCCATTATTTAAAAATCGATTAAATCTGTTAATTGGAAGCCGATTAGCACGTCATGATTGTGTCACGCCCATGTGTGAGAGGGAATTTTTGCTCTAATAGGACTGTAGGCTTATTTTATCAGCAAATGCTTCTGTCTGTCAGTACCCAGCGGATACCTAATGGTCATTGTTTTGAGGGGAGGGGGGGGGGGAGTTGTTCCCTTTGCGTTTCTTGAACTTTCTCTACCAATTTATTGGTTAAATGGCTGTCGGTCCTACAAATCCTTGCAGTGCCCATAACCATAGAAAAGATTGTTGAGTAGTGCTGCAGTTTCGTGGATAAGTTCGGGTTGGGTTGATCTCGTATGGATTCCATCAATATCGGAATAACTGTTGTCCTCTCATGCGCAAATATTACCTACTACCTTGCGATTTCCATTCTATGAAACTTAGTAGCATCCATGTTATAAACGATGACCCGAGTTTATGGATGGATTCGAATATTCAGTATTAGCTGTGCCGTTTTTATCAAGATGGTTATTTAGATCAACTGTAATGGTTTAAAATGGGCCAACCTCAGTTTGACTTGTTTCTTCGTATCCGGCAGTTATTATGTAGTAATGTCGACTTGATGCTGCTCTTGAATTTAGGTACCCAATAAATATACTTGTCTCACGTCCTTAAAGAATGTTAATTCAATTCAGACCTCTGAGAGTTTTCCCTGCCTCGTCCGTCCCTCTCTAAACATTAGTCTTCCATCCACTCGGAAAAAAAGGAGCCGCGAATCCACTCGCCAAAGTAATTCCTCGAGTTTATTCTATTCTTTAGCGGTGCCCTCTTGAAGCAGCTTCACTGCCGTGATCACCATGATTGCATTGCACTGGATGAGACGAGACGCGAGGGGGACAATTAGTTAATAGGCCCGAGACCTCCCTCCAACCTGAGCTCCTTCTGGGCCCTGTACAAGAATGGTCCATTGTTCTCCCATCTACCACTAACTCTTCTCTCCTCTCCCTACTCATTCTACAATTATCCACTTTTTTTGTACGGTTTGTACTTCCCTTTAAACCTCTTGTTCGTTTTTCGCTAGACCTCCCTTCGCTCCCGCGCTTTCTTGCAGTTTTTATTATTATTTTTTTCATTTTCATTAAAATTACACTTTTTTTAAATAGCATTTTATTCTTTTTTCCCCTAAGAACAAAAGAGGCGTCGGATTTATCGCTTTCTTTGTGCAACGGGATGTTCGTTACCGGGCAAATGGTTGGGATTTTTGTAAGGCTGAGACCACATCTCGAAAAATGTGAAAAGCAAGCGAGGGACCCCCTTTCGTTTTACATGGCTGCATTGTTGCCAGTACTGGGGGTCGTTATGATGATATATCTCGTGTGAGGGGCGCAAGGCGGACCTCTCTCGTTCCAGAAACGGAATGTATTGTTAAAATAGTGTTTTCAAAGTTTCCTTCACTCATTTGAAATTGCCGAATGTTGTTCTTACTGTCGTTCTTTTCGTGGATGAGCTATTTTAAATTCCTTCTTGAAGGTCAAATTTTTTTCCCTCCAGTCAAACCAGTCACTGCGGACTACTGGTAAGCCCGTGATCTTGTACTTACCACGGGTCAAGAGTTTCCAGTCATCCCGATGCCAAATAATACGCATGTAACTTTGCATTTCCCTCTCTTGTGCACTAACACAATCCAGGGTACGCAGCTGATCTTGTTTTGGTTGAGTTTGAACAGAAGCATGTAGCTATCAAGTAAGTATTGTAAATATGTTGCAGAATGAACTAATAGTTATTCGATTGAAATATTATGCTCAGCAAATCGGGAATATTCTTGGGTGTGATATTTTTTATATTCTATGTTGTTGAAGGTCCGGTACATTTATCTCATTTCAAGATTGTCAGACTTCAAGGACGAATCTAGGTACCTGTTGAGTTATTCGGGTAAATTTTTATAGGAGCAACGAGGGTGTCTTATCGGACAGAAACCCAATCCATCTTTCCATTAAATAGTAAAAGCCGGGCGTAGTTCAAACTAAATTATGAATGATGTTCGCTGAACATTCGCAAAAGTTTTCTCCAAAACAAATGATGCAAAAATCTTTCCAAGTTATAGGGAAAAAATCAAGTTAAATTAATTGTAATAATTGATGACTTTAATCATAAAATATTAATGTTGAACTTTGGACGCGACAAGGGCGGTAAGAGTAATCCGACTTCCGCATTGCGGTATCGTGTCCTTTGACGTGATTTCTGCCAATATTATATTTCATCCCATTTGGTTTATTATTTTCATTAACGAACCTTAGGAATCGATCATGATTTTTTTTAAATCCCCCCTCAAACTTGGATGCTTTGCGTTTTACTATGTGAAAATTTGAGAATTATTTCGAGAGTCCTACTTAGGTTCAGTGATCATCGGGATTTCAAAAATGACCGGATGAGGGGCTCGTGGGGCCGAAATGGCGTGTTACAGGAGTTGGTGGTGGTGGAGAAATGCAAGTTTATGTCACTTCAATTGACTCTGGAGGCATTTACCCAATTTAGGGCCTTACTGGGGTTAGCGCGACGGTTGTTATTGGCCACAGAAAACTTTGATCCACGCAGAAAGGGTGTGTTTGTAGAAAAATAAACCGTTGAGTAATTAGTAACTAATCACAGTAATTAACCACTAATAATAATTAGTAATGCGTAAATTTTAGGGACTCCTAATCATAGATGTTCTGGTTCAAATTAGTAGAGGTGTAGAAAATGTTTACTTTCACCTACAGGGCATGTTTGTCGGAATTATCTTCGTTTAAATGCAATATTTCAAAATTCTGGAAAAATTTTAGTTGTCACGGAAAAGTGTGTGATTTTTGTGTGGCATGTTGCTAGTTGGTAAAAGAGGTGCTTGATCCCATTCCTCCTCAACTGCTAGACGTGGTTAAGTTTGTACGTCACCAAAAAAAATCAAATTATGAGCAGTTTCTTGTTATATTTATGTGGACCGTTGATTCACCCAACTTGGTGGTCTACTTCTCGATCGTATTTTGCGAGTTGTCTTCCTTTCTCCCAGCTCCCTGAGTGGATCGATCCGAACTCACTGCAAATCCGATAATGGATCCTCGAAAACGCTGCTTGAAATGTTTCAGTGATAATCCGTGGTGGAAGGGGTAGAAAGCGCTTGTGATGCACCATTCGGCGGAAGGGTAAATGCTCCATTATGCTCTTGTTGCGCCATTAGTGCCGGCTCCCTGTTCCACCCTCGACCAGCCTAAGAGCACAACACTTGATGATCCTGCAAAAGTAGTCAAATCCCCGTAAAAAGTTCCTATTTGGGAAGGCCTAACCGTACCAAGAAGTTTCCCAACTCTACGTGGAAAGCTAGCAGTAAGATAGCGGCACCTAAGATGGGGTCGCGGACGACTAAGCAACTTAAATATTATTTAGAAAAGAAGCAAATGACAATTTGCAGAATTTGCATGATTTCCAGAATTCTCGTGACCCCCCTTTATACGTACCTGGGTATGCATAATTTGGTCTTGTAGGAATCAAGTAGGGGTCAACGGCTCTAAGTCAGGAATCTGACGTTTATTAGTGAATAGTAAGGGATTCCAACGATCGGTAAACGATTTCTGGGAGATCAAAATGAAGTGGTTCTATGTGAAAACCATTCCGGTAATGTAAAATAGGTCAGAAAAAAAAATCGATAATGTTTTGAAATATCGACCCCAGGTACATGTCAAGAGCTCATTCTTCTTTCAGTGATTTTATGTCAATCGTAGTCATGTCAATGCGATTTCAGTCATTTTTACCAATTTTTGACCTCTAAAAACTAAAATTTGACCCCCTGAAATTTTTGAAAATTGCTGGTCTTCTAATTCATTCTTTTGTTCGGATGCTCTGAAGCGGATTTGCCTATAGAAAGATTTCAAAAATTCATGTTCTGAAAATTTTAGACCCATTGCAATTGCGTAATTTTCTTTGAAAATTAGCTACTGCCTATATGAATCAGGCCTTTTTACCGGCATCTGTGGCTCCGGTGGGTTTACATCAAATCAACAAATCCATATTGATGATTCGGAAATCCAGAAAAGACTGCCCCACGTGCGTATCGAGAATTGCCACTGTGACGGATCTAGCTGGTTTCTCAGGTTACCTAGCTGAAAATTATGTCGAATTATATTATATTTGTTTAATGTACGTTCCCGGGGGTTATTGTTGGCAATACCTCCGGTGTATGACAATTTAATGCAATAGAGGAGCGACGAAGGCTCGAGTCTCGGTTAAACGAATGAGTTGCCCCTCCGTAAAAACGTGAGCACTCAACGGACCAAGAAACCACCCTATTGTTTTGGCTAAAGTCTCTATTTCTTGTTAGGCTCCGGGTTAATTGGAGCAAAAAGTACATCGTGGGTGACTAAACAGTTCCTCGAGCGTTTTCGTGGGGTTCCATGGAGCGGATCTTGAATGACGCATAATCTGTAAAGAAATGCTGCCTGTGGACCAAAAAATGTACGGTGGTGGCGGCCGATTCGTCGTAGTCTCTTTCGTGGGGATTTCTGTTACTTCAAACAAGATGTGAAACGAATATATTCCACTGCGTGGCAAAAAAGACATTTGCTCCGTTTTCTATTTGCAGTGGATTTCCATGATTTCATAGCGACTGATTCAGTTTTTCCCAAGGTAATGTTTTAAATCCGTTCCGGTTTCAAGAATATAGTTCAAAAGGCCACTCACTTCAAACCACCGTATAAAACAAGTTGAGTCAGAATTAAATCTGAAAATGCATTACATGACTTACATTTAATTGAATATATTCTGAGCTAATTATTAATAAATGAATTTACAATAGAACTTCGATAGGATCGATAGAAATAACACTTAGGTATCGAGAATCAAGGTATCAGGATTAGAAAAGTCAAGGTATACCGTACATGCTAAGCAAATTACAGACTTCGGACAGGATCTACCATTAGATAATATTTAGTCTTGTCATAAATAGCCACTGTGATGAGTTGTCGAAAATGCAACAATCCGGTAAGAAATTTACGGAGTTAACCATATGATTCGTATCAGAAAAATCATCCAAGTTATTTACAAAACATTGTTACATAGAACATTTTTGAGTGTCTGAATTTCTTATAATCTAACTTGAGCGATTTTGGGAGCAGAATGAAAAATGAATTCCCCAGTAATTAATAGCATATGGACATACCCTTTCACGATATCTCCTTACTGATAGCTAGCTTGTCAGTTGTCCTGAAACCTTTCCATCAGTGAGTCATTTGGATACCATTTCAATAACCATCAGTCCCTTACCCTTGCGGTTCAACCCTTCTATTCTAAACCTTAGAATCCTCTCTTAGAACTTTGATCCTAAACCTTAATTGGAGAAGTACCTGTCTTATAACAGATATAAACAGGATACATTTCTAAGAGACAAACCGAAAAATTGTTTGAAGAATGACAGAGTAATCATTCAAAAGTCAACCTTCAGTCCTCATCATAGGTAAGTTTTATAAAATTATAAAAAGGTAACAAAGAGAGGTATTTTTTTTCTAGGGAATATCACTACACACAAGTATGTGAATCATGCATTCGCTCAGTTGAAGTGGTCAATAGTGCTCAGAAAAAAATGTGGAAGTTTAGTCGTTAGATGGAGGTTTGATGAAGAGGAGAGTTTAATTTTCGAGAAATTTACCGAAACACATCCGCCTTGAACATTCCGAATTCATTTAGATCTTCAGCTGTTTGTTGTTGTATGTATGTACATAATTATGTGTATGTCTGTCAGAACGATATCTGTCCTTGGCTATGATAATATGGAAATTCACAAATTATGCCAAATTGGTTCGAAGATAGCGATTTTCGAATACAAAAGTTGGGTCATCTTAGAGTTTTTGTGGGTCAACGATCGTCGAAAACAGCAAAAAGTTACAAACTTTGAAACTTAGTTCATATTGACATGCAGCAATCCTACGGAAAGTTCTAAATTCGAGTTTCAGGGTCATTGAAGGATGTTTCTTTGTTCTCACAACTGGATATCGTTGGCTTCTCATATCATTCCAATCCTTTTAGACCCAAAGGTCTATTTACAAATAAAATTCAATTCATTTGTGAAATCGTGTGATCTACTCCAAAACGAATTTATGGTTCTGAAGAAGTTGATTGAGACGCATTCAATAATCGAGGGTCCGGCAGGCACAGCTTTACGACTCAGGCGAACTACTCCCATGAAATCCGTAACCCAACCTCGTCCATAACCCTACTGAATGTTTATGCGATAATGTTGAGCGTTGAGTCTCGCACTCAGAGGTCGTTCCCCAGGGGTCTCTAGCGGTCTTCCCAGAGGTCCTGCCTTCTGGTTGTCCCGAGGAGTCTCCCATAGAGGTATAAGAGCCCCGTCCCCTTCCACCTCTGTGGGCTCTCCTTTCGACGACCACCGAGGCGGACCAGAAAAAAATTGAAATGTGTCTTTTATTATTATCGCGGTATACGAGTATAAAGTGGAAGGTGGAAACCTCCATTGAGCGGTCAGTGCCTCCGTTGACTCCGTTACCTTGAGATGACCGGCATCACATCTTCGGCAGGTTGAGCCGGAGAGACGATCCGGCGTGACGCCTCCCAGGTGACAAGAGGAATTCCTAAGCCCATTCATTGATGCGTTTCGGGGAGAATCGACCGATTCACCACTGGATCGGCAACTACCTCGAGGCCCCTCGCGGATTCCTGTTGGCCTCTACAAGAAATTAGCCCCTAGATGATGCACAGAAATGTCCCCTTCTCGAAGTTTACGGTCTGAGAAATTTGAGGAATCCAGTCTGTGGACTGTAAAGATCAACGTAGGGATCACCGTTGGTAGAAAACCCACCGCCTTTTTCAAGTGTCAGTAGTCCCAGTCATCGCTATGGTCACATAAAATTACCATTCTTAATTGTGGGCAAATTTGTCCCACTTCTTCTTTTCGAAAATTGCTCATTTCCCAACTCATCGTTCCGTTTACAACGCAAACATTCATGAAATTAGCCGTGTTGCTTATCATCTAGTTCTTTTCTAGTTTATATATTATAGGTATCAAATAGATTCTCTTTCTCCTGAGGTCATGGCAAATCGCCGAAATATAGAGGTATTTTTCCTGCTTTTTTTTTTTAATTTCTGTACGTTTTTTTCTTTTGTAGGTATTCAGGAGAAGTTGCTTATAGTGATCGAATTGGGACTGACTGGAAACAATCACTATACGCGACCAGTCTCTATATAAGCGACTTCTTCTGTACATACTTTGTGGTGATTTTAGCAGTTTTTACCATATTGGCGAATTTTGACCCCCCAAAATTGATCTACTTTTGATTAATTTTTTTTTGCGGAAGTTTTAATTAAAATCAATAAAGTGGTCTTCTGTTATGTACCAGTTTTAGGAGATTTCATCCATTTTTACCTAATTTATCGACTTTTGACACCCAAACACTCAAATTGATCTCTATAATCCACCTTTTGATCACTATAACAGGCTAATTCCCTGTGTGTTTACATGCAGCCGATCCGGACCTGACTGTTTCCATCCTTATATTCGACTTATTTCTTTAACCGCCTTTCTACTAAGCGACTTGTACCGTCGATGTCATCTGGAAAGGTCACACACATGTCATGATGGACTTGTTGGACACACTTTACAATAGGTACATCATACACCAGGTAGTCCTTTGGTTCGATTCCCAACACCCCCATCCCGACCTAGGGCGTTGAAGCAATAGTTAGCCGTGAGTGAAATGGTCGGGTTCAAATTTTGATCCTGGCCTGACAACCGATCACGGCCAAGGCGCCGGCAAGGATCATTGTCATTTGTAAAGATTATGAAGCCCCATCCTGAAATGGCTGTTCAGTTTACTTAATAAGTATTGTAAATCCAAGGATGGATTCGGAATGATCTGTAAAGGATTTGCATCGAAACCTTTTTCAAATATTCAAGAGACAAATTATGGTTACGTCGCAATAGCTTATTTTCTTTGGAAATTCTCTGAAAGAAGTGTTGGTCGCACCTCACAGAACTAGAGAATATTGCTCTTTTTCCTTATCGCATCCCTTTCGCATTTATATTAATACATATCCCTATGTACATTATATACCCATTAAAAAGCAGTAATAATCAATCGTTACTCGATTTCCGTTATGTTTTATTGCAAGTATGCTTTCGGAACTGTAAATAGGTATATAATCCTCATCGTTTTTCATGTATGTATACTCACCTACTGGTATTGGACATATTTAGTTACTCGCTGACCCATGGCTAGTATGGTTCATGATCAGATTATGATTGATTCTAGGCATCAGGCTTAATGGTCGGTTCTTTATGAAAGTACGATTCAGCCAATAGTTATGTACCTACTGCTATTCAAAATCATGTTGCATTCAACTTGGGCTAAACGGAATTCCACATGAGAGTGTTAGGTACCTTCTCCTGAAATTTGACTTGTTTATTAAAACCCGTGCCTGCTTAGAACTTTGATGTTGACATTTAAAAAAATCGTATTGAACCTTTATTGAATCTTTCTTGTCTGTCGAGACAGCCTCTATTTGTCTAGGTGTCGAGCTTTGTAAAAAATTTAATAATTTTTGTTCTCTTCTTTCAGGTAAGTTGTGTGCTGAAAATGCCTCCATCACGTTCATGCAACACCGTGAGTAACAATGTTCATTCAGTTCACTCGGTAGGCATGCCTACAGTATGAATTGTGCTTCGTACAGCCTTCTAGATACCGTCGGTGTCAACGTATGGGTGTGTGTTATTAGGTTCTCATTGCTTTTTGTTCGTTTAAATTTTGGGATTTAAATTTAGCTTGTTTCCGATTATTGGTTACGTCAATTTGAAATATTGAGAGATTGCATAAGGACTATAGGGGATAAAAGGAAGGAACAAAATCAACAGGTTGTTCCTACTGAATGGAAAAATAACCAAAGTGCCATTTTTTACACCAGAGAAACATGTAATAACTTTTCCTTATCAATTATACGTGAGAACCATGGTTCTGAGAAGTAGGTATTCGTGAAGGGATTATTGATGGTGACTAAATATTGCTGCGACAGTAGGATTTGAACTTGAGAAGCCAAGGAGAGTGTGAATAGCTTCCTAATAACTTGACCAAGGAAAAGCCAGCCTCTTCTACAACAAAATTACGGCAATTATTGATATGAAATGAAGAAATTTTAAAGGACTTTCAATTCTCCAGTAACCTAGAGTAGATAGGGTGCCCTTGTTTTGCTGGGAGTCCTTTAAAAGTCCACAATTGAGTCTGGACGTGGCTAGAAAGGTCATCTTCCATTCGCAGTTGGTAATTGTGGAGGTGTTGTGGTAATTTGCCTAGCAAAGGTTACCCAGAATCTGCAAAAGTGTACTTGAAACAGGAACGAGAGGCTCGCGGCATGAAGGCCATCAAATTGTTATTAAATGCAGGATCCTTTTGCAGGGAGAAGCTGCAGTTTTTGAAATCGTCCCGTTAGACTCAAACGCACTGTTCACTTAAAACTAGCGCCACAACATTCCAAATCTTAATGATAATAAATATTTCTTTAGTTTGTGGCTGCATCACAGGAATCATTATTGATAGGTGAATAGAACGGTTCTCAATGTTGGGATCATTCAGCTTACCTACTTGATGATTTCTGCTTCAGATTACTACTCGGTAATGGAATAATTTTGATCAACCTTGAAAGGAAAACATTCCAGTCGCGTAAAATAAAAAAATGCCCGTCTTTGTTTCGCGTTTCAGGTTTTTACAAATTTTCATCGGTGCGTGTCTGCATGTCCGTCCTTGTGTGAATCTGCCTCACTTATAGCACTGTTCTTCATAATTATCTACTGATGGATTACGATAATAGAGAATCCGTCGATAATCTTGCTATAAAGAGGATGGTTATCATGATTCGCTTCGGATATTACCAGTATAAACCAAATACTGTCCTGAGCAACGCACGGTTGGTAAGCTATAAAACTCATTTGTGAGGGGAAATCGGCGACGGAGAGGGAGATGGTGTACTGAAGTCGGAAGTGACAATCGACGATGCGACGGGCCCAATGGGCCGTGATCCTCCCAACTGCCGATCTTTCCCTGATTTGAGACCCAATTTATTGTCCGAGAACATCCTCCTTCATGGACGCATTTTGTCTCGATTTCGCAGCTGGACGCCCATCATGTTTCTAGTGCTTCTCCGGTCTCGTGCTTGTACAGCAATGCTGCCAACCTGACGGAAATTTCTCCCCCACGGACGGATTTTGGTTTATTATTCTGTGAATGTTGGTTCTGGGAATGTATTCGCTCAGCAAAAAATTTTTATGACACCCCCTCAAAAATTTTTCTTTCCCGTTTCAAGGTGCGTAGATTCCAAAACGCTGCAAAGTCCTTGTCACATGGGTTTATTATTCTATTAGACATACCCTACAGAAATCAGAAATGTTGGCTGTTCGTTTATTGTTTCTTTTATGCGTAATAATCGAAATAGCTATTTCTGATGGTTTCCATTAGTTTTGGCCCCTAAAACACAGATACCTACGCATCATTCATAGTGCCATTTAATCGTCTTGATCCACGTGTTGATACTTTTTCCAGTGTTATTATACAAACTGATGGTGATTTCAGACGATTTCCCAGGTTTTTCACTCATGAAAAATCAATTTTGGGAGCTGAACATTTGGTAGAACTCAATTTTCCACTCTTTCGTCAAAATCGACTTCATATTCGGTCTTCTCGTCCCCAAAAACATGGAAAAAGATATCTCAGAAGCTCATGTTACCAACATGTTGCTAAAACGCAAAAAGTACCTATTTTTACACACATTTTCACTCATAACACCCCTGGGTATATTCCGATTGGGCTGAAAAGTTTCGGGACACAATTAGGGCCCAAATGGAGCATGTGTGCGAAAGAACGACTTTATTAGACCGAAAATGAAGCCGGTACACGTGATACAGCGTACGGCGGACGGACATTGCATATTTGGAATCTACGCACCTTGAAACGGAAAAGAAAAAAGTTTGAGAGGGTGCTATAAAAATTTTTTGCTGAGCGAATACATAGGTGTAGGTATTATTCACAGAATAATAAACCAAAATACAATGTCCGTCCGCCGTACGCCGTATCACGTGTACCGGCTTCAATTTCGAAAATTGACTTCTACCAATGTTCAGCTCCCAAAATTGATTTTGCATGAGTGAAAAACCTGGTAAATCGTCTGAAATCACTATAAATTTGTATAATAACACTGGAAAAACTCTGCAAAGCCCTTGTCACATGGGTTGTACCCGATTTCAGCTCCCAATTGATGTTTTGTGAGTCAAAACCTGCGAAATCGTCTGAAATCACCATCAATTTGTATAATAACACTAGAAAAAGTGTCAACACGTGGATCAAGACGATTAAATGGTACAATCAATGATCAAAGGTAATTTGGAAAAAAAAGATGCGTACCTAATTCAAGTTTTGGGGGCCAAAATTTGTGGAAACCACCAGAAATAGCCATTTCAATTATTTTACATGAAAGAAACAATAAATAAACAGCCAAAATTTCTGTAGACCAATAAAATAATAGAATAATAAACCCATGTGACAAGGACTTTGCAGCGTTTTGTGTTTTAACATGTTAGTAACATGAGCTTTTGAGATATCTTTTTCCATGTTTTTGGGGACGAGAGGACCGAATATGAAGTCTATTTTGACCAAAGAGTGGAAAATTGAGTTCTACCAAATGTTCAGCACCCAAAATTGATTTTTTATGATTGAAAAACCTGGTAAATCGTCTGAAATCACCATAAATTTGTGTAATAACACTGGAAAAAGTTTCAACACGTGCATCAAGACGATTAAATGGCACTAGCAGTGATCAAAGATAGTTAATAAAAAAAAAGCGTACCTGATTTGTGTTTAAAGGGCCAAAATACCTGTTTCGATTATTACGCATGAAAGAAACAATAAATGAACAGCCAACAGTTCTGTAGGTATGTCCAATGACAATGACAATGACAATGAAAATCGATGCTTCCAAGATTTTCGAGGTTACATCCAACATTTTCGATTTACCTTACGTTCTGACTTGGTGACAGATCATAACTCTGCAGTCACTACGACTATGCATAATCATAGCTTGTTCGAGTTGGAATCGCATCTTATTGAAGCAATGTATTTCGGTGTTAGTAGTAAGTATACCTACTAACCTATATAGTGCTACTATATTGTACCAAATTGAGATTATGCCTGGTTGTATAGGGGTTTTACAGAAATTTGTGCTCGAGTTTGGTAAAATCCATAAGGGGGCGTTGAGGGCTCAGCTGGCTCAATATCTCCGAATTTCAGCTCGTTGCAATCTTTCTGCCATATAGCTATAGGCGTCGCATGCATTTCACGTGTGCGCACGCGCATAAGAAGATGACCGTCTCATTTTGATTAAAATCATTTGGGGCCATCAAGGACTCAACCCTGAGTACTATCCAAATTTCGTTTTATTACGACCATTGGGCGTTTGAAGGATATACCGACTGACACACCGGAACGGAACCTTATTCGTTGGAGAAGATTTAAAATTCATTTCGTCCCAGAATTGGCGCAAGGCTTCACTACTTAGGAAGACTTGGAAGCAATAAAGTAAATAGGTTATACAATAGGATATTTTACACAATTAACTTTCTGCAGTAAAAAGTTGGTTGGAAGTAGAAATGCCGTTGAGAGATTCCACAAGTGTCTGATCGATGATCGATAATATGACTGCTCCTTGGATTACTGACTTTTCTATAGCAGGTCTGTACACTAAGCTTGACTCGCTGACTAACCGGCTTATTGCGAGCTCATTTCCTATATTTCATTGATGGTTTGATTGATTATTTAGATTGGCGACTTCCTAAAACTTCAAGTATGAAGATTTGAGCTTAGCATTAGCTATGTAGTATAATTGTCACGTAGAGGTCCCCAACATTTTACATCATGGAAAACATTCCTTTCTGATCCCTTCCATTTTCATCATTCTTCGCATTTTCCATGTATAGATGATCAACCCTTACCATTATTTTATTATAAAAATTATTACATAGACCCTATTGGGGTCATTATTTCTCCCAAGACTTAATTGCGTCTTGCAACATCTTACAGCGGTGCGTCGAACAATTCTGTGTAGGTAATCAATTAAATTACCCACTTTTGAGGAGAAAATGAGTTCTTTGATGACCCTAAAGTAGGCACATTGTTCATTAAAGGAGAAAAAATCCAATCAGAAACAAATCACGGGTTTCGTGTAATGTATAATCATCAGGGGTTTCTCGAGGATGGTTTTACTTTTTTGTGTCATCCAATTTGATGCTGAGGAGAGCTGCGTTATCCTTAATTTGACTCATATCCGACTAGATTGAGTTCGCCTCGGCGGTCAGTTTCGGTGGCCCTCGTTTTCGTTTGTATTGAGACGTTTGATGATAATGATTTCGCTGTTAGACTGATGTCGATGATTTGAACAAATAGCGTTGTTGTTAAAAAGACGCGGAATCCGAAACACGCTCCATAGCTATATCTAGTAGGTATAGGTTCTGTTCCACATACGTATACCGTTTGTGAAGGCATACATGTTATAAATATTATCAAGTTTATGCCCGCGTATCATCAAAATATAATTATGTAGATACCGTGCCGTCGCAGGCATACGCCAGTTCTGGTGACATGGAGTTAGGTACGTCAATGTTTTCGTGTTTTCCTCCCCTATTTAACTTTAAAAAAACCGCGAAAATCTAGCCAGTCAAGAAGGGGATATTCAAGGGACATGATAGAAAATTTGGGGTGAATGTAGGAAGCAGACCGGCAAAGGGGCGAACTAACTGAAATAAGGGTTTCAAGCCCTGTGACATGGCCAGAAAAACGTGTTCATTCAAACAAGAAAGTGGCCCCATGGACAAAAACAGCCATTACAACCTGAACAAGGAGTGGGAAAAGGAGAAGAAGCTTAGGAGCTCAAAACTCTACAGGTTATTTATTGAGCATTATTTTTAGAATATTGTATGTGTAGTTCGTTCGTTACCAGTCGATTTTAATGGGAATCAACAACTCGTTACTATCTTTTGCCACTCAAGGGCAGAAAAATAAGGGCGAATGTTACCATCGCAAGTCAGCGCAGTCACTGCAAAAGGGCGAATGTTACAATGAAATCAAAATTTTCAAGCATAACTTCTCTACTTGTATTAATGATCTATCTATTGGTTTTCTTGTGACTCTGTGTGGGGGTTGTTGCTGTGTTTTGTATTAGTTGTACTAGAGCACCTGAATGAGGTTTCGGGTTGAATGAATAAAAACCCTGCAAGGTATTACACAACGGTTTATTGTATAGATGCACCTTCTGTGTAGATCACTGCCTTCTGTGGTCAATACCTACCCTCGAGCACCCCCGAGGAAAGCCGTAAATCGACTGCTGGAGCCGTCCCGGAAATTACAATCTCATTAAAATGCGCAGGATTCATTAATTCAGTCATTAATAATTATTTGTTGCTATTAATGAAGCATAACGTTTGTTCAAGTTACAAAAGTACCTATCAACAAAATCCAAAAGAGCCGTCATTCTTCAGATGAAGTAATATCACAGAACTACTCGACTTCATACAGCCATCCGTGATTGTAGTAAGATGGTCCCTAGCATGATATCTGGGCCGGACTTATATAGTTTCATTCACGATCAGGTTGATGAAGCTTTTCGGTGCAAATGAACGGCTGGTCGCACAATGCTCCGGGTTGTCCCAAAAAATTCTTTAGTTTGAGATCAATTTAAAAACGTACAAAAACCCGTACCCTTATATCGACAGTTTCCGAGCTACGGCGTTTTAAAAATTGTAACCCCTGTTTTTCACCCCTTAGCGATGACTGGCAGTAACGCCGAGCTACGCGGACCAACTAGATCCCAAATGGGACCTACAAACCAAATTTCATTAATTTTGGTTCATGGTAACTAAAAAAGTGCGAAGTGCGGCGTACGGACAGAAATTTTTTTTAAATTAAATTCTCGGATTCTCCGTACCTTGAAACGGAAACCATCGAATTTTTGGGGGGGAGGAATTGATTTTTTTTTCTCATGATCGGTTGTTATTGAAAATAACAAACAAAACCGTAATAACTGTTTTTAAGTTGGAACATCTGATAATTGAAATTTGAATTAACAGTTGTTGTGAGGATGGAACATGAAACGTGAAGAAAGTATTAACGATCTTTTATTAGAGGATCAAACAAAAGTTTATGTCAAACAACCAAAAATCGCACAGAATTTTGGTGATCATAGAAGGAGGTCTGTTTCAATAGTGAAAATGTAATTTTTCTCAAAATGGTGAGTCAAATCCGAGTTTTAAGGGGTCGCAAGTCGGTAAAAAAATCGTCCGAAATGGCCTGCAGATGTTTCGGTAAAATTGAGAATTTAGTGCCGGGACCGATTGCGATATCCTAATTTCTTCAGATATTCCGTAGAAACTTGTAAGTCGTTTATACTTCCTCACCCCTTCTGACGTGGATGTTTGAGGCACAACCGCACCACTAGACGCACAGCTGAGTCAATTGCAATGACAATCATGAAAATCGGATGAAAATTGCGGCCGGGGTATCGCACACGAGTATTGCCGTATGTGTGACACCACCTCCCATACAGCACCCTACCGAACGGGCGTCCCTGAAAGGACAGGGCATTTATTATTATTCAGACGATCTAGCGAAGTGAAAGAGCATTTGGTTAATAGTACGTGCAATTAATATATATTACCTATCGATGACTGCATTGAATGACTTACGATTGAATCATTCATTCGAGACTGATCAGTACGTTCAGCGATGTCCTCTTGATTCGGCTCGTTTCAGATTAATAAAACAAACATCCGGTGAATAAGCCCGGTAAATGCATGTGACAACGACACAGCATTTTGTTGCGGTCCCATCGCCTGCTGCCAAGTAATTGAAAGGGTTGAAACTCACAAACAGGTTCATTGTGTCCCTCAACATCCACTAACACTCCGGATTAATGTTAGCCTACAATTGAATTAATTGTTCACTGATTGAACAATCGGATCGAGTTTACGCATTTCGGGTTATTTTCAATCAAAAAATCAACGTGGAAAGGTCATCATTAATTAGGTGTATCAGGGCAGCCGAGCGTATGAATTGCTCGCTTTAAAATGCCCTGTTTCTCGTCCCCTGCGACTCGATTACGCTGGTGATCCATAGAGCGAAATAAAGACGTCGGCGTCGCAGAAAACAATTTATTGTAACTCAAGCGGTGAGCTCACGTTTTACCGTTAATTATTACATAATACTAGATCGTTCAATTCCACTCGATAGGTTGCGCAGTTACAACGGATTGATTAACAATAGTCCCCGTCGGTTTCAGATTGTCCGCGCAGTTCATTGAGTAGGCAAATCTGAGCGTGACATCCGCTGTGTCTATGAAGCTGCGGCTACTTTTGGTTTATTATTCTGCGAATAATGCATCTATGTATCCGCTCAGAAAAAAATGTTTATAGCACCCCCTCAAAATTTGTTCTTTTACGTTTCAAGGTGCGTAGATCCAGAAAATGCAATGTCGTATCGTTTTCCATGTTTTTGGGACGAGAAGACCGAATATGAAGTCGATTTTGACCAAAGAGTGGAAAATTGAGGTTCTAACGAAGTTTCAGCCTTAAATTTACGTTAAATTTTGGTCTAAAATTGTAGTTTTTCCGCAGTCAGTTTGGGTCCCCATTTGGGAACAAAGTTGGGTCCTAGTTGTGCTCCGAAACTCGGCAGCCCGATCGGCATACACCCAGGGGTGTTATGGGAGAAAAATGGGTGTAAAAATAGGGGTTTTCGAGGGATGTTTCAGGCCATGTTTTGTAGGGGGAGAATACCGTATAATTGAGGAGAATACCGTTGATTTTGACCGAAGAGTGAAGAATATTGTGGTTGTAACGAAGGTGAAGCTCCCGAAATTCATTTTTTATAAGTCAAAAACATCGGAAATTGTCTGAAATCACCATACATTTGTATAATAGCACGAAGTAGTATCAACAGGTGAATGAAGACAATTAAATGGTACTATCACCGATCAAAGATAATCTATTTTGGAAAAAAAAAAACCGAACCTAATTCGTGTTTTTGGGGGCCAAAATTGGTGGAAACCATCGAAAATAGCCAATTCAATAATTGCACATGAAAGAAACAGTAAATGAACAGCCAAAATTTCTCTACTATGTCCAGTAGAACAATAAACCCATATGACAAGGACTTTGCAGCGTTTTTGGTTCGGCCCTGCAGAAGCGGTTTTTGTAGTTTTCAGACCAAGGTTCAACATTTTTCAACCAATGGCCGAACCCCCCCCCCCCCCCCAGCTGCTGATTGAATCGTTCATATTCACGAATCGAAACCATTCTACGCAACCAATCACCAGGTGTCCCCTACCGTGAAAGAACTCTCCCGAACTTTTATAAAATATTCCACTCTCAAATATTTTATAGAAGTTCCTCTGTTATCAGAGATCAAAAGATCTTTGTCAAAGAGCGGTTATGACAAACAGCGGTACTCGGGTGTTGATCCCCCCCCCCCCCCCCCCCCTCGGTCGCGCAGTGCGTCAAAAAGCAAGTCTAGTGGGACAAAATTATTGGACAACATTAAGGCGCCAGAAATAAAAGCTAGAACCAGTTTCAGCTTAAAAACGCTGCAAAGTCCTTGTCACATGGGTTTATTATTCTACTGGACACACCTACAGATATTTTGGCTGTTCATTTATTGTTTCTTTCATGTGAAATAATTGAAATAGCTATTTCTGATGGTTTCCACCAATTTTGGCCCCCAAAACACGAATTAGGTACGCTCCTTTTTTTCAAATTATCTTTGATCATTGGCAGTGCCATTTAATCGTCTTGATCCACGTGTTGACACTTTTTCTAGTGTTATTATACAAATTGATGGCGATTTCAGACGATTTTCCAGATTTTTGCCTCATAAAAAATCAATTTTGGCAGCTGAATGTTTGGTAGAACCTCAATTTTCCACTCTTTGGTCAAAATCGACTTCATATTCGGTCTTCTCGTCCCCAAAAACATGGAAAAAGATACCTTAAAAGCTCATGTGACTAACATGTTACTAAAACACAAAAAGTACCTATTTTTACACACATTTTCACTCATAACACCCCTGGATATATTCCGATCGGGCTGAAAAGTTTCGGGACACAACTAGGGCCCAAATGGAGCATGTGTGCGAAAGAACGATTTTTTTAGACCGAAAATGAAGCCGGTACACGTGATGCGGCGTACGGCGGACGGCGGACGGCGGACGGACATTGCATTTTTTGAATCTACGCACCTTGAAACGGGAAAGAAAAAATTTTGAGGGGGTGTTGTAAACATATTTTGCTGACCGAATACATAGGTGTTTTATTCGCAGAATAATAAACCAAAAGACGCTTCAACCTGGAATTCACAACAGTCATACTTCAGAATTTTATGAAAACACAAACATTAAGGTAAAATTACAACTTTGGCAAGTTCTTTCTCAGAAAAACTGTTTAGGTATTTAAAGTAATCTGAAATTTATTTTAAATGAATAATTATGAAACTGGTCAATAAATGATGTTTATACAATGTAACCCCTATCTACGTTAATTTATTGCTCTGTTTTACAGAAACTCAAAAAATGAGGTAAAATTATAAACTTGGCATTCTGCCTAGAAAATAAACTTGTAAAAATAGCCTGAAATTTATTTTAATAATTATAAAACTGGTCAGTAAATTAACAGCGTAGAATGAAACCCCTATTTACATTAATTTGTTCCTCGATTTCACCACAACACAAAAATTAATGTAAAATTATACATTTTTTGGCAGACTTCTCTAGTGACAGCCGCTAAAAGAATGATGTATTCTGGATTTTGTTGATTGACGTGTCCTGGTTTATTATTTTGTGAATAATATTCACCTATGTATTCGGTCAGCAAGAAATTTTTATAACACCCCCTCAAAATTTTGTCTTTTACTTCTCAAGGTGCGTAGATTCTAATACTGCAATGTCCGTCCGCCTTATCATCATATCTACTTAATTTTCGGTCTAAAAAATTCGTTCTTTCGCACACAGGCTCCATTTGGGCCCTAGTTATGTCACGAAACATCGCAGCCCTATCGGAATTTACCCAGGGGTGTTATGAGTGATAATGGGTATAAAAGTCGGTATTTTTTGTGTTTTAGTAACATGAGGTTTTAAGGTATCGATTTCCATGTTTTTGGGACGAGAAGACCGAATATGAAGTCGATTTTGACCAAAGGGTGGAAAATTGAGGTTCTACCAAATGTTATGCTCCCAAAATTGATTTTTTATGAGTCAGAAATCTGGGAAATTGTCTGAAATCACCATCATTTTGTACAATAACACTAGAAAAAGTGTCAATAGGTGAATCAAACAAATGAAATTTTAATTTCTTATTTTTTCTACCAATTCTGGCCCCAGAAACTTGAATTAGGTACGCTCTTTTTTTTCAAATTATCTTTGATCATTGATACTGCCAATTAATCATCTTGATCCAAGTGTTGACTCTTTTCCTAGTGTTATTCTACATATTGATGGTGATTTCAGACGATTTCACAGGTTTTTGACTCATAAAAAATCAATTTTGGGTGCTAAACAACTGGTACAACCTCAATTTTCAACTCCTTGGTCAAAATCGACTTCATATTCGGTCTTCTCGTCCCCAAAAGCATGGAGAACGATACCTCATAAGCTCATTTGACTAACATGTTACTAAAACACAAAAAGTACCTATTTTTATACACATTTTCACTCATAACACCCCTGGATATATTCCGATCGAGCTGAAAAGTTTCGGGACACAACTAGGGCCCAAATGGAGCATGTGTGCGAAAGAACGACTTTTTTAGGCCGAAAATGAAGCCTGTACACGTGATACGGCGGCGGACGGACATTGCATTTTTGGAATCTACGCACCTCGAAACGGAAATGAAAAAAAATTTGAGAGGGTGTTATAAAAATGTTTTGCTGAGCGAATACATAGGTCCATTATTCACAGAATAATAAACCAAAAGTCCGTCCGCCGTACGCCGTCCGCCGTATCACGTGTACCGGCCTCATTTTCGGTCTAAGAAATTCGTTCTTTCGCACACATGCTCCATTTGGGCCCTAGTTGTGTCCCGAAACTTTTCAGCCCGATCGGAATATACCCATGGGTGTTATGAGTGAAAATGTGTATAAAAATAGATACTTTTTGTGTTTTAGTAACATGTTAGCAACATGAGCTTTTGAGGTATCGTTTTCCATGTTTTTTGCGACGAGAAGACCGAATATGAAGTCGATTTTGACCAAAGAGTGGAAAATTGAGGTTCTACCAAATGTTCAGCTCCCAAAATTGACTTTTTATGAGTCAAAAACCAGGGAAATCGTCTGAAATCACCATCAATATGTAGAATAACACTAGGAAAAGTGTCAACACTTGGATCAAGACGATTACATGGCACTATCAATGATCAAAGATAATTTGAGAAAAAAAGAGCGTACCTAATTTAAGTTTTGGGGGCCAGAATTGGTAGAAAACATAATAAATAGCTTTTTCAATTATTTTACATGAAAGCAACAATAAATGAACAGCCAAAATGTCTGTAGGTAAGTCCAGTAGAATAATAAAACCATGTGACAAGGACTTTGCAGCGTTTTTTATTGCACTTCCGGATCCTACATACTACCTCGAAACGGAAACCATCAAATTTTGTGTGTGTCGGGGGGTGGGGGGGTTGAACAATTTTTCATCACCGATTCCAAAGGTTCATTATTGAAAATAATAAACCAAAATGGTGACGGATTTTCGTAACTTTCTTTTTCTGTCGCTTTTCATACTTTAGACCTCGCTTATCAAAAAAAAAAAAAAAATCCTAAGACCTCGCACTCTGCGCGAGAAACGTGGAAAGTCGACAGACAAATCGAAACTTCAACATTACAAAGTGCAAGCTGTATTTTTGAGACGAAAATAAAGAAACATAAAGAAATCAATCAGGAAGCATTATTATTCGTCGTTGGTTTGTTCTTTATACGAAGCTGATATCCTCGTCATCGTCGCTCGAAGATAAATCGCTGCAAGGCCGGTGGTGGATGTGTCCTTCGACTTTTCGACCAGCACGAATCCGGATTTTTGGGAGATATTTAATCTTTTTACACCTCATATTTATGTGCAGTAGAACCGAGAATGAATTCGTAACGCTACTTTTGTGAAGCCTTTATACTTCTAACCTCGCTTATCGTAGTCTGTCGACTACAAAAAAAAAAATATTAAAAAAACGCTGCAAAGTCCTCCTCACATGGGCTTATTATTCTATTGGACACATCTACTATTATATCGGCTGTTTATTTATTTTTTCTTTAATGTGAACTAATTGAAATAGCTATTTATGATGATTTTACCAATTTTGGCCCCCAAAACACGAATTAGGTATGCTCCTTTTTTTTTTTCAAATTATCTTTGATCATTGATAGTGCCATTTAAATCGTCTTGATCCACTTTTTCTAGTGTTAATATACAAATTTATGGTGATTTCAGACGATTTCCCTGGTTTTTGACTCATAAAAAGTCAATTTTGGGAGCTGAACATTTGGTAGAACCTCAATTTTCCACTCTTTGGTCAAAATCGACTTCATATTCGGTCTTCTCGTCGCAAAAAACATGGAAAACGATACCTCAAAAGCTCATGTTGCTAACATGTTACTAAAACACAAAAAGTATCTATTTTTATACACATTTTCACTCATAACACCCGTGGGTATATTCCGATCGGGCTGAAAAGTTTAGGGAGACAACTAGGGCCCAAATGGAGCATGCGTGCGAAAGAACGCATTTTTTAGCCCAAAAATGAAGCCGGTACACGTGATACGGCGTTCGGCGGCATTTTTGGAATCTCCGCACCTTGAAACGGAAACGAAAAAATTTTGAGGGGGTGGTATACAAATTTTTTCCTGACCGAATACATAGGTGTATTATTCACAGAATAATAAACCAAAATAAAATCGGTCACTGGCCCACTATGGGCCGATTGGAGCGGTAATGTAGGTGGTAAGGTAGGCCTCTCGCTGATGACAGCGGTTGCTGTTGCCCTGCTGCTGTTGACTCGAGTCGACTGTTAAAACGTCGTTCAGACTGTTCTTCGTTGTCTTTCGTTCCTCCCGAAACGTGCGGATCCGAACGTGCGGTCCCGTTGTTCCCCCCATTAAGGGCGTAAACTGTTTTAATTCAACCCACCTCAACCTTTACGGCCTTACCCCCGCGCGTACCTGCAGGATCGGGGCATTCAGTGGGGGCCCTCTCGAAAAACCGCCGTCGTTTCTTTTGTCTCGTCCTAATACCCGAGGACACTGCAACCCCCCCTTCCACACCCTCAGCGCGTAATGGGCCAAGTTGTGTAATTCAGCCGAGAATTACCGTTAAAACCCGGGCCCTTTCGGACCCCGCACTCCTCACCGCCGACACGTCTTGCTTTCTCTTCTCCTATAGAACTATGTGTTTGTGGAATGAGTTTGCGCTTAAGGGCCTCGCTGACATTGTAATCAGCCCCATAGCACCCCCCGCTTGCCGCCCCTCCCGCCCTTGGCGACCACTCCCCTCCTTCCCCATGCATTATCTCCCTGACGAATTATGGCCTTCGCCTCCATTGTTTGTTCTCCCTGTCTCGTCCTCCCTTCGCCTATGGTGGAATTAATTAGACAACTTTTACCCAAACAGAATGTAATGGGGCGCCCCCTCGAGTTATCGGACCTCGGTGGAGTGGGAGGGTCTGAATTGCCGGAGGAGGCTTCGCTACGAAAAATCCAAATACCTAAACAGAATCTCGATGAAACCGAAATGAAATCGATGCAAAGTCCTTGTCACATGGGTTTATTATTCTACTGGGCATACCTACAGAAATGCTGGCTTTCATTTATTGTTTCATTCATGTGCAATAATTGAAATAGCTATTATTGATGGTTTCCACTAATTTTGGCCCCCAAAAACACGAATTAGGCTCATATTTTTGACCAATTATCTTCGATAATTAATAGTCGCATTTAATTGTATTGATTCACCTGCTAATACTGCTTCTAGTTTTATTATACAAATTTATGGTGATTTCTATTTCCCAGGTTTTTATAAAAAATAAATTTTGGGAGCTGAACCTTCGTTACAACTTTAATTCTTCACTCTTTGATCAAAATAAACTTCACATTCGCTCTTCTCGCCCTAGAAAACGTGGAAAACAATATCTCACAAGCTCATGTTCACTAAAACATTTAAAAAACCTCGAAAAATCCCACTTTTACACCCATTTTTGACCCATATCACCCCTGGGTGTATTCCGATCGGGCTGCCGAGCATTGGAGCACAACTAGTACTCAGATGTGTTCTCATATGGGGACCCAAACTCTGTGCGGTAAAACGACGATTTTAGACCAAATTTTAACGTACATTTAAGGCTGAAACTTCGTTAGAACCTCAATTTTCCACTCTGGTCAAAACCGACTTCATATTCGGTCTTCTCGTCCTAAGAAACATGGAAAACGATACCTCACAAGGTCATGTTACAAAAAAACCAAAAACCCCATTTTGGCACCCATTTTTCACCCATATCACCCTTGGGTATATTCC
Source organism: Leptopterna dolabrata (assembly GCA_954871275.1). Lineage (NCBI taxonomy): Eukaryota > Metazoa > Arthropoda > Insecta > Hemiptera > Miridae > Leptopterna > Leptopterna dolabrata. The sequence continues at coordinate 65,425,844 of OX940975.1, forward strand.
ATTCGGACTGCCGATCTTCGGAGCATGACTAGGACCCAAATGTGTTCCAAAATTTGTGCCCAAATTGTGCGAGGAAGAACAACGACTTTAGACTAACATTTAACGTAAATCTAAGGCTGAAACTTCGTTAGAACCTCAATTTTCCATTCTTCGGTCAAAGTCGTCTTCATATTCGGTCTCCTCATCCTAAAAACCATGGAAAACAATACCTCACAAGCTCATGGTACTGAAACACAAAAAAAAAACCATTTTACACCCATTTTTCACCCATAACATCGTTGGGTATATTCCGATCGGGCTGTCAAGTTTCGGGATACAGCTGGGGCTCACTGGAGCCTGTGTGCGAAAGAGAAAATTTTTTATACCGAAAATAAAGACAATGAAGTGGACGGACATTGCATTTTTGGAATCTGCGCACCTTGAAGCGTAAAAGAAAAAAAAATTTGAGGGGGTGTTATAAAAATGTTTTGCTGAGCGAATACACAGGTGTATTATTCACTGAATAATAAACCAAAAATGAAATGAAATAATTCATCTCGCATTATTCAAAATTATCTCATGAAATCCGATTACCAATCCACAAATTTAGGATTTTAACAAATTTTTGAATACAAAATGTTTCAACTCAGATCATCGTTTTTGGTTTATTATTTTTAATAATGAACCTTTGGAATTGATCATGAAAAATTGTTAGACACTATTTTTGATGGTTTTGGTTTCAAGGTACGTAGAATCCGAAAGTGGAATGAAAAAATTCAGCACTTTTCTTAGAAAAAAATTAATGCAATTTCGTTTGTACGTTCCATTTGGGGTCTGGTTGGTCCGCGAAGCTCGGTTACTGTCAGTCATCTGTATGGGGTAAAAAAACAAAATTGAAATTTTCAGAACGCCATAGCGCGAGAACTTAGAATAGAAGGGTTTTTTAAAAACGTTTTTAAACGTAAAACCTAAAACGTTTTTCACGTTTTTAAATTGATCTCTAATTTGAGAATTTTTTGAGATCACCCGGAGCAGTGTACGTTGAGCCGTTCGTTTGCACCGAAAAGCTTCATCAACATGATCGTGAATGACACGGTATAAATGCGGCCCCGAAATCATTGCTAGGGAACTCCTGATTATGATCGCGCATGGCTTTATGAAATAGAGTTGGTTGTTTCGTGATATTATTTCATTCGAAGAATGATCAAAATCATTTGAAGAATCATTTTGGATTTTGTTGATGTGTACATTTTAGCAAATGTTCAAAGAAAATGAAGGTATTGCAATGGGTCCAACATTTTCAGAATATGAATTTTTGAAAAATTTTTATTGGCAAATCTGTTTCAGAGCATCCTTAATTCATCCCTAGATTTTAACAAAAATTTATGTGTACAAATTTATATATAGTTACATATTTATATTTATTTATCTATCACTTCAGACGATATCTGATTTTGGGTACATGATGAAAATTCCAAATTTCGCTAATGACGTCACTTATCGCCAAAACTTTGAAGGCTACAGAAATAGAACTTTATCGTAAGCGAGTGCAGTTCATTTTAAAATTGGAACCTACTGTCATTCCAAAATGGGAAGGTAATATGAACAGTTGTTACAGGTAGGTACTCCTCATTAGGTTGATATGTCTCTTCTTTTTCCTTGCAAAGCGAACTATACAATCACTTCTGAGGACGTAATTTTGTCGAAAAAAATATACCAAACACTGTCAAATGTGCATAACAAGAAGTAGTGAGCCAAAGAAAATTTCACAGCAAACGAACTGAACTGGTCGGTGTTGGAAGGTAACAAGTATGTGGAATTCATGTTGAATGGCAGCGCTAGTTTTCAGGTCACTTAATTAATCAAGGGCCATACATTAGGTTGAACTGTCAGAGTAAACTACTGAGCAAGAGTCTGCGGTCTGTCCCACTGAGAATTTACTATTCGGGGAAGTCACCGCATGAATAATGCCTTCAAAAATCATTAACCCTCGTCCCAAAACTCTAAATATCCTCGCAATTAACGCGGCATAAGTGACAAACTACCTCGAAACTCTGATTCCGTTCCCGCCGCTTCGTTCACAAACCTTCTTCCAAATATAAACCGATGTATTTTAAGAAATAGCCCTCCCTGTCCGGTTCTTTTACCCGGTTCTTCATTTTATTTTCAATTACCGGAGGCGGGTCGGCGGAGCCAACACTTTCAGTTGAGCGGGTTGTTTCCCCCTGAAGCAGTTGTAATCGTCCCTGAGTGATTTTCGAAGAAGAGAATTGATGTAGCCAAAATTTGTTGTTTGTGAATATTTGAAAAATGTTCCGATGCGAATCCATTTCAGACCCTTCCGAATCCATCTATGGAATTACGGTAGTAGTAATAATAATAATACAGGTACTTGAGGGTTGGTCAGTAGTGACATGTACAGAACAGTTGTATATTATTGACCCTCAAGAACCTCAACCTGTTCTATAAAACCAAGAACTGGTCGAAAAAACTCTCGACTCTGAATAATAATAATAATATAATAATAATAATAATAATAATAATAATAATAATATTCTTTATTAATCTCATGTCACAACTTGGGACAACTTAGTATTTATTATATGCTTGTACCTTCTAAACCACATTGCAGCGTATCTGCTAATTAATAGTAAAGTAGAGAATTGTGAAGCAATGGGCAAGGGCTAGATGCGAGCATCTCGGATCGAAAATACGAGTAGAAGGTGGAATCCCGAAACTCAAAATGCTGTGTGTACAACGTGCAATGGGGTATGCGCGTGGGTCACGAAAGCTGTTTATATTATTTTTTAAAGATACTAGATTCCGGTCTGGGAACTTCGACACCAACCGCACTGTCCTGCGATAAGTAGTTCTTTTTCTTTGAATTTTCAAAGATCCCAGTAGTAGAGAAGTTGTAGAGAAGTAGACTCTCCTCTGACCACTGTGACGTCAGAACTTGCGGAAACTTTGAAAAATCAAGGGAAAAGAACTACATATCGTAGGGCAGTGCATGTGGTGTTAAAGTTCTCAGGATGTAATCTAGTTTCATTTTTTTTAAACTGCAAGTTATTACTCAACGGTTTATTATTTACCTGTATAGATGCCCCTTGTGCGTAGACTAGGTACTGTTATCTGTAGTCAGTACCCTCGAGCTCCCCACAAGGAAAGCCCTAAATAGAGTACTGGAGCCGGCCCGGGAATTAAAGTTTCATACAATGCGCGGTAATTCAGTTCAATAATTCAGTCATTAATTTTTGTAGTTATTCATGAAGCATAAGGTAAATAATAAACCGTTGTGTAATAATTTTCCTGTATAGATGCCCCTTCTGCGTAGATAGCATAATAAACCGTTGTGTAATAATTTACCGTTGTGTAATACTTCACCCAAATTCACCCAATAATACTTCAACGTTTGTTCAAGTTGCAAAAGTACCTATCAACAAAATTCAAAAGAGCCATCATTTTTCAGATGAAATAATATCACAGAACAACCAACTCGACTTCATACCGCCATCCGTGATTATAATCAGGTGCTCCCTAGCGATGATATCTGGGCCGGGGATTTATACCATCTGATTAACGATCGTGTTGACAAAGCTTTTCGGTGCAAACAAACAGCTGGTCGAACAGTGTTCCGGATATTCTCAAAAAATTCTTTAGTTCAAGATCAGTTTAAAAATTTGAAGAAAAAACCATACCCTTCTATTGAATGTTTTCGAGCTATGCCTTTCTGAAAATTGCAACCCATATTTTCCACTCCTTAGAGATGACTGACACTAATGCCGAGCTTAGAGGACCCCAAACGGGACCGACAAACCAAATTTCATTAGTTTTTGTTCGCGGTAACTAAGAAATGTGCGAAGTACGGCGGACGGACAGAAACTTTTTAATTGTATTTTCGGGTTCTACGTACCTTGAAACGTAAACAATCAAATTTTGAGGGGGGTTACATTTTTTGTTTGTGCTCGATTCCTAAGGTTCATTATTGAAAATAATAAACCAATAATATAAACCGCGTATGTGAACCATGCGCACCCCGGTTGAGGAGGAGTCAAGCTATCATGCGTTTTGTAAATGTCCCATTGTCCCATTGATTATGCCGAGTTTAAGAACAAATATTTTGGTAAAACGACTTCGAGCAGTGGAAAGCTATCGAATACCTAAACGGGAAGATTAATTCGAGTTGTATTCGTTCCTAAAAGATGCACTCAACTACAGACGATATCTGATTCGAAACTAGGTATAATCCTGTTAATTTTAGTTTTGATTAGTTACGTGCATTAATTATATATATATAATACACTTATATATATAATTGATATTAGTGATATATAGATGAACATTTGGAAAACTTAATGTTAATTGTACTAATAAACTGAAAATATTTCATGATTAGCGAATTAACAATTACCTTACATTTGGGATTAGCAAATTAACAATTACATTTGGGAAGCTTAATATTAATTCTGCTGATAAACTGAAAGTATTTCATGATTAGCAAATCAGCAGTCACCTTATAGAAACTGTGAATAACATGAAATAACTCTGCATCGCAAATATCGTGCGCAATATTGTAATTAATTATTTTAGTATTTGACCCTTCGAATTATAATTAATCATTAGTGGTGTAGTTCGATGGCTTGACCACCGGGGCAGATGACAATTGGTCCGTGTCCTATGATGTTTATTCATCTCATGTTTGCAATGTCATTTTTTGTGTGTGAAATCAACATCTTTTGTATCAATCTATTTATCGATCGCATCATGTGGCTATGTACAATAATTATATTGGTACATCTATATATTGTGAAGATTTATAAATTCAAACTCAGGTGTGCGACCTTACAGGCGATACCTAAGCTACAAAATAGAAAATAACAGATTTCGCCAAAATGTTTATAATTACGGGCGAAAGGCCGAACGAGTTCGAAGATGGAAATGTGTAGAATAAAATACTTCTAAAAATCGTTATAAATAGTTCAGAATTGATAACTAAGGTAAACTATGAAATAACTAAGATTTGATCTTTCAGGGATGTAGTAGGTACTTACCTGCCAGCACTTTGCCTTTAACCGCTCCAAATCAGCGGAAGCGTAGAGGGAAAATATGATCCTCAGCGATAAAGCTCCAACTGACCTCATTGTTGTGAGCAGTCAGTGAAAAAATAGGCATTGTGCCACACAACAGAATCGGCTCGCTGATTTGAGATTTGCATTCTAAAAGCGAGCGAGAGGGGCCTACGGTCAGTCGAGCAAACATCCGCCGATACCTCCTTCTCTTTTTCAAAAACCTCCCAAGCCTCATCCAACCAGCTTTTTTCTCCTCCTTCAGGTCTTTTCTTATTCTTCCGATTGACAGAGGCGCTGCTCCAGGTACTTCCCAGCATCCCTCAGGCTGGACCCCCATTGTGGTTAATTCTCCAACCCCCCCACATCCCTCCATTCGTCCTCTCTCTCTCTCTCTCTCTCGTCACCGATCCTTCACGAGGTTTTTTCTGTCTTCAAACTTGAAATCTTTGTAAAGGTTTCCCAGGGTTTCTATTGATCCATCGTTATTCAATTGCGTTGTAAGGAACTCGAGAAGATAAATGGGGGTGGGGCCTAACAAGAGGCGCAAGTGGGCAGACCGGAGACAACTATTCAAAACGGCACTTAGCTCTAACAGGCAAGCTTACCCCGGTGTCATTTGGCCCAGTTTGACAAATTCATTCTAATTCAATTCTAATCCACTTTAAGAACACAGTACATACTTCATTGATCATGGCGATTAATTTAATTGTGCATTACGCCATTGTTCAGGGGGGCTCGTATCTGAGAACGATCAGTTAGACAAACTTCAAAATAATATGTTTTTAGTCAGCCATTATTATTTAGGTAAGCAGTCGACCTTTGTATCTCGTATATAAATACGAGTAGATAACCATTAAGTCACAATAATCGGGTTCCATAATTTTGAGATTTAATTTAATGAAGACGTAAATGGAGAATGGTTCCAAAGAAAAATCCGATACTGAATTTCACATTAACTGAACAAAAATTTCCGCTCATGCAGTATAAACATAAAATTCCAACTCCAAAGTACTGAAATTTAACGACCTTTTAACTGTTCAGATCACTGCAAATTCTCGATTCTCTTTACTGTGTAGTCAGGGTTCCCTCTAGAGTGGCACATACGTAATGGGATTGCATGGGTCTGAAAAATGAACTGTTTTTCCCCCTCGTTAATAATGAAACTAGATTTCATCCTGAGAATTTTGGGCCCTTTCCTGCGACAGGTAGTTTATATTATATTTTAGAAGTTTCGTGCGCTAGTTGCGTTAACGTCACATCGGGCTGGGGTCCCGCCCAGATGGGAGGGGTGCAATGACGTCACTGGAGAAGAAAATACTAGAAATCGTAGAATAAATCTACTTGTTGTAGGAAAGAAAAAAAAAATCAACGCGTGGGCATTCCCCACTGAAATACATGAAAGTTACGTCCTCATCCTTTGCACGCTAGACGATATTCGACGCTATCTGCTGACGCCGCTTTAACGTTAGGAAGGGAGCCTGCGAGCTCCTCTCGAGTTAGTTCTGTCCTAGACTTCAGTCCGTGTGGAAGTAGTATCATTGTGACAATAATAAAAGCCTTTTTTAAAAAGCCTTTTTTCCAGATAACCCACGTAATTGGCGCAGTCGGTAGGACGATCAACGGAAGACCTGAAATCGACGGCTACATCGATCAAGGCTTGGTTCGATCAACCTACTCCCAACCAACCCCACGGACTCGGACAGGACTCCTCACAGTGGATCATCGCCAAAACTCCGGCTTCAAAAATCCAATGGTGACCCTGTGAGTAACTTCTACTTTATTTGGTTTCTGCTACAAGATACAGATTCACAAACCGCACATACTCCGCGCAAAGACCGGAAAAGCATCGACCCACTTCAAGTTCCTGCTACAAGTTACAGGACTATTATATTTTGCCCAAATATCCACTTCAAGTTCCTGCTACAAGTTACAGGACTATTATATTTTGCCCCGCTGCAAGTCACGGAGACAACTAAAGGAGTTTCGTTTCTAATACTCCTCGCGAACTACTTCCGCGCGACATAAGAAGATAATCTTCCACCACCTCGCCCAGCGAGAAGCCTTATCTATTCATCCGACTCAAACTCACTCGCCGCTCGTGCTCGCGAAGCAAAAAAAAAAAAAAAAAACACGAATCATCTCTCGACCTTCGTCTTCACGCCCGAGACCTTCTCGTAAAACTACACACCTAATCTTAAGAATTTCCTAGTTATAAGAATTTTCAATTTTCATCTATTTCTTGTGTTTTTATATTTCTCATGTCTTAGTATTAAGAATTTTAAGCATATCCATTCCGTATCACTCTCTATATTTTGTACATTTTACACTTTCGTTTAGTTCACGCCTTTCCACCCCAACTAATCTCGCTAACCTTCTTAAACAAGGATCAGATTGCAATTTTCGGCACCTCTTTAACATAATTTGTACTACACATAAACATAATCTACACATAGACACTCCCCGCAGACCGCAAACAGTTCAAAATTCCGAAATCCGTAAAAGCTTACCTCCATTCCAGGATTTGCCTTGGTAATCGGAGACTACCATCAATCCCCGAAAACGTACCCCAAAATTGTTTACCCGAAAACCCCATTCCACTCATAATGGAAAACCCCGCTGCTAACGACGCACCCGCTCAAAACGTAGCAAATCCTGCTCCACAACCGTCACTATCGACGGCTGAGGGCATCATAGGAGCACAGCAGCAGCAGATTCAGCAATTGTGCAACGCATTGCTGAACCATGTAATCCTAGGGAATGAAAACCCCTCGGGCCGCACTCAAAGCACTTCGGGAATCCCTGTCTTGAGGCGCGAGTATATTGACATGATACCCGCTTTTCGAGGAGAGGCTTCCGAGATGGCCCAATTTTTAAAAATTATCGACACCCTCCATAACCAATTTTATGATAATCAGAACCCGCACGCCCTCCAAAATTTTCTACTCATTTCTTCTATTAGGGGGAAAATCTTGCCTCCCGCTGCCCAGCAAATCGCGGCATCTAACCCCCAAACATTCCAAGAAATCAGACAAGCGATTGTGTCCTCCTACTCTGACAAAAGGGATGACCTGACTCTGATTCTAGAGCTAGCCAATCTCAGACAAGTCGAAGGAGAAGACGCCTTTAAATTTCTAGAAAAGGTACAGACGACCCTTCAAACCCTCGTGGCGTATAGCACCACAAACGACGGACCTGACGAAAGCGTCACGCTAATCGCTCAGTATCTAAAACTAGGCCTGCGAATTTTCCTGTTACATGTTCGAGAGCCTCTTGGGTCTGTCCTCCGGACAAGACAACCGGCGGACCTCAATGAAGCTCTTGGTATGATGACAAACGAGTACCAGCTACTCAGTACATCCAAGAAAATTTATGCCCAGAACTCTGGACAAGCAAAAAACCCTAACAATCAGCCGAGACAATTCGCAAACAGTCAGCCAAGACAATTTACAAATAATAACAGCAATAATCAGCCGAGACAATTTTCCAACAATAACGGTAACAATTTCCGATCCAATGCCCAAAATCCTAGAACCCAAAATTTTCCTAACCAGAAACAACAGCAATATTCGCAACAGCCTCCCAGATCAAACGTGCAAGGTTATAGACCCCAAGGCCAAAATATTACCCAACCGAATCAAAATTACAAACCCCAAGGACAAAACAATTTCCAACCCCAGCAAAGCCACCGAAATTTTTCCCAAAACAATTTTGCCCCGCGTAATAACACGCAGTTCACGACTAACAGCCCGTCCCACATGAGTTGGAAAACCACCAACTTGCACAATTTGGACGATCGGGAAATTCCCTCGGAACCCCAAAACGCAGTCGACGAAACCCAATGGTCACTAACGGACGAAACAGGGTACGGCGAAACCCAAGACGATACCGGAAACGATTACCCGGAAATGAACCCTCAAGACGATCAACAGTCAGACTATTTTTTAGAACCAACCAGCCTCAACCTCCCGAATTCGACTTAATGAGCATCCAACGAAAAACAATAAGCGAATTACCGTACGTTTTAGACCCTGACAACAACCTCAAAATTTTAATAGACACCGGCTCTACGAAGAGCTACGTAAACCCCCTCATAGCCGAACATTTTTACCCTGATAAATTCCGAACAGAACCCTTTGTTGTAAAAACCGCCCATGGTTCCTCCATTGGCGAATTCACCACCCTGGTCCCGTGCGATAGAATTTTCAACAAAAGAAAGCTCAACCTAAAATTTAACGTCTTTAATTTCCATCCTAAATTCGACCTTCTCCTCGGTTTAGATTCTCTCAAAATCCTAAAGAGTTCAATAGATTTGAATAATAACCTTCTCGTGACTCCCGAAACCGAAATTCCATTACTTTACCTCGGTAGAGAATGTGCTGACCTCACCTTGATCGAAGCTCGATCAGTACAACAAGTGAGGATACGTATAGCAAATATGACAAACGGAGAGGCCGTCGTGCCGTACACACGAATCGGAAAATTAGAAATCCCGGAAAGCCTAGTCTCAATAAAAAACCAAGAGGCGTACGTGAGAATTCTTAACCCGGAAGATAAAGACAGAAAATTCGCACAAATAGCCCCCATTCAAGTCGACGAAATTGAGAACATCCCAGACCCACCAAACTTTGCAAACTTAAACAACTATTTTCAAGAAAACTTCAATTTCTCTTTCGACCTAAACAAACTACGTACTGAACATATGAACTCGGAAGAAAGGGCTGCTATAGAAAAGGTGGTTTCCGAATTCCAAGACATTTTCCACCTAGGAAATCAACCACTCTCATTCACCAACAGAATTAAACACAAAATTAGGACCCTTGATGAGATTCCCATCTATTCCCGGAACTATCGTTTCCCAGAGATCTACCGGGAAGAAATTGACCGCCAGGTTGAGGAAATGCTCAAACAAGGGATCGTTCAACATTCGGACAGTCCTTATAACAGTCCCATATTTTTGGTACCCAAAAAGACCCCGCCAGGCGCTGGTCCTAGTGAAAAACCCCGATTTAGGCTCGTTGTTGACTACCGTTCATTGAACGCGCGTACCATTGACGACAAGTACCCATTACCACCCATCTCTGACCTCCTTGACAAGTTAGGTCGCTGTCAATATTTTTCTGTTATTGACCTCCAAAGTGGGTTTCATCAGATCGAAATGGAAAGGGACTCTCAATCTAAGACCGCTTTCAGCACTCCAAACTACCATCTCGAGTTTACACGGATGCCGTTCGGTCTGAAAAACGCCCCGAGCACCTTTCAAAGACTGATGGATAACATCCTCAGAGGAGTAGCAAATGAGTACTGCTGTGTCTATATGGACGACATCATAGTATTCTCAGTGTCTCTGCAGGAGCATATAGAAAGGTTACGCGCTATTTTCAAACGCCTACGAGCTGCCAACCTCAAAATCCAGTTAGAAAAAACGGAGTTTTTACGGAAAGAGGTCACATACCTAGGCCATGTAGTCACTGATCAGGGAGTTCGCCCAGATCCCAGTAAAATCAGAGCTATTTCGAAATACCCAATTCCTTCCACCACCACCGAGATCAAATCGTTTTTAGGTCTTCTAGGCTATTACCGCCGGTTCATCGCCAATTTTGCCGATGTCACCAAGCCGATGACCAGATGCCTAAAAAAGGGAAACGTAATAGACACTAATGATCCCGAGTACATTGCATGTTTCGAAAAATGCAAAACACTCCTGGCCAACGACCCGATCCTCCAATATCCCGATTTTTCCAAGCCATTCTCACTAACAACCGACGCTAGTAGCGTGGCTATCGGTTGCGTCCTATCGCAAAACGTAAATGGAGCAGATCTCCCGATTGGGTATGCCAGTCGAACCCTAACAGATCCCGAACGCCGACTTGACACCATTCATCGCGAACTATTAGCGATTGTGTGGGGCGTCCAATATTTTCGACCCTATTTATTTGGACGAAAGTTTAAGGTGTTTTCGGACCATCAGCCGCTCCAATGGCTCAACTCGGTCAAGGAGCCTAGCTCTAAGCTTTTTAGGTGGAAACTGAAATTGGCCGCGTATGACATGGAAATACATTATAAGAAGGGATCGGCCAACGCAAACGCCGACGCATTATCCCGCGTAGAAATTTTAAACCAGACGGAAGACAATGAACTGAGTCCCGAATACTTCGATATAGACAATCTCTTCGCCACCTTAACCCCAGGTACCCAAGAACTATTAAATAATCTCCCACTAGAGACGGCGGACGACGAATCAGTCGCGGTCAATCTGCCACCCAATCCTCCAAATCTCGAAGATTTCTCGGATGAAGAGTCGGACAATGAAACCATCCACTCTAACATCATTGGAAACACTAGTGTTACCATCCCCATCAGAGACGATCCCATCAATAAGTGTAGAAGCCAAATTATCGTACAAGGAACCAAAATCAAGTCTGACGTCCCGGTCAAGGTAGAAAACCCCTTTCCCAACAAAACCAGAATCACTGTCCAAATTCCCATCAGAGACCCTGAACCCGCAATTACTTCCTTCATCAAAGAATACGTGGTCCCAAAAACTAAGTACGGGATATATTTCGAACACGACCTCTACCAAGAATTCACTAAGGTCCTGATGCAGACGTTCACCCATTCTGAAATTTCTCTCACCAAATATTCGCACATGGTTAAAGATATCACCACCGAAACCGAACAAACAGAAGTAATAAAAAAATATCACGAAGGATTCACCAACCATAGAGGAATCCAAGAATCCTATCAACACCTCAAGAGAACCAATTACTGGCCAGACATGAGGCAGGCCATTCAAAAGTTCATTAACAATTGTCCCCTCTGTGTTAAAATGAAATATGACCGTGTTCCTTTGAAAATAAAATATAACGTTACTCCAACGGCCTCCCGACCGCTAGAAACTCTGTTTGCTGACGTAATTACTTTAGAAAAAATCAAGTTTTTAACGATAGTAGACTCATTCTCTAAATTCGCCCAAGCTTATCCCCTTCCTAGCTCAAACTCAGTAGACATAATCGAAGCCTTCGTAACCCACTTTAGTCACCACGGTACCCCTAGTACCCTGTCTCTTGACAATGCACCGGAATTCCAATCTGCATTGATGAGAGAGTTTGCTTTAACCCATAATATCAACCTACACTTTGTAGCTTCTCAACGTCCCGAATCCCAAGGTATTGTCGAACGTTTCCATTCCACCTTGGTAGAACACATAAGGCTCCTCAATAGGAAAAACCCGTTCACCAAGGAAGACGTCAAAAGCAAGGTCAAACATGCTCTCTTGGGATATAACAACTCGATTCATTCCGCTCTCGGGAAATATACACCGTTCGAAATCTTATACGGCCACGCCGGTCAAAATACCCTTTTAGACCTTTCTGTCGACCAGACCTTGGTAAGCAATTACATTTCCCGCCATAAAGAAAAAATGACTGCCGTTTATCATCAAACCCATGATCAAATGCACGCTAATAAGTCCAAGAAGATAGAAAAGCTAAACGAAAACCGGGAAGACCTCCCACCGATCCCGACCGAGGTCCACATTAAAACAGTACAAAAACACGGCAAAACTAAACCCAAGTATAACAAGGAGAAAATTAACGAAATCAACCCCGAACTTAAAACCGCATTGATCGTACCCAGACACCACAACACTAAAGAAAAAATTCACTTAGCCAATGTTCGACGTCCCAAAAAATTTACAGAATCAATAAGCAACGCTTGGGACGAAACCTCCGATCCAAATGAAATACTCATACAACGGTTTGGATTAACAATAAAACGAGACGACCTTATCTCATTGAAACCCCCAAATTGGGTAAATGACAATATTGTCAATTTCCAAATGGAGATAATCAATGAGAAAAGTCGACTAAACCAACTCCCCGTCAAGGTATACTGTTTCAATTGTTTCCTATACCAATCTTTTGTAGCTGGCGGTTACACGCGAGTTAAAAGATACGCAAAGGATCGTGACATATTCTCGTACGACCTTGTGATTTTCCCAATTTTCAAATCACAACACTGGAGGTTGGTTGTGGCCAAAACAAACACCAAAGAACTTGCTTACCTCGACAGCATGGGACTTGACGGAACCGACATACTAGAGTCCGTTAATCAATATTTAGTGGAAGAACATCTCTCAAAAAAACAGACACCCTTGGATCCAACTTATTGGAAAAGAATTTCCCCTAAAACGCCGCGCCAAGTGAACACTGACGATTGCGGAGTGTTCCTTTGCGCCTTCGCCAAATCAATAGCAGAAAGTCTACCCGTCTCACAATTGGAAATTACAAAAATTCCACAAATTCGGGAAGAATTATGCCTAGAAATTCTGAACTATCAATAAAATTTATGGGCGTTGCAGGATTATCGCCTTCACCATCATATCTCGTTGTTCCAGGTTTTTGCTCACTATACTCTCGCCTGGCCTAGCCGGAGAAATAGAAATCGCCAATGTTACATCGAACCCTGGTTTACTTGATAGCAACCTAGGCAAAGCCCGGATCGTTGACGGACACCACGTACTTACGCACTATTTCGACTTGACGAAAATCACCGCCCAACTAACAGACTTAAACGAAACATACCAACAGACCCTGCAGGTCATAGCTCAAGACGTAATTAATTTTCGAAACTCAGAACCTATTGTCGCTACACTTAACGCCACCTTCCAATTAGTTAAAACAAAATTAGACGACATCAGAATCCCAGTTTTTAAAACCAGACCAAGACGCGGATTAATAAACGGCCTCGGGTCAGTCATAAAATTCATTACCGGAAATTTAGACTCCGATGACGAACAAAGATACAACTCCATCATATCTCACCTACAACGAGACCAAGAAGATATCCAATCTCAAATCTCACACCAGTACTCTATTAACGAAGCCGTACAATCCAACTTTAATAAAACTATTGAAATAATAAACCTGAATAATCAGGAATTGAGGGAGGAAATAAACGACTGGAAATCTCAATCTGATCTAGGAATCTTGTCGCAAACTCGCACCCAACTTGACCACCATTATATGGTCTTAAATCTCCTCCTTAACGCAGTACAAGACATTGAGAACTCCCTGGTAGCGTGCAGAACTAACCAGTTACATCCGAGTGTCATCGACTCCCATCTCCTCCTCCAAGAGTTAGATAAGCTGTCAAAATTTTATGGAAACCGATTCCTAAATTTTCAAAATCAAAACCTTTTTGAAATACAGTCTTATATTAAGGTTACTTGTTTCATAGGCATAGACGAAATAGTGTATTTCCTGAACATCCCGATCGTAGATCCTAGAGAATGTACCCTACACCTAGTAGAACCTTTACCCACTTCTGTAAACCAAGAGTTCCTCACTGTAATACCTACGGCTAAATATTTCCTCAAATCTAGCGATACGATATACCCACTAACCAAGAATTGTCCCGCTGGCCACTTATATCTGTGCCCAAATTATTTAATCTCTCCGACCAAATTCGATTGTGAGGTAAACTTCTTACTCTCAGGATCAACTTCTGAATGTGAGTTCGTAAAGCTGGTAGCCGAAGGTAATATAGCCAAGCTCCTTTTAGAAATCAACAGATATCTTTTGTTTTTCCCTCTCGGAGACACCGTTAGTATCATTCACCTAGACAGGGTAGAAACCAAAACTCTCCGAGGTATCTATTTGATCTCCCCAGGGAAGCAGATTATAACTTATAAAAATCAAACCCTGTTCGCTCCCCATAACGAACTAGCCGGAAGGCCCTTCATCGTCACCGACCTCTCTTTAAAAATAACGCCCCAACAAAAACCAAACCGAGAGCTGCACCTCAAAGATCTTGAACTAATTTCCTTAAATCTACCCAAAGTAAAACAAATAGAGACCTTTCAACTAACTTCACTGGCTACCCCCAGCTTTTGGACGATCCTACTTTATGTAGTTTTTATTGGATTGTTTAGTACCACTTGTTACTATTACCACCGTCACGTGCGTGACGATCACCAGCCCTCACAAAATTGTACCCCTTAGTTTACTCACCGAAGAAAACCATAGGTTGTGCTCATTTTTGAATTAGGTTCATTTTAGAAATTATGTTCATTACTCATCTAGACATATGTTGTACTCATTTTGGAATTATGTTCATTTGTGCCGTAAATTCCAATCCTGGGGGGGACGAGTTACGTCCTCATCCTTTGCACGCTAGACGATATTCGACGCTATCTGCTGACGCCGCTTTAACGTTAGGAAGGGAGCCTGCGAGCTCCTCTCGAGTTAGTTCTGTCCTAGACTTCAGTCCGTGTGGAAGTAGTATCATTGTGACAATAATAAAAGCCTTTTTTAAAAAGCCTTTTTTCCAGATAACCCACGTAATTTGAATACGCTCATATGATAAGTACCTATAGAGCTGGATTCAGATTGCCCTAAAAGGAGTGGTATCTATAGACTAAAAGGTGAAAAATTCATGTATGAATACTAAAAACCCCATTCCAGTAGCTTACTTTCTTTTAAAACTCTCCAAGGTCCTCATTAAATAATAGCTGGATACATTAATAAATATTATCATTATTGACCGCTAGTTTTGGATCCTGTACAGGGTTTGTACCTCCCCTAGAAGGTTTCATAATGTTCCAGAAATTAATTTATTCATCTATCCTGATTATACTGTTCAACTGCTTCATTACGGAAATTGGCTGCATCTTTTGACTCAAGTCGCAACGCTCATGGCACAACCAAGTAAATAGCTAGTAGGGGCCAAATTCTGTTGGGTCACCTCACTCTTTTTCTCGCGACATTTACCGGCAATTAGTTGCTTATCTGTTTCATTTCAGTCGGGATCATATAAACGCATCACATGGTAGTACCATGAAACAATCCATTTGGTACCTAGAAGCAGCAAATCCTGTTTATCGCCAATCCCGGACTTCATTTAAAAATTGATGATGTGCTGTTTACAGAACTTTGAACCCTTAATATTACACAATACACCCTACAACAATAGCTACACTCAATGTTACACAGTTTGCCGTAGAAGTTTGACAATCAGATCCTAAATGCGAATCAAAGTTCAATCCTTATCTATACCTAATTTGGTTAACTAGATTATGATCCTCTTGTACATTATCTATCCGTTCATGTAATCATCAATTATTTTTCGCTTTTACAAAATATTACTTAAGTATGTAGGGAACAATACCATATACTCGTAGGTGACTGGTGTCCAGTGTCCTGTAATAGAGGTGTAGCCAAAATGTCCGAGAGCAAATTTTCAAATGAGATTAACCAAAAACGCTGCAAAGTCCTTGTCACATGGGTTTATTATTCTATTGGAAGTACCTACAGAAATGTTGGCTGTTCATTTATTGTTTCTTTCATGTGCAACAATTGAAATAGCTATTTCTGATGGTTTCCACCAATTTTGGCCCCCAAAACTTAAATTAGGTAGGTACGCTCCTTTTTTTTTTTTTTTCAAATTATCGTTGATCATTGGTAGTGCCAATTCTAATATTCAACAAATTGATGGTGATTTCAGACGATTTCGCGGGTTTTTGACTCATAAAAAATCAATTTTGGGGGCTGAACATCTGGTACAACCTCAATTTTCCACTCTTTGGTAGAAATCGACTTCATATTCGGTCTTCTCATCCAGAAAAACATGGAAACCGATACCTCAAAAGCTCATGTTACCAATATGTTGCTAAAACGCAAAAAGTACCTATTTTTACACACTTTTTCACTCATAACACCCCTGGGTGTATTCCGATCGGGCTGAAAAGTTTCGGGACACAACTAGGGCCCAAATGGAGCATGTGTGCGAAAGAACGAATTTTTTAGACCGAAAATGAAGCCTGTACAAGTGATACGGCGGACGGCGTACGGCGGACGGCGGACGGACATTGCATTTTTGGAATCTACGCACCTTGAAACGTAAAAGAAAAAAGTTTGAGGGGGTGTTATTAAAATTTTTTGCTGAGCGATTACATAGGTGTATTATTCACAGAATAATAAACCAAAATGGCGTATTTTGAGTTGAATTCGACTCCTGCGAGTGGTGCAGTATCGATCCGCCTTATATAGTTAAGTTTAAAAAATCGAAAACAACGCGGGGGGAGCTCGAATATGTTTTTACGTTAACTATAAATATGCTTCTTGAGTGAAAACTTCGAAGTCCACGAACAAAATCGTCTAATACGCTTCTCCGTCCAAACGAGTATAACTCCCAGATGAGTGGTGGGATTGCGGAAACAAATTGGGAAGTTACGTTACTATTAAATCGAAACAGCACCAACTCGGCAGTTGAAACGTTCCCTGGTCGCTCCGCTGCTGTAACAAGCAGCGAAAACCAATGACATTATAATGGCAGCTCAAGCCGCAAATGGTATCATTCCATCGGAAATGTACGAACATCGGGGTGATCATTATTGGTTTTGCGGGGAAATGCAACGAAACGGCGGATGAGCGGCTGTAATTTATTGCAGACACGAATGGGAAAGGATAGTGTTTTTGAGTGAAGCTCGTATATCAATAGAACGAAATGGCTAGGCCCTAATGGCGGGTGAAGTGGGGCCATAATATGCATTAGACATCTATATACTAATTACCTGCCAATACTTCGAGTGGTTTAATGCACTCATTTTAAAAAGCGGTCATTTAGACACGAGAGCTGCTTTCGCTAAGTGCTGTCCTCTAGGTTTCTTGTTAAAGATGTTGCCTCGAAAGTTGGAGAAGGATTACCTGGGTTCGTTCAAGAATTTGGCGCACTGCCTGATCGATTTGGATATCTGTAAGTATTGACTCTGTGACGTCTCAAGAGTTGAAAATAGTTTAGTAAAGTGAACGTGGATATTCACCGAAAACCGTTATTAGTGCCCTATTGCGCCCTAATGCGTTATTAGTTACCCAACTAATGTTAAATTAGACTGTTCGAAGTCGTATTTATCGGTTCTCTTCGTCAGAATTACTACTGAGGAAAGAGGGAAACGGGGGAATTTGAAGTTTTCTTTAAAAAAAAAAGAAGAATTTACTACCGATGTTCCCTCACATTTTGGGCCAAGCGGACACTCCTAGAGATGGGAGACTGATGTTAATGGCTTCAATTTATGTGAATGACTTTTGAAAGCTGTTCAATGTCTGAAAAGCGTAGAAGCCTCTTCATTTCCCTTTTCTATTCATAGGGTCATTTCAGGGGTTCTTCCAGAAATACACGGGAGGACAAGGTGTCCTCTATAAACGCGAGCCACATAAAACTCGACCTGACACTAATTGGAGGCCAATTTGAAGTATACTTACGGTTTCACCTAGTAGACAAAAATGTTTTTTATTGAGCCTCGTTCTTTCAATCGCCCGCCATATAATATTAACGAGGAATAGTGCAGTTATGAGAGATATTATTATCAACGGGACCATGAAACACGGTAGTAATTATGGTATGATAGGCGTCAAACAGTTAGGTACTCATCTGGATTGTAATAAATTGTTTATTTGATCCTTCAACTATTCGAATTTGTTTGCAATAACACGGTTACGCCATCGACAACCGCACTCTCCTACAATAACGTTTTTTTTACAAATATTTATGATCATAATATACAATTTAAAAAAAATTAATAAACATTTTTCACTTAGTGGTTGTATATAAAAAAAGTTTCAGCTTCAGGCGCGGAAACCAGTTGGTCGAAGAAAAGAAAATAACTCTTTGTGAACTCGTGCACTTGAGACAGTGATCATAGTGTGGAGGTTGAATGAATGGTCAATGTCTTCCGCGATGTTATTAAATAGCTGCTGTCTGTCGTAATGTAAGGTCTCACATTCCATAATTATGTGGTCCAAAGCCTCCTGTGTAAGTCCACAATATCGGCAAAGAGCATCCTCTTCTTGAGTAATTACTCCAATTTTTCTCAAATAGCCTCGGGTTAGGCAATGACCTGAGCGAACTCTTGCTATGGTTCTTAGATAGAATCTATGAGCTTTCAAAGTTTCGGCAACAAGTGACGCCACACTGGGCAAGGTGGTCCCGCTCTGGCGGGAGGGGTGCAATGACGTCACTGAAAGCGTCGAAAAAGAACTATCCATCGTAGGAGAGTGCAGTTGGTCTGAGAATTCTTAGAATTCCTACTTTAATTTAAAAATGGGAAGTACTGTAAACAGAAGTCATGGGTACTCATCATTGTTTCCTGCCAGAGCCCGTATCTGTTTGCATTAGCATTCGTTCAGTTGCAGACCTTATCGGGTAGCTAACATTGGTGAAGTATATTTGGGCTAATAATAAACTTTCGAGTATCCTGTCCTTGGATTGGCATTTTTCATGTCTTCAGTTTGGCAGCTACCTGTCTGTTGTGATAGCGTTGGCGATTTAGAATATAGAAATTCGAAGGCTACGGGTTAGCGGGCCCTCAAGTTTTAGGATGATGGAACTGCTCGACCCATGTGTTTGGTTGTCAGTAATGTGATTTATAGTCTGCATTTCATCGTCGTGAGTTCTTCACAGTCTTATACTCTCAATATTATGATTAAAACCAGCCGGCCAGAAGCACAGTGCAGCTCAAAAGATGAGAGCGTTGAGCTTGTAAGGGGCAAAAAACTGGAGGGAAGGAAGGAAAATCCATGAATGGGGAAGCTTTACTACGAGGGTAGTAGCGTCGATGAGGTCGTCATGGCAACACCGCAACCCCTTTCGACCTCACATTTTACACCGTGTAAAAAGCTCTCAACTGAAGCCATGTAATGAATTTGCCTTCGTTTAAAAATACAGCGGACTTCCCTTCTCATTGCATCAGGGCAAAGCGAGATGTTCTGTAGCAGGTAAATCTCTCCGTTGGCGACACAATACCTCCATTAAAATCAGCGTGATACTTTCAGCTCCCAAAACCGTCGTCAAAACACGGGCCGAATGAGGTTTAAAACGGAAAAATCGCGGTCGAAGGAATATTAATTCGGGGCTACCCCCATCCCCCCTACTTTCCGCCGACGAGCATTTGCACCTTGTGGGAATCGTACGATGTATAATTCATACTCAAACACAAGGCCCGAAACGTATGCTCTAATTCATAAAACATCGCGGCATTTAGCCCGTAACACGGGCTGCTTTTAAAACTCCTGTGTTTTAGAGGATCCATGGGAGTAAAGCACGTAAAAACCCGTTGTTTTGACATCGAGCAAAACCTTTTTATTTTTCTTGTAGTGCTGGAGACTGCACATATACACCCACCCCTATGGAAGCAAAATCCCGTTGCTATTCGACCAAGACTGATTTCTCACTCTTTTGGTTCATTATTTTCAGTAATAGAGAATGTTGCCAAGTAAATGAAAATACTTCAGATCCGATTTGAAGACAACGTCTGCCAATCGAGTAGGCAGTATAGCTTCCTCACTTGAATCACGCGACGTATAGAATAGTTGGGTAGGTTCATTCAGTGGACAGGAGGAGTATCCATGCATGGGTGATGATTAGTATTATTCTAGTATCATGTCTGATCGACCCTCCAAGTTTGAACTAATTTCAACGGTATTTAAGGTCGTTACGGGAGTTTCAAGTATTTCACGTGTGCGCATGCGCAGACGAAAGTCACGGTACGATTTCAATGATTTTGATACAGGACCATCTGCGATCCAACCCGCGTGTACCGTACAAATTTCAGCTCTGTACGACTATTTTTCGCGTAGTTAGAAGCGTTACAAGGAAATGGTCAACATCTTCGCGCATGCGCAGACGAACGTTACTGTACGATTCCAATGAAATTTGTATGGAACTATCAGATTATTATTCTTGATCGACCCACCAAGTTTGAATAAATTAATTTCAACGATATTAGGTAGTTATGAGTGTTTCAAGTATTTCACGTTTGCGCATGCGGAGACGAAAGTTATAGTCCTTTTTCAATGGTTTTGGTGTGGGACCATCTGTAACCCAACCCGCACCTACCGTTCAAATTTCAGCCCATTTCGGCCATTCTTCCGGGTAGTTATGGGCGTAACAAGGAATTGACCACTGGCACTGAACCAAAAATGTTCCATGATGTCTGGAACGCAAAATGGTAGTAGAAATTTTAATTTTGGAGGACATGCATTTTTTTTCCATCTCAGTCACGAATCCAAAGCTTTCCTATCTTCCGTTGGTGAGGAAGCAAAATTACCCCCTCAAAATTCTTAGACACTCTTAGTAGTACTTCTTACTTAGGTAGTAGTACTTAGTAGACATTCTTAGTAGTACTTTGCTACTGGAATCCAAAACGTCGATATTATCTCGGAAATTCGCCACATGATCCCAGTTTGGGCCAGATTGATCCCCAAAAAACCTGTTTGCAAGAATGACTGAAAAATTTGGAGTTGAAGGCTCAGCTTTTGCTTCTACTCTTAGTAGTAAATATATAAAGTAAATAGTTAGTTGTTTATTCAAATAGGTTTCCTCCCAGCCGTTTTTCACCAGCGGTTTCCCTGCAGGAAAATAAGTTTCTCACTGAATGACAAAATTTCTCTAGCTTTAGGTTGAGAAGAAGCTGTGAAAAGCATATCAACTTAACCACTATAACTTCATCAAGAAACATAAAAATAATCTAAATAATATGTAATGAGATCATCATATGAATGTTTGAGCTGAAATAAGAGTAACAAAATTTGAGCTCAAACCCAGCAGCGAATTATTACTGTATTTTCATGGTGTACCACTCTTGTAGTGACCATACTTCTGGAAGTTGCTGATTCAACAAGTTGGCCTAGAACTGGGAAGGAGGGTGACACGAGTTCAGCTCTAAGCACAGGTTTGTCGACCAGTTCCGCGCGGGCCTGAGGCCACATCCTCGTGGGCCTGAGGCCACATACTCGTGGGCCTGAGGCCACATCCTCGTGGGCCTTCTTGTCAAGAATTTTTTTCGTAAACAATATTTCAAAAACTTCTCGAGGGCATATAGTATTTTTGTTCATTTTTCATAAACCTCGAGCGGTTTATGCTCATTTACGCAATTTTTCATGATTTTAAGTACCTACTTAAAAATACTTGAATTTTATCAGTTCCTGTAAAATAAAATTTTTATTTTACATGGATAGATGTTAAAACACATTCCAAGAGCATTTCAAAATGGTTTTTCATACCTTTGATTCGATTCAGGGTTGATAGGCACTTCCTGTAAAACATTGCAAGGATTTGTATGACCAAACGTATTGAACTATGAAGGTGCCACAAATAGCCGTTTTGCAGTAGCTTATAATTTTCTTAGACAGTTGGTTTAAAGACTCATCACACAATGGAAGTCACGTAGTTATTACTTTCCGACCATTTTTAGTCATCAACATGGAACATTTCAGGAGTCGTTCAGTATTTATTTAACACAAAATAACCTCAAATGCTCGGAGTAAGGATCAGGAGAATGGTTAACGCTGTTATAATGTTTAGAGTATGTAGAGCATTTGCCCGTTTTTTAATCTTGAAATGTTTACAGTTAACACACACTTCATCTTGGTAAGACCAATAATTGTCTTAAATTTACCGATTTCAAGAGTGCCGTGCTTGGATAGCATAGACTAAATAGCTCATCCCGGAATTCTGTCAGTTTATTCAAACTATAACCTCGGGGATATAATTCGACTCTGAATGCTTATGAGTTTTTCGAGAAAAATACCCTAGTATAATGGTCGTTCGAGTCAAACTCTCAATATCAGCTGTTTCAAGGGTGGTGCGAACAGATGTGAGTAATTCTGTGTTTAGCTAACTGAAAACTACTTTGGTCGAATTATCTTCACATCTGAATATTTCTAAGCAGGTAGGACATTGAGGTGAAATTGTTCTTTCTTATTGTAACTACCTGTTATAATTCTGGTTGGTCTCATGAAGCTATAACATGTATATATATAAATAGCCATTCAAATTCTTCGGTAGTATTGTGAATGCCACCACTTGAAAATAAAATCACGTGCACTGTCTTGTAAGCTTACACTGACGAGAGCAACTCTCAAAATATTATTCTCTCTTTTACAGGACGGGCACGACACAGTACCCCCAATTATTTCGCTCTGAATTTTTCGATCAGGTATGTCTATCAGTATTACTATGTAAATTCTGTTCTGGCAAAATCTAGAATCCTAAAGCACTGTGACGGATAGCCCTCTCACGTTTAACGTTTCTCACATGTATACTTTGTCAGTACGTGTATATTCTGGCTGTCCGGCTGTCAGCACATTCTAATTATTAGTTAATAAAATGTATGATTGTGGTGACCCGCAATTCCGTTTAACATTGAAACTCAGCAAAACAGAATCATATATTCGGGTGATTTTGTGATTTGAGGTTGCTCTCTCACTAACGAAGTTTGGATTGCCTTTCCTTTTCATGCAAGATAGGAAAAATTGCCTCATCTTCCAAAATAAATAAAAACATCCCCTCGCGTTTCCTGTTTGAGAAATTAAAGTATAAATTCGGTAGCTTTCTGTCGTTTGCGATCACGAGACGGTCGAGACCAGAGCCGAGCACCTTCCACTCCGTCCACCATCAGGTCTGTCCTCAAGAATGGATGAACGGTCTCTGCAGTATATCCACATCCGAATGGCCGAAGTCGAAACAGATTCATAATCTGAAATTTCGGGCATGGTGGTATATGTAGAGAAAAGTAGCACAGCTGAAATCCTATGATTTTTGCTGACTAAAATCCAGTGATTTTTTTTACTAAAAGATGCTAGGTAGGTATTTCGCCTCTTGTTCGACTACTTAACAATTTATAGTACGAAACAAATAGAATTCGGTAGGTGCGATGCAGGTAATTAATCGATCTCATTATTTAAAACCTTGCCACTTCTTGATAGAAATGTTGAATTTTCCCCGTCCCTGAGGTAGTTAGTTAGCCGATTCTCAAATTCTATTTCATTTCTGTACAATTTCACAAGAACGCAGAATTGTGGAACAATAGATAATTGCCTGTGTTATCTTTTTGGAAGTTGCCAAGTTTCATTATTTCAGAGATTGGTTTCTATTTTTCAAGAATTTTGTCATCAAACCCAACGAACAAAGTAGTGTTGCAATGGGTCCAAAATAATTAATACCTACCTACTTACGTGGCTTTTGACATTTTATGTCTTTACTTTGCTACATAAACTCGAAAATGTAACGCGGGACATGTAACGGAGAAGCGTCACGAAAATATTTCTGATGATTTTCGCTTACAACCGATTCGTTGCTACGGAACTTTATCTTCGCCAGTTATCATCGTACAAAAATCGTTCACCACTCGTTGGATAGCTCTCGATTTACCTAACCATATTACGTTAACCACTGCGGAGTGCGTGGCCGACACGCTGCGGTATGAGCGTGATTGTTTAAATGAATGCGTATGAATGACCATTACATCGCAACCATCAACGAGCACAATCAAACGTAGTTATCATTGGTCTTAGACGGCACTCGTCCTCCATTCGTTGGAAATCTTGACCAAAACAATCAAGTACGAAGTACGTGGTGTGGGTGCGGGAGGGGGCGCAAAGACATAAAATGTCCCTCGTGGTTGCGTACTTGTACGAAAGCTGTACCCACCGTTTATGTTACACAACGGTTTAGGGAGTTTTCAACCTTTCACAGCAAAGCAAACCTTCGTTCAGCAAATTCGTTCTTTCGCACACATGCTCCATTTGGGCCCTAGTTGTATCCCTAACTTTGCAGCCAGATCGGAATTACGATGTGTTTCAATTTATTACAAGTTGTGTCAGAATGTAGGAAAATTTACCCTGATGTCGATAAAGCCTCACTATCTAAGCCATTAATGTAGTTCTAAATTCAGTGGTGTTGGAATAGATATATTGTGTTGTAAAATAATTTCACTCCGCACCAACAATTTTGTAAAATTCTCTAATACAAATCCTAGGCATTCTATAAAATATTATTATTAACATTTTATTATTACTTCTTTTTGCACATTTTCGAAGGAAATTGAGCTAGGTAGGTACCTATCTGTTGCAATTGATATAAAATCTCGTAAACATAATTTTTGTATTAAGCAATTCTGAATTCGTCCGTACAATTACAAAAATTCACTTGGATGTATGTAGTAGGTATATAATGTTAAAGTGACCTTTTTGACTTCCGTCCCGCTAAATGATGTGCCCTGTTTTTAGAGATAATGTCCCGATTTCGTTGTTGATAGGTAAGTACTAAAAAGTGTAAACATTCTCTGACTTTGAAAGCCAACACAGTTCGTTGGTCATCATAATATCTACACTAGTAAATTATCTTCCTATTGTCTTTCATTGTCCAGTGATTACTTAAAAGAATATTTTAACGATGTTTGGTCAAAGGATAAAACCAGCCTGATAAAATTTATGTTTGTCAAAGGTAGGTGACATGCATCGTAAAAGGAATACGAACTAAATCGCTGGCGAAGAAATCGTGGAAGCCCATTTCAATGACAAACGGAGTTACTGAAACGTTGTCTGTTTCCACTAATCGTCAGTAACAAACAGTAACGTTATTGTTTGTTATTGTCTGTTACTGACGATGGTTTGATCACCGAAACCGACATGACAGTGTATTTTTCGCGTTTTTCGTGTATGATTGGAGATAGACAACGTTTCAATAACTCCGTTTTGGTTTATTATTCTCTGAATAATACACCTATGTAATCGCTCAGCCAAAAAATTTTTATAACCCCCCCTCAAAATTTTCTTTTCCATTTCAAGGTGCGTAGATTCAAAAAATGCAATGTCCGTCCGCCGTACGCCGTACGCCGTCCGCCGTATCACGTGTACAGGCTTCATTTTCGGTCTAAAAAAGTCGTTCTTTCGCACACATGCTCCATTTGGGCCCTAGTTGTGTCCCGAAACTTTTCAGCCCGATCGGAATATTCCCAGGGGTGTTGTGAGTGAAAATGTGTGTAAAAATAGGTACTTTTTGCGTTTTAGCAACATGTTGGTAACATGAGCTTTTGAGGTATCGTTTTCCATGTTTTTGGGGACGAGAAGATCGAATATGAGGTCGATTTTGGCCAAGGAGTGGAAAATTGAGGTTGTACCAGATGTTCAGCTCCCAAAGAAATCGTCTGACATCACCATCAGTTTGTAGAATAACACTATAAAAAGTGTCAACACGTGGATCAAGACGATTAAATGGCACTACCAATGATCAAAGTTAATTTGAAAAAAAAAAGATCGTACCTACCTAATTTGTGTTTTGGGGGCCAAAATTGGTGGAAACCATCAGAAATAGTTATTTCAATTATTTCACATGAAACAAACAATAAATGTACAGCCAACATTTCTGTAGAATAATAAACCCCATGTGACAAGGACTTTGCAGCGTTTTTCTTTTTAAAAGGAATATTATTTATAATTTGGAATCACCATGGAATGCAAAAAGCGGGGAAGCGAACGGAGGAAAGACTAGAGTGGAAGGGGCTCGGGTCGGGTCTCGACCGTCTCGTTTTGCCCTCTCATGAAAAAAATAAATTCAAACTTAAAAAATTCTACGAAATTGTACAGTAACATTTTCGAGAGATCTCGCATATAGGGCACAATAATAGTCCCTTGTAACATTATTAGCAGTCATAGCGATATGGCCCCTGTGCATGCGCGAGATAAAAATTCTATACCTGTTATTTCCAGAGATCTATTCTATCGATGATTATGTACATTTTCATGAGCCATACTTATACCTTGTTTCTCTTAGAATATACTTGTGGTTGGAATGACGGTAGACTATTTAAGTACCTACGTCAGTCGCTTTCCGTGGATAGCTAGATATTCAGATTTCGCAAAATTTTGATAGGGAGTTTAATATGGAGGTAATACACTATTCTTTCGTCGTCAGCGATGCTGGCAGGGCAAAATGACTGTTACTGCTTTACTATACTTTCTTCTACTTCCAGTCAGAACAAAGTACCATATTATAACGGTTTTGGTGATCAAGACATCGTCAGTAACAAATGATTACGGAAAGTTAGCACTTTAGGGCAGGTGAGGCATACAGTCCAGAAGTTAAAGCAGGTCGAATATGATTGACTG
This sequence comes from Leptopterna dolabrata, assembly GCA_954871275.1. Classification (NCBI taxonomy): domain Eukaryota; kingdom Metazoa; phylum Arthropoda; class Insecta; order Hemiptera; family Miridae; genus Leptopterna; species Leptopterna dolabrata. Next base: position 65,452,836 of record OX940975.1, read on the forward strand.
TTAAAGTGAAAGGGATCAGTAGGCAAGGTGGAGCCAACGGGAAGAGGATCCATCTAGGGTCGAAGGAAGTTTACTAGGAGTAACGCCCTTTCTCCCCTGATAGATTCCCTTCACTTTGGCAGCTCTCCTTGCTGAGCCTTTCACTTCAACTGCCAATGACAATCGACCCCTTTTACTTTTGGACTATATACGAACTGTCGAAGGTTTTATCACCGTACCAGTAGAACAGTGTACTTACTACTTGATTTTGAGTGGAAATATTCATCTTTTCATAAACCATTTTTACTTTACCCAAACTGGAGGGTAATATCAAAGCGTTGAGATCACACATTTTTTAAATGTGCGATTTCTTCGCGATTTATTTAGTTTGTATCGATCTCGTTAGGTGCCAAATTATCTGTTGATTTTGGTTTATAGGTGATTTGCATTGCCGGCTGATCGTAAGATGTTATTGTTTTTCATTAAGAGCGTAACTTTCTCGTGATGATCACCATAGAGTGACGGCTTGCGGCTTTCAGCGACGAACAGGCCTTGGTCGCCTAATTTTCCGGAGCACTTGGTCGGATATTGGGCTTCCCCGAAACACAACACTTGAAGTGGCTTTGACTTGAGATTAGCCTAAGTGCTCTCAGGATCGGAGGATGCGGTGAACTGAGACTTGTTGAGCCCTTTGCCACAAACCGCACGCATAAAATGTTGCGGAAGTTAAGACTTGCCCACACCGATAAGTCGGTGTTTATGACACCGCAGCTCGACAGTGTTGAAGATTTTTTTTTCTAACCGGAAACCCTGGAAGACATCATAGATAATACTGGGGAGCAAAATTTTGGATTGGCAGTTACATAATTCGTTCGGGAAAGTATTTTTTCTTTGAGCTCCCATGGCAGGATTGTAGAACCCGTAGAGTACAGGACCCTCTACTCCCCTTGGGCAGTAGGTACTCACTTGAAAGTGGGCAAAGCTGGGTTGACCTACACATTATTCTCGACTTTCTGGGAACTTTCGCACTTTCTCTAGAGGTCTCGGGATCCTGCCCTTTTGCATCGATATAAAGGTTCCTCGTGGTTTTCCCTCGTCCACCTCCTGTAAGTCACTAACATGCAATGAATGAACGGAGAGGTTGAATTCGAAGAAATCATCGGAGAAGTGATATAATGAAACTGAAGAGCACCTTAATACCTATCGGAAATCGCGATAGTTATAAACAGTGGGAGGAATCAATATATGGGTCGCAGAAATTACGCATCTTCCGTCATGATAGGATTCATCGTCCTTCGGTACCCCTGTGTATCATTCCTACCTCAAAATTCCATCAGAGATATGTGGACCATGAGGCCAACCTATCGACCTCCGTCATAGGTACTTAAACTAATGAATTTTTCATTGACAAAACCAATGAATTCTTGTATGACTTTTTAAATCACCTATTGAAATAGTCTTCTTGTGCCTCGATTCACCATTTTATAGGTACCTACCTCTTTTGAAGAATTTCTCTTGATTTTATTTGTACTTTTGAAAATTGCTCATCTTCAAAATTTGCAATTTTGACGGAAATTGCAATTTTTATCTGTTAGTCAAGGTGCGATATCATCCAGAAGGTATACATTCATATAAATGAGGCAAAATTCAGGATTTGATTAAGAATGCTTGGAAACGGAAAATAATCAAGAAGCTCTTGAAAAATGATCCTTCTAAAACTCTTGGTCCCATTGCGATACTAGACTTGTTTAGAAAATTCGCTAAAATTATAATTCGGAAACCACGGGAAAAGACGTCTACTGCTGATGGCGATGTGATGGTATCAGTCATCATCCATATTGATCAATTAGGTCTCCGACTGTCCTTATATTTAATTAATTAATAATATTATAAAATTAATTATTAATTTAATTTTTTTTATAATTTATTTATTTATGTTACAACTGTATATATATATAACATCTAGCAACTTTTCTTTAATATCTTTAAGCGTTTTGTGGTTTATAGATCACTACCTACATCCACTACACATCACACTACACTTAGTGAATCGTGACGAGGTCCATTGGTTTGGTCCTCTTCAGTCTTCGTACGTCCCCGCTGTTGTCCAGAAGGTTCAGTACTTCAACGTTTTGATGGTTGTGAAGCCGGCGTTCGTGCTCCATGGCATGTTTTTTAATAGTTTCACTGACAGTCTCCATCTTAAGGTCGCGATGGAGATCTGCCGTTCGTATGTACCAGGGTGCATCAACTATGCTCCTGAGGACTCTGTTTTGAAACGTTTGTATGGGTTTCATATTACTCTGTTTTGTGCAGCCCCATAATTGGCATCCATAAGTCCAGACGGGTTTTATAACTTGCTGGTATAGTAGGAGTTTGTTGTGGGTTGATACCTTCGAGTACCTACCTAACAACCAGTACATTCCACAAAACCAGTACAAAATATCTTGGCACAAAATATCTTGGCATGACACTCGATTGCAAGCTGAGATGGAAAGCTCATGTGAAGAAAAAGAAGGAGGAACTCAACTTAAGATTCAGAAAAATGTATTAATTTAATGCTATATCAAATTAATTTTCATATCCCTTCTGTAGGTATATTATTTCGCTAGTTCATGTTGATATTTATCTAGAAGTTGTAGAATAGATACTACTGCTTCTAGATCTAGATCTTTACATACGCGAACGTCACAATCCCGCCCATATCGGACCTCCCGAATTCTATGTATGTATTTCTTATTTTATGTTAATTTTCGTTTCGAACTTTCCTTTTAGTTGACTCCATTCAAGGAAGTCTTGAAAAGAAAAACGCTGCGAATTATTACACAACAGTTTATCCTTTTTCTGTATAGATAGATACCCCTTCTGCGTTCACTGAATTCCTGTTAGCGTAAGCCACTGAATTAGTAGGGTCCGTTTTGCCCACGCATAACGAAACACGGCAACAACTCCACCAGAGTCGAATTATAATGTCTCTAACGTTCGGCAATAATTACAGTTACATAAATACGAATTTTTCCACCAACCCCATCTCATGTCACGCGTATTTTCGGTCCCACAATACGCTCACCCTGTCATTTTTGATATTCGATGGTCGCCGAACCTAAGTAGGACCCTCCACATAATTCCAAATTGTCACCTAATTTGTATGATTCGTTTGGCCGTGAACTAAAAAATTGTGCCATTTGTCAACAAATAGGTAAAAATTTACCGTCAACAAAATCCAAAATTACCAGCTTTGTTCAAATAAATGAAATATAGATAATATCATGGATCAACCAACTCGATTTCATAAAACTGCGTGATTTGTAGGGTTCACCTTGAAAGCAAAACCATCACATTTGTAGTTTGGGAGGGGAGGGGGTTGTTATTATTATTATTATTATTATCATCATTTTTTCCATGCTCGATTACAAAGGTTCATTGTTGAACATGATAAACCAAAACGGGGAAACATTAAAAAATTACGGGTGTACTCATTAGGATCATTTTAGAACCTCCATAGTTTTTGGACAACCCTCGATATCTCTGTTACGGGGCTTGAAATAAAATGAAAAATTTTCCATTATGTGGGTCGCCAGAAGCGTGTGTTTCCTTCAACTGACCGACCCTCAACCACCTCCATTTTTTTTTGGTTTATTATTTTTTAAATTGTATCTGTTATTTTATCTGATTATCAAGTATCGGCACTCTTGCCCATTTTTCATAAACTTGCTTATCAACAAAGAAGACCAAGAATAAACGAAGGCCTGTTGATTGTCTGACGGTGAATGGTGAAGTCTTAATCACCATAACGGCTTGTACAGTGTTTTCGATGCGGACTGTGTAGTGGTAGTTTGGCTGGGTCAAGGTGGAGGGGGGGGGGGGGGGGGCCTCATATCTGTCGCTCAAACGACATGCTTGTTACGAGACGTTTCAAAGCGTTTAGAACCGTTCATAATTTATCGGGAGTAATTTACTGCATCCCACTACCTCAAGCAGCGCATCAAAAGTTCATTCGATTTAATTAAGTCAGTTTATTATTAGAAGGCTTAACGATCCAAGTTTGCCAAGTCTAGCTTTAGAGGAGTACGTTTTTAATGAGAGAGACCCTTGGGTTCAAGATGGGCAAAGACACTGGCAGATAAGTTCGCCGATATTTGTCCGACCAGAGCTTTTGATCACCTACGAAATGTGAAAGTCGGTTTATTCACAACGGGGTCTTTCATATTTATTTTCGTTCCCTTCCGCGGATCCACATAATTCTGTTATCTAGCTGATCGTTAAATTCGTTATTATTTTGGAGAGAACGAGTAGGTTTCTTTGATACGGCGGAGTTACGGAGTTTTAATTGGCCATGGCATCGGTACGATCAACTGATGCGTTTTTGCTCGTTGGGTTTGAAATCGCCCACTGTTTATTTTTTTGAGCGTTCGTTTGACGTTCACTGCTTCAGTGGCGGTAGCTTATTTCGATTGTCTTAGTTCCTATCATCATGGGTAAGCTAAATTGTAGTCTTTGAGTTTGTAGAATCGGAATAAGATCAACAAGTCTAACGCGGTTTACAAAAATGGAATTTTCAGATCCACTGTAATATTCCATTAATTTTGTTGTTTGTAATATTGGCGCACTGCTTGTTCCTTTGTTGAAAATGTCGCTGATGATGTCAGTGGATGTTTTCGTAGGTAAATTATACATGTCGATATAATTTTCTTCATTTCGCTTATTCTTACATATCAGGATTGTTCCTCTCCCAAACACTCGCACTACGACACAGAAGATGCTTCATTCCCCTGCTAATTATAACAAATGGTCCACCCCAATTTCATTAGGAAGGAGGATCCTTTGTGACTTTTGCCCTTTACAGCGGTCCCCCCCCCCTCCCCCTTCACACCACGCCCTAAAGTGTCTTTGCCTTCAGCTCCCGGAATGTCGCTGTGAGCAGAAAGTGAAACGTTATCCATGTTCCGATTTTCACGTTTCACGGCCCCGCAAGTTGTGAGTTAATTAGCATTTCCACTCTCTGCAGCTAGGTACCAGATTAGTTCACATGTTGGCGAAGCACGGGAAACAACAGTCAAACGTTATTGTTTAAGTACTGTGAATGTGATTGATATCCAATAAAATATTAGCCTAATTTAGGTTTATTATTTTAAATAATAAACCTTTGGAATCGAGCATGAAAAAAAATAAATAAATAAATAAAATAAAATGAATTAAAATAACCCCCGTCAAAATTCGTTGGTTTTCTTTCCAATGTACGTACTTAGAATCCGAAAATGGAGTAAAACAGCTGCAGATTATTACACATTTATTGTTTCCCTTTATAGATGCCCCTTCTGCGTAGATCACTGTTTTCTGTCGTCGCTACCTACTATCGAGCCCCCCCCACCGGAATGCCTTAGATCGAGTACTGGAACCGGCCCGGGAATTAGAGTTTCATAAAATAAATCAATAAATGAATAAATCAATTATTAGTTATTTGTTGTTATTCATGAAGCATAAGGTAAATAATAAACCGTTGTTTAATAATTTACCTGTGTAGATGCCCCTTCTCCGTAGATCACTGTTTTCTGTGGTCAATACCTGCCCTCGTGCTCCCCCTAGGAAAGCCCTAAATCGAGTACTGGAGCCGGCCCGGGTATTACTGTTTCATAAAAATGTGCGGGATTCAATAATTCGATCATTAATTATTTTTTGTTTTTCATGAAGCATATCGTTTGTTCAAGTTACAAAAGTACCTATCAACAAAATCCTAAAGAGCCATCATTTCTCAAATGAAATAATATCACAGAACAACCAACTCGACTTCTTTAAGCCATCCGTGATAATAATCAGGTGTTCCGTAGCGATGATATGTGGGCGTACGGCCGATGGGCAAACATTTTTTAGTTCCATTTTCGGATTCTAAGTACCTTGAAGCGGAAACCTTCAAATTTGGAGTTTAACATTTGTTTTTTCATGCTCAATTCCAAAGGTTCATAATAAACCCAAAATTTCTTTCGGTACGCAATACTCGCACTTTCCTTAGTTACTTTGAACCAAAATTAATGAAATTTGGGTTTTAGGTCCCATTTGGGGTCTAGCTGGTCCGCGAAGTTCGGCGTTATTGTCAGTAATATGTAAGGGGTGAAAAGTAGGGGCTGAAATTTCCGGAACGCTGTAGCTCGCAACCTTCAGTAGAAGTGTATGGGGGTTTTTTTTTTAATGTCTTCAAATTGATCTCCAACTTGAGCATTTTTTAACCACCTGGAGCATTGTACGTCCAAGAGTTAGCTTGCACCGGGATGCTTCGTCAACATGATCGTGCATGAAATGGTATATCCAGCCCAGATATCAATGCGAGGGAACACCTGATTATAATCACGGATGGCCGTATGAAATCGAGTTGGGTTCCTAGGTATTATTATTTCATTTGAAGAACAGTGATTATTTTGGATTGTATTGATAGGCACTTTTTTACTTTGAACAAACGTTATGCTTCATTAATAACAGCAAATAATATTAATGATACAATTTTTGATTCCACCGCATATAAATTTATGAAATGTGAATGCCTGACTGGCTCCAGTAGGTACTTGTTTTAGGGCTCTCTTGTGGGAGGTACGAGGATAGGTATTGACCCCAGAAACAGTGATCTTTGCAGAAGGGCATCTATATAGGTAAATAATAAACCGTTGTGTGATAATTTGCATCGTTTTCCGGTTAGGATCCTTCAGAGCACAATATGAGGGTGTCTCCATAGCCATACACAATAATATAGTCCACAAAACTGAATAACTACATCGTGCTCATGTCAATTTGGTTGGCTTGCCAGGGATTGTACCTGGAAGATATGAAGCCAGTACTGTTCGTGAGAGTATAGTGTATATCGTCAAATGAAAGTCCACGGATTTGTAAAAGCAAGATTAAACAGGTTGAGAGCTTTCAATTCTTTACGATGTAGCATTTTGAAACCCGAACTACATGGGTGTTGAATCAAAAGGGTTATTTCCGCTAGTGTTGTAAGTGAAATTACCATCTCTTCCGGAGGAATCCGCCGTCACTAGCTGGCCGAGTATGGTGGCGTGCGCTTTTGATTTAAGGACATCGTGTAGGTCGTCGAGAGAATACTTCACTCCGACGAAATCCTTACATCGATAGCGCTCGCCTCCAGTACTTGACCAGCTAGAGACGACGGATTCCTCCGGAAGGGGCCTGTGGAGTTGAACTACATTGATTGTTATAGTCTGTCCGTCAGTCTGTAACACTATTATGCGGGTTGCCGCTGTGGGGCGGTGCATACAGGACGTCACTTCAAAGCATTGCTATCCTTCAGAAGTATTTTATAAGAGCAGAATCGAAACCAAATTATAGAGACCACACAACCCCATTATTCCAGAAACCTCGACTACTAAACGTAAATCAGCTTTATGAAAGAAGTGCTGTATTGCAGTTACTAAAAAAACCAGTCATGCAGCATGACTTAATGAGCGAATTTTCAAAGAAATATTCGAATTAATGGCTATGGTTTTGAATAAAGGAAAACTTCGGTCTAAAATTTGGTTTTCTATGTATATTCTCTTCGTATTTATTTTAATTTGTACGTTTTGTCCATCCTGATTCTACCGTTTGTTTATTACGTAATTGTACTAAGTGCTTATTTATTTGATCGCTGTGGGTAAATTCAAGGAGTTGTACTAATCGTTTGCCTCCCCCTTTTTTGCTTCGAACTCTCGTCTTCAATTAATACTTCTCACATATTTCAATCTGACCACTCTAAGGGGGTGGGGGGGGGGGGGGGGGTAAGAGTTTAAAGATTATCCTAGTTTTGGGTAATTTTTGCGCACTTTAAATGCTCTAATTTAAGAACGGATTTAGATATCTAAAATCCGATTTCACTATCGTGTTCAGCGTGCAAAAACCTTTAAAATGAGGGGTCACTTGTTAGAAAATAACATTTTGGGGATTTTTGGGTAATTTTTGCGCACTTTAAATGCTCTAATTTGAGAACGGATCAAGATATCTAAAATCCGATTCCACCATCGTGTTCAGCGTGCAAAAACCTTTAAAATGAGGGGTCACTTGTTGGAAAATAACATTTTGGGGATTTTTGGGTAATTTTTGCGCACTTTAAATGCTCTAATTTGAGAACGGATCAAGATATCTAAAATCCGATTCCACCATCGTGTTCAGCGTGCAAAAACCTTTAAAATGAGGGGTCACTTGTTAGAAAATAACATTTTGGGGATTTTTGGGTAATTATTGCGCACTTTAAATGCTCTAATTTGAGAACGGATCAAGATATCTAAAATCCGATTCCACCATCGTGTTCAGCGTGCAAAAACCTTTAAAATGAGGGGTCACTTGTTGGAAAATAACATTTTGGGGATTTTTGGGTAATTTTTGCGCACTTTAAATGCGCCAAAACCCTCCTTAGAGTAGGCCAATTTCGCCCATCTTCGAACTTAGCCTTTCGATTGCCAAGATAGATTTTTTGTGCAAATTTGAGCTGTTTATCTCAATTCTATCGAGAGTTATCGTCTGGAGTGACACATATATAAATAAATATATATATAAATATATATATATATATATACATATAAAAAAGTGTTAAATTTCAGGAATCGTTTAAGAATGGTCTGAAACGGATTTCTATGAAGAAAATTTCCAAAAATTTATATTATTTAAATTTCGAAGCCATTGCAATAGCTTCATTTTCTTTGAAAATTCGCTAAAAGTAAGGAGGTCACCAGACCTCACCATGCATTTTACACCCGTTTTTCGGACGGCGATAACCTGGAAATACCAAAAATTAAAAGCACAGCAGCCAAAAACTTCTTCCTGTATCAAGGTGTGATCGTTTTTAACGGTTTTCCTCCCGACCTCCGATCAATTTTAATAAACTCACCGCATAACAACAGTAAGACTAAAACTGCGCTAAAGACCGATTTCATGATAAAATGATGATAAAAATATGATAGAAAAATTGAATAGGTAAATAATAAATGTATATAAAAAGAATATCACACAACTTTTTAGATATATAAATTTTTTGTAATAGGATGTACTCATTCCCCGACACGGGTTGGTGCCCATATGGGGAATCATATTTCCGTAATAGTATTATAAGTTTATTTTAATTTTTAACCAGGAGTGTATTTTATTTTATTTTTTCTGTAATTTTTGTAATTTACATGGAATAAATACATTAGCAACTGAAGTAGGTAGCCGCTGTAGGTACCAGTCAGGAAGTAGGTGCCTACTGAAAAATGGCGAAGAAATTGCAACTCTTACTCTGTAATATTTGTTAAGAATGAACGTAGGAAAACTTAGACGTTTTGGAGGAGCATTGTATCCTTGATTTTCCAGATACCAACATTCAGGTCGTTTGAGTTCATTCAAAAAACTTGTTTTGGTTTTGGTGTAGCAAACCGTTATGAAATTTCCTTCAGCTCATCTTTCATTCAGATTTTTGTTAATTTTGTTGGTAAACATCAGGAAGTAATGGCTACCTCCCTCCCCTCTCCCTTCCCGCGATCAGGTTTATAATTGGAAAGGGAACCTTTCCTATCTCACTTAGGAGATTGTTGACCGTCATTCAAATCCATTAGGTCCAATTTTTGTCCTAATTGATTGCCTCCGGACCGCAGACTCCATAATGTTGATTGGTTTTACTTGCCCCTTCTCCTCGATCTCATTTTCCTGTCAGAAATTTTTCTTTCTCTGAGTCCATCTGAATAATTATTATCGATCTCCTACGCTTTTATTGAATGCAGACCTGTAGTAGTTACTTGTGTTGCTGTGTGCGTGAATATATCATTTCCGTATTACAATAATTTTTTCTTCTCTTTTATACGGCCCGGTAGGTGATGGTAGCAGTTACCCACAAGTTATAACTTGACTTTGAGGCCGACAGGAATTATTATTCATTCAGACTTGATTATTATTCTATAGCTATTTGATTCAGCTGTTCCTCTTAGCAAAAACAATCCTTGAGAGAAAAATTGATGTCTGAATATTGTAGACTAAGTAGGTAAAGTTGAAGAAGACCACGAAAAATAAACCAATAAACGAAACGAGACAGAATTTTGCACTGCATTTTGCACTCTGATAATTCCGATGTGCCTATTTCTAGCTTAAAATTCCTTATGGGTATGCCGTGACAGGATGCTAAAAAAGACCGTGACGTCGTAGCCCCCCCCCCCCCCCCCCTTACCGGTAGGAGTTTCTCCGTACTGGTTTGTCGGTAGGGGTCCTGATTTCAGGATTCACTTTCGGACCTTGGATTACATCAGATTTCGTATATTGTCGTAATGTCTTAGATCAGATCATATAACATTTTATCAAAAATAAAAAATTATCCTGCAAGTTCTCCATCATCTGAATTGGATGAGCCTAAAAAATATAAATGTATAGAGAGTACTACAGGTTGCTCAAAAATACAACACAAAATTTACTGTTTGCACTAGTACGGGGGAAACTCACCGACAAGTGGCAGCGATTTTCATGATGGATAGACCGGAAAAAATCACAGTTTCGTGATTAGGGCGTATAGCACTGGTAATGGATGCTAAGTCTTTGCAAGCATACTCGAGGTAAACGCGTGGGAGTGGAGTAATGGCAGTGATGGATGAAACGTGGAGAATTCTCGTTTAGCATTTCAATTACGGGGATACCTACGACGAAAGATACCCGGAGCTCGGTTGGTGGACGATGCATATTCAAAAGCTCAGTAAATAACCATAGTTAATGAGCCGGTCGTGCAATAAAAAGATGTCACTAACGCAATAAAATGACGTTATTTGCGACCTCGTGAGCCGAAGCGCCCGTTCTCTCCGAACTCTGTTATACCGGTGTGATGTTATGTAAATGAATTCTTCTTCATTACATAATAAGAGCACCTTTACCTCTAATGGAAAGATAGGAGGGATAAGGACTATACATGCCACTGAAGCGACACCGACACTTTTAATTGTTTATGATAATTTCTGTTCGCTTATTACCGGTGGAAGTGGGTGCTTAGAATCTAGTGCGCGAGTTGTTGGCGATTGTGTAAAGTAGGTACGTTATTTTCGCGGAGCCGGAAATGTAGCGCCTATCAACATAGGCGTCTACTCCTGTCGTCGCACCTACGTATTAAGGAACGAATGGGTAGCTTGTAGGGGTTGGGGATGGAAATTAATAATAGGTTCATTCCATACATAATATATTCATGTACTTATTGAGATATATCGTTATATTCAATTGGATTCCTTATTTATTATGATGTTGCCTAAATATGGATGCCTCACTCCTTTTTGCTTTAAAATGTTATACTCGTATTTCCGCTTCATATTTATCGGGAATTTATCGGGATGATTCATGACTGTTTCCTTTTTTCGTGTAAGAAATTATCAACTCAGAAAGAATGGGTTTGTTTATTTATTTATTTATTTACAATATGGCAAGCTCAACACAAAACTGCAAATCCGTGCACAACGGTTTATTATTTTGTACAGAATACCCTTCTGTTACAGATCACAGGTCTCCGTATAGATAACCCTTCTACATAATATATGTTCCATACATATTATGTAGATCGCTGACCCTCAGTAGGTTAGTACCTAACCCCGTACTCGTTACTACATAGGTACCTACCTAAATCACGAGTTAAATGTTGCTAAAATAATTCTGTCGAAAACAAACAGTACCTAAAATCGCAAAAAGAAACGCACATAATGAAGTTCTAAAGGGAAATTGTTGATGTGGAGTGAAAAAAGTTGCAAACGTAGGTACCTACGAACAAACTCCAGCCCCTTCTACGTAGATGGTATAATGAACCGTTGTGTAATAATTTACCGTTGAGTAATGATTTACCGTAGTAATAATTTACCCATCAATAATACTTCAACGTTTGTTCAAGTTTCACTACCTACCAACAAACTCCAAAAGAGCCATCATTTTTCAAATTAAATAATATCACAGAACAACCAACTCGACTTCATACTCCGCCAATATAATCAGGTGATCCCTAGCAATGATTCTATCTCCGCCAAATTTCCTATTGTGGGCGCGTCTCTGGTTACGAGATTTGGTTTGAATTGTATACAATTTCATTCACACTGGAGTCGAAAATGTCTGTAGGTGCAAACTTCGGGGCCTTACTGTGAACGAACGGCTGGACGTACGATGCTCCGGATGGTCTTAAAAAACGCTGCAAATCCCTGCACAACGGTTTATTATTTTTTATAGAATACCCTTCTGTTACAGATCACAGCTCTATGTATAGATAACCCGTCTATATAATATAATATGTACTATTCTATGCATAATTATGTAGATCGCAGACCCTCCGTAGGTTAGTACCTAACCCCGTACTCGTTACTAGGTACCTACCTAAATCACGAGTTAAATGTTGCTAAAATAATTCTGCCGATGACAAACAGTACCTAACAAAAAGAAACACACATAATGAAGTTCTGAAAAGAAATTGTTGATGAGGAGTGAAAAAAGTAGCAAAAGTACCTACCAACAAACTCCAGCCCCTTCTACGTAGATGGTATAATGAACCGTTGTGTAATAATTTACCGTTGAGTAATGATTTACCGTAGTAATAATTTACCCATCAATAATACTTCAACGTTTGTTCAAGTTTCACTACCTACCAACAAACTCCAAAAGAGCCATCATTTTTCAAATTAAATAATATCACAGAACAACCAACTCGACTTCATACGCCGCCAATATAATCAGGTGATCCTTACCAATGATTGGCCGTATTCACAAATTCCTATTGTGGGCGCGTCTCTGGTTACGAGATTTGGTTTGAATTGTATACAATTTCATTCACACTGGAGTCGAAAATGCCTGTCGGTGCAAACTTCGGGGCCTTACTGTGAACGAACGCTGGACGTACGATGCTCCGGATGGTCTTAAAAAACTCGCAAGTTCAAGAACTATTTAAAACCGTAAAAATATTTACGTAAAAAAATGGTATAGACGTTTTGAAAATTTCAACCCCTATTTTGAACCCCTTAGAGATGACTCACAGTAACGTCGAGCTTCGAGGTCCAACTAGACGCCGAACGGAACCTATAACCCGAATTTCATCAATTTTTTTTCATGGTAACTAAGAAAAGTGGCCCGTACGGCGTACGGTGTACGGCGTACGGCGTACGGCGGACAGACAGAAATATTTTTATTGCAGTTTTGGATTCTACATACCTTGAAACGTAAACCATCAAATTTTGAGGGGGGGTAAGAATTTTTTTTTCATGCTCGATTCCAATGGTTCATTATTGAAAATAATAAACCAAAACTCGCAAGTTCAAGAACTATTTAAAACCGTAAAAATATTCACGTAAAAAAATGGTATAGGCGTTTTGAAAATGTCAACCCCTTAGAGATGACTCACAGTAACGTCGAGCTTCGAGGACCAACTAGACGCCGAACGGAACCTATAACCCGAATTTCATCAATTTTTTTTCATGGTAACTAAGAAAAGTGGCCCGTACGGCGTACGGCGTACGGCGGACAGACAGAAATATTTTTATTGCAGTTTTGGATTCTACATACCTTGAAACGTAAACCATCAAATTTTGAGGGGGGTAAGAATTTTTTTTTTCATGCTCGATTCCAATGGTTCATTATTGAAAATAATAAACCAAAATGATGGCTCTTTTGGAGTTTGTTGATAGGTAGTGAAACTTGGACAAAGGTTGAAGTATTACTGATGGGTAAAATTATTGCACAATTTTAAATTAGGTATTACACAACGGTAAATTATTACACAACGGTAAATTATTACACAACGGTAAATTATTACACAACGGTAAATTATTACACAACGGTAAGTTATTATACAATGGTTCATTATACCATCTACGTAGAAGGGGCTGGAGTTTGTTGGTAGGTACGTTTGCAACTTTTTTCACTCCACAACGATTTCTCTTCACAACTTCATTATTATTTGCGTTTCTTTTTGCGATTTCAGTTACTGTTTGTCATAGACACAATTGTTTTAGCAACATTTAACTCGTGATTTAGATAGGTACCTAGTAACGAGTAAGGGGTTAGGTACTAACCTACGGGGGGTCTGCGATCTACATAATATGTATGTAATAGTACATATTATTATATTATATAGACGGGTTATCTATACAGAGAGCTGTGATCTGTACAAAATAATAAACCGTTGTGCAGGGATTTGCAGCGTTTCGGATTCTACATACCTTGAAACGTAAACCATCAAATTTTGAGGGGGGTTAGAATTTTTTTTTTCATGCTCGATTCTAACGGTTCATTATTGAGAATAATAAACCAAAATGGAAACGGGAGAATAATTATTGAAAAAACAATAAACAGAAAAATGTCCGCATAATGGTACATTTAAAAAAAATGAAAAAGGCTAGACACACAATGTCCGCGATTTATTCTGAACAACAGCTAGTGATTGGACGAAAATGTCAATATCGGGGCACCTGTCGAGAGCACGATTCATCTCAAGAGGAAGTCGGCACAACGGACGGTGATAAAGGTAATTGGTGGGTGAGAACGGGATCCAAAAGAGGCATCCAGATCTTGAGCCATGGTGAGGGACCAGGAAATTAAATTTTTCCAGGAGCGTCGTTGGTCAGGAAGACTTATAATACAATGATCTATCAGGACCTTTATATAAGGGGATCAATCTGTTTATTATATAATAGGATAGAACTGACGTATATTTGAATACAGCATACACAGACAAAAAATAAAAGCAAATTCGCACAAAATAAAGTAGTTCTTCTAAATATGTGCAAACAAGTAAAATTTAACAATGGTACAATGACCCTCTGTCGAGTTTGCCTCTGCTGTGTTTACAAATCAGTGCAGTCTGCGAGATAACATACCAACAACTAGGTTTTATAAAAGCATATGAATTGACATTTTGTGTTATATACTATATTAGTATAAATTAAATTCGTCCATTAAACTCCTTAGGTACCTTCCCGCGTGATAGATATAATTGCTTAGACCCTTCCTAGTTACTTGGAAAAAAACGCCGCAAAGTCCTTGTCACTTGGGTTTATTATTCTATCGAACATACCTACAGAAATGTTGCTGTTCATTTATTGTTTCTTTCATGCGCAATAATTGAAATTAGATGGTTTCCACCAATTATGGCCCCCAAAAACACAACGCAGGTTTTTTTTTGCAAATACGGATTAGCTTTGATCATTGATAGTGCCATTTAATTGTCTTGATTCATCTGCTAATACTACTACTAGCGTTATTATACAAGTTTATGGTGATTTCAGACAATTTCCCAGGTTATTGACTCATACAAAATGAATTTCGGGAGCTTAACCTTCCTTACAACCTCAATTCTTCACTCTGGTCAAAATCACCTTAATATTCGGTCTTCTCGCCCTAAAAAAAAAAACATGGAAAACGATAACATCACGAGCTCATGTTCACTAAAAACCTCAATAATCCCTCGAAAACCCCTGTTTTTACACCCATTTTTCTCCCATAACACCCCTGGGTATTTTCCGATAGGGCTGCCGAGCTTCAGAGCACAACTAGGACCCAAAGGTGTTCCCAAATGGGGACACAAAACTTTGTGCGGAAGAACGGCGATTTTAGACCAAAGTGTAACGTAAATGTAAGGCTGAAACTTCGTTAGAACCTTAATTTTGAACTAAAGAATTTTTTGAGACCACCCGGAGCGTTATACGACCAGCCGTTCGTTTACACCGAAAAGGTTCGTCAAATCGATCGTGAATCAAACGGTATAAACCCGGCCGGCCCATATATCATCGCTAGGGAGCACCTGATTATAATCACCGATGGCTGTATGAAGTCGAGTTGGTTGTTCTGTGATATTATTTCACTTGAAAAATGATGGATCTTTTGGATTATGTTGATAGGTACTTGTGCAACTTGAACAAGCGTTGAAGTATTATTGATGGGTAAATTATTTCACAAAGGTGGTACCTACGTGCGTTTTGTCCTGTTTATGGTCTCGTGGAGTGATCGGCGTCGTAGCACATAAGTACTAGCTTCTATTCAAATTGCTTCTCCATCCAAGTAGGTACCGGCCGTCGTTGTATTTTAGTTTACTTTATTTTTGTACCTGCCACTTGAATTCGGTGTCTGATTTACAATGGAAATTCTCGACGCTTTCTTACGACGACAGTGTTGATTAAAAGTTTAGGAAGAGATGAGCCTTTGCAGAATATCGCTCAGTCACTAAATATAGGGAAGGGTGTTGTTGCCTTGAGGTATTTACTAGAAAAATCTGTTGTTTTTGTATTCTGGTTTGGTGCCCCACCGTTCTCAGAGCCTACACACCACAGCTGAGTTCAGGTTATTGGTTAATTTTTCAACGACTGCACTGCCGTAGTGAAGTCGAGAGGTCTGTTGTTTTTGTATTCTGGTTTGGTGCCCCACCGTTCTCAGAGCCTACACACCACAGCTGAGTTCAGGTTATTGGTTAATTTTTCAACGACTGCACTGCCGTAGTGTAGTCGAGAGGTGATTTTAGTCGATGAACGCGGAACTGATACTACAGCCATGTAGGCATCCTGTTAATAGCCTGTATCCCCTCTCACCGAAATGGGTGACGGTATATCACAAGATTGGAGGCTTTGGGACCATATATCACGACGTCCGCGTGAATGTATCAGCGATTCAGTGAAGGTATCAGGCGAAGAATGCAATTATTGTCCGTAATAACAGGGTATTGACTGTGGGACACGGCATTTTGGTTGGGTGCGATGGCTCCAGACGGGGCGGGGGCGTTTTCATGTAAGACGGGGCCGGTCTTGAGGGGACAAGTTGTAATAATTGAGAAATCGTGATGCTCACCTGACCCCTGGTAATCACGGGATTTGACCCTTAAGGGACGACCCCTTGAAACTAATTAACTATACACGTGACGAAGTTGAATAATCGGTGAGGATGGTTTGTGATGGTGAGTTGGTTGGCAAGGGGAGGACTACGGGAGGTGTTTGGGTGAGCCGTGAAGGTTGACTGGACTAGCGGATCGCAAATAAATCTTACAATCTAGGGTTGTTGCCGTTGGTTGGGCGTCTTTCTGTCACACAGTGCTTCGAGTGCCCCTGGATGGACGAAATTCTGAACTCCTTGCATTTTATAGGAAACTACAAGCTGATTACGAATATTCCACACATGAGGAGGTTGCTGAGGGCGCCTTAACCGTTTTATCCGTATTGTTTTTGTTAAAAAAAAAATATATATATATATATATATATATATATATATATAATTTAAAAAAAAATAAATATGTAATCAAATCTTTCACTTGAAAACTATCAATTTATTGTCTCTTGAAATGTTTTAGCGAATTTTCAAAGAAAATGAAGCTATTGCAATGGCTTCGAAATTTAAATAATATAAATTTTTGGAAATTTTCTTCATAGAAATCCGTTTCAGACCATTCTAAAACGATTCCTGAAATTTAACACTTTTTTATATGTATATATATATATATTTATTTATATATGTGTCACTCCAGACGATAACTCTCGATAGAATTGAGATAAACAGCTCAAATTTGCACAAAAAATCTATCTTGGCAATCGAAAGGCTAAGTTCGAAGATGGGCGAAATTGGCCTACTCTAAGGAGGGTTTTGGCGCATTTAAAGTGCGCAAAAATTACCCAAAAATCCCCAAAATGTTATTTTCCAACAAGTGACCCCTCATTTTAAAGGTTTTTGCACGCTGAACACGATGGTGGAATCGGATTTTAGATATCTTGATCCGTTCTCAAATTAGAGCATTTAAAGTGCGCAAAAATTACCTAAAAATCCCCAAAATGTTATTTTCTAACAAGTGACCCCTCATTTTAAAGGTTTTTGCACGCTGAACACGAAGGTGGAATCGGATTTTAGATATCTTGATCCGTTCTCAAATTAGAGCATTTAAAGTGCGCAAAAATTACACAAAAATCCCCAAAATGTTATTTTCCAACAAGTGACCCCTCATTTTAAAGGTTTTTGCACGCTGAACACGATGGTGGAATCGGATTTTAGATATCTTGATCCGTTCTCAAATTAGAGCATTTAAAGTGCGCAAAAATTACCCAAAAATCCCCAAAATGTTATTTTCTAACAAGTGACCCCTCATTTTAAAGGTTTTTGCACGCTGAACACGATAGTGAAATCGGATTTTAGATATCTAAATCCGTTCTTAAATTAGAGCATTTAAAGTGCGCAAAAATTACCCAAAACTAGGATAATCTTTAAACTCTTACCCCCACCCCCTTAGAGTGGTCAGATTGAAAAATGTGAGAAGTATTAATTGAAGACGAGAGTTCGAAGCAAAAAAGGGGGAGGCAAACGATTAGTACAACTCCTTGAATTTACCCACAGCGATCAAATAAATAAGCACTTAGTACAATTACGTAATAAACAAACGGTAGAATCAGGATGGACAAAACGTACAAATTAAAATAAATACGAAGAGAATATACATAGAAAACCAAATTTTAGACCGAAGTTTTCCTTTATTCAAAACCATAGCCATTAATTCGAATATTTCTTTGAAAATTCGCTCATTAAGTCATGCTGCATGACTGATTTTTTTTTTTCTTCTTTTAATACTTCGTTGTTGGAAATTCCACTAGGCGTAAAGTGAAACCAATTTCAGCTCTTGTTTTCAAGTTAGGCTAGAAATATGCTGAACTACTAACATAGGTAATATTCATTTGTAAAGGCATTACGTGCAGAAAACTTCGTTGAAGCGTGTCCTCATATGGGGTATTCTGAGAATTCAAGATGCCGCTGACGTAATTGGAATGAGTCAGGGCTGATTCTCGAAGGTCTTCATATTGAATAAAAACAAGGGTGGGTTTCAATTTCTTTGTAGTGATAATCCTATAGCTTACTGCACTAAAATGGATGCCTCCAGGATCTCCTCACAGTAGTTGTTATTTGACATATAAATATCTCGAACAGAGCTTGGCGTTTTCGGATAGTTCTCTGTTTATGGGCGACTGCCCATCAGTTTTTCAAAAACGCCCTTCAATAGGATTATTCGGATTTCTTCTGGGTTGGTGGGGGGAGGGGATGTGCGAAAAAGGTCTCAAAGGCATGTTTTGGCTATAATTTCTCCCATAATCCGATTCCCCATTTTACGACATTGTAAAACCAAAAGCACCAGAGCGTTCTGTAGAAAATTTTTTTTGGAACTGTTTTTTCCAACTCGAGTTGAATTTGGCCAAATTGTGGTTTTTCAACTTTGATCGAAGGGGAATATGTGGATAGGTAGGAAACGATTGGAATCGGCTGAAATTCCTTAAAATGTTCAACTACATACGTCTTCCACAGTTTTCACACATCTGTCTAATAGATTGTACATAGATTCATCTCTTGTGAATGAATTTGAACTACCCACAAAACGCTGTTTCAGCATGGACGTGAATTGTTACCTGGGTCTCTCCGTGTTTGGAAGTTTCGCGAGTCTACTTTTATAGTTTTGGTATTGTTGGACCGTTTGAATACGCTGTTGACATATCTTTGACAACAAAATTATAGTGTCATACAGCTTCTACTGCGGGCGAACTTTTGGTCTGAAAACTATTCTCAGCTATAAATCATTGGAATTGAATAAGAAAAACGCTGCAAATTATTGCACAACTGTTTATTATTTGCCTGTGTATATGCCTCTTCGGCGTAGATAGTATAATAAACCGTTTTGTAATAATTTACCGTTGTATAATAATCTACCTAGTAGGTAATACTTCAACGTTTGTTCAAGTTGCAAAAGTACCTGTCAACAAAATCCAAAAGGTTTTTCAAATGGAATAATATCACAGAACAACCAACTCGACTTCATACAGCCATCGGTGATTATAATAAGGTGCTCCCTAGCGATGATATCTGGGCCGGATTTATACCGTTTGATTCACGATCATGTTGACGAAGCTTTTCGGCGCAAACTAACGGCTTGTCGTGCAATGCTCCGGGTGGTCTCTAAAAATTCTTCTCAAAAAATTCAAGATCAATTTAAAAATGTAAAAAAAACCATACCCATCTATTGAAAGTTTTCGAGCTACGGCTTTCTGAATTTCAGCCCCTGTTTTTCACCCCTTAGAGATGACTGAAAGTAACGCCGAGCTTCGAGGACCAAATAGACCCCAAACGGGACCTACAAGCTAGATTTCATTAACTTCGATTAATGTTAACTAAGAAAAGTGCGAAGTACGGCGTACGGCGGACAGACAGACATTTTTTAATTGCATTTTTGGATTCTACGTACCTTAAAACGTAAACCATCAAATTTTGAGGGTAAGATAAAATTTTTGTCATGCTCGATTTCAGATGTTCATTATTAAAAATACTATACCAAAAATTATTCTGACCCCCCCTCTCAATGTACCTACGTGACATCCATGAGCATGGACATTTTCCCATGAGTCTTTACGACCACAGTGCAGTACGGCGGAGTATTGTACGACTATTCCGACCCTTCCGTTCACAATGAATGTGAGGTTTGAACCGAAAAAATGTCATAAACATGCGAGCGGTTCAAACGAAATAACAGCCCACAGTTCATGACACAGTTTTTGTTGTCCATTGAGCCCATGATAATAAGGTAATTTCAAATATTTGTTTGGTGCCTTTAATCTATTTGGATTGACTCTGTAAATTTGTTACGTGGTGTTCGGTACCAGTAGCAGTCAGGGTTGATGGGGTACCCATCATTGTCAGTTCCTAGCCTGTAAATTTGGTAACGGGGTCCGTGTTCGCCAAGGAAACTTATCCAGATGAATACTACAGTCTGATTATGGCGAATTTTCTATGCGATCAACTGTGAACCAACTCGCCCTGTTGCCCTCAACGTTTCATCTCATTAATACATTTCTTCCGTTCAGATCGTATAGTTGTAGACCTTTCAAGTGCCGTGTATATACATTTTTAAATACAATTATGTAGAATATGGAAATTTGGCCCCGTTTGGGTGTAAAAATTTTTCATAACCTCTTGTGAATTTTAGTTTCATAAATTCTCAGCTCAGAAACTTCCATACTATTGATAGGAATATACAACGTCTAGGTAAGTTATCGATACTGTTTATTGTGTTACCTTTGTTAAACCTCTAGGGCACATCCAGTTGCGTCGTCAACGTAAATTATTCGTCACCTCTAGAAGCAATCAGGGCAAAGAAATTACTAGAATAGAAGCAATTAAGTGGTCCTCACTCCGTTTCAGAGACCATAAATTTGAAGCCATACAATATTCAGGGGCCATGGCTTTGCGCATATGGAAAGCGTGAATGTTTCAGGAGGAACGTGCCCTTTCCATCAGAAACCTTAAACTTTGGAAATGAGTTGAAATTAGTTTGTGAACCTCCTCTAAAAGCTTAAATAAACTGGTGGCCCTAAAAGCGTTGCAATGTCTAATCCGTCCATCGGAAGCCTCAGACTCCGTTGGTTGGTGATTTATAAAAGGGCCCCTAGGGCTGGGGTCAGATCCATGTGAGCGCATCACACTTGGGGGTCAAAGCGAGCATTAAGAATTAGAACAAACATTTTTAATACAAAACTACAGCTATAATTATTTCAGGCATGGCGTTGTCTCCAATTTATTGTATAAAGAGCTTCAGAGCTGTACCTACGTCTGTAAAAGGTTGGTGGACATGTCGAGAATGAGGATTGAGCTTAAATCTATTCAAGAGGTCATTACTTTTTTTTTAAGCATGGTACATGCATCCATGTACGAATAGGCATCATACGGGGTAAAGGGCGGAGCCCCTTGCGAGGCGCGAAGCCCCGAGTTCGTTCGACGTATCATAAAATCGACTCATCTTCAAGTTTTCGTTACCATACTAAGCTGAAAGTTTCTTGCGTCACTTGATCATTCTAACTTCGTTCAAAACACTTAAAATAAATTCTACTCAAACTGTTTACGAAACCCCAATTCAATTTTCGGTCCAGTTAGCGTATAAATGTGCTCCAACACTGAGGTGAAACTCTTTTACGTTGCTTATTATTGCTAAGCGATTTGACGCTGAAAAAAGAAACTATTTATTGTGGGTCAAAAATCGAGAGAGAAAAAAGAAGGAAATAATTAAGTTCTTATATAAGGATTTCTCATGATCGGGATAAATTCTGTAAATTTAATATAATTTATAGCTAACGTGATAATTTTATACAAGAAACATATGAAATATCAATTTTTGGGGTCAATTGGAGAGATTTTGGATGTTTATATCATAAAAAAATTATATCTGAAAGTTTAAGTTGGTGATACATCTCTACGAAAATTCGCCATGCGCCATGGCCATGCTGTGGTACTGCAACTTTTTATTCACCGACTGAAATGTTGCACAATTTCTTCGATCTGAGATTTAACTGCTAACTGTTCTGTGGGGTCCAGACGCCGAGAGATAACAGCTAAAAACCTAGTCATAATCTGACCCTTCTCCCCCTCCTTCCCATCATCCAGCCCTGCACTCCCTTTCTCCCCCAGCCATCAATTATTCACAGACAAATGGGGAGAGCCCACTCATCTAAAAGTGTACAGAGATAGGTAATAGCCTTTGGCTACCTCGCCTGTGAAATATTAAACGAGTTTCACTGCAATGCAATGGGAGGGTAGTGGGATCAATACGAGTACGAGTATAACTGACGGGAGGGGTGTTCTGGAGCCCTACGAGTAGGTTTTATAGCCCAATTACGGCCCCCCCTCCCCCTTACTTCAACGTCCTTCTCTCAATAAGAGTAGAGACTGGTGCAGGAGTATGAGTAGACCGTAGGACGAGGGGTAGACACCCTATGACGGTGCAACCCCTCACTGGTCCCATTCAACAGACGGTCACGTAATTAAACAAATACCATCTCTGATCGATATTCTAGGCTGTGAGGTTTCTGATTTTTGATGCATTGACGTCATCACAACTGAACTTAAATTGTACAATAGTAATCTCTAATTAACGCGCAGCTAGTTTGTAATCCGAGTGTTTCCATTTACTCCTTTTCCACCTTCGATTTCTGTCAACCAACTTCACTCACTTACTAGGTATGTATCCAAATATCATGTCAATTACTTGACTCATAGTTTTGCTTCCGAGTCTGCGAAGCAGCGGAAGCCTTGTGTTCACTTTCGTGAGCCAAAAAATTTTTGTCTTCAGAAATCAAAATTTCCACTTGCATTTTGCGTTTCAAAGCCTACTGAACAAATTTGGTTCCGTGTCTGTCGGTCTGTGAGTCTGTGAGTCTGTGAGTCTGTGAGTCTGTGAATCTGTGAGTCTGTGAATCTGTGAGTCTGTGAGTCTGTGAGTCTGTCCGCATTTCCTTGTTACAGCCATAACTTCCACGATTGTGAATTGATTCAGCTCAAATTTTGAGGGATGGTGCGGATAAGGCCCCTTGAGGTCCCATACAAATTTCAACATGATTGATGCAGCGGTACGCCCTGCGCATGCGCTAACGTTAAATTCAACAAACACGCATAACTTTCACAATTTTGATTCAATTTCGCTCAAATTTTCAAGGGTTGTTTGGACAAGGCCTAGTGAGTTCCAGTATGAATTTCAGCATGATCGGACCCTCGGTGCGCTCTGCGCATGCGCTGGCGTGAAATAGATTCAATTTCCTTGTTACAGCCGTAGTAACCAAAGATTTCACCCAATTTCAATGTAATTCTCAGGGATTAAGCGGGTAGGGCCCATTGAGGTCCCATATAAATTTCAACATGATAGAGCCAGCGGTTCGCCCTGCGCATGCGCTCTGTCTGTCTGTCTGTCCTTCTATGCACGGCCAAACGGCTCGACGGATATCGACCAAATTTGGCACGAATATCCAGTAGGCTCCCAAGTTGTGCAACGTCGCATTTTCAATTCCCTGACCATAGCGGAACTATGGTCGACCATGGTCAACTCCTGAATGGCTTGATGGATATCGACCAAATTTGGCACGAATATCCAGTAGGCTCCCAAGTTGTGCAACGTCGCATTTTTAATTCCCTGACCATAGCGGAACTATGGTCGACCATGGTCAACTTCGTTAATTGAAATGGTAACCCCTATTTTTTATCGCGTATTCGTAATCTACGTGAAATTCTATCTACGATCGACCCTTCGGACTACCCCCGCGGTCGACCATAGCGCATCCATGGGCCCCTCCATTGTCGAATCCCGAATTGCTCAACGGATATCGACCAAATTTGGCACGAATATCCAGTAGGCTCCCAAGTTGTGCAACGTCGCATTTTTAATTCCCTGACCATAGCGGAACTATGGTCGACCATGGTCAACTCCTGAATGGCTTGACGGATATCGACCAAATTTGGCACGAGTATCCAGTAGGCTCCCAAGTTGTGCAACGTCGCATTTTTAATTCCCTGACCATAGCGGAACTATGGTCGACCATGGTCAACTCCTGAATGGCTTGATGGATATCGACCAAATTTGGCACGAATATCCAGTAGGCTCCCAAGTTGTGCAACGTCGCATTTTTAATTCCCTGACCATAGCGGAACTATGGTCGACCATGGTCAACTTCGTTAATTGAAATGGTAACCCCTATTTTTTATCGCGTATTCGTAATCTACGTGAAATTCTATCTACGATCGACCCTTCGGACTACCCCCGCGGTCGACCTTAGCGCATCCATGGGCCCCTCCATGGTCGAATCCCGAATTGCTCAACGGATATCGACCAAATTTGGCACGAATATCCAGTAGGCTCCCAAGTTGTGCAACGTCGCATTTTTAATTCCCTGACCATAGCGGAACTATGGTCGACCATGGTCAACTTCGTTAATTGAAATGGTAACCCCTATTTTTTATCGCGTATTCGTAATCTACGTGAAATTCTATCTACGATCGACCCTTCGCACTACCCCCGCGGTCGACCTTAGCGCATCCATGGGCCCCTCCATGGTCGAATCCCGAATTACTCAACGGATATCGACCAAATTTGGCACCAATATCCGGTAGCCTCCCAAGTTGAACGTAGGCGCATTTTTAATTCCCTGACCATAGCGGAAATATGGTCGACCATGGTCAACTCCTGAATGGCTTGACGGATTTTGATAAAATTGGGCACAAATACCCGGTAGGGTATGGGATTTTTCCGTCGTTTATTGGTTCCACGATACTGCGTACAGCGAATCTCGGATAGCGAGCGAAGCGAGCGGTCAGGCTAGTTATGTATAATGGACAATGTATTATGGAAGTCATGTTATGTATAATATGTATATTTCATGTAATGTTATGTAATGTTATGTTATGTAATGTAATGTTATGTAATATGTATATTTAACGTTATGTAATGTTATGTAATGTAATGTAATGTTATGTTATTTTGCTTCCGAGTCTGTTCTATTTTATAATGGGTCACTCTGATTGTGACGAGGAAGCTCCTGTGCCATCACCTTGGCAGTGTATTTCATTTTCTACTATGTTTATAACCTGTGGAACCTTCCATTCCACTTGGCTGTTGTTGCCGTTGGTCAAGGAGGTTGTTTGTATCATTTCTTTATTGCTGCCATCTGCAACGCATTCCTGCTCTTGAATGGGAGCAGACATCTTGGACCAGCTGCGAGCAGCCATCACCATTCCTCCACCATTAATTGAGTTCCAAGAACCTGTGTCCTATTTCTCAGGAATTTCTATTAACGTTCGTCAGCCATTTATTCTACCTACTTCACCAAATAGAACAGTCTTGTTCCTCTACACCTTTGTCTTGGAACTATCTTTTCACTGCCCACTGAGACTTTCTGGCAGTCATGACCCTCTTCAGTTGGACTGGTTTGAAATCACAACGCGGTTTGACCGTCGCATTATGGAGCTGGTCACATCTTAATGTCCTCTCTGGCAGACTCGACCAGCTGCATCTGGATCTTTTGAGAGCACCTGGATACCCCCAGAAGCCATCAGGATTACTGACTATTCTATAAGTTTTATTTGACTACCAGATGAGCTGTAAGTATGTCAAACAGTCATTTGTAATATCCAGTCAATCCTGCAACCAATCAAGTCACACTTTCCACCAAAGGACACAGGCATACTTATACCAGAGAACCATTCCAGAGCACACTTGTACCTACCTATCTGTCATAATAAATCCTTTATACGTTGATGTCTCATCAATCTAACTCAATTGCTTTTAATTGATTTGAGTCAACATCAACCTCCATATTTTTTTCCTCCCTCAAGTTTTCTAGGTGTTCCTTCAAGAAGCTACCAGTTATCAACATCAGTTATCATTAAGTATCTTCTTATCTTCTTCCTCGGCTCGACAGTCCTGACAGAACCTGGGTCTCCTAATCATCGAGTGTCTTCATTTTGAGAGACATTTGCAGCAACCAAAACTGTTATGTTATCCAACGATCATGAGGTCCCAAGCTGTATGTATGAAAATGACACTTGTTCTGCTTGGGTTTAGAAATAACTCAATAGAAATAGTTTTATTCTCACCATTGCGTATATCAAAGTTCACCAGACCTGTTCAGTCAATGGACGTGCGGATTGCTGAATTTCACACTTGGCTGACAACGCGGTAACACGATAACTAACATTTAGGTTCAGTTTTGAGATGCACCTAGGATCGTACTCACAGAGGTACAAGCCGATCTATCAGGCGCATTCCACCGCCGTAGGGTAAAGACGTCAAATGCATTACGCCCGAATAACGGTGCAACACGCTGTCAGTTGCATTTAAGGTGCATATTAGTTAGGATAACGGTCAAGTGATAATCGCTAAAGCTGGTATCTGTAGATTGCTGTGAATCCTATTATTGTGAAATGCATAACTTCCATTTCATAGCACGACGTGCGTTCTTTGTAATGTAGAAAATGCCCATTTTTTCACAACGTTTCATATCTTCTTCATAAGTCTGTATACATCTCTGTTCCGCACGCTATCCCTGATCGCACGCCGGTCATTACTTCTGCAAAAGAATTGGAAACCAAATATTAAGGGCAGTTGCGGGTTTGGCCCCTTACAAAATTCTTCAAAATCCTTTTGGTTTTCCTGAAAAACTTCGGATGAGGCTAGCTGGGAACTGCCTCCGTGATGGATTCATGCACTTTTTGATTTAATCATCAAATTTGCGAGTTTCACGACAAGGTAGCAAACATGTATCTGAAATTACCTTATTCTCGTAACTTGCAACAAAAGGAACTCGTTTCTTCAAACCAAATAAGTTATTGGAAACAGCGTTACCTTATAAGAAAGGAGAGGACAGGTTTACCGACAGATTAATGCTCATGTTGATGATACAGTAGAAGTCGCTTATAGTGATCGAATTGGGACTGACCGGAAACAATCACTATACGCGGTCAATCTCTATGTATAGACGACTTCTACTGTATATGCTTGGTGGTGATTCAAGTAATTTTTACCGGTATAGGCGAAATGTGACCCCCAGAATTGGCCTATTTTTGATTTTTTTGTTTGTTGAGGAAATGTTTTAATCAAAACCGATAAAATTGTCTTCTGTTTCGGGTCATCGTTCAATACCGCTTGGTGAATATATACCAGTTTTCGAAGATTGCCATTTTACCTACTTTTTCAACTTTTTACCCCACAAAAACTCAAAAACTGGTCGCTGTAACCGACCTTTTGCTCACTATAACAGGCCAATTTCCTGTGAACATACAGCCAATCGGGAGCTGACTGTTCATATCCATATGTCCGACTTATTCCTTTAACCGCCTTTCTACTAAGCGACTTCTACTGGATATTGCAAAACGAACGGTTGTTATGGAAAGTTTGTAGGAACTTCCTTGGCCTAATTTCAGCCTTAGCATAATTTCGAAGTCCTCCGATAAATTTGAAAGGACAAATTGATGCCCACGGCGCGGCGTACGGACGGCGTGCGATTTTGTAAAAATGCATAGGTATCATTTTCTCTACCTCTGTAACCCTATTCTATAGCCCTGATCATTATTCAGACACTCGATAAATATTTTCTTCAATTTTTTCGAGTAGGTACGATATTTGAGTTCTGAATATTTATCGCTTTCTTTGGTAGGTGAAAATTTATTCAGGCTGCTACAATGCCACGAACTGAACAGCTGGAAATTTGATTCGGAGCTCGTTTTAGCAGATATTTCCATCCTTTCCACACATCCATTTACCACATTTCAGTCCATA
Organism: Leptopterna dolabrata; assembly: GCA_954871275.1. NCBI lineage: Eukaryota > Metazoa > Arthropoda > Insecta > Hemiptera > Miridae > Leptopterna > Leptopterna dolabrata. The sequence continues at coordinate 65,480,863 of OX940975.1, forward strand.
AAAATATTGTAGCGATGTTTTAGTGAATTGTCATTGCGAGTAAACCTCAGCAAAATTAATTATTAGAGAGAAACATTTGCGGCTGTTTTTGATAGTTATATATATTTATTGGTTGCATTTCTAATCTCATAGCTCGTCAAGGGACGTTGCAGGGGGCTAAGGCTCACGCAGGCAAGCGCAGCCTCTTTCAGTGACTTTTGTTTTTATCAATAATTTCAAAAGTATTGCATTGGTGTTGACGAAAATGAGGTCCGGTCCTTATAAGAAGGCTCACATGAATTAAGAGAAGCAAAAAAAAAAAATTCACGAATTGAAAATGGAAGAATCTCCACTCAGGGTGGTGATAGGTGTTTCTTAATTTTTTATTTTTATTTATTTTTTTCAACACCTACTTCAGGCCCTGTGGAGTTGCCTATTGAAGTTGAAGACGAGTCTGGTTTTCAATCTCCTCATCGCCAGAAAATATGGCAACCCGAAGTCGAATGTTCCTCTGTGGAATGTCGAAGGGATATCGAGTCATCCCAGCAGACAGAGCATTATGAAGGTCCCCGTATCTGTTAGTCAATGAGGGGACGGGAAGGTGTACACCTGGCAAGTCTCTCTCCCTCGCGCTCCCACCGTCCCTATCGCTCCGTCTCTCTCTTCACCTCTCCAGTCCAAGATGATTGATGGTTCCGAGCGACAAAGAGTTCAGGTCTCCCCATAATTGGCTGACGTCAGAGCGTTGGAGGGCATCTCAATCCGTCAAAAAGGCCCTGTATGTGATTGTAGGCCGAGCTGTTGGCGGTGCTTGTCCAATCGAACTGATTGCCGTATGCCAATCCTAATTTATAACTTCAATAACGATTTGATTTTGCAACACAAAAATACACATTTATATCTTCTCATACTAATACATTCAGTAGGAGCGGGGCGCCGTTCACACTCGCACCAATGGGCGCCTGGCGGCATTTCGGCCGCCTAAGATAAGTTTTCTGATGATGAGTGATGATGATGATAAGTTTTCTGGCATATAGGCAGATACTCAAACTCAAGTACCTAGCTACATGCTTAATACCACCACTGGTTTGTCGAAAAGTGCATAAGGATACAGACCACAGTCATAAACGTAGAAGTACATGATGGTATGAACACAACCATAAACATACAGGCGAATAGATTTCTTTGGAAACGTGTTGAAGAAAATATAAGTGTAGTATCCTCCTTGACATTGTTCACTGCAGCCTTCTGGTTGAAGTGTGATGCTTAATGCTGTCGACCTTTTCTGCTTTCATACATTGATACAAAACCGACTTTCGCTTGTCTGAGGCAGCTTTCGCCCGTCATCTGCTGCCTTGGAACTATAATAATAATTAATATTAGTGAATACTGTGGGTCCTATTTCGCTGTGATTGAATTTGACTGAAACGGAGGCCAAAATGCCCGTCTTGAAATGAAGGTTCCTTGTTATATTTCCTAGTGCATATCAACAATTCATTTCACATACCAAGCCGCTGAAAATTCGATTGAGCCGTGACGGGTTTTGCATACATCATAGAATTACAGTGGTTATTTGTAAAAGGTCATCACGACTTCGCAGAATGGATCCACTTCGGCATCGATGGCTCGATACCTCACACCTGGTCTATAGTAGTTACGTTACCAATTATCTCGGATTCATCGATTTGTTCAGATTGCTAGCCTCGTCCTTTCATTCGCATCAAGTAATGGAAGATGCGGGTGTGAAGGTCGAGATAACTAGCTACCAACATTATACCTGCAAGACTCAATTATTATAATTAGCAAATTATCTTCTTTGAGTCAACCTTGACCAGAGCGTGCGTCTCCCTACCTCCTGTACAGAATACAGAGAACTAGCTGGATGCGTTGCACGGTGAACAGGAAGAACTCCGCGTGCCGGTATGTTAATATTTCACCTACCGACCAGGCAACATTCCCTACATCCTCTTGTAGCTAATAAATACCTAAAATAAAATAACGAACGAATAGTTCATCGCACGTCAGAAATCGTTTTGATGCGGTTGGAATCAGCGAGAAAATCTGTTTTCCCTCAAATCCTGTTTCGTCCGAAACGGCTTCCTAAAGTTATACCGCTTCCTTCACGCCCGTAGTTGCGGCGAAATGTAAACATTCCGTCGTCGTGAAGGACCACCGAGTTTACAATGAAGGAATCGGTTTGGAAACCCCGATTGACATTGTTCGACGCTGCGCGTCTGATGCCAGTAAACGTGACAGTAGGAAGACTGCGCGTGTTTCATGTTGTCTTTTCAGGGTTTTGGAATACTCACTTGTTTTGTTGAATTCTGTCAAGTTATTTAAGGCACCCGTGGGTGCCACTTGTGCCAGTTTATACAACCCGCTGGCTTGGACAAGAATAATAAAATTTATATTTCGAAAATTGCATGTAAGCCAGTCGTCTAACCGGTTGTCATTAATGCTTAGTTCCCTACCGATAAATTCAGAACTTTCCTTCCGTGGATACCTAAGTGGGGCTACTGGACCCACATGTAAAAAAATCAATCCTTGTAGGTAATAATAATTATTAAAAAGGGATGCTGGAGGGGGGGGGCGGCTTGTTATTAGATGAAACAGGCCTTAAGCATGCAAAACGTTAGGAATTGGAGGGCTGGAAACCCAAACTTGAAATATAGAAATAAATTGTCAGATAGCCATTTCAGGTGATTAATTTCGGAGAGTGAGCGCCTGCGATCTGTCAATAAGGCCGTTAACGAGGCTGGCCATTGACCGGAACCATAAAACAATGTCGTGAAGCCAGCGAGGGGGCTCTTGAGTGATAGAGGGAGGGGATTGAGAGCAGCAGGATGAACAGAGAAAACGGTGCCAACTTTCCCAAATCACATCTCAAACTGGAAACTAATAAGAAGGCTGAAGTTTAATTAGGGCGGGATTACGAGACGGTTTCCACGGCAACAAATCTTAACTAATTCCGTCCACTTTATTACCCCTTCCGATTTTAGTACGACCGAGTGGGTTGGTTTTATTATTCATAGGGGATGGGAAGAAGTGAAAGGGGTAAACGATGGTGTGGGGTTTAGGGTTCCATTGTGTCGTGTTAGGGTGGGGGGGGGGGGGGGCTGGAGGGATGTAGAACGGAGCAATCAGTTTTGATTAGAAGTTTTCTATCGGAGATGCGGGAGAAATCCTGTAGATCCCCCCTCCCCCTCCCCCGTATTCCATCACAGCACATCTCACTTTTTTTTATCTGACTCTTTCTGAAAAGAAAAAAAAGTAAAGTTCCAGAGATGCAGCATGACCATATGAGCGAATTTCCGTAATACTATCCTGTAAAATGTTTGGTGGTTTAATAGCAATTTATAGCTAGCTATATATGTACTCTTATATAAATTATATGCTGGAAAAAAGTAAAAGTTGGGGATTGAAAATTTGCTAAAACCTAAAAAAAGGTTGCTAGGATATCTGGATCTCACCGTTTTCCTTACGTGTAACCATTACAGGTTTATAAGTATGAGAACATTTCGTTCATGAACCGAAAAAACGCTGCAAATCCATCCCCAACGGATTATTTTATTCAGTACGGACATCTGTCTGTTCTATGCCACTCTGTACGCGATGAACTTGAAATGCCCATAACTGTATGAAAGAAATGAGCGGCTGATGTGAAATTTTGAAGACTATAAAAAACAAAAATATACATGAAAAACAATTTGAATATAATAACACTAATGATCATAAGTTAAATAGGTAACATTTAAAAAAATACATAAATCGAAATAGAGTCAATAAGCATAACAATAGAAATAAACGACGCAAGCGTAAATCAATAATATAACAAGAACGACTCTTGCCCAACAAGACAGGCTTACCTATAGTTGGGCAATAGTATTCGTGATGTCGAAATAGAAAGTTACGATTATTATACCTTACAAGAAGAATGCATATTGTTATGCTTGTAATCTGTGTAAATAACATTGAATAAATCCCTCTCTATAACATTGATCTGGAAGACTGTAAAACTGACCTTTTGCCGCTACTTAACATTAAAACGTATCGGGAAGGGAGCTCTATCGGGAAGTACCTATCTGGCAAAAAATAGTGGAAATCGCCCCAAAGAGTTATCATCTCGGTACAACAAACTCGATTGTATAAAACCATGCAATTTGAAAACTTACGGGGCCTATTGGGGGATTTGGAATCGCTTGGAGGTTGACGTGCTTAGTGATAAGAGCGGCCGTGATCAGAGCGACCACCACTTTAGAGACATAATAATATACATAACACGTAACAGACATAATAACGTTTACTACCAGTGATTCTCCCTACAGCAGATTTGCCTCTGTAAACTGACTTGGGACTGTTAACGTATCGACAACTAGGTTAGAGAAAGACTCCACCAGTAGGTACGGTGTAAAGTAGACATGTTGGTTGTTTAAATTTTGCCGGCGAACTGATTTCGAGAAATTAACGTTGACATGTGTGTAGTGAATTCGTAAATTTACCAAATTACATGAATAGATAAGTACATTGAAATTCATTGACATGAAACGAATATATTAAAATGAAAGTGAATAGAATTTCTTAATATTAGCTACGTTTAGGCCCTGTGGCCTTTCATGGACGGAATTGTCCCTTTCTTGGACGTAAACATCCCTTTTCTGGACGCAGTCGTCGCTTTCCTGAACCCTATAGTCCCTGTATGAACTATGAACTGTAGGGTCTCTTTTAGTTACCAGTATTGGTCCCAAAGCGGAAAACGGTTGTTTGAGCCCGGTCGCTTAGTGCACGTAACCGCTTGGAGACCATCGTGAACAAATTCGTAGCGTCTTCGCCAAGTCTTATACGACATGCAGACACATCAGTCAGACAGAGGCCAGGATATTCATCAATTCGCTCAAGACGGTTCAGTGTGACCATAACCTCCCAATCCAAACAACCAAAGAGTGGATATGAAATTGTAATTAAAGTAATCTGGCTAGTATACGGAAAGTAATCTGGGTGGGATTTCGCTGACTAAAAACCTTGAGGGTTGGAGAGCGGCGCGTAACGATGTGTTATTATGACTGGAAGAGAAGAAGCAAATAGGCAATTTCTTTGTTGGTTTGTGAATGATAACCACAACAAAGTGAACTAAGATTAGAGATGACGAAGTGGTTTGGTTTGGTGACGGAATGACGAGTCCTAAGCCTAGCTGACAAAATTGGCGTTGGTTATGAAGACATCTGCCGCAATGGTATCTCCGTCCACTGGAACCCCAGTTACTTCTATCTACATCTCTTCTCATACTACTTTTACTTACTCGTTACTTACTTAGTCGTCCTCTTCGTAGCGTAGGGTGTATTGTGTACGTCATAGAACTTTTGAAATTTGTCGAACTTTAGCATCATAAGTTGAATAGGGAAATTAGTTATACCAAAAGACATCTTAAATGGGGCTCGTGAGTTGGATCGTAGGCTTAATAGGAGAGAAATAAATTAGCCTCAGTACTAACTTAGCTGATCGGAAGGCGGAGGAACCATGCAGCTGCGCCACTTTAGATGTTTAGGTAGGTACTTGTAATCCTTGCAACTCACTCTGCTGGTCCGTGTAGCGTCCTACCTTAGCAACGCACTACTGTAACATTTTCTTGCTGGTCATTGCAGTCATTGGCTAAGAAAATTTCTGTAATACCTATACATACCTAGTTTTGGTTTATTATTTTCAATTATGAACCTTTGGAATCGAGCATGGAAAAAAAAATTCTAACCCCCCCTCAAAATTTGATGGTTTACATTTCAAGGTATGTAGAATCCGAAAATGCAATAAAAAATTTCTGTCTGTACGCCGTACGCCGTACGCCATATTTTGGTTTATTATTATGTGAATAATACACCTATGTATTCGGTCAGCAAAAAATTTTTATAACACCCCCTCAACATTTTTTCTTTTCCGTTTCAAGGTGCGTAGATTCCAAAAATGCAATGTCCGTACGCCGTCCGCCGTATCACGTGTACAGGCTTCATTTTCGGTCTAAAAAGTCGTTCTTTCGCACACATGCTCTATTCGGGCCCTAGTTGTGTCCCGAAACTTTTCAGCCCGATCGGAATATACCCAGGGGAGTTATGAGTGAAAATGTGTATAAAAATAGGTACTTTTTGTGTTTTAGTAACATGTTAGTAACATGAGCTGTCGAGGTATCTTTTTCCATGTTTTTGGGGGCGAGAAGGCCGAATATGAAGTCGATTTTGACCAAAGAGTGGAAAATTGAGGTTCTACCAAAGGTTCAGCTGCCAAAATTGATTTTTTATGAGTCAAAAACCTGGACAATCGTCTGACATCACCATCAATTTGTATAACAACACTAGAAAAAGTGTCGACACGTGGATCAAGACGATTTAATGGCACTACCAATGATCTAAGATAATTTAAAAAAAAATTAAGAGGAGCGTAGGTACCTAGGTACCTAATTTGTGTTTTGGGGGCCAAAATTGGTGGAAACCATCACAAATAGCTATTTCAATTATTTCACATGAAAGAAACATTAAATGAACAGCCAACATTTCTGTAGAGTATGTCCAACAGAATAATAAACCCATGTGACAAGGACTTCGAAGCGTTTTTTCGTACTTTTCTTAGTTACCATGAAAAAAAATTGATGAAATTCGGGTTATAGGTTCCGTTCGCGGTCTAGTTGGTCCTCGAAGCTCGGCGTTACTGTCATTCATCTCTAAGGGGTTACAAATAGGGGTTGAAATTTTCAGAACGCTCTTAGCTCGAAAACTTTCGATAGAAGGGTGTGGTTTTTTTTTTTTACGGTACTAAATTTGTGTTGAGCTGAACAATTTTTTGAGACCACCCGGAGCATTGTACGTCCAGCCGTTCGTGTGCACCAAAAAGCTTCGTTAACACGATCGTGAATCAAACGGTATAAATTGGGCCCGGATATCATCACTAGGGAGCACCTGATTATAATCAAGGATGGCTGTATGAAGTCGAGTTGGTTGTTCTGTGATATTATTTAATTTGATAAGTGATGGACCATTGGATTTTGTTGGTAGGTACTTATGAAACTTGAACAAACGTTGAAGTATTATATTGATGTGTAAATTATTACAAAATGGTAAGTTATTACGCAACGCAAATTATTACACAACGGTAAATTATCACAGAATGGTAAATTATTACGCAACGGTTCGTCTACCAAGAAGGGACTAGATTTTGTTGACCGGTTCTTTTGCAACTTCAACAACCGTCGAAGTATTATTGATGAAGTTATTACACAACGGTTCAATACACTTGACCACGAGGGTAGGTATTGACCACAGAAAACAGTGATCTACGCAGAAGGGGCATCTATTTCACTCCACATTAACAATTTCCCTTCAGGACTTCATTATTTGCGTTTCTTTTTACCATTTTCGTTACTGTTTGTCATCGACAGAATTATTTTAGCAAAATTTAACTCGTGATTTTGGTAGTTACGTAGTAACGAGTACGGGGTTAGGTACTAACCTACGGAGGGTCTGCGATCTACATAATATATATAGAATAGTACATATTATATTATATAGACGGGTTATCCTCACAGAGAGCTGTGATCTGTAACAGAAGGGTATTCTCTACAAAATAATAAACCGTTGTGCAGGGATTTGCAGTGTTTTTCTAAATGTTTGACCAAAATTCACAAGAAATTACTGTGAAAAAGTGGGCGTTGGATTTGAGGAGAAAGACTTTATTATCAGAGAGAGTAAGGCCAATATTTTACGTGTTGAAACCATCAGATTACCAACCTCAGATTGAAAGGCTCCAGTTAGCAATTCAAACTGTACAACGTTAGAGGACCACAAGTGTCGATATAATAACGTCTGTGAAACCATCTGATTACAAGGTGCGCTTCCTGCAGCAGAGGAAGTAGCGATCGCTCAACTATAACCGAACGTACGGGTCCAAGTGGAGCTACACACCTAACTTCCTATAAAAACAGTTCTGTAGAGAAACTCTTAGTATACCGACTACTGCGGTGTACATGAATCCCGGGCGCTTTGGAACATTATTGTGTGGTTATACGAATACATCAGATTGTAACAACCTTGTTTTTTATGGTTATTTAGCAAAAAGACGTGGATTCATTTACCATAATCGAGAAGGAGGTAAATCTACTCGCAGTAACAATCAAGGCTTTTAGTCGCCGAAGGAGAAAGTACGTCATTTTAACCCTTTCGAGCACATCAACGATGTGTGAGGCAAGGTTGTGTAGTTTGAAGTGGGTTAGTAGATGTTGCCTGTTGAGGTATGCACACAATATACAATACATACCTACCGATATGACTAATGATTCTCGAAAACAACTTCGCTATGATCCGGAATTGGAACGTCGGTTGAATATTTGTGGACAAAATAATTAGCCAGTGGTACCTATTTCTTCTGTGGAACGTGTATTTACTCATAGCATTATTTCCGCCGGAAAATAACCTAATTGCAAAAAATCAACGGTTAGGTTGGATTAGTCCAAATTAGGATTGCCTAGAGTGGTTCAAGGAAACCACTGATTTCGCTCAACGAACTTGAAACAAGATAAAATCTTTGCAAGGCAATAGGAAAATAATTGTAATATAATTTTCATACCGGAAGGATAATCCATACAAGTATAATTTAGACAAATGGAAAGATTATGTTATTTGTAACAGAACATTTGAGCACGTGTTGGGAGCGAGGTATCATTAGACGCAGACAAGGTTCAAAGGGGCGACCCTGGAACTGGTTTGGGAGATACTGAATTCTTTTATCTTTTGCACGGTGGAAGATCACACGCGTCCGCAAAGATTTGGTTAGATCAAGATAATGGTTGGAGAGCAGAGGCACTTATTAGCTGGGGAAGGGAATTTTCAAGCGTGAAGTCGTTGAAGAAGCACCGCAGTTTGGCGTTTCCCTCGTGATAAGTCGGATCTCGCCAACACGAAATGATAATGATTGTCGGGGTGGCGAAAATTGAACTTTTATTATGATACCGAGGAAGGTAGGTAGAGGTCAAGTGGAATAGTATGCAGATGAAGAGGTTCGTGATTGCAACGGCGTGGAGGAATAAACCTAGGTAGATAGAACGGTAGATAATCATGTCCCTAATTCGATGAAATTATGTGGGCTCAATCAAAACACAAACAGTAAGAATGTGCCAGGCGAACAACTGTCGTCTTCTAATTGAATGCGTACTTAAAAGACGTGGTGTAAGTATATTTGGTGCAAAATTTCCTATAACAGTCGACGAAGGCCAATTTTTTCCGGAAAAATCCTTTTAGGCCTAAATTTCTCCTAAGTTTCGCTGCATACATATTTATAGGAAATTTCATACTGATTCATGTTATTCCTCTTGATCCCTGACTAGCTCTTTTGCAGCAAAAAATCATCATAAATTGAAAAAAAAAAACAAAAAAAAACGAAGCAATAAAATTCTACATTAAAGTTCAATGGTAGCAGTAAGACGAAACCAGTTCTCCTTCTGTGTTTGAATTTCCAGTGTTTTCTGAAGTACACCACTTTTCCCAACAATAGCGATAAACGCAGAAAATGCGGAGAGCTCGAGCTTCCATAGGTACCGGAAAATTTTTGAACTCGGTTGAGGTTATTTTGGTTTGAACATACTCAACATAAGTAGGCAGAGATGAAGACATGTTTCACGGATGATTATAAATCGCTAAAATAGAAGAAGTAGAGTAACCTGATTCTACTCTGGAAATACAATGTTAATAGCTCAAATATTGAGGGTAGATGTGGGTTGATCCTCTGTTGGTACGACATGATATTCATCAAAACTGGCTGTTGCCTGTGATGCTCCCTTGAAAACTCGAAACACGAATACCTTATATTTTGTGTGTGTGCCCAAACGTAGAGGTTAGTAGGTAACTGTATAGGTAGGGGAACTTTTCCATTGAGGCTGTGTGACCCTCACAATCGGATTTTGTTGTACATCGGGCCTCTTGATAATCTAATCAGTGAATAAATAAATATATGGTACCTAGGAGGGTCAAACCGCTTGGTGAAAAGGGATCGCTTCAAAAATGTCAAATTTAGTTATGTTTCGTGAATTTCGACTTGCTGATTTCCCGAATTTCGTGCATTGCAGGCTATTAATCCGACGGTCGGCGTGACTGGTTCGGGGGGTTGTTAGAATATCATTGTTCCCAACACATCCATGGACGTATAATATGAATGTTATGATGAGCCCACAATGAATTACAATGGTCCAGTTAGTCCATTCTGTAGAGGAACCGCAGCCTTCCATTCATGCCATCTCATTACTCGGGGCCCACGTATATGGAACGACCACATCCGATCATTAGCGTAAAAGAAGAGCTTCCACTGCCTTTCAAACTGAGAACCGGTCAAAAACGTTTGCCAAGTGGTGGAAGATGGGCAGTAGGTGTATCTTCCTCACATCGTTAGTAGGAAGGTGATACGTATAGTTCGGTGGTGTTTCCTATAAAGGAATACAGCTAGCAAGACCGAGTTATAATGAGGAACCATCCTCCAAATACCCAGCTGACAGAAGTGGGCAAAGTCGGACGAGGTATGGAGGAAAAGTTAGGTGAATATAGTGAATTTCATGTTCGTCGATTCGAAGATCTACCGTTGATCAAAGACGTTCCACGACCCCTGGAAATGTCCACAAAAAGAACCTCTGACTTCGATCATTTATGAAATTCATGGGAGATCGTTTGAGTCGTCAATGAGTCGGTGTCGGGGGGAAAGACTCAAGACATTCTTCTTCAAGACCGTTAAGTAGTGTTGTTATGATTTTCGTTACAGTTTGTTCTCAATTTTACTGCAGTTGTTGTAGAAAAATTAATGGAATGCACCAGTTCCTCGCTGAATATGCTTGCAGCCTAGTTTATTCATTTTCAGCCCAATTGTAATGTTACTGATTTATCAATAAAATTGCCTTATTTAAAAAAATAAAATAAATATAAATAGGAAGATAGGTGGATGGAGAGTCATAATGTTCGCGTACGGCTGCCCCTGCTACTCGTAGATATCATTCCAGTCGTAATTAATGAAGTTCATGAGGAAGCATCTGGGGAATGGCTCGTACATACCCTCAAAATATCGGCTCTTTCGGTGGGATGTAAATGGGAACTAATGGAGTTGCAAAAATTATCCCTTAACTACGGAGCGGTTGTACGTGGAAATCATTAGAAACTAGCACGGCTGACGGGCTGTCGGATCGAAAAATGCAGTCTGACCCCCAGGAAAAAAAACGGCGTACGGCGGACAGACACAAATTTTTTAATTGAATTTTCGGATTCTACATACCTTGAAACGTAAACCCTCAAATTTTGAGGGGGGTTCGAATTTTGGTTTATTATTCTCTGAATAATACACCTATGTAATCGCTCAGCAAAAAATTTTTATAACACCCCCTCAAACTTTTGGTTTATTATTTTCAATAATGAACCATTGGAATCGAGCATGAAAAAAAAAATTCTTACCCCCCTCAAAATTTGATGGTTTACGTTTCAAGGTACGTAGAATCCAAAACTGCAATAAAAATATTTCTGTCTGTCCGCCGTACGCCGTACGCCGTACGCCGTACGGGCCACTTTTCTTAGTTACCATGAAAAAAAATTGATGAAATTCGGGTTATAGGTTCCGTTCGGCGTCTAGTTGGTCCTCGAAGCTCGACGTTACTGTGAGTCATCTCTAAGGGGTTCAAAATAGGGGTTGAAATTTTCAAAACGCCTATACCATTTTTTTACGTAAATATTTTTACGGTTTTAAATAGTTCTTGAACTTGCGAGTTTTTTAAGACCATCCGGAGCATCGTACGTCCAGCCGTTCGTTCACAGTAAGGCCCCGAAGTTTGCACCGACAGGCATTTTCGACTCCAGTGTGAATGAAATTGTATACAATTCAAACCAAATCTCGTAACCAGAGACGCGCCCACAATAGGAATTTGTGAATACGGCCAATCATTGGTAGGGATCACCTGATTATATTGGCGGAGTATCAAGTCGAGTTGGTTGTTCTGTGATATTATTTAATTTGAAAAATGATGGCTCTTTTGGAGTTTGTTGGTAGGTAGTGAAACTTGGACAAACGTTGAAGTATTTTTGATGGGTAAATTATTACTACGGTAAATCATTACTCAACGGTAAATTATTACACAACGGTTCATTATACCATCTACGTAGAAGGGGCTGGAGTTTGTTGGTAGGTACTTTTGCAACTTTTTTCACTCCTCATCAACAATTTCTTTTCAGAACTTCATTATGTGTGTTTCTTTTTTGGTTTATTATTCTGTGAATAATACACCTATGTAATCGCTCAGCAAAAAATTTTTATAACACCCCCTCAAAATTTTTTCTTTTCCGTTTCAAGGTACGTAGATTCCAAAAATGCAATGTCCGTCCGCCGTACGCCGTCCGCCGTACGCCGTCCGCCGTATCACGTGTACAGGCTTCATTTTCGGTCTAAAAAAATCGTTCTTTCTCACACATGCTCCATTTGGGCCCTAGTTGTGTCCCGAAACTTTTCAGCTCGATCGGAATATACCCAGGGGTGTTATGAGTGAAAATGTGTATAAAAATAGGTACTTTTTGCGTTTTAGCAACATGTTGGTAACATGAGCTTTTAAGGTATCGTTTTTCATGTTTTTGGGGACGAGAAGACCGAATATGAAGTCGATTTTGACCAAAGAATAGAAAATTGAGGTTCTACCAGATGTTCAGCTCCCAAAATTGATTTTTTATTAGTCAAAAACCTGGAAAATCGTCTGAAATCACCATCAATTTGTAGAATAACACTAGAACAAGTATCAAGAGGTGGATCAAGACGATTAAATTGCACTATCAATGATCAAGGATAATTTGAAAAAAAAAAAAAAAAAGGAGCGTACCTAATTCGTGTTTTGGGGGCCAAAATTGGTGGAAACCACCAAAAATAGCTATTTCAGTTATTTCAAATGAAAGCAAAAAAAAATCAGTCATGCAGCATGACTTAATGAGCGAATTTTCAAAGAAATATTCGAATTAATGGCTATGGTTTTGAATAAAGGAAAACTTCGGTCTAAAATTTGGTTTTCTATGTATATTCTCTTCGTATTTATTTTAATTTGTACGTTTTGTCCATCCTGATTCTACCGTTTGTTTATTACGTAATTGTACTAAGTGCTTATTTATTTGATCGCTGTGGGTAAATTCAAGGAGTTGTACTAATCGTTTGCCTCCCCCTTTTTTGCTTCGAACTCTCGTCTTCAATTAATACTTCTCACATTTTTCAATCTGACCACTCTAAGGGGGTGGGGGTAAGAGTTTAAAGATTATCCTAGTTTTGGTAATTTTTGCGCACTTTAAATGCTCTAATTTAAGAACGGATTTAGATATCTAAAATCCGATTTCACTATCGTGTTCAGCGTGCAAAAACCTTTAAAATGAGGGGTCACTTGTTAGAAAATAACATTTTGGGGATTTTTGGGTAATTTTTGCGCACTTTAAATGCTCTAATTTGAGAACGGATCAAGATATCTAAAATCCGATTCCACCATCGTGTTCAGCGTGCAAAAACCTTTAAAATGAGGGGTCACTTGTTGGAAAATAACATTTTGGGGATTTTTGGGTAATTTTTGCGCACTTTAAATGCTCTAATTTGAGAACGGATCAAGATATCTAAAATCCGATTCCACCATCGTGTTCAGCGTGCAAAAACCTTTAAAATGAGGGGTCACTTGTTAGAAAATAACATTTTGGGGATTTTTAGGTAATTTTTGCGCACTTTAAATGCTCTAATTTGAGAACGGATCAAGATATCTAAAATCCGATTCCACCATCGTGTTCAGCGTGCAAAAATCTTTAAAATGAGGGGTCACTTGTTGGAAAATAACATTTTGGGGATTTTTGGGTAATTTTTGCGCACTTTAAATGCGCCAAAACCCTCCTTAGAGTAGGCCAATTTCGCCCATCTTCGAACTTAGCCTTTCGATTGCCAAGATAGATTTTTTGTGCAAATTTGAGCTGTTTATCTCAATTCTATCGAGAGTTATCGTCTGGAGTGACACATATATAAATAAATATATATATATATATACATATAAAAAAGTGTTAAATTTCAGGAATCGTTTTAGAATGGTCTGAAACGGATTTCTATGAAGAAAATTTCCAAAAATTTATATTATTTAAATTTCGAAGCCATTGCAATAGCTTCATTTTCATTGAAAATTCGCTAATAAATGAACAGCCAGCATTTCTGTAGGTATGTCCGGTAGAATAATAAACCCATGTGACAAGGACTTTGCAGCGTTTTTCTTTTCCGTTTCAAGGTGCGTAGATTCAAAAAATGCAATGTCCGTCCGCCGTACGCCGTCCGCCGTATCACGTGTACAGGCTTCATTTTCGGTCTAAAAAAGTCGTTCTTTCGCACACATGCTCCATTTGGGCCCTAGTTGTGTCCCGAAACTTTTCAGCCCGATCGGAATATTCCCAGGGGTGTTGTGAGTGAAAATGTGTGTAAAAATAGGTACTTTTTGCGTTTTAGCAACATGTTGGTAACATGAGCTTTTGAGGTATCGTTTTCCATGTTTTTGGGGACGAGAAGATCGAATATGAGGTCGATTTTGGCCAAGGAGTGGAAAATTGAGGTTGTACCAGATGTTCAGCTCCCAAAATTGATTTTGTATGAGTCAAAAACCTGCGAAATCGTCTGAAATCACCATCAGTTTGTAGAATAACACTAGAAAAAGTGTCAACACGTGGATCAAGACGATTAAATGGCACTACCAATGATCAAAGTTAATTTGAAAAAAAAAAGATCGTGCCTACCTAATTTGTGTTTTGGGGGCCCAAATTGGTGGAAACCATCAGAAATAGTTATTTCAATTATTTCACATGAAACAAACAATAAATGTAACAGCCAACATTTCTGTAGAATAATAAACCCCATGTGACAAGGACTTTGCAGCGTTTTTTGTTTCATGCTCGATTGCAAAGGTTCATTATTGAAAATAATAAACCAAAAATTATCCTTGTTAAAAAATTTTACATTTAATTTCACACCCATCTAAACTGGATGTTTTGCGCGTGAATGAACGTACATACGTGTTGTACTTCAGACAAAAATATCGCAATAGTAACGGAATAGGTAAATGAAATTTCGTGATCTAAACCTATGTGCGGAGAGACATTCTTGCGAGTTTATCAGTATAGGGTATTTCAAGCATTGCACAACATTATTATACTACCACACTATACTTGATACCTGGGTGATCCTTGGGACCACCCAAAGAGCTCAAGAGGGGGGAGACCATCTGTAAACACTTGGGAGAGGTGATGGACCCAACTTTTATTACGCCTATTGTTAGTGGCAGCGTTTCTGTAGCGAGACACCTTAAGAACCCTCGACATCCCCGCTCAAGCCAACAACAACATAATCCTGATATAAAACCGATGACGAAACGTTCCCCACCACCACCACCTCCCCTTGAAAAATCCACGGATGTCATTTGCGAAGCCTCCTAGTATAAGCTAAATATGACCCTACCACCGTCCAACGTTTTTCATCGAGCTCACCTGTCGTAAAATATAAGGAGATGGAATATCCACCAACAACAAGTGTTTTCCCGGGATGTAAAGATAGTTGCAGCGACCACCTGCATCAGTTTTGTACTTTATGATTCGTTTATGGACATGTATACATACCCTTGAACCAAACTGCATTCGAAACTCGGTCCATAAAACTTGGCTGCACATCGCTGAACACGTAATTTATAGTCATCTCCGTCGTATTTGGGTCTTCTTTTCTCAACGTCACTCTTCAAGATTCGTCAACAAACTTCGATGTGTGTGACATGATGAATAACGCAGTATATCTACGATGTTTTTGTTCTTACTTTTGAAGTTGTTCTTATTGGTATTGCTACATAATTATCATTGTCGTAAATTGCGTTCCTTAAAATGCGTATAACCACTATAGGGAGCAAACATTGAATCATAATCCCTCACCCAAGGGTTAGTTTGGTGTGGGAGAAAAAGAGAAAAGGAGAAAGGAACTCCCTAGTACCCACGAGTAATTCAAATGGTAACATAATGGATTACTGTACGGATAACGTCCTCATAAAGGAAGCTTCTGTTTCACGAATTTCAAACCTTTATCGCCGACGACTTTATGTTTTTTCTATTTTAATTTTTGGAATCGAGTATGAAAAACAAATTTTAACCCCCCCCCCCCCCCTCCTCTCATTTTGATGGTTTCCTTTTCAAAGTACCTACAAAAACACAATCAACAATTTCTGTCCCCCCGTACGCCGTACTTCGCACTTTTCTTAATTACCATGAACCAAAATTAATGAAATTTGTTTTGTAGGTCCCCTTTGCGGTCTAGTTGTTCCGCGAAGCTCGGTACTGTCAGTCAACTCTAAGTTGTGGAAAAAAGGGATTGAAATTTTCAGAATGCCTTAGCATTTCATCTTCTAATAGAAGGAAAACTTCTAATAGAAGGATAATTATATTTTTATAATGACGTGTTGATTACGAACTTGAGCATTTTTAAAATTTATAATGGCATTTTGGTTTATTATTTTCAATAATGAACCATTGGAATCGAGCATGAAAAAAAAAATTCTTACCCCCCTCAAAATTTGATGGTTTACGTTTCAAGGTATGTAGAATCCAAAACTGCAACAAAAATATTTCTGTCTGTCCGCCGTACGCCGTACGCCGTACGCCGTACGGGCCACTTTTCTTAGTTACCATGAAAAAAAATTGATGAAATTCGGGTTATAGGTTCCGTTCGGCGTCTAGTTGGTCCTCGAAGCTCGACGTTACTGTGAGTCATCTCTAAGGGGTTCAAAATAGGGGTTGAAATTTTCAAAACGCCTATACCATTTTTTTACGTAAATATTTTTACGGTTTTAAATAGTTCTTGAACTTGCGAGTTTTTTAAGACCATCCGGAGCATCGTACGTCCAGCCGTTCGTTCACAGTAAGGCCCCGAAGTTTGCACCGACAGGCATTTTCGACTCCAGTGTGAATGAAATTGTATACAATCCAAACCAAATCTCGTAACCAGAGACGCGCCCACAATAGGAATTTGTGAATACGGCCAATCATTGGTAGGGATCACCTGATTATATTGGCGGAGTATGAAGTCGAGTTGGTTGTTCTGTGATATTATTTAATTTGAAAAATGATGGCTCTATTGGAGTTTGTTGGTAGGTAGTGAAACTTGAACAAACGTTGAAGTATTATTGATGGGTAAATTATTACTACGGTAAATCATTACTCAACGGTAAATTATTGCACAACGGTTCATTATACCATCTACGTAGAAGGGGCTGGAGTTTTTTGGTAGGTACTTTTGCAACTGTTTTCACTCCTCATCAACAATTTCTTTTCAGAACTTCATTATGTGTGTTTCTTTTTGTTAGGTACTGTTTGTCATCGGCAGAATTATTTTAGCAACATTTAACTCGTGATTTAGGTAGGTACCTAGTAACGAGTACGGGGTTAGGTACTAACCTACGGAGGGTCTGCGATCTACATAATATGCATATAATAGAATAGTACATATCATATTATATAGACGGGTTATCTATACATAGAGCTGTGATCTGTAACAGAAGGGTATTCTATACAAAATAATAAACCGTTGTGCAGGGATTTGCAGCGTTTTTAAATTGATTCCGAAGTTGAGATTTTTTTGTACCGGATTCTACGTCCAGCCGTTTATTCGCAGTAAGGCCCTGAATTTCGCACCGAAAAACTCCGTCAATATGAATGTGAATCATACGGTATATGTACATCCTGCCCAGATATCAGTCCAATGATATTATTTGATTTGGAGAAAGATGGTTATTTAACCCCCCCCCCCCCCCGACCCCCTCCTCAAACTTTGTTGGTTTCCGTTTCAAGCCTACGTAAAATCGGAAAATGGAATAAAAACATTTCTGTCAGTCTGCCGTACGCAATGGACGAAAATGAATGAAATTTGCACCGAAATTTGCCCTGAAGTTTGCAACGAAAAGCTTCGTCAACATGATCGTGAATGAAACGGTATACATCTGGCCCAGACATCATTGCGGAACTCCTGATTATAATCACGGATGGCTGTATGAAATAGAATTGGTCGTTTCGTGATATTATTTCATTTGAAGAATGACGGCTGTTTTGGATTTTGTTGATAGGTACTTTTGTTACTTGAGCAAACGTTATGCTTCATATAACAACAAATAATAATTTATCAATGATCGAATTCCTGAGTCCACCACATATTTTATGAAACGGTAATTTCCCGGCCGGCTCCAGTGCCCGATTTAGGGCTTTCCTGGGGGAAGTAAGAGGGTAGGTATTGACCACAGAAAACAGTGACCTACGCAGACAGGTAAATAATAAATCGTTGTGCAATAATTGCAGCATTTTGTTACTTGAACAATTTGTTCGGTGCCTGTCAGTCTTTGTGTCCGCAAACCCTTGCCACATGCATAATTTCCTCAGTTTCAAACCGGTTTTGCGGGTTGGGCTCCCGATGGTCCCCTGTGAATTACAGAAGACCTGATGATCGGTACGGTCACTGCGCATGCGCAAACGCAACCCAAGGTACTCAGTTTTTCCCGCATCAATGGCCCGATTTTGTTTTCCGATGGGTAGTTTGGGTGTAGCTCCTAGGTGGTCACCTACGAATTAGAGAACGATTGGATCATTAGTACGGCCACTGCACACGCGTAAACCCGATTCAAATGTAGTCAATTTCTGACGAATAAATGGCCCCGATTATGCTCAAACAGAAATATACAGGCTATACAGGAAAATAATAAACCGTGGTGTAATAATTTACCGAGTTTCTTTTAACCTTTTTAGACAATGTCTGGAATGTAAGAAATTTGGTAAATCAACCGCTTAGAATTTCCGAAAATCTCAGTCTGTACAGGTAGTATGTCTTAGCGTCCATGTGACCATGAAATTTCAACAATCTATCTGTATTTTTATCACTAATCCAGTAAGTATGTTGGTCACTTCATGTTTGTTTGTAGGTCATAACTACCACGTCCATTCCAACCTGCTTACAGCAAGCTCTGGTAGCCCAACGAGAATACCCTGAAACTTTACAAGTTGTGTGACGCGAAATTAGCTGTTTTTCAATTTTGCGGCGCCAGGGCCGTGTTATAGCGCCGCTCGTTGGCATCCACATTTCGATGGACTAAACAAGTAGACATTCAAGACTCCATGTCATAAGACTCGAAAAAGCTAGTTGGAAAAGAAACCAACAGTTTGGCAGGCGCTGTACAAATGCCGCCGGAGCAAAATTGATAAGCTCTAAGCCTATCTAAGCAAGCCGGAGAAACGAATTGAAACCACTTCCAATTTTGACTCAGTTTTTATTTTTAATTGTTTCCCAAGATTTCGTTGCTAATGATTTAGTTCGTTAGAGGAAAGCCATGGAGAAGGGTGTTTGTGGTTTAAGGTGTTGGGGGGGGGGGGTGGGGGGGGGGGGGTTTAAAGATCGCTGCTTCTTCAGTTTTAAAAACTGTTTACCACATCAGTGGACTTGATAGTATAATAATAATTTATTGATGTAGGTCGAGGAAAGTTTGTTCCCCATC
Source organism: Leptopterna dolabrata (assembly GCA_954871275.1). Lineage (NCBI taxonomy): Eukaryota > Metazoa > Arthropoda > Insecta > Hemiptera > Miridae > Leptopterna > Leptopterna dolabrata. The sequence continues at coordinate 65,500,400 of OX940975.1, forward strand.
ACTAAAAGAAAATTATGATGGTTCGATCACAATACAAATTTGAACCTCACTGAAACTTGATTCTATAATAACCAGTTGTTCCATCAATTTATTTGTAGTTTGGCTCCGTTTTATTACTTTTAAATTATTAACTTCGAATTGTTGGAGGTGTTGCTTGCCTTATTGATGTTTCGAGTCCTGGTGATTAGGGTGACTTTGAAATTCATAGCTATCTATAAAAAAATGTGGTTCATAGTATTCAGTTAAACAATTTGATATTCTACTCCTCGTCCGTCCACTTAACTGGGCGTGCCGAGAGCGACAGTAGGATTAGTCGCCGTCTCTCGTTGCAAATTTCTTGGTGTGTTATTGAGAGGCATCGTTAGTTGAAATCCAAGCAGTAGCAATTTGACACTCTTTAGTAGTAATGCGGACTTATGATGCCGTTGAATGAATATTTTTCGATTAGGTGCAGTGCTAATAAGGTAGCGCTTGGAGCAGGTGAACTCGACCACCTGGTTCACAGACGTTCGTCTTTGTGAGCAACTCGAAGGCTTTTTCTGACCGCGTTCTGGCACATTCATCTCTGCACAACATCTTGCTCCAAGTTTGTCTCGTCTGTCCTCGTTCAAAAGGTAGTTAGGGATCCCTGATTTTGCGAGTTTTTGTGGTACCTACCTAATTTACAGAGGTGTTGGCCGATGGGATTGTTGCGATTTGTGGGAGTGGGTTGGGGTAGTTACCTCTCACAAGAAATACATAACTAAAGAATATTCCATGTAGATTATATAATCTAGCAGCCTTGGGCTATATAGAAGACCGCAGGGGAGGAACTCAAATGGTGTGGTATTCCTTTCAGTACAACAATAATTATGACCAACTGTGGGAACTGCGATATGAGTGCGACCATTTCTGTGTACTTGTTATAATCGCCTATTTAAAACGCACATCAAAACCGTAGTTATTAAGTACTTCCAATCCTTTGACCTTTGTAACCGTTACTATAAAAGTTAATCTGTAAAAATGAGTCTGTTAACTTCAATAAAACTTATCTACAACCTACCTAAATTAATGTTATAACAGTAATAATGATTAGGCACCTACCTACTACTATTTTTACTAAAAAGCTGTAGTATAGCTACTACTGTTAGGAACACGTATTTACTTTTAAATCTAGACCTCATGATTAGTTTGATCTCGTCAAAAAATCGGTTTGCGTTGGCTTGATTTTATATATTTATCTAGACAAATATTTATCGAGGGTGAATATATATATATATATATGTATATATATATCATCGTTAAATTGTAAGGATGCGAAAGTCCTTATTTCACAGTTTTGCGAATTATTGACGATTTTGAACTGGTTATGGTGAATGGAAGTGATAGAGCACCAGAGTGATCCTCCGAAAAATCTTTGAAATGCGATTCGCATGGAATAAATAAACCTTGGGTCTGAGGTGCTTTTCAAGCAAAATTATGAAGCTTAGTTCAGTTATTTCGAACGGCTTGGCCCAACTTCAACTGCCCGGGAACCCTTCGAATCCCTAGAAACGTTATGGGTGGGGGGGCTCATATCAGTTTAACTTCTAAGGAGAAAAGCGCGAAGCTCAGCAGGGTGTCTGCTCTTTACAGAGGAACTTACGTCGTAAAGATTGCAGGCAAAACTGGGTATGGAAGAGGGGAAAAGATTGAATTGAAATTATTTTATGGGGTTTCGCGTTGTAACTAAAATACGCCACCCCCGGCGTCGGGTTTACAGCGTTGCCTGTCAAGGGTGAGGTTCCGGGGTATTTCCCGAGTTGTTACTGGAGTGGGAGGCCTTGGAAACGAACCAAAAACCGGGACGGGGTAAAAACTCATTGTTATTTCATATTACTTTATGCTTACTGTTTCATTATTACAAGAACGGAAAGATATGCCAGGGGGTGGAGCCCCGAGTTTCCCAATAATTCAAAGTTAGGGACTTTTTTCTGGTGTAAAGGATGCCTTTCTCTCCCTACAGATTTTGTCTTGTTTTAAACGATTTATCAGGAATTATGTTATTTTCACGTGGGTATATGGTTTTTCGTTATGTGAGCTGTACGCATCGGCCTCTTCCGCTCAAATGAAAATAAACAGCGATAAGTGGTAACAGGGATTATGCGCACAGAAGTTTCCATAAAGCAGGGTTACAAAACCGTAGCACCTCGGGAATCATGTAATTCCTAAGACCATAATTTTGTCGCTCTTCAGTTGAGAAAGGGGAACAAAACAAAAAAATCAGGATTTGGAGGGTTTTGGGTGAGACCTATTGCTGTCGCTCCGGTACTTCGCCAGAAATATCAAGGTACTTATGGCAGCTGTCTATATAGGTTTTCATTTTTAGCCGACTCCCATTTTTTCAGGTACCTCCTCATAATCCACACTTCAAAAACTTTCCCACGAATCTTCCAACAGTTTTTATCCATCATCGAGCATTATAATTGTTCATTTATTTATTTTTGCAGGTAAGCTCATGTGACCAGATATTTCTTCGCATCTCTGCGGTAAGACATCTTGTTAACATTAAATTTGTACCATCACTTAGCTGATGCTCCAACGCCACGTCGTTAGTCTGCTCCAAAGCTAGCTGTGTTTCTATTCTTTTCTGACTCATAAGTCGTTTCAGCAGTAGCCTAACTTTTCCTCCAAATGTGTACTAACTACATGATGGGAACATTTCAAGCACCGTCCTTCATTTGCTTACTTAGTCATTTTCAAATTTAAATTAAAAAAGATAGTTCTACAGTTATTTTTGATGAGAGACTTAAAGCAAACCGGTTTCTCCGTACCTCATGAAGTCAGGAAACCTATGGAGGAAGTTTTGCCGTAGAACACCAAAATTCTGGTTATTTGATTTTTTTTTTTAGATTTTTCGGAAATCGGTCATCTGTTTCCAAAATTTAGTTATAATATCCAGATTTTATTGATTTAGTGATGTGAAAAATTTAAAAAAATCGAATTTTTGGAATCGTTCTGTCACCCAATGTGTGCAGATAATCAAGTGTGTATGGCGATCATTATTTCAAGTTACCTACCCCTAAATTCAATGTCTACGGCACGAAGAAATCTAGCCTTCTAGTCGTGGTCCAAAAATAACTGAAGACTGGTTATATTAACTTATAGTTGAAAATACTCGAAAAATCAAGGTTTCCTCCACGAGTTTCTAAAAGATGATTACTTTCAAGTGCCAATTTGGCAATCCGCACCCTTTCTCGGGATAGGTACATTGTATAACTCAGAGCCACTGGTGATTATCGTTGAACGCAGGTGAGAATTACTGTGTTTCTTTCGCTGGTAATCCGTTTTGAGTCGAATAAATCTGAAGATGATTGCAAAGGCGCTGTTAGTTGGCCAGCTGATCCGTTTGGTCAAGCTCGCGACGAAGACTCGTCCTTCCACTTTGTCAGCTTCTTACACCACCCGGACCAACCGCCTGAAAAGCGTTTGGAGGTCAGGATCTTGGTTACATCCCGTGAACTGGACCTCGAAACCCCTCCTTGACAAGGGGACTCCTCAAGGCCGCGGTAGAACTGGCAACACCGCCCTAACCTCATTAGACCAATCACACCCGCGCTTCTTACCTTTCCCCCCAACCCTATCGCACCGCGTGATATTTATATATTGGGATGAGAGGCCGTTTAAAAGTTTTTACTGCCAACCCTGTCAATCCGAACCCGCTTTAATTGGAATAAATGAAAAATTGTTGGCGTCTCGTTTCACGATCTCCCGTAAATAATAGTCTCTTGGATTTCATTAAACAAACGCATCTCTTTAATGGCCCTTAATGAAACCCCCTGCTCACCCACTTAACTATTCAGAACCTGTGTGTATATTAGTATTCATTATTCATTACCAAGAGTTTCCTTGGTCCTGCTGTGTTGGAAACCGCCTCAGTCTTCAGTGTTCCATAGCCAAGCTTCTGCCATGAATTACCTACATCCATGATCAAACTCAAACCTTTCGTCGGTTTATTTGGCGCCACGTCAATAATGATGGTGAAATGCATTATAGCCATTTTATAATTTTCAAAATGAAAGATTTCGGATTTGATGAGTTTTTTTTAGAGATGAAGGGCTTTCCAAAAGTTGATGATTGTATAATCCTAAGCCTTGTTGAAATTAAGACGTGATTTTCTCTTCTTGCCTAGATAGTGACATGGCACGCCTATCCACCGTTTATTATTTTATTCATTTATATATACATATAATTATAATCAATTTTTTTATTTTTTTTTATAACCATGGATTTAACCCTTTTTGTTAAGTATATCCCTGGGGAAATTTTTATTTGCAAGTTTTTTAAGACTCTATTTTGTTATTTGAACCTTTAGTCCATGTTAGGCTTCTCGTAATTCTAATCAGAGGCGGTAAGCTCATCGCTGGTCGGGTGAGCACATGCAAACTTTTCAAAGCTTGTATTGGTGCCCACCGAGACGAGAACCAGAGATGCCTCGAACTTTTATCCCAAACGGGGATATAAAGGTCGGACGCTGTAGCCCGTTTGGCCACCCCGGCCCCTGATCTTATTGTTTTCTTTGCTTAGTTTGAAGGGATTTGCTACTGAAAATTGGTACGAAGGAATGGTTATTGGCGCAGCTGAATCCGATATTGGTGTCATAAGAGCGAAATTAGTAGAACACGTTATACACTTTCATAGTTCGTGGTTCCATGACTAATATAGGCAGATGGGGGCAAGCTTCTGAATTCTGTGAGGGCAACCACCCAATTACCCATTGATTGACGAAACCAGTTGGACTTCCATAAATAACCTTTTAGTTCGATTCATGTTTGGATTTATTGACTATCTCCTGAATTCATCAATCCAGTTGGATGTTTCAAGATCATTTTGCATGAAGATGTTCAAGGAGGTTTTTCTTACCCCCATTTCCAAAACGAAACGGCGACATAGGTAAGACAAGGGTGGATCGAGCGGGAGCCCCCTTCCTCCCTTAAAAATTGAGGTTACACTAGATATTTTAGCTCATCTTGGAGAATAAAAAAAGGAGCTATTGATAGGTAGTATATTTCCATTAATACTCCCAATAATTTACTGTTATGCCGCTTTCGGTGATCAAACCATCCAGTAAGAAACAATAACTGAGAACAACAATTTCATCTTGGACTTCGTAGAAGTACGTTCAAGGTACATAGCAACTACCAACAAACAATTTCTTCGAATGACTTGCTCAAATTCTTTATCATATTCACATCATGTTGGTTCTCTCCATGGTGATGTATCAATAACAGCATCACACGATATTTAACTACACAATTCACTAATTTTCAAGGCACAAGTGCAAGTGTATCCTGCGAAGGGCGCGAAGAACACAGCTTCCAAGTTCAATCAGGTGCCCACCACAAGCTGCAATGGCTGCCCCTCATATTGACAATCCTTTTGGGGCCAAGCCGGATAGCGAGGGCGGACCATCAGCTACGGACGTCAACAAGAATAAAGGAGGCAATAAAGATAATAAAAATGCGAACGCAAAAGATGGCAAAGGCATTGGGGCAACTGCTGAGGACAGTCCTAAATGTGCTCACCCTTACTGCAACGAGCCTTCAGATCCTTCTGACTACCCCATAGGTCTTCCATGGGCATCTGGTCTGCTCAAGTGTCTTCCAGGATATTGCAGGAAGCACAAGAAAGAGGCGATAGATGATGCGATGGAGGGAGCTGATGAAGAGCTGGAGGAGGGGGAGGTGGAAGGAGATGAGGGTGGAAGGAAAACCAAGAAGGTCTGCAGGTGTAAAGAGGATACGTCCATAATATGTACGCATAAACCTGAAGATAAACCGCCTTACAAGAAGTACATTTACGCAGACGATCCGACCGTTGGCCAGGAACTGTGTTTCTTCTTGCGGATGATGATGGTGGGTGACGAACTGGATCGTTGGGAAGAGGAAGAACAGAAAATCGAGAGGGAGGCCGCAAAGAAGAGGAAGGAGCGGAAGAAGAAACGCGACGAGAAGAAAAATAAAGCAAAGAAAAACAAGGCGACTGAGGGTCAAGAGAAGGGTGGAAAGAAAGGGAAAAAGGGGAAGAGTGTCAAGATGAAAGGGAAGGAGGACGAATCCGATACTAAAATATCCAAAGAAAAATCCAAGTCGAGTCAGAAAATCAACGAAGTGGCGCCAGCACCCACGGACGTCGAGGAGACGGCCCCTGAAACCGCAGATGAAGCAGCACGTGTGGATGATGAAGGTGTGGGACCTGAACCAGAGCCATAACAGGACGAGTTGAATAATGAGTCTAACAGAAAATTGAGAAAATGTACATCGAACTCAATTAAATCAGTATACTGGCAGCGGGCAAGTTTGCTGGTAATTGGCTCAACTTCGAAGATCCGCATGTATTAAAACCAATTAATCGCGACCGCGTAAAGTGTCCTTTGCATCTTTCATAATTATTAATCAGGCAACGTTAAAAAATTATTAGGGGATAAATATGTTTTCCTGCAAAAGCAGCCATGCTTCTGATAGGTCAGGTGATTTCACACAGTATTTCCGCAATGGGAGGTTCTTTTACACTGTGCGAACAACAATTTTCCTGTCAACTTCTGTTGACTATACAAACACAACATATAAAAATGTCATGTACGTATCATATTTGGGATCGTATTTCTTCACAATATTGTACTCTTGTTGTCATGCTCAAACATACTCTGTCGGCATGCGCAGACGTCAAATGCTTATATCAATCCCGGGGAGTATTACATTCTTAACATATCCGAAGTTTTACAGTGTATGATTGAATCCCTACATATTTTCCTTCGTTGGTCCTCGATTTCAATTTAATTTTTTTAGGACAAGGAGTTCAGAACTAAAAATCGAACCATTATTCATCGAATCGAACGTTCACGAAAACACTCATAGCATCTCTGTTTCAGTTTCCTTCTAGCTCTTCAAAATCTAACAAATCTACAACAACAACAAAACGCTGCAAATCACTACACAACGGTTTATTATTTAACTGTATAGAAGCTGCTTCTGCTTAGATCACTGTTTTCTGTGGTCAGTACCCTCGACCTCCCTCCAGGAAAGCCCTAAATGGAGTATACTGGAGCCGGCCCGGGAATTTAAGTTTCATACAAACGCGCGGGATTCAATAATTAAATCATTAATTATTTGTAGTTATTCATGAAGCATAAGGTAAATAATAAACCGTTGTGTAATAATTTACCTGTATGAACCGTTGTGTATAGTTTAACGCTGTGTAATAATTTGCCCATCAATAATACTTCAACGGTTGTTCAAGTTGCAAAAGTACTTACCTATCAAAAAAATCCAGCCCCTTCTAGGTAAATGAACCGTTGTGTAATAATTAACCATTGTGTAATAATTTACCCGTCAATAATAATTCAACGTTTGTTCAAGTTTCCAAAGTACCTACCAACAAAATCTAACAGATCCATCATTTTTGAATCCAAAGGTTCGTTATTGAAAATAATAAACCAAAACTATATATGCCAAGTCCTGTTACCCGAATTTCCAACATGTTGTTAGGTACGGAATTCGTTGTCCAAATAGTTACTGTATTATTATAATACATTTTTATGTGTTACTCCAATCAATTGTCATTGTCGGTTTTATATTTATAACGTATGAACACAAAAAAATATCCCTGATGTACCTGCGTCACATCGTGTTACGCAATTGAAACCACTGCAATGGAGTTGCGAACGAAAAGTTTGTTCAAATGTCATTTTAACGTGTAGGTTTTATGATAAACTAAAAATAATAATAGAACGAAGATATAGCTATACGGCCTATTTTATACTATTCGGTATTGATTACTTGATTTATTGAAGCGACTTACTTGTTATCGGAGCTGTCAACGACAGGTTTAAATTTGTAATAATACCTAAATATTTATAGTAATGATATGAAGGAACATGATATATTATAAAATAGATAGAATGCAGTGAGGCATAGTTATTGTTGAGACGCCACGTCATACGTAGCCAGTTGATGATTCGATAGTAAAAAGGCCTCAACGAGTAAGTTACATCTGTTTTGTGTTACTAATCCTCATCAGTAGACTTTTCATATTTAGTTTTCATGTTAAGCGTTTTCGTAAAGGATCCGTTTGTTTTATTTCCCGTTTCATTCTACTGAGGTAGGGTTGAGGTTCGGTCTAACTATGTCAACGCCTTGAGAAGTTGATTTAATATTCTTTATAATATCAATACCTAATCTTCATTTCATATGCTGTCAGGGATACAATTGAATATGAATATAATATTGCACATGCACTGCAGTTGTTCAGTCTCTCTGTAGTATTTTATCTCCACGGTCAACACATCTTACAAAAATAGGTTAATGTTGAGTGAATCCTGTGGCTTGAATCTCAAAAGTCGTTGCCTACGAATTCGTCGGTGACGGTGACCAGCGTATCCTATCTAAGTATTCGATGTTCCATGGATTCATCGTCTGATCTATTCCAAATTTGATTGATAGTTGTGCATTTGGGTGCAACTGCTAATTATACCTATAAATCAAATTAATGATGTGAGGAAGCTGTCATACTACTCACACACATGGCAGCCATTCTACCACCCACCAATCAACTTATCATGATTATCGTATCACACTGAAGACCCTTTTTCTTTCCACGCATGAAAAATACATCATGCATGAAAAATACTTATGTATTTTTCATGCTGGGACAGTTGTTGACTTTGAATTAACACTGTTAAAAGTGTGCTCTATTTCATCAGCTAGGTCAGCTCGAGAATTACTCTCGTGATGGAAGCATGATCGTCTTCCCGAATTGCTAACCTCTGTGTAATCAGCGAGTACGGAGAATTTATTATTTACCGGCTCTAAAGCTGATTAGGTCAATCAGTGTAATGCATTCGCCCACTCAGATAGGGAATAGCTCCCATTGCCGAGGTTCTGCCTGGCCAAAGTCTTAAGCGATTCTCCCGTCCGAGAACTGCCAAGTCCGCTGTGTGTGAGCAGATATCTACGAAGCACCAACAAAAAGAAATGTCTGGCATATTGGGCCAGCAACCAGTTTGATTAATTTAGAGATAGTCTCTGTAGGTACCTACTGTTTTGAATCATCATCATGTGTTAGTTACTGTTCTCTCGGTTCTTGAAATTACCTATGCACTCTTGAATTTGCTAAACCTGGATTCACGACGATTCATCTTGAGTAGAATTTTCATGGAGTCCGGTTGTGACGGTGGTATAAGTTTAGGGGATGACTAGATTTTCGATGAAGTACTTCGTAAGTTGCGGTCCGTTACTGTGTCCAGGAGGTGCCTGAGGCCATTGACCGTGAAAATGGCTGGGATTTCGGGTGTGACCATTTAATGGGATGACCTATCACGTGATGTTTATCACATTTAGCAGTTTTTGTAATTTTTCAGCGATTCAAGACAATGAAAACTCAAATTTGACTTTAGTTTATTATGTTCAATAATGAACCTTTGGAATCGAGCATGGAATTTTTAACCCCCCCCCCCCCCCTCCTCCTCCTCCTCTCAAGATGTTGTTTCCGTTTCAAGGTACGTAGAATCGGAAAATGGAATACGAAATTGCTGTCCGTAGGCCGTACTACCCATAATCCTTAGTTACCATGAACCAAAATTAATGACACCCCCCAAAATTTGCATAAAACCCCCTAAAAATTTTGGTTTATAATTCTGTGAACAATGTTCGCTCTGCAAAAAAAATTTTAACCCCCCTCAGAATTTTTTCTTTTACGTTTCAAGGTGCGTAGATTCAGAAAATGCACTGTCCATCCGCTGCAAGCTGTATCATGCATACCGGCTTCATTTTCTGTCTAAAAAATTCGTCCTTTCGCACACGTGCTCCATTTGGACCCTAGTTGTGTCCCGAAACTTTGCAGCCCGATCGAAGTATACCCAGGGGTGGTGCGAGTGAAAATGTGTATGAAAATAGGTATTTGTTGTGTTTTAGTGAGCAAGAGCTTGTGAGGTATCGTTTTCTATGTTTTTCATGGCGAGAAGACCGAATATTAAGATGATTTTGACCGAAGAGTGAAAAATTGAGGTTCTAACGATGTTCCAGCCTTGAATTTACAATTTTGGTCTAAAATCGTCGTTCTTCCGCGCACAGTTTGGGTCCCCATTTGGGTCCCACTTGGGTCCTAGTTTTGCTCCAAAGCTGGGTAGCCCGATCGGAGTACACCCAGGGGTGTTGTGGGAGAAAAATGGGTGTAAAAATAGGGGTAGCACTAGATGTAGTATTATCAGGCGGATCAAGAAAATTGAACGGCGCTATCAGTGATGTAGAGATTTAAAAAAAAGTAATTCTTGTTTTTGGGGGACCAAAATTGGTAGAAACCACCAAAAATAACTATTTCAATTATTGTGCATGAAAGGAAAAATAAATGAACTGCAACATTTCGGTAGGTACGTCCAACAGAATAATAAACCCGAGTTACAAGGACTTTGCAGCGCTTTTCGTTTACTTTCGAACTCATGTATCTTTCGTAATAATTGTAAATGAGATGTCTGTAAACCCTATTATTATTTTTACTCCAACAATCATATTTTCTGTTCTCTGTTCTGATTTTCTGTTCCATCAATTCGCGTTTTATCTTTATTGGTGATCTATTTTTCCTATGTTGTCGTTTTTGTTGAATAAAGCCTTATTTTTCCAAAAGGTGTAGTACTAATTTCATAACTGTAAATATTCTGGTGAGTTTTTTGTTCGTGCACCTACACAAGGGCAGATCGACTGTAATAATGAAAATATTATTAAAAATAACTAGGTGTACATCGCACGAAAATTCAGTACAATTACAATTTAACGAAATGTCAAACAATTCAACTACAGTACTATGCAGTTCATACAACTTAACTAATTTACGAAACTAGAATGTGTTGATTTGAATTTTCTTTGAGGTACGAGCGTCATGTATGTTACCATGGAAACGCTCGGTTATGCTGCATGGCAGGAAACATTGGACCCAAGGAAGACGACTGTTCAGTGATTGAATGCATGTCCCAATTATAAGGATATCTAATACTCGTACCTTATACCTATCCTGAACAATTTTCTTGCACGAAGTAAAATTGTTTTTTGATTGTTTAAACCGCTGAGAGATTTTCTCCTCTGGTGATTAATGTCGTTGCCAAGTGCCCAATGTTTTACTGCCCGTACAGAGAGCTCAGGGCACCATAAATTTGTTCGGATTTGAAAAATAGAAACGAGTTACCAAAACAGGAAACCTCACGCGGGCTCCGACGGGGATTTAACGGGTCAGCCCTCGGTCCTGAGACGCGTCCGAAGGAAAAGGCCATTTCTCTTCTCTTAAAAAGGGGAGGGGTCAGGGTTAACGAATAGGTAAATATTAATTACACCAAGACGAGATGGGAGTTCGCTACAAGTTTAATATGCGCTTAATAACCAGTCAAGTAGGTAATAACATATTTCACTGGTTCGTGGGGTAACGCGGTGTTGTGAGGGGGGTTAGGACCCTCTTGACGACCCGTTCTCCACTTTGTAAATGACACCGTTTTCTAATTTTGAGTAACAGAACAAACACCTCCAAGCGCGCTTCCCTCGGAAACTAGACTATATTTCATTTTAATAAAAGTTTTAAAATTAATTAATATCAGAGTGTCTCGTGAGAGGAGAATTAATTAGAAGAGGAGTTTGGTGTCTCCTGCTTCCCTTCGTAAGTAATTAGTTTGAACAGAATATTACGGGCAATACCTGACACGTCTTCCCGAATATATTTCATCGTCAAACAAGAGGGGATATCAGTTCAGGGGGAAAATAACCGCTTCATGGAAAGTTTTCTTTGCTCCGTTCAATGAATCAAGAAAATCGCGGAGTGCGAGATGGATTGTTATTAGGGTAATGGCAATTTCCTCGGGAGGAATTTCGTAGCCCATCATTCAGACAGGTGACGCTATCTCATCAAGACGCTGCTTCCCTCGGGATTTATTTGGAGAATTTATGATACCACCACCGAGCTAGCTCCCAGTTAAAATCAAAATTTGGTCACGAAAATTTGGTTGTAGATTCTTCAATTATTTATTAGACCAGTTTTGAAGGTGCTCAGACAGTACTAAGTTGATTTCAATGTTTAAGACATTTATGTCGGGCCATCACTGAAACCAACTCGTGCCTACCCACAAAGTGATAGGGTAAACGTTGTGGAAGAATCTTTAGAATTTTAAATGAGTATTATATTCACTTTGGGAGAAGAAGATGAAAAAACGCTGCAAATCCCTGCACAACGGTTTATTATTTTGTACAGAATACCCTTCTGTTACAGATCACAGCTCTCTGTATAGATATAATATGTACATATTATATATAATATAATATGTACTATTCTATAAATATGATGTAGATCGCAGACCCTCCGTAGATTAGTACCTAACCCCGTACTCGTTACTATAGGTACCTACCTAAATCACTTTAAATGTTGATAGAATAATTCTGTCGATGACAAACAGTAACTTAAATGGCAAAAAGAAACGCAAATAATGAAGTACTGAACGAAAATTGTTGATGGGGAGTGAAATAGATGCCCCTTCTGCGTAGATCACTGTTTTCTGTGGTCAATACCTACCCAAGTGGTCAAGTATAATGAACCGCTGTGTAATAACTTGCCCATCAATAATCCTTCAACGGTTGTTCAAGTTGCAAAAGTACCGATCAACAAAATCCAGCCCCTTCTTGGTAGATGAACCGTTGTGTAATAATTTACTGTCGTGTAATAATTTATCGTTGTGTAATAATTTGCCGTTGTGTAATAATTTGCCGGTGTGTAATAATTTACCATTGTGTAATAATTTACCCATCAATAATTCTTCAACGTTTGTTCAAGTTTCAGAAGTACCTACCAAGAAAATCCAATAGTCCATCACTTATCAAATGAAATAATATCACAGAACAACCAACTCGACATCATACAGCCATCCTTGATTTTAATCAGGTAATCCCTACTGATGATATCCGGGCCGGATTTATACCGTTTGATTCACGATCGCGTTGACGAAGCTTTTTGGTGCACACGAACGGCTGGACGTACAATGCTCGGAGTAGTCTCAAACAATTGTTTAGCTAAAGACAAATTTAATAACGTAAAAAAAAACCATACCCCTCTATCGAAACTCTTCGAGCTACGGCGTTCTGAAAATTTCAACCCCTATTTTTAACCCATTAAAGATGACTGACAGTAATGCCGAGCTTCGAGGACCAACTAGACCCCGAACGGAACCTATAACCCGGATTTCATCAATTTTTTTTTTTTTCATGGTAACTAACAAAAGTGGTCAGTACAGCGTACGCCCCCTCCCCCCCCCCCCCCACCTAAAATTGGATTTTGGTTTATTATTCTGTGAATAATACACCTATGAATTCGCTCAGCAAATAATTTTTTAACAACCCCTCAAACTTTTTTCTATTCCGTTTCAAGGTGCGCGGATTCCAAAAATCCAATGTCCGTCCGCCGTACGCCTTTCGCCGTCCGCCGTACGCCGTATCACTTGTACAGGCTTCATTTTCGGTCGAAAAAATTCGTTCTTTCGCACACATGCTCCATTTGGGCCCTAGTTGTGTCCCGAAACTTTTCAGCCCGATCGGAATATACCCAGGGATGTTATGAGTGAAGATGTGTGTAAAAATAGGTACTTATTGTGTTTTAGCAACATGTTTGTATAACATGAGCTTGTGAGATATCGTTTTCCATGTTTTTGGGGACGAGAAAACCGAATATGAAGTCGATTTTTGACCAAACAGTGGAAAATTGAGTTCTACCAAATGTTCAGCTCCCAAAATTGATTTTTTATGAGTCAAAAACCTGGGAAATCGTCTGAAATCACCATCAGTTTGTATAATAACACTGGAAAAAGTGTCATCACGTGGATCAAGACGATTAAATGGCACTACCAATGATGAAAGATGATTTGAAAGAAAAAAAAGAGCGTACTTAATTCAAGTTTTGGGGGCCGAAATTGGTGGAAATCACCAGAAATAGCTATTTCAATTATTTCAGATGAAAGCAACAATAAATGAACAGCCAGCATTTCTGTAGGTATGTCCAGTAGAATAATAAACCCATGTGACAAGGACTTTGCAGCGTTTTTTATGAGTCAAAAACCTGGGAAATCGTCTGAAATCACCATCAATTTGTATAATAACACTGGAAGTAGTATCAACACGTGGATCAAGACGATTAAATGGCAGTACCAATGATCAAAGATAATTTGGGGGGAAAAAAGGAGCGTACCTAATTCAAGTTTTGGGGGCCAAAATTGGTGGAAACCACCAGAAATAGACATTTCAATTATTTTACATGAAAGCAACAATAAATGAACAGCCAGCATGTCTGTAGGTATGTCCAGTAGAATAATAAACCCATGTGACTAGGACTTTGCAGCGTTTTTTTACGTTTCAAGGTATGTAGAATCCGAAAATGCAATAAAAAAATTTCTGTATGTCCACCGAACGCCGTACGCCGTACTGGCACTTTTCTTAGTTACCATGAAACAAAATTGATGAAATTGGGGTTATAGGTTCCGTTCAGGGTCTAGTTGGTCCTCGAAGCTCGACGTTACTGTCAATCATCTCTAAGGGGTTCAAAATAGGGGTTGACATTTTCAGAACGCCGTATCTCGAAAACTTTCGATAGAAGGGTTTGGATTTTGGTTTATTATTCTGGGAATAATACACCTATGATTCGGTCAGGAAAAAATTTTTATAACACCCCCTCAAAATTTTTTATTTTCCGTTTCAAGGTGCGTAGATTTCAAAAATGCAATGTCCGTCCGCCGCGCCGTACGCCGTATCACAATTTGTATAATGACACTAGAAAAATATGAACACGTGGATCAAGACGATTAAATGCCACGCACTACCAATGATCGAAGATAATTTGAAAAAAAAGAAAAGGAGCGTAGTACCTAATTCGTGTTTTGGGGGCCAGAATTGGTTGAAACCATCCGAAATAGCTATTCCAATTATTTCACATGAAAGAAACAATAAATTGACAGCCAACATTTCTGCAGGTATGTCCAATAGAATAATAAACCCATGTGACAAGGACATTGCAGCGTTTTTTACGTTATTAAATCTGTCTTGAGCTAAACAGTTTTTTGAGACCACCCGGAGCATTGCCGTTCGTGTGCACAAATAAGCTTCGTCAACGCGATCGTGAATCAAACGGTATTGATCCGGCTCGGATTTCATCGCTAGGGAGCACCTGATTATAATTAAGGATGGCTGTATGAAGTCGAGTTGGTTGTTCTGCGATATTATTTTATTTGATAAGTGATGGACTATTGGATTTAGTTGGTAGGTACTTCTGAAACTTGACCAAACGTTGAAGTAATATTGATGAGTAAATTATTACACAATGGTAAATTATTACACAACGGTACATTATTACACAACGTTAAATTGTTACACAACCGTTCATCTACCAAGAAGGGGCTGGATTTTGTTGATAGGTACTTTTGCAACTTGAACAACCGTTGAAGTATTATTGATGGGCAAGTTATTACACAACGCTTCGTTATAGGTATTGACCACAGAAATCAGTGATCTACTCAGAAGGGGCATCTATTTCACTCCACATCAACAATTTTCCTTCAGAACTTCATTATTTGCGTTTCTTTTTGCCGTTTTAGTTACCGTTTGTCATCGACAGAATTATTTTAGCAGCATTCAATCGTGATTTAGGTAGGTACCTAGTAACGAGTACGGGGTTAGGTACTAACCTACGGAGAATCTGCGATCCACATAATATGTGTAGAATAGTACATATTATATTACATAGAGGGGTTATGTATACAGAGAGCTGTGATCTGTAACAGAAGGGTATTCTGTACAAAATAATACCGTTGTGCAGGGATTTGCAGCGTTTTTTATCGCATTTTCGGATTCTACATACCTTGAAACGTAAACCATCAAATTTTGATGGGGCGTTAGAATTTTTTTTCTTGCTCGATTCCAATGGTTCGTTATTGAAAATAATAAACCAAAAAGGCCTAATGCAAAAATGCATAAGCACATGTATTACAATTCATATATCTTGAAAATGCAAGTGATCGAGAACGATGAAGTTACATTAAATAGGATTGACTGAATCTCTGTAAGGTTCTGGAGTCTTTGAATAAAGATGATGAAAGTCAATAGAATGATAACATTAATTCAGTAATAAATTATGCCTAATCGTTATGTTTCATTACAAACTGAAGGAAGGTTGTTCAACTATTCAAAACCTACGTGTCGATACAATTATTGTAACCTTTTCCAAGAGTGATGTACTGCTGTTTTATTTCCTTAATCTGTTCCCTTGTTAGAATATCTGGTAATTTAATAGGTTTTATACGTCTTTCACCTGTTCCCCATGTGGGTTACCAGCTTGCAAAATAAGCCATAAGTAAGGCGCGATGAATTCAGTAAAAATACTCGTATGTCAAGCTTATAAGTATATACGTATATCACGAAGAAGGACGGAAAACGATCTGTCATGTTACAACAACCTCCCTTCATCTCCAAATACATGCTCTACTTGTAAATTAGAGTCTACAATCGTTGGCCATATAGATTGAACCGTTTTTTGCTCGCACTTAGCCGATTTTACGCAAGTGGTTCATTCAAATTTTCGATAAATGAAAGCGTTAGGTAGGTGAAAACTTTTCCAGTCTGTCGGTTGCTCTGATATTTTAGCTGAGATTATTATTAGTAGGTATTTATTTATAGCGTTTGTAGAATTAGTATTGCTTCCGAGTCTGCGAAGCAGCGGAAGCCTTGTGTTCACTTTCGTGAGCCAAAAAATTATTGTCTTCAGAAATCAAACTTTCCACTTGCATTTTGCGTTTCAAAGCCTACTGAACAAATTTGGTTCCGTGTCTGTCGGTCTGTGAGTCTGTCTGTCCGCATTTCCTTGTTACAGCCATAACTTCCACGATTTTGAATTGATTCAGCTCAAATTTCGAGGGATGGTGCGGATAAGGCCCCTTGAGGTCCCATACGAATTTCAACATGATTGATCCAGCGGTACGCCCTGCGCATGCGCTAACGTTAAATTCAACAAACACGCATAACTTTCACAATTTTGATTCAATTTCACTCAAATTTTCAAGGGTTGTTTGGACAAGGCCTAGTGAGTTCCAGTATGATTTCAGCATGATCGGACCCTCGGTGCGCCCTGCGCATACGCTGGCGTGAAATAGATTCAATTTCCTTGTTACAACCGTACTAACCAAAGATTTCACCCAATTTCAATGTAATTCCCAGGGATTAAGCGGGTAGGGCCCATTGAGGTCCCATATAAATTTCAACATGATAGAGCCAGCGGTTCGCCCTGCGCATGCGCTAACGTGAAATTCTTCAAACACGCATAACTTTCGCAATTATGTATAATGGACGTAATGTTATGTAATATGTATATTTCATGTAATGTTATGTTATGTAATGTAATGTTATGTAATATGTATATTTCACGTTATGTAATGTTATGTAATGTAATGTTATGTTATTTTGCTTCCGAGTCTGTTCTATTTTATAATGGGTCACTCTGATTGTGACGAGGAAGCTCCTGTGCCATCACCTTGGCAGTGTATTGGTTTATTATTTTCAATAATGAACCATTGGAATCGAGCAAGAAAAAAAAAAATTCTTACCCCCCCTCAAAATTTGATGGTTTACGTTTCAAGGTATGTAGAATCCGAAAATGCAATAAAAATATTTCTGTCTGTCCGCCGTACGCCGTACGGGCCACTTTTCTTAGTTACCATGAAAAAAAATTGATGAAATTCGGGTTATAGGTTCCATTCGGGGTCTAGTTGGTCCTCGAAGCTCGACGTTACTGTCAGTCATCTCTAAGGGGTTCAAAATAGGGGTTGAAATTTTCAGAACGCCGTATCTCGAAAACTTTCGAAGAAGGGTATTGTTTTTTTTTACGTTATTAAATTTGTCTTGAGCTAAACAATTTTTGAGACCACCCGGAGCATTGTACCTCCAGCCGTTCATGAGCACCAAAAAGCTTCGTCAACACGATCGTTAATCAAACGGTATAAATCCGGCCGGGATAACATCACTAAGGAGCACCTGATTGTAATCAAGGATGGCTGTATGAAGTCGAGTTGGTTGTTCTGCGATATTATTTCATTTGATAAGTGATGGACTATTGGATTTTGTAGGTAGGTACTTTTGCAACTTGAACAACCGTTGAAGTATTATTGATGGGCAAATTTTTTTTATTGCTGTGATTCAACTAGTCGTATTGAGAGTAGCAGAATTTCAAGATGAACTCTAGGGGACTGGTTAGTTGGCCCTCATCTGCTACAGATATCCACACACTTGCTGGGCATTGCATCGTTTTTGCATCTAAAGAATACGATTGCATACTGTGATGAATTTAAATTTATCATCACGGTGGCGTGAAGGAGTGAATAGATGAGAGCGAGGGAATTTCACCTAGGCGGCGGTAATCCACCGATGTAGGTGAGAGGAAGGAAATTCACCCAGGCGGCGGTAATCCACCGATGTGAGTGAAGGAAGGAATCTCGTCTAGGCGGCGGTAATCCACCGATGTAGGCGAGAGGATGGAAATTCACCCAGGCGGCGGTAATCCACCGATGTGGGTGAAGGAAGGAAGGTGCTTGTCTAGGCGGCGGATATCCACCGATGTAGACAAGAGGAGAAGGTAGGAGGTGAATTCCCAGAGCGGCGGATACCACCAGGCATCTGGGAGGAGGAAGGTAGAGAGAGAAGAGAGAGCTGGTTAGAGGAAGTGTCGAATGAAGCTAAAGCTCCAGGATCCGAGATTATATAGGACTTGAAGTCCTCTCCCTCCAGCTCCCTGCTGGGAGCTGGTAGTGGGGCACCAGGTTGTGTCCCCCGGATTCTGTCGCCTGTCTCCCCACTCAGATGTTTATTGACGGAAGGTAATTTCTACATCGGAATATTGGTGAGAGCTTTAAGGTTGTAGTGGAGTGTTCCCGGGATGGACTCACGACAGAGGTCCCCCCAGTTCGAACCAATGATTGAGGTAGCTGAAGGCTCAAGTTGACAGTGGCTGAGGGCTGCGGAAACAAAAAGGGGAGCTGAAGGCGCAAGGATACAGGAGCTGAAGGCTGAAACAAACAATTGCAGTGCTGAAGGCAGAAGAGTGACCGGAGGTGTCTTAAAGCTAGGGTGACATACAATTAGTAGAATAAGTAGGCATAAGTTGACATAAGTAGACATAAGTAGGGCTAAGTAGACAAAAGTAGACGTAAGGAGACATAAGTAGCTAAGTAGATGTAAGTAGATGTAAGTAGATGTAAGACATAAGTAGATGTAAGAGGATGACGGGAATCATATGTACAAAGAGGGTGTGATGAAAAATTTGATGAGGTGACAATATTTACAAAGGTGATGAGTTCGATGATGATGAGGATAGTATGTGAGATATTTACATTAGATATTTACAGGTGCAAGGTATTTACAGGAAACAATTACAGGTATGTACAGGTATTTACAGGTATGTACAAATTTTCGGTACGGTGTCAGGGGAGAGAGAATTGAGCGGGGTTGCGAGATCCGCCGTTCCCTGGGTGTGGGTTGTGTGTGGTTTAGTGTGTTGAGTGTGTGTGTGTTGTGAGAAGGTGGGTGTAGTGTGTGGGTGGGTGTTGATGATGCCCGCTGCGACGAAGTGGCCACGGCGGGGCTGTGAGGTTCGGTCCAGTGCGTGTGGGATAATGAAACACAAGCACTGTCCCGAAATCTCAAGGCCCCGCCGTGATTTCTCAGAGCGGGGCGGGGGACTTGGCCGCCGGGACGCGGGGCGAGGGACGCTCCCGTCGTCTGTTGCGGCGCCCGGACCTTTTCGTCCCGGCGGAGGCTATTTCGGATATCCCCGGCGGCGGTGGGGGAAGAGGGGGTGTTGTAGGGTTGGCGGGCTGGGGTGTTTTTGGGGTTGAATTTAAAATTGGGGGGTCGAAAATGGAGAAAAATGGGGGAGTGAGAGGGGGCTGAAATTTGGGGGGCGGGGGTTGTTGAAATTTGGGGGGCGGGGGTTGTTGAAATTTGGGGGGCGGGGGTTCGTTGAGGACGGGGGTTTTGATGTTTGGAAGGGGCGGTGGGGGTGGCATAAGCAGGGTTAAATGAAGTTGGTGGAGGAGTGGATCGATAAGGGGGTCGGACGGGACGTAGGGGGGATGTACCCCGGTGGCTTTTGCTGCGCGAAATTCGCGCAGTATGCGCCACTGGGGGTACTTCCACCGCCGGGGCCGGGGAGGAAGTCCGGAAATCCTTCGCGGGAAAAACTGAAGCGATGCAGTAGGTCCGGGCGAAGGGGGTAGGGGGGAGAGCGGGTCCGGGACGTACACGTCCCGGAGTATCGCCGCCATTTCCGGATCCGAATCGAAATCCGGAAACGGCGACGGGGGAGACAGATTCGGAGGAGAGAGGTGTTGCATTGCAAACAGACGGCGGGAGACTGATAGTGGATGTTGGTTGAGGGAGGACAGGGGCGGGCTTGCAGCGGGCGAAAGGGACGGTGTGGGGTTTCCCGTCCATTAGCAGGGTCGCGGTGGTCGGTGTTGTGCGGATGACTTGAAAGGGCCCGGCATAAAGGGGCTGAAAGGTTTTATGCATGCCGGGCTCTTTCAAGTACATATGCGTGGAAGTGTAAAAGCGTTTTGGGTAAGTGGTGTCGTTTGTCGGTGTGGAGGTGTGTAACGGTTCCCTGTTAATGGACGGGGTGTTGTGTGGAGGGAAAATGTCGGCCGGTAACCGAATGGGGTCTCTGAATGCGTGTTGTGCGGGACTTGTGTTGTCTGAAGGACGGGCGGAAGTGCGGAGGCTAAGTAGAACGTAGGGGAGGGTTTTGGTCCATGAAGGGGAAGTGGCTGATGTGGAGATGGCTTGCTTGAGGACCGAGTGCCACCGCTCTATTTTCCCGTTGGATTGGGGGTGATAAGGAGTGGTGCGGATTTTCTGAATCCCGAGGGAACGGAGGAGGTCGGCAAAGTGGGCTGATTCAAATTGCCTCCCCTGATCGACCGTGAGTGTCCGCGGACAACCGTAGCGGCTGATCCATTGAGTGAGGAAGGCCGCGGCGACGGCGTCCGCGGTAATGTGGGCGAGTGGGATACACTCTACCCAATTTGTCGCACGGTCGATCATGGTGAGGCAATACCTCTTCCCCTCGGAGGGGGGAAGAGGGCCGACCAGATCCAAGTGGACGTGTTCCCACGGGAGAGAATCGGGGATAGGTTGAGGAGGTACATGGGGGTGAGCCGAGACCTTGAATTGCTGGCACTTCTGGCACCCTAGAACCCAGGTACGTATATCCGTGTTCATATGGGGCCAGAAGTACCGCGTTTTGATGAGGTCCCGGCTCGCCCGAATGCCGGGATGATGGAGGGAGTGGTAGTGTAGGAACAACTGCCTCCTCAGCTCCGGTGGGACGTACGGGCGCGGTGTGTCGGCCGATACGTCGCACCAGAGGTCTAGGGGAGGCAGCTGTTCCAATTTTGAGGCGGAGATGAGATGGGAAAGAGCGGGATCGGAGGTAGGAGTTTGATGGTTTTTGAGGGTTTGCGGGGAAGGGAAGGGCAGTAACTCCGCCACCGGCGCAGGGGTGGGGCGGGAGAGTGCGTCGGCGACGCAGTTGTCGGCCCCCGGCAAATAGCGAATATCGGACGTGAATTGTCCGATAAATTCGAGTTGCCGGAGGCGACGGGGGGAGGCTGATTTTCGGTTTTGGAGGAGGGCGTGGGTGAGGGGCTTGTGGTCGGTTATGACAGAGAACTGCCTGCCCTCCACGAAGTCACGAAAGTGTTTGATGGCTTCGTGGATGGCGAGGAGTTCTCTGTCAAAGGTGGAGTAATTTTTTTGTGTGGGGGACAGAGTTTTGGAGAAAAAGCCGAGAGGTTGGGGGGTGGCGCCGGTGTGTTGGTGGAGTACTGCCCCGATGGCCCAGTCGGACGCATCTGTGGTGATGGAGAGGGGGGCATGGGGATCGGGATGGGCCAATAGAGCGGCGTCAACTAGGTCCTGTTTGCATTGTTGGAAGGCGGTAGTGAGGGCGGGGGTCCAGGAAATGGGGCGTTTATCGTTTTTCTTAGCCGGTTGTGGGATAGCGTGTATGAGTGGTTGTTGGTGTTGTGCCGCGTGTTTGATGTGTCTACGGTAAAAGTTCAGCATACCCAGGAAACGGCGGAGTTCTGAGACAGTGTTGGGTCGTGGGAAATCGGTGAGGGTGTGAACTTTGTCCGGCAGGGGTTTTATTCCTTCGGACGAAACCTGGTGGCCGAGGCAGCGGACGGAGGGCTGGGCGAGGACGCACTTCGGAGTGTTAATGGTGAGGCCCTCGGCGGCGAAGATGTCAAGTACTTGAGTCAGGTGTGCGAGGTGTTCGGTTGGGTCTCGGGAAGCGATCAGTACGTCGTCCAAAAAACAGAAGACGAAGGGTAGGCCTCGTAGTATGTTGTCCATGTAACGCTGCCATGTTTGGGCAGCGTTACGGAGGCCGAAACCCATTTTGATATACTCGAACAGGCCGAAAGGGGTGATGATAGCTGTTTTAGGAATGTCAGGGGGGTAGATGTGAATGTGATGGAAGGCACGGGAGATGTCGAGTGTAGAAAAGATGGTTGTGTTGTGCAGGTGGGAAGAGAAATCCCTGAGATGCGGGACGTTGTAAAGGTCTGGGGTTGTACGGGCATTGAGGCGGCGGTAGTCGCCGCATGGGCGGATATCCCCGTTAGGCTTCTGCACAATATGTAGTGGAGAAGCCCACGGGGATTTGGAGGGACGGATAATGCCGTCTTTGATGAGGAGATCAAAATGCTTGCGGGCCTGTGAGAGTTGGAGGGGGTGGAGGCGTCGTGCTTTCGCGGATATTGGGGGGCCAGAGGTTTCTATGAAGTGCTGGGTCTGTGAGATGTGGGCTGAGGGGCGGCGCTGGGGTTTGTAGTTGAGGAGGAGTTGTTCAAACTGGGATGGGGGCTGATCCACCGCATGGATGAACCCGGGGATGGGTTTCTGGGTGGAGGGGTCGAGCAGGCGCGCGTTACGGACGTCTACCTGGAGGCCGAAATATGCGAGGAAATCGGCCCCCAGGATAGCTTTCTCTACGTCCGCCACGGTAAATTCCCACTCGTACGCGAGCCCGCTCATATGAATTGATGAGCGGTACGTCCCGTACGAGGGGATGGTAGTACCGTTGGCGGCGTAGAGGAGTTGCCGGTAACAACGCGCCTGTCGCCGGAGAATATTATTGGGGAAGATAGAGAGCGCCGCCCCTGTGTCGACGAGGAAGGGGACGTGCGTCTTTGAACATTTCAGGAACAGGCGTTGATGAGCTGGGGCGGAGTGAGGTAAAATTGGCGAGGTGTTGGTGTCCGTCGGAGGGGGGGGGCTTGGTTCGTCCGAGGTGATGGGCGGGTGCGATGGCGGTGGTTGGTCCCCCGCGAAGGAGACGCGGGGTGATTTTTTGCCGTTCCGGGGAGGGGGAACGGTAGTGGCGGCGCGAGTGGCGGCCGGAGGGGTGGTCGTCTTGGGGGCGGGGTTGGAGGGGCCGTTCCGTGGTGGGGGAACGGTAGCGGCGGCGCTAGTGGCGGCCGGAGGGTTGGCTGCCCTGGAGGCGGGCTCGGAGGGGCCGTTCCGGGGAGGGGGAACGGTAGCGGCGGCGCTGGTGGCGGCCGGAGGGTTGGCTGCCCTGGAGGCGGGCTTGGAGGGGCCGTTCCGGGGTGGGGGAACGGGAGTGGCGGCGCTAGTGGCGGCCGGAAGGTTGGCAGCCCTGGAGGCGGGCTTGGGGGGGTTGACTCGGGGTGGGGGAGCAGTTGATGGAGAGGTGGGGTGTTTAGCGGCGCCGTCAGATGCGGCCGGGAGGTTGGCAGCCGTGGCGGCGGCGTAGGAGGGGTAGCGAGGCGAGGTGGAGGTGGTGTGAATGCGGGCGGGGAGGGGTTGGTGGTGGTCCCCCCCGTGTTGGCGAGGAGGGGGGCCCGCCGGATTTACCGGCGGGCGTCCGCGTTTCCCTGCTTGGAGGAGTAGGAGCAGGGGGGCTGGCATTTGCGGGCCTCCCCACCGAAGTTCACATGGTAGAAACA
Organism: Leptopterna dolabrata; assembly: GCA_954871275.1. Classification (NCBI taxonomy): domain Eukaryota; kingdom Metazoa; phylum Arthropoda; class Insecta; order Hemiptera; family Miridae; genus Leptopterna; species Leptopterna dolabrata. The sequence continues at coordinate 65,524,443 of OX940975.1, forward strand.
TCGGTGGGGGGGGTCCGCCGGGAGGTAGGTCCTGGTGGGGCGCGTGGAGTTGGAGTGGGGCGCCGTTTTTGGGGACCTCCCCCTCTGTTGCTGGGCGGGGGAGACGGTGCGGCGGTCGGCCGAGCGCTGGCGTCGGTGGTCGGAGGAGGGGGTTGGCCGGCGATCGACGGAGAGGGAGCGGCGCCGGTGGAGGGAGGGGGGCCGGCGGCGCTCTTCAGACGGCGATCGGTCCCTGCGTGGAGTGGGGAAGCGGGGTGCGGCGACCTCCGTGACGCTGGCGGCCGCGGCGAGGTCGTAGACCGTGTCGGCCAGACGGAGTAGCGGCTCGTCCGGTCCGTCGAGGTGGCTGGCGAGCGCCATCTGGATGGGGTGGGGGAGGGCTCGCAGCCAGAACGTCCGAGCGATGTCGGCCGTCACGACGTCGTGTAGCTGATGACGTAGGCGACGGTACAGGTGGGAGGGCTTCAAATCGCCGAGATGTTGGGGCTGGGATAGCGCTGCGACACGTGCGATCTTGGAGGGCTGGTATAAGTTGATGAGGCGGCTGCGGAGGTCGTCGTAGGCGGCCGTGGCGTCGGGGGAGATGTCAGATGTCTGCAGGAGGATCTCATATGGTAACAGGGAGATGATGCGGGAGTAGCGGGTACGCTGGCTGCGGATGTTGGCGGCAGAAAACGCAGCGTCGACCTGGAAGAACCAGAGTGCGGGGTCGTGCGTGTAGAAGGGGGGTAGCGACAGCGGGAAGGACGCAGAGGCTGTCGTGACGTCGGCGGCGGCGTGTGCGGCAGCTGCAGCGGCGGCGGCAGCGGCGGCGGCGGATGCGGTGGAGCCGGGTGGTGAGAGGCTGGTGAAGGGGTTGTCGGTTGCGTCAGATGTCGCAGCGGTCGGCGGCTGCAGCAGGGACGGCCGGAGGAGCGGCGGTGACGGCGAGTTCGGGTCCATAGTTGAGGTGTCTGGAAACAAATTTCAAATTGGGTGAGGTTTTGAATTTGTAAAATTCGCAATTTGCGGCAGTGGATGTGGTTGCAGCGGAGCGTTGAGAGTTGTTTGAGCGGATGCGGGTGGGCCAAAATTGCGAATTTAAACTGACTATTTTAAATGTGAATTTAAAATGCGGGACACCGAACTAGACTGGGGGCGACACATGAGGTGGTAAGAAGGGAGGAAGGGTAGAAGGTTGGATGAACGTCGGGTTCACCACTGTGATGAATTTAAATTTATCATCACGGTGGCGTGAAGGAGTGAATAGATGAGAGCGAGGGAATTTCACCTAGGCGGCGGTAATCCACCGATGTAGGTGAGAGGAAGGAAATTCACCCAGGCGGCGGTAATCCACCGATGTGGGTGAAGGAAGGAATCTCGTCTAGGCGGCGGTAATCCACCGATGTAGGCGAGAGGAAGGAAATTCACCCAGGCGGCGGTAATCCACCGATGTGGGTGAAGGAAGGAAGGTGCTTGTCTAGGCGGCGGATATCCACCGATGTAGACAAGAGGAGAAGGTAGGAGGTGAATTCCCAGAGCGGCGGATACCACCAGGCATCTGGGAGGAGGAAGGTAGAGAGAGAAGAGAGAGCTGGTTAGAGGAAGTGTCGAATGAAGCTAAAGCTCCAGGATCCGAGATTATATAGGACTTGAAGTCCTCTCCCTCCAGCTCCCTGCTGGGAGCTGGTAGTGGGGCACCAGGTTGTGTCCCCCGGATTCTGTCGCCTGTCTCCCCACTCAGATGTTTATTGACGGAAGGTAATTTCTACATCGGAATATTGGTGAGAGCTTTAAGGTTGTAGTGGAGTGTTCCCGGGAGGGACTCACGACACATACTTTAAACTTTTTGTTTCCGTTTCACTTCGATTAGTTTTTTTTTTGTAATATCAAATAGTGTGTCGTTCAAATGCATTAATTGATCGTTTGGAATTTGACGTTGAACTTCACATCCTTGTTTTGAGAATACTTTTTCTGCTGTTAATTTCATTGTTTGGCTTCGATTATTCGATCTCCTGGACGGACGACCCCCTTCTGGTTTATTATTATCAATAATGAACCTTTTGAATCGAGCCCAACCCTCAAAATTTGATGGTTTTCGTTTCAAGGTATGTAGAATCCGAAAATGGAATTAAACAAATTTCTGTCGTTCCGCCGTACGCCATCCGCCGTACTTCGTTTTGGTTTATTATTCTGTGAATAATACACCTATGTATTCGCTCAGCAAAAAATTTGTACAACACCCCCTCAAAATTTTTTCTTTTCCGTTTCAAGGTGCGTAGATTCCAAAAATGCAATGTCCGTCCGCCGTACGCCGTATCACGTGTACCGGCCTCATTTTCGGTCTAAAAAATTCGTTCTTTCGCACACATGCTCCATTTGGGCCCTAGTTGTGTCCCGAAACTTTTCAGCCCGATCGGAATATATCCAGGGGTGTTATGAGTGAAAATGTGTGTAAAAATAGGTACTTTTTGCGTTTTAGCAACATGTTAGTAACATGAGATTCAGAGATATCATTTTCCATGTTTTTGGGGACGAGAAGACTGAATATGAAGTCGATTTTGACCTAAGAATAGAAAATTGAGGTTCTACCAAATGTTCAGCTCCCAAAATTGATTTTTTATGAGTGAAAAACCTGGGAAATCGTCTGAAATTACCATCAGTTTGTATAATAACACTGGAAAAAGTGTCAACACGTGGATAAAGACACTTGAATGGCAGTACCAATAATCAAAGACAGTTATTAAAAAGAAAAAGGAATCTAATTTGTGTTTCAGGGGCCAAAATTAATGAAAACCATCAGAAATAGCAATTTCGATTATTACGCATAAAAGAAACAATAAATGAACAGCCAACATTTCTGAAGGTATGTCCAATAGAATAATAAACCCATGTGACAAGGACTTTGCAGCGTTTTTTTCTTAAGTTACCATGAACAAAAATTAATGAAATTTGGTTTATGGGTCCCATTTTATGACTAGTTTGTCCGCAAAGCTCTGCGTTCTGTCAGTAATCACTAAGGGGTGAAAAGTGGGGGTAAAAAGTTCCAGGACGCCGTTATCTCGAATCTATTTTCGGTTTTAAGTTGATCTCAAACTTGAGAATTTTTTGAGACCACCCGGAGCAGTCAAGTCCAGCCGTTCGTTCACATTGAGGCCCTGAGGTTACACAGAAAAGCTTCATCAACATGATCGTGAATGGAACGGTAATTAATCCAGCCCTGATATCATTGAGCAAGGGAAACCTGATTATAGTCACGCTTGGCTCATGTCTGTATGAAATGAGTTGGTTGTTCCGTGATATTATATCATTTGAAGAATGATGGTCATTTTGGATTTTGTTGATATAATTATGTATGTACTTCCGTAACTTGAACAAACGCTGTGCTTCGTGAATAACATCAGAATCACCGCATATTATGAAATTGTCCTGCTGGCTCCAGTACTCGATTTAGGGCTCTCTTGTGGGAAGCTCGAGGGTTGGTGTTGACCACAGAAAACAGTGATCTACGCGGAAGGGGCATCTAAGTATATAGGAATATAATAAACCGTTTTATATTACTTTACAGCGTTGTCAGAAGTTGAATCATCTGTTTTGTCGTCCATTTCCCAAAAATTTGTCGTGCAAACCCCTTTGTTGTTCAGGTAATTTTTATCTGGTCGGGCATATGACTAAATGTCGTTATCTCCCCCATTTGTGCCGCGAATCATTCGTTTTGGTTTATTATTCTGTGAATAATACACCTATGTATTCGCTCAGCAAAAAATTTTTATAACACCCCCTCAAACTTTTTTCTTTTACGTTTCAAGGTGCATAGATTCCAAAAATGCAATGTCCGTCCGCCGTACGCCGTCCGCCGTCCGCCGTACGCCGTCCGCCGTATCACGTGTACAGGCTTCATTTTCGGTCTAAAAAAATCGTTCTTTCGCACACATGCTCCATTTGGGCCCTAGTTGTGTCCCGAAACTTTTCAGCCCGATCGGAATATACCCAGGGGTGTTATGAGTGAAAATGTGTGTAAAAATAGGTACTTTTTACGTTTTATCAACATATTGGTAACATGAGCTTCTGAGATATCGTTTTCTATGTTTTTGGGGACGAGAAGACCGAATATGAAGTCGATTTTGACCAAAGAGTGGAAAATTGAGTTCTACCAAATGTTCAGCTCCCAGAATTGATTTTTTATGAGTGAAAAACCTGGGAAATCGTCTGAAATCACCATCAGTTTGTATAATAACACTGGAAAAAGTGTCAAGACGTGGTTCAGGACGATTAAATGGCACTACCAATGATCAAAGATAGTTTAAAAAAAAAAAGAAAAAAAAGAGCGTACCTAATTTGTGTTTTGGGGGCCAAAATTAATGGAAACCATCAGAAGTAGCTATTTCGATTATTACGCATGAAAGAAACAATTAATGAACAGCCAACCTTTCTGTAGGTATGTCCAATAGAATAATAAACCCATGTGACAAGGACTTTGCAGCGTTTTTTGGATGTGATTCCTTCTGAATGTGATTCCTTTCATTTTCACTGCTGATCATTGGAAAACTGGCGTTTATAATAATTTTCAGGTGATTCTTATCAGTCGTTGTAGGAATAAGTTTTGATCAATTTTTGACGTTTTTGAGTTTTCAAGATCAGGTTTGTGCTGCGAGAGTATTTTTCCAAGGTGTGCGTCCACCGCTATCGTAAAATTAAGTACAATTACCCGAGAAGGCTGTGGTGGGGGGGTATACGGCAGGTATACGCCGGTTTTATTTATGAGGGCGAGCGATTGCTCTGGTAATAACCGGGTTGCTGCGGCTGGCCATTTCATTTGTGTTCCGAGTTTTTATTCCTTTCGCCTCTAATTTAATCTAGAGCTGCATTCATTGTCCTCAGAATTGGAAGCGGAATTACACGTGTGGAATAGGTTTTCCCCTCTCGACCCCGCGTCCTATCGGTCGTGGTGGAAGGTGGTAGAAAGAGGGAGATTGGATTGAAAAGAGAATCCTTGGGCTTCCTGCCGCCACCGCCTCGTGTTCATCAACTTATTCGAAATTGAAACAATGTTGAATGAGGGCTTGAAGGGGATGAGGCTTGAGGATGGCAATAAAAGACGTAGGCCGTCTCGTTCCCCTCCCCCCACCCCTCACCATGCCATTCGCCTCAATGAAACGGTGGGAATTAAAACTTACAAACCAGCCAACTTAGTTCCAACGCGAGACTTTCAATTTCTTTCGTTGGGAGCGGGAAGGAATATTTTTATCGCAAGAGCGAACTTAGCGGGAATATAATTCAATCACAGTTCTCTGTCCAACGTGGAAGATGCTCATAATGGGGTGTGTTCACATTTTTTTAATTTTTTATTTATTTTTATTTAAATAAATAAAAGTAGATTTGATGCTGAGAATTATGACACCAACCGCACTGTCCTACGATGATTCGTCTCTTTTTCTATGATTTTTTGAAGTTTACACCAATTCTGACGTCACTGCACCCCTGCCTGTTGTGACGTCAGAATTGGTTGAAACTTTAAAAAATCATAGAAAAAGAAGTGCATATCGTAGGGCAATTCATTTGGTGTAGAAGTGCTCAGAACGGAATCTTGTTTCATTCAAATAATATAAGCCGCTTTTGTGACCCATGCACGTCTCGGGGTACGGTCCCGCCCGCCAAGAAAACCGAAAACCTCCAAAGTGGCTAAGAACACTGTTTACACGACAGAACAAGTACCCCCCCCCCCCCCCCCCCGTATAACATCACTTACCTACTCTGATGTAGGTATTCAGACATGTACGTAAGCTGTTCAGATCGCTTCACTAGTCACAAAATTATGTAGGTAATTAAATTGCTCAATGAATTCATCATCATCATCATCATCATCATCATCATCATCATCATCATAGATCAATCACTCGTTTATACTTCCAGACGATCTGCAGTGAGTGAGAGTGATCTGTATACCTCCGTATAAGGGACGTCCACAGTAATGCATGCATTACTCTGCGGGGTATTTGTACTTGTTCTTGTTCTTCTTTCACATGGCTGCCGTCTCACAGACATGACGGAACGAGCTGACATTCTGCGCGCACGTTCGTTATGCTCCAAGGAAGTTCCTTCTGTGCAATTTTCCATAGTGGTACCATCTGTCAGAAAAATATGTGTTATAAGTTTTCATGTTTTCCAGCTCGTAGATTCAAGTGGAATAACTTCAAAGCGCGATTGGTAAATATTCAGCCATAAAATTTACGAAAAATAACTATTATTGAGAGTGTTAAATAGACAGAATTTGAGCCTGTTCTCAACATTTCGTAAGGCACCTGATCAGCAGCGGTCCCCCTGATAACCAGTTGTGACAATAGGTATGCCCTTCCCGTTCTGTTCTCATCAGGTTCACGATTGCCCGTTACTCGGCAGGACTCGCAGTTTCCTTAACATATTATTTTTTGCTATGATGCACCATCACATCCATTTGTACAAAACACATCAAAAGGATACCCTAATCTGCTTCAATACGATTATGAATAAAGATCGGTATAATGAATAATAATAAACCAAAGGGCCAATTTGATGTTTAACAGGTTATCCCTGCTTGAGGAACAAGTAGTGAATTCTAGGCAGACATCCCCGGCCCTTACTTCTCCGAAGGTTCGACACACGATGTAATTTCGAAGGTGTCTGTCCGCCCAGAAGAACAAAGACCCTTGCATTACCCCCTCCACAGAGCCCTAGGGCACTACACATATCCCGTCCCCTTACAATAACTATAATTATGTAAAGGTTTCGCCTTGAGGATCATCAATAATTGCCGGGTCTGCGTTCCCGACCTGTATAGCTTTAGGGGGCGCCGAAAAGGCAACACCGAGCTGGACGTTTCTTTTTTCGTTCTCGAAGCGAAAATACGAGAAAAACCACGACAAGATCTGTATCTGTACCCTCTCATTACAGACCACAGCCTTTGTGTAACTAATTCAAAGCACCCCCCCCCCCCCCCCAACACACTCCTCCCCTACAATAAGAACCATGGTTACTGCTTCCATCCAAGCAACAGGTGAATTCATAATGTCCTACGTAGGTACCTGCAACTATACTTTGCCAATTTATTACTCTGAGCGGTAAAACGCTGCAAATTATTACACAAGGGTTTATTCTTTTCAGCATAGTTGCAACTTCTGCGTAAATCACTGTTTTCTGGGGTCAATACCTACCCTCGTGCTTCCCCAGGAAAGCCCTAAATAGAGTACTGGAGCCGGCTGTAGAATTATAGTTTCATAAAAATATGCGGTGGATTCAAGAATACCTACTACCTGTAATTATTTGTTGTAATGCATGTTATTTTGTCCAAGTTACTGTACGTATCACCAAAATCCTAAATAACTATCTTTCTTCAAATTAAATAGCTGCTTAATGTCACAGAACAACCAAATCTGTTTCATTCAGCCATGCGTGATTATAATCAGCTGCTCCTTAGCAATGATAGTCCTCGTTGACGAAGCATTGTGCAATCTTCAGGGCCTTACTGCGAACGAGCGGCTGGACCCGTGGTCCGGGTGGTCTCAGAAAATCCAGAAGTTCAGGTGTACCTACTTAAAAACTTTAAAAAAAACATGCCCTTCGGCCAGAGTTTTCGAGATAACGGCAGTAAAGAGCTAGCGATATGTCGCGACAGTATGACCAATGGTTTTAAATAAGTTCCATTCATGCAGTATACCTACTTAATGATCAGATTTATGTAGCAGAGGTGTATAGGGGTGATATTACTAGCAGTGATCTACTTACAAAAATAATTCGGAAAATATTAATTTCAAGTTTATTGGTTATTTATTATATTCGTAATACACATGTATTAAGTATGGGAAAATTAGATTACAGAAGAAGCAAGTGGTTATCGCTTAACAATAATCTTTTTGTAGACAATCGAATTCTGCGGATCTATATGAGCTCTTAAGCTATGAAATCATGTCGTTAAAATTCTTCAAACTTTTCCAGGTTTGTGGCTCTTGTCGTAAAACAATGGAAAAACGTTGCAAAATTGCTAAAATTCCTGGGTTACATACTTAGTTTGACATGTACATGTGTTCCGTGATGTATAAATCCAGCCCAGATATCATTGTTAGGGAGCAGCTAGTTATAGTCACGGATGGCTGTATGAAATCGAGTTGGTTGTTCCGTGATATTTCATGTGAAGATGGTTATTTTTTGGATTTTGTTGGTAGGTAGTACTTCCGTAACTTGAACAAACGTTAGGCTTAATGAATAACAACAAATAATTATTAGTGATGGAATTATTGATTCCACCGCATATTTATGAAACTGTAATTTCCCGGCTGGCTCCAGTAGTAGTAGTAGTTTACCGGTGGGGAGCACGAGGATAGGTATTGACAGCCGAAAACTGATCTACGCAGAAGGGGCAATCTGTACAGGTAATTGTAAACCATTGTGTAATAATTTGCAGCTTTTTTCAACTTAAACAATCATTTTGGTTCATGAGTATAACAAAATTACTTGATTGAATTATTGAATCCCGCGCATATTTATGAAAATGTAATTGCCCGGCCGGCTGGGAGATTGTGCAATGAGCCCAAATGCAGAATGCCCAAATGAGCCCACCCCTCCTATGAGCGTCAGCGAGACATACCAAAAGAGCCCAACGTGTTTGAACCCAAATGAGCCCAGATGTCTAGCTACCAAATGAGCCCCAAGCGACCACCGCGACCAGCGACCACCCACTGCGAAGTACGAATGGACGAATAAAAACGTCATAATATTTTGACTAGATTTTGACTTTTTATTCAACAGACTTTTTGGTATAAATAATATCACAGGTCGATTATTATTTTAGATATATACTATTATTGTTATTTTAGATGTTATACATGACATCGTCGTCACAGCATCGGTCGTCATTGTATAAGTATAAAAAATGTATTATTAAGTATAAATAAGAAAGCTGTTTAGGAGGACCATGATATTCTTTTGATAGTCCAAAAGGACTTCAGAAAACCGGATTATGTTGGAGTGTGGACTACTAAAAAGACTATTGAAATTGGAGTGGAATGATTCGCAAGCATTGGTGGTGAGATTAAGTTCAGAGGAGGGTGAAGCCCACATCGTCGGTGGAAACTGTGCCTGGCTGATGACGTAGTTATCAAGTAGGTATTGGGTGAATTGGGACAAGGCTCTGGTGTTGGCTCATTTCGACCTATCCTTATCTCCCGTAATCAGAGCCGTCGGTGGAGGGGCTCTTACTTCGGGTCTCTGCCTAATCGCTTTCCCCCGGGGATCTTTTCGACCACTTTTGGGCTCAATTCACATCTGCCCGGCCGGCTCCAGTACTCGATTTAGGGTTTTCGTGGGAGGAGCACGAGGGTAGGTATTGACCACAGAAAACAGTAATCTACGCACAAGGGGCAATCTGTACAGGTAATAATAAACCGTTGTATAATAATTTGCAGCGTTTTTCACGTTCACTGTCGTAGTGCATCTCATTTGATTGCATTGACTAACGAGGGATCGCTTGTGTGTCAAGTAAACCAACAGACTGAAGCGATCGGATGACTGAGGCGCCATTAGCGGCCGATGAGCGGCTTTTAGCGACGCGTGAAATCCGGCTCGAGCCCTCACAGTGACAGCAGAGCGTTGCGTAGGAGCGTAATTAGCGAAATGTTTCTCAGCCCGGCGCGATTAAGCAGGTTCGGAGCGAAAGTTCATTTTACACGGAGCTAACAACGAGGACGCTCGGAGGGAAATGGATGGAAGGAAAGGAAGAGGATAGGAGGAGGAGGAGGCGGGAGGAGAGAACGGAGTGGAAGGAGGAGAGGAAGAAATGAGAGAATACTTAGCAGCGTCAATTAGTACACTAATGAGCTAATTAAATGAGTATTGAGTGGAGTAATGAATACCGGGGATTATAAGCCAGAGGCGCGGGATTGGCGGGAGGAGGGCGAGGCGGGAGCTGGAGAGCATGAATGCCCTTCCTAATTACCTTACCATGTGTCCCAAGGGCAAACTTCAACCCTTTAATAATATTATTGACAGTCTTAATTAATATACCCTTCCTCCCTTTCCTTGGAATTACAAGGCAAGCTCTCCTTGAAGGAAAAGGCCGGAGAAAACGAGCTGGCGGCAAGTGGTGTGTTGGAGGGGGTGCGACGGAAGAGGATTTCTCTTCCTTAATATTTCCTTTTCCCAGGGAAATTAGTTAAACATCTGCTAATTAGCCGATTCGATGGATAAATCTGGATAATTAGGGAGGTTGGGGAGGAGGAGGAGCCCTTTTAATCCTCGGGGGTCGTTTTTCTTACCCGATTTCCGCCGAGATCCGCTGAAAACTCCGGTCGCGATGGCGCGGGAGGGTGGGGTGGGAGGGGGGACGGCGCCGTTGTCAAGACGAGGGATGACGCCCGGGTTTGGAGTGGGGGGGGGGGGGGGGGGGGTTGATCCTCCCCCTGACCCACCGAAACCCCTCATTACATCCCCCAGAGCTCATTATGTCGCTCGTTATGTCTTCACCCCCCCGCCCCCCCCCCCCCCACAAACTCTCCACCGTGATCTTCTTTCTCTTAGTTCGCCCCTCTGCCGCCTCTTAATAGGACACACGTGAAGATACGAGGAACCTTACGGAATATTCACAGGGGTCAGAGTGTCCCGTCATCATACCCAATTATGCAAACTAAATTCAATCAATTGCATTAAAACGAGTTGAATTATTTTTCTAATTAATTATAACCGCAGTATAATAACTATAAATTATTATACATCTTGGTCTCCAATCATCGGTAACAACTTGGGGGTCTTACCGGAAATTTATCACCGATTACAAAATGTACCATTGGTACTTAATGGGTTCCTAGATATCGTAGAAGTCAGTAGCAATGGGCCCAAAATTTGTCCATGAAATTTTGGAAAAAATATCCCCCCTCCCCTCTTCAGATCATTTTTAATCCATAGCTGGAGTTGGACAGTTCCTACATATATGTTCTACTTACATGTAATACAAAATACAAACGAAAAGTAGAGTTCAAGAATTGGTCAGTTTGAAAAAAAGAAAGTCGGCCGAATTGGAGTTTTTCGAGTCGAAAATGGCTTAAAAACTGTAAAAAATGGCATCACATTGCTAAAAATTGATGTCATGTATAAAATGGTAACTCGAGGAAAAAGCAAAAACAAAAAAATAAAATAAAAATATGTACCTAGGTATTTCTCATTAGAAAAAGGTTAAAACCGTCAAGGTCAAATTTGGGTGAAAATTGAGTTACTGTGGGGGTCAGTAATAGCTTAGTATACATGGTAAAAATTGATAGAAAATCGCCAATAATATTATATCACTCTAATAATTGTGGTTATACCTAATCAATATTCTCAGAAACTGGATTCTGGTACCACTAAAGCTCTGAGATCATGTGAACTTACTGCCTTGGAAAAGTGTGAAATCCAAATGGGCTGTTGTCAGACATTCTGTATGCCTTTTTTCTCAATAGTTTGGTGTGAGATGGACGATAGTAGGGCTGAATCGGGAAAACATGCTTCCTTCGTATCTTGAGAGACCTTCATATTTCAAGCTTTTTAAAAACAGAGGCGGGAAATGGTGCCCTGCTGTTGCCTGCAATCGTACGGATGTGGGTTCTGATTGGCTGGCCGGTGGCAGCAGATGGGAGATGGCCAGTCGACGCGTTATAACCGTGACGTGAGCAAACGAAATCACCTTTTTCGTTTTCGTGTATTTCTTCATCCATGAAATTTTGCTCAACTTATAAAAATTTCAAATGCGTAGAGGCAAATCTGTACCATATTAGTGTTGTTCTCTGTGGATGCATGGTAATTGCCCATTGTTAATGTTCATGAAATTTCGATTATATATCAGAAACGCTGCAAAGTCACATGGGTTTTATTATTCCGTTGAACCATGGCCGGCTTTAGAGAAGGCCGCGGCGCAAGATTTGACAACGCTGTAATAGAGGCCGCTCTCATAACCACTGCGTTCTTTTAGCTCCATGAATGAATCCTTCATTTATTTTATTATTATATTTTACGAGTATGTATAAGTAATGAAAACCACCGTCTTCTGAATAACGCTTTATTCAAAAGAAAGGTACTGGAAAACAGAAGGGAACAAACAAGACGAATTGGAAAAAAGGAAATGGAACATGAATTAATTACAGTTTGCTTTATAGTCTTCTATATACTTCTGGAACTTCTTCAGCTTGTGACTGTCATTTTGGTTAATTATTCTCTGACTACACCTATGATGTATTCGGTTCGGAAATTTGTTTTTCTTTTACGTTTCGAGGTGTGTAAATCCCAAAAGTGTCCAATGTCCGTCCGCCGCGTCATCGATATCTACCTTAATTTTCGGTCTTAAAAAAAAAAGAAAAAGAAGTTGTCATGCACACAGGCTAAAAAAAAGAAAAAGAAGTTATCATGCAAACAGGCTCCATTTGGGCACTAGTTGTGTCCCCTAGCTCGGCAGTCCGATCGGAAAACATCGAGTGGTGTTATGGGTGCAAAATTAGGTGTTTTGAGGTGTTAGTGAACTCGTGCTTGTGAGCTATTTTTTTTTTTTTTTTTTTTTTTTTTTTTTTAGGTGAGGAGACCAAATATGAAGTTTATTTCGACCACTGAGTGAAGTATTGAGGTTCTAACGATTTTTAACTCTCAAATTCAATATTTTGGGTCAAAAACCTGTGAAAATGGCTGTAATCGCCAGAAATTTGTAAAGCAACACAGAAGGTAGTATCAAAGGTGAGTCAGGACAATTCAGTGACAAGTTCAATAATCGAAGATAATTTGTCAAAAATAGGAAAGCCTAATTCCAGTTTTTGGGGCCAAAATTGGCCAAAATTGGTGAAAACTGTCAAAAATAGCCATATCAATATGGCTACACATGAAATGAACAGTAAATGAATAGCCAACTTTTTTGATGTCCAAAAGAATACTCAATAAACCCATTTGACAAGGATTTTGCAGCTTTTTTTGATTTTTGATCACAAAGATTCTTGGAATAATGGTTCGTAATCACATTGACCGTATGTAATAATGCTATCTTCTAATGAGGAATGCGATCTCTCTGAGAAAATTGTTACGATGCCTTTTTGGTTCGGATTCTTCAAAAACTTATCCTCGAACTGTTGGGAGTTAAAAAGTTCATAATGTTTAATGATGAATGTCATAGAATATTTTATTATCATAACAATCACTGTAGCTGAATGATGGATATCACTGTAGGTACGTGTAGTTAGGTTTTGCAAGGGTCCATTCTTTTTATTCCCCCTGTTGAAGGTACGTACTTATCTAGTGCACCTAAATCATTTTCGGAAAAATGATATATACAATCCACTGACCTTGGTTTTGGTTCCCAGTTAGTAGAGGAATCCCACGGATCCACTTCTTCTCTTCATCCTTGGGAAATCGAAACTAAGTCACATATTCTTTTGTACTTCCGTTATTACTTTTGCACCCTGGCACGTCACAATTGTTCGGCATTTTGTCATCATTAAAAACAATAACTTTTGTTAACAATATTATTGTTGAAAATAATTTTCGCGAGAAGACAAGGGTCCTTGTAACTGGAGAACTTGTTCCGCCATGGCGAACAACAGTAAACAGAGCGAACGGGTGACGGAATGTCATGTTTACACAGGTGACATGATGTCCCATGCTGCAATCTTCTTTGGACAATAACGCCCTGGTGAGAGAATGTCCTGCGCCCGTCTCATACAAAATAAAATTCTTGGAGGTAGTGACTTCTGTTTATATTTTTAAACTAAAGTAGGTTCCTTTCTAAGAATTTTGAGTCCATCCGCACTCTCCTACGATGAATAGTTCTTTTTTTTTAGCTTGCTTTCGGCAGCGAGTGACGTCACACTGGGCAAGGGGATCTCGCCCAGTGTGGCCGGGGGGGGGGGGGGGGGGTTACAATGACGTCACTTGTTGCCGAAAACTTTGACAGCTTATAGGACAGTGCGGTTGGTCTCTAAATTCATAATAGAATCCGTTTTTCATTTGAAAATGGGGAAAGTAACAAACATACGTCATGGGTAGTCCTCACTCCCTCTTTCTGATGTGTGGAAGCGTAAAATAAATCTAATCTCGATCTCTTTTAGGGATAAGTTGAGATTTTAAGGATAAGGGATAAGCATACAGTAGGGATGGTAATAAATAGATCCTCCATGCATACTGCGGTGGAATAATAATGGAGGGCCGTAATGATTATAAGTGTGGTGGGGGGGGGGGGGGGGGTTCTAGCTGGTAATTGGATAATTACAAGTTGTCAGACATCGACTTGGGGTTCGGAATAGCTGTGAAGGTGGCCTATCACAGATACCGACCATCGCCTTCACCCGAATTTTCGAGGTTTCTCCCTCTCAACCCCTTTCCCCCTGTACTTCACGTTGTAGTCCCTCACTGTGTAGTTTGTAGTCGCGTTTTTTCTCATGATGAATGGCGATCGGCCAGAGAAACATCTCGGAGAACACGAGAGATTCCTCGGGGCCGATAGGGAATGAATTATACAGTAATAGCCGCTTTGGGGCTCCGAAGAACGGGGGTATTAAAAGAAACGAGAAAAAAACCCTCTCCTAGCAATCCTACTGTTATCGTGAAGAGGAATAGCTTCTCTCCGATACATAATCAGTATCTTCCGCAGAAGGTAAGTCTCGGGTTGTTCTAACGGTCGTTGGAAGAAACAAAAAGACTAGGGCTAAAATAGAACCCTGAAATTAAATACATTTAAACGATTTCATCAGACTTTCAGCGGCGACTTTGGAAAACTCTCGACAACCGTCCTCAATATTGGTTTCCGGTCTTGATTGAGTCGAGTCGGAGAAAAATAATAAATTGTACAATGTTTTATCTGGTGACGGCTGATCATCAGGTTTGGCGAATTTTGAAAGGAATTTTGTTATATTTTTCCAAATTTTTGAATCAGTTGGAGATTTGGAAGTCAAAATGGTTTTTTTATGGTTCACAAATCGGTAGCGTCTGAAAGCACCACGTATATTCAACTCCCTAAGTGACATAGAATAAGACTCGAGACAGAATAAGACTAATATAATATAAATATTTTACCCAAAAAGGGGTTCAAACCTGAGTTTTTGGGGGGTCAGAATTCGAAAAAAGTCAATACACCTACTTTGAAAATTCGCTCATATGGTCGTCCTGTATGATTGGAACTCCATTATTTCTATATGCGAAAAATCCCTAAAATCAGTTAAAATTACAGACCGAATTCTACATTTTCAAACCCGAAATCAACTGTTGGTATTTTGTGGTGCCATTGCCAGCGGGGCGGTGTCGCTTCCTAGCGTCGTCGTGGCACAGGAAATCACACTAATTTCCGTTAGTACAAGAGTGTCTACTCTCAGTATGTCAGGTCGTTTGACCTGTTTTTGAATTATACAGCGATTCCTGTGGGCCCAAGGAGTCTCTCATTTAGTATTACTCATACTCAAGTTCATACTCGTGAAATTTTGTCCCGAAATCAACCGTTTTCTGGATTTTTTGATGCCAAAAACGTTACCACCAAAACCCATAAAAATCAAATGTGCAGATGAAGGTTGCTCAGTACAATTTCTGGATATGAATAAGGGAGAATCAATGTGGTTTTAACAAGTATCCCTCTAATTGAAAGGCCACCCACTTTCTGTAATGTGAACATACTGAAAACTCGTATAAATGTAATACCCGAGACACTTAGTTTTCACTACAGCATAAAGTTTATAGATCTCGCTGATTTCCCAAGAACTTTTATTAGAAATGATGATCTGACGTTAAGTGATAGTAGGCTTACTCTATACTGCGAGAAGTTGAAAGCTATTAGCACCTGTAAGTTATTCAGCCGCTTTTGTTGCTGCTGGCGATGGTAAGATTATATACAAAATGCCCCCCCAAGCCACGACAATCACAAAAAGGAAGTTCTCGGAAATTAACCGTCAACGAGAATGTGTCTGGGGTCTCTATTTTCTCTTTAAACGTAAGATCAATATTGAGTAAGGCTGAGTCTATAGGGCTTTTAGTATCAAGCCTTGAGCGTGAACCAAATGTCTTATGCTTTAAGAGCATCCTACATCTTATCGATGGGATCGGACAACGAAGATCCTTTACTCCCGGTAGGAAAAAAAAAATGAAACCTAATGTTTCCGATACAGTATTAACGCCAAACCCATTCGCACATTTTGGTGAGAAAGAACAAATAATGAACAATGATACAACTTCGGAAGTACCAAAAAAGGAGATACCGCCTCCAATATTTGTTCATAATATTACTAATCTAAATTGGGCCATAAAATAATTTCGTAGTTTCGAGCCTACAACATTCAAATATAGTTCATTGAACAAAAGGTCAAAATAAATTTCATGACTATAGACGGGCACCGTAAAGCTAATGACTTCCTTGAAAGCAAAAATGCAGGGTACCATACCTTTCAACGAATGATCGAGCATTCAGGGTTGTGATTCGAAGCCTGCATCGTACAACTGATACGGAAATAATCGAAGAAGAACTTGGTACCGTTGGGTATAAAGCCATACAAATTCTTCTGGTGCATCCCGTTACTAAATCCCCTTTATCCATGTCTTTCGTCGATCTAAAGCCAAACCCGAAAAAACTCCGAAGTATACACTCTAAACAGGCTATATCACGCTGTCGTAAAAGTTGTCCAAAACGCGCTGTAATTCAATGCGTTAAATGCCAAGAGTTCGGTCACTCAAAGAACTATTGCCACAAGAAGGAACGGTGCGTCAGAAGTGACGGCAGTCACTCAACACAGTCGTGCCCAAAACCTTCTAGTACTCCTCCGATACGTACCAGCTGTCACGAAGGTCATACAGCAAACTATCGGGGTGCCCGGTACACGTTCAACTACAAAAATCGAAAACAGTCTCTTCGGCATTGAGATTGCAAACGACACAAAATATTCCGCATGACATAGACTCCAGTAAAACAACAATGCGTAGCAACTTAAGATCATAATTATATGCACACGCTGTTAGTAGTTCGAACCACAGATCTACTGCGGACAACCCCGGACCTTATATGGCTCAACTCTTAGAGAAAATCGGCCAATTGCTTTCTCTCGTTCAACCTCTCGTTTCAGCACTCACCCAACTTCTCCTAAGCTGGTGAAATCATGATTGCCCTTCCCCCGGCACATATCAGCATTTATACTTGGAGTTGCAGGGGATTTATAGAAAATTTTATGAGCTCGAACTTTTTCTCAAAACACGACATCGATGTCATATTATTAACTGAAACGAAACTCTCGCCTAATAAAAGTTTCTTTATTCCCGGATACAAGTTCACACGAGGCGACCACCCGTCTAACCAGCGGAAAGGTGGCTCAGCTATACAGCTATATATATAGAAAGTTCCTTACAATAGAATGATCTGCCGCCAATCCTTGAAACGTCTATCAAATTTCACGAATCAATGTTTCTGTTCTTGGACGCTTTTATGTTGTTGCTGCATTTTACTCAGCACCCAATAACCACGTGAACCACTAGGATTTCCAATTGTTCGTGATTTGGGTCCAAATGTTATAATGGAAATATAATGGAGTTGCAACGTTTTATCAGATTCGAGCAGTGCTCCACCCAGTTTAACTTAGGGTCAATCATTAAACCAGGGAACCTAATGGACTGTGGATTCTAAAAATCGAGGCCTGAGGTGTCTGTGGTCAAGCCTGTTCTCAGAAAACCAACCGCGAACCTCTTCATCCACACTATTGTGCGAAACAATCATCATTTCTGGGGAGATCCCTGAGAGGTTAGGGACGTGTCATGTGCAGAGAGGGTTGTCGTCGAGGAAACAGGAGAAGGCAGATCATTTATAAATACAAGGAATAGGAGAGGTCCAAGTACCGAGACTTGAGGTAAACCCTATATTAGTAGGGAAAAAAAACTAGACATAACCCCTGTTATGTCTGTGACAGACAGCCTGCACCCGGTTGGACAAATAAGAACCGATTAACTGTTATGCGCTAGTCGAAAACCCATACTTCTCCAATTTACGCTGAAGCAACTCGTGGGACACACAGCGAAATTCTTCAGTTACATCATAAAAAGTGGCTAATGAGTATTGCCTCACACGGAGCGCATGAAGAACTTTATCAATAAAGAGCAAAAAAGCATCAACTGTTGATTTCTCCTTGCGAAATCCGAATTGATGATCATAAAATAAAATATTTTCCTCAAAGAAGGTGGCTACTTGATCTTTCAATGCACGTTCATAAATTTTAGAGAAGATAAGAAGTTGGGAAACATTTTTTAACCCCCCCCCCCCCCACCCCCCACCACCCCCCAAATTTGATGGTTTCCGTTTCAAGGTATGTAGAATCCAAAAATGCAAAAAAAATTTCTGCCCGTCCGCCGTGCGTCGTACTTCGCACTTTTCATAGGTACCATGGACCAAAATTAATGAAATTTGGTTTTTAGATCCTGTTTGGGTTCTAGTTGCTCCGCGATGGTCGGCGTTACTGTCAGTCATCTCTAAGGGGTGAAAAATAGGGATTGCAATTTTCAGAACGCCGTAGCTCGAAAACTTTCAATACAAGAATATGGTTTTATTACGTTTTTAAATTGATCTTGAACCAATGCATTTTTTGAGATCACCCGGAGCATTGTACGACCAGCCGTTCGTTTGCACCGAAAAGTTTCGGCAACATGAACGTGAATCAAACGGTATAAATCCGGCCCGGGTATCATTGCTAGGGAGCACCTGATTATAATCACGGATGGCTGTATGAAGTCGAGTTGGTTGTTCTGTGATGTTATTTCATTTGAAAAATCATGGATCTTTTGGATTTTGTTGATAGGTACTTTCGCAAGTTGAACAAATGTTGAAAAAATTATTGGGTAAATTATTACACAACGGTTTATTATACTATCTACTTGGAAGAGGCACCTCTACAGTTAACTTATTACACAATGCTATTTTATGCTATGGCATTACACAATATTATTTGCCTTATGCTTCATGAATAACTGCAAATAATTATTAATGATTGAATTATTGACTAAGAAAAGTGCGGTGTGCGGCGGACGGACAGAAATGTTTTTATTGCATTTTCGGAATCTACATACCTTGAAACATAAACCATAAAATTTTGAGGGGTGTCAAAAATGTTTTTTTTCATGCTCGATTCCAAAGTTTCACTATTGAAAATAATAAACCAAAACTCTTGTTGTATAAAAAAATGTGTCGGTACCTACATATCCCCCCCAGCAAATGTTAGGTACCTATCGTCTACCTATACCTGCCACCATTCGTTTATTTTTGCGGCGTTTCAGGAGGGGAACGGAGTTCATTAATCAGAAGGAGAAATAGTAATTTGAAGGGACGCATGGCAGTGATCCTGTCATTTTCGAGCACCAGAGATTCTCCCTGATTGGTTTCATCAATCCCGTTAGCTCGTGCATTCGACTTCCACGACTTTGCTCTTGCAGAACGAACCTAAAAGATTGATTAAAAACCTGCGGTCTGGCCGGTAGATTGAAAGAGAAATAAAAGCTACTGGCAGAGGAAAAAGTGCATCTCTTTCGTGTGAGGGCCATCGGTGCAACGTGATCCTGGTTGGTTGGTTAGGGGCAGCTCGCGGGTGAACTTCTTCTTTCAGCCCCCCCCGAAAAAATGGTTCAGTTTGATGTACCGTGATGATGTAGAACTGAGGGGAGGTGGCTTTGTATGTTTGGCTACACGTCTGATGAGTTTTGAGGGAGATCGTCCGAACGTTCTGAAAAACATTCAATAGTGAATAGAAAGAATGATTCCGGTTCCTTTATCGTGTCAGCAATAGGGAATGTGTAACATAACGTGGGTATCTTCAACTACATACACATTATTTTCATAGTACCTATCCCACTAATCTATTGTTTGGATGTCTTGAGCTACTGTCGCATCAAAACTACTTGTACGAGTATATCAACTAGCAACTTCTTGTGTACACTGGTCCTCGTGTCAAGTTTATCTGTTGACCAGGGTTTGGAAGTGTAACGCAGCACACTCACTTCCAAAGTAGCACCCCACAAGACCACACAAGACCATCAAGCTCGAAAACTAAATTGATTCCTGTACGCCTAGAAGTTTTGAATATATTCCTTTAGAAAATAGTAGCACACTTTTCAGAACCAGAGAATTTCAACAAGAGGCTCCAAAACCAAGTGAAGCAGGTATCCTCCACAGCCTCAACTCCAGAGGCAAAACTTGTGGTAGCAAAATCCTCTCGAAAAGTTCTTCCCGAGATTGTAGTGCCAAGCGACGTGGTTAAATTTCACTTCTCCAAACACCCATGTAGCACATTTTCGTTCAACAGAACGCAGAAGAATGAATTCCCATGCTGCCACATAGATTACTGAAATTTGTGAGCCTGTCACTATTGACAACCTGATCCTGGTCACTTGGTTTCTTCCGTATTATCTGGGGTGGCCTTTACAATCCTTCAGTTGGATCACATTGAAATTAGAAGTCGGTGTTCGCTTCAACTTATCCCTAAGAATTTGCTAAGTGGATACCTACAATTCACCCTTGTCAAAATTCACAAAATTCCATTCTCCATGTCCAGCTCCCTACAATAACTGAGTCAAATTTTCCTTTGTACGTAAAACAGTAACTGTGTTTCAGGATCAAAATGAAATCACCAGTTATGTGATCACTGCTTTGTGAATCCGACGTTCTTTAGGACATAAAATGTGAATTTTGCGAAGAAACAATTTTTTTTTTCATTTAATATTTCACGGAAATATAATTGTTTCTTATTGATTTGATAAAACGCAGTTGTATGAATGGCATGAAGGGAGGAGAGGAGAGAAGGTGTTAATGTAGTCGACAAAACCCGGAATCCTTGAAAATAACTATCTTTTACCACATAATTAACTTTGATATCTCGTAGTTTTCGAAGTGAAGGGGTGGAGGCGTAGGTCATAATATGACATTATATTATAATGTTGTCCGTTGTTGTTGTGATATTCTTCATAATTAAAATGAACATAGAAACAGGTCGGGTCGAATTGAGAACCACCTCCTTTTTTGAAGTCGGTTGAAAACTTACCAAATTTCCCGAGGTAGGGACATGTTCCCGGTCTGGGAATCCTCCTTTCACGGACAATGGTATGGTAATTAGCTTATGTCATTTACTTATCTGTTTCGAGGGAAGCTGTCACTTTACGAATTGAGCGCAATTAACTTGGAGGGCCCGGATGCCGTCGTTATTGCAATAATCTCAAGCAATTTCCAGGCCTAACGCGCCAGTTTATCTCGGAATGGCTTCCTTCCCGCTTTCTTATCGATGAAACTCATCTGGCCACGCGGAACTTGGTGTTTAAAGGTAACTCTAGAAAGTATCAATAAATGGATTGTCGTCAAATAATTTCTGGATTTTACCCATTTCTCTCGCGAGGAATTAAGACTCACCCGCCTCTCCCCTTCTCTCTAATTTTTCAAGATTATGAGAATGCGATCATTTGGGTACCCAGTGCTACTCCTGTCAATATTTGGGCTTCTCGAGACCGTTCTGTCGCTGA
This sequence comes from Leptopterna dolabrata, assembly GCA_954871275.1. Classification (NCBI taxonomy): domain Eukaryota; kingdom Metazoa; phylum Arthropoda; class Insecta; order Hemiptera; family Miridae; genus Leptopterna; species Leptopterna dolabrata. Next base: position 65,545,917 of record OX940975.1, read on the forward strand.
GTTTCGTACATCTCATGTTAGGGCTACTCGATTTTGGGCTTTCCTGGGGGAAGTACGAGGGTAGGTATTGACTACAGAAAACAGTGATCTGCTCAGAAAGAATAGGAAAATAATAAACCATTATGTAATAATTCGCAGCGTTCTTATATTCATTCTTGAAATTCCTATGTCAGCTCAAAGGTGGGTTTCCATAGTTCATGCCATTAGCATGGAGTCACTCAGGAACTGTGTATAATGACACTAATAGTTATTATACTAATTAGTGTAACAAGTTTGGTTGACACAAACTGAGTAAAATCGCAAGGTGTTGTTGACAAATTATGACTGAGGAAGCGCGAAATAGTCTCAAATACCTAAACGAGCTTCATTCAGAATTACAGATGAACCTGTTTTGCGCCACTCTTGAGACGGATCTTTGATGTTTAATTCACTTTTCATAATATTCACATGTTTCTTCCTGCCAAACAATTCCAAAAATGAGGGTGTTTCTGAAAAGTTTATGAGGGTAATTATGGTAACACCAGCCATTTTGTACCTCCTGTACACGGAAATTTGTGTACAGGAGATATCCATCACCTATATTTAGCGGTAAATGATCACCTCCAGACGACCACCGACGTCGTTCTCTTGTCAGCCGTTTTATTTTATTCGCGAGCACGTGGTAGGTCTCAACGAATCCTCTGGGGATGAACCTTCTCAGCTGGCGTATTTATAGAAAATGGACGGACAACTAACGCTTTCTCGGGACACTGTAAGACAGAGACTAATAGTACTTTGTACTTCCTGGAGTTGACGTCCAAGTGAGTTCCAAGTGGGTTCAGTAGAGTACACAGCGTGTCTAAGCTGAAGATCCTACCAATGGGTGCAAAGTAATACGAAATGATGATGCATGCAATTATGCTTCATCTGACCAAACAAGTTCCCATTCGAAACAGCAGGCTTTGTGCAGCAGCGATTGCTTCCTTCTGCGGATCTATTTGTATAGTCTAACAAAGAAAATCCTAGTACTCCCAAAGGAGAAGATCGCAATGTTGGATTGTTGTAGGATAATATTGTAGAAGCACACTATCCTGCACACAGCTGCAATGTGTCCGAGTTGAAGGCTTGAATTCTTCAAGTAGAATTATACCTATTGGGTTTAATTTTTCAAGTAGGACAGACAACATGGAGCCTAAGGAATAATTACTGGTAAGAATCCGTTTCAGATCATGCCATAACTTGGAAGGCCTGGATATAAAACAAACGTGTCAAGTACATCCCTTTCACAAGGTCAAACTCAGCTTCTTGAAAACAGCTTCAATTTAGAAAATAATAAATACAATAACCCAAAGCCCCTGGCAAAAAAGCAAATGTTATTAAGTTGTAAGCAATTTTTCTGATTTTTGCCCGAATTCATGGGCTGTTTTGACCGCGGAGGTGGGTTCAGCAAGGCTTCATTCGATTTTCATGGGTCTCTCAGAAATCTTGGGCGTTTCGGCTGCTGTCCCTGTTGTAAAAACACACTTCGGAAAAATAAGTAGTTGTGTGGGTGGGAGTCCTAATGAATACATCGCTCGACGTTTATGGTCCCTCATGTTGAGTTAGGTATACCATTCTTCCCATTCTCACGTATGATATTAATTTTCCGCTTGGTGTTTTGTCGCGCTGTCTCACCTCCTTCTGTGCTTCCTACTCACGTTTTTCTCTGCCCACTCGACCTCTTCGAGTAATTAAGCGGGCGAGTATGCGGGTTTAATCTGAAAGGCAGGGCAATGGACTTGTTATCGTCTTGAACCACCTGTCACCTGCTTACCATATTTCACTCCGATAACCCCGCTTCGTTTCAAACGCGCAGAACGCTCTGAATGGGTATGCTCAGAAAATAAGAAAACTGTGTTGGTGCAAGGATTGAAGATTCAAGTTATAATACGACTTGAGGTTCTCGTAAGGTGGAGGTTCTCTGCAACAGACAATTTGATTTTTTTAAATCAACGAAGATGCCCCCCCCCCCCATAAAAAATGAATACTACAGATACCAAACAAATGAGTCTGGTATCCCATAATGACATGTACACTGTAACAATAAATTATATAATTTCCCGATAATCTTAACCTGGTAAAGTGTTAGTTGGATTGTTTGAGTAATTCATTTCTTCATGTCGTTTTTTATTTGAAAAAGTAAGGAATTGGTTCTTCGTATGAGCGTCGTATTCTAAATTTATTGAGGACCTATGCAGTTCCATTCAATATTGATAAAAACCGATCTGATTCGTTGTTTCTAAGGAATGGTTTTTTTTTCTTCATCACGTGCTTTCAAGGAAAATAGTGTTGCTATGGTTCTAAAATTTTGAGTATTCCATGAATATAGGAATGCAAAAATGGTGTGTATCTTACCTTCGTTATAGGATGAAAAATACCAAATTTCGTCAAGAAGTCAATAAATTATTGCAAAGCTTAAGTAATGAACGAGTTGGAGCGCCAGGAACTTTGTATTACGAACAGCTAGTCAAGTTCAAGCTAATATCAGTGTTGACAGTCAAAAATCCAAAGTAGATGTTGATCGTAAAAAGTAGTTAGAGATTTTTCAGGCATTTTGCCACCAAAGTATTACAATATTAATACTGATTTGTTTGTAATGTGGCTGAAAATTTGTTTCTGTAATAGATAATTTGATTTCTATTGTTTATGAACCTCATCAAATAATCTATTTTTCATCTTGTTGCCTTGCTAAAGCTGAGTAAAATAGCCGCATCTAACCTAATTTACCTAACACGGCTACTACTTAAAATCGCAAATTTAAAATAAAATCGCTAATTTGTACTGTGTACAGGGCTGTGAGAAGTGGTGACCCTCTGCCATCTAATCTCAATTTGTTTTCCCAGCCTCAGATATCGCTCGAATGACGAACGTAGCCTTCCTGTTGGAGTACTGGATGTTAAAAGACGAGGCTTCACCTACGATGGTAATATGGGGATGGGTCTCAGAAGAGGTTGGTAAAGTGTTGAGGGGAATGCTGGGGAATGGTTGAAGGGTTAATAGGATAATGAGGGGTGGTATAGCCCAGAGCTCTGTGATTATGGGGGGGTTACCCCCTCACCCCTCCACCTTCATTCCCGCGTTAGAGCTCAGGCGATGTCAGAACTCAGACGGTGTTTAAAATCAGGGCCTTCACCGTGAACCCCGCCAGTATGAACACCACAACTCCCAGTCGGACACAAAAAGACACGACGTTCGTCGATTTCAATAAGGTAATGACGGGGTTCAGCGTCGAGACAAACAGTAAAAGAAACTGGACGCGGTGAACGGCGGTTCGTGAAGATAGAAATGTTCGGTATTCTTCATAGAACCTTTTGAAACTTCCTTGTAAAGTCGTGGGAACATGATGTGAAAAACAAAGTACAAAAACATCTTCTGAAGTTGTGAACGGTTTTCACTTTGCTATTTTCTACTTTACTCAGTTATTAGGTAGATAGAGGTGGCAGTGGCTGTAAAGTGGCTGGACACGATGAAGGGGGGAACCTCCATCATGGCGCGGAGGAGTGATCAAAAATACGGCCAACAATTTTTTTCTAGTGCTCAAAGTTTTGTTAACATTGCTCATGTTTTTCGGGAACTTGGGGCCTTAAGTTTTCAGTGAGATTGCCTGCTTTTGAACGACTGGTTTCCGGGTTTTGAACGATTTTTGTGTGACTAATAATAATAAAGGGGCTGGAGTAGAAAATATGATTTTGCTGGGGGGGGGGGGGGGGGGGGGGGGGCTCCGGAATATAACTTGGTTAGTAACAACTGAAGGAAACTCTGCTCGACTTCTTGCTTCATCAAGAGGTATCTAGGTCAGTTGATTATCCTCATGAATGAGCGACTTGTGGAAGACGCCGTGGTGTTTCATATCATCAGTGTGAGTAGTAAGAAACCAAATTTGCGGGTAAAACCAATAGGAGTAAAATCCTGAAAACTGAAAGAAGTGCGAACATTTCGAATTTTTCTTCTTGCTATAGCTCGGCTTGCGCAAGTATTTGGAAATACAAACTTCGTTTTTACTACTCATATTCGTCCTAACAACAGGCCAAAAAAATCAAAACAATCGGACCTTTTGCGCAAATGGCTGATCTGGGGATCAATCAACTGGACTAATCTTATATTTTGAGGGGTTGAAATACTATAAAGTAGGAAATGGAAGTTCCGTCCTTTGTGGCTTGACGGCTTTGATGTTCGTTGTGGAATGGCGAACTCGGTTCTCTGTCTTCACAGTTCGGTCAATTAGTAGGCAAACAACCAAATTTAACATAGGAAACGATTCGAGCCTTCCCACCAATCAACTATGCAATAAAAAAAGATGGAAAAAAGTCGATTTCAGATGCCTGGTTAACTTTCTTTGTTGATACTGTTTACATATTTATAAAGATACTGAGGTGGCAGATGACCCATGAGGTCTTCAGCTACCTCTCACATTACTCCATCTTTATTTTACGGTAATGCAATAAAAGTGATTTCCCTGAAGCCATCGAAGTTTATAAGACGTAGACTTAGCGCTGTTCACATTGCGATATTTTACACAGGTGTCAGGGAGGAAAGGATGGGGGAGTTGCCGTGTTTGAATTAAAATCCCTTGGGAGTGCGTTATTAACACGAGAAAACCGTTTGCCATCATGAGCCTCGAACAAGGTCAGTTCCCACCCGTCGAAGGAGAACTGTTAGTGTTAACTTTCATAAGTGAAGAATGCTGTTAAGTAGATAGCGGCAGATAGCGCGAATGTTATGCACTTGGCTATATAGGTCTCTGGTAGAAAATGCACTTTAAATCATGCACCGGTTACCGTCCCTTCCGCTACTTCTCCCTGTTATAAGATTTGAAATATTCTTGGTTGCCGGCAATTAAAGAGGCATTCATGTCTTTTCACGCAATTAGCGGCGTTTCACCGGCCCCTTCTCTCTTTCAAACACTCATATCTACTAATAGAGGTCGGCCGAAGATGGCGTCGCTGCCCCACATGTAGTTGAAACTATATTACCTGCTAGGGGTGGGACATGAATAACATGACAGTTTTAAATAACCTGTTATTTGAAAACAACTGTTATGGTAATAACATAATTATTCTTCAAAACCTCTGTTGTCAAATAAGAGCCGCTCTAATAATATTTTCAGGCGAAAGTTTTCCTATAACCATGGATCCTATACGCAGCAGTTATTTGTAATACTTCTTAAAAGACTAAGCTGTTCGATATAAATATTCAACTTACTCAATATATATATTCGATGCTTCCTGAAAATGAGTTACTGTGGGCTCTCTCCAACGGTTATGTCAAGCAGTCACGTAGAAAGGTATCCACCAAAAGTGTAAGAGTGTAATTCTGATTCTTACAATTACTTGAAACTTGGGGTGTAATTTTCTGGAATAAGAGTTGTCCCACCAGAATCTGGTGCCAGCGGTCACCATTGATAGGGAAACTAAAATGTAAACTCGTGAACGATATTCTGGAATTCACTCATTTTTCCTTCGGAACATACCTACTTACCAATGTTCCCCCGCTCTTGATCAAGCGGAGTAGCTGCTTTCGTTTCCAAAGATCCCGACCATAAATAAATATCTCGCCGCTGGAAGGGTCGCTGGGATCGGATAATTATGCAAATGGGAATTCGGATTGAAAATAAGGGAAAAAATCGGAGCGCTGGGAAGAGTCTTGTTAAAGCCTCGAAAGCCGCCAGACCGTAATTCATATTTATATTATATAATCTGTGGTGTGGACAAAAGAACACAATGGGGGGTTGGCCCAGCGCCAGATCTCGAAGGCGCTGGAGCAGGTCTGAGTCAGGTCTGGCAACAAATACCCATTACGCAGAATTACAATTTTTCCTTCCATTTGTGTGATTATTCTTGTAAGGGGCTGGTATAAAAATATTTTTTATTTCAAAGTTTTACCCACTGAATAACACTCATAAGACAATCAATAATTTGTTACCGGTGTAATGTATACCTGCAAAAGCACCAAACAAGTTACTGTGGAGAGCAGGTGATTCAAATATAGGTATATTAGGCCCGGTAAAGCGAGTTCAGGGCCCAAGGGTTGAATAACAAAAAGTCAGTGAATTGTGATTCGTCGACCGGTTTTGACATACGGATGTATGGCAAATAGCCATTCATACATTAGCTGATCCTGTGGGATCGTATTTCACTTTTCGTCAATTCGGGTTCATCTTCGAAGGCCATATTGATTGAAAGTTAGGGTGCAGCTACCTACATTCGGATATTCTGGGTAGGTATACAGAGCGGTGAACGCAGCTAACCCGGTAGGGTAATTCATGCAGAGAACATTGAATCATTGTGGTTGAATTTGTAGCGTTTTTTGGGTGTATTTGAGTATTTTAAGCTATGTTGTACGAAGATAGTCATTATGATCATGTATTGGTGTGAAGAAGCTGTGCTCCACACTTCGGCGGTCAATTTTTATTTTAAATGGGTTTTCGCGATTCAATTACAAGGGATTCAGTTCGTACTGTTTCGTGACTCCGAAGACCGCAACTTAAGTCCTGCCCTAGTGGCCAGTGTAACATTCGAACGCAAATGCTCGGCAGGCGAGGACGTATTGACAAAACGCAAGTTGCACAAAAGGCACTCCCTTGGGGCATAGCGAATGAGTGTGCAAAATTTCAGCTCGATCCGTTGTCTGTGAGGCTGTGTAGTCCTGTCAGAGAAGAAGAACAACAACATGAAGTTATAGAAACGTGAAAAATAGCGATTTTGGTTTATTATTCTGTGAATAATGCACCTATGTAATCGCTCAGCAAAACATTTTTATAACACCCCTTACAAATTTGTACGTTTCAAGGTGCGTGGATTCCAAAAATGCAATGTCCGTCCGCCGTATCACGTGTACCGGCTTCATTTTCGGTCTAAAAAATTCGTTCTTTCGCACACAGGCTCCATTTGGGCCTTAGTTGTGTCCCGAAACTTTGCAGCCCGATCGGAATATACCTAGGGGTGTTATGAGTGAAAATGTGTATAAAAATAGGTACTTTTTTGTTTTAGTAACATGTTAGTAACATGAGCTTTTGAGGTATTGTTTTCCATGTTTTTGGGACGAGAAGACCGAATATGAAGTCGATTTTGACCAAAGAGTGGAAAATTGTGGTTCTAAGGAAGTTTCAGCCTTACATTTACGTTAAATTTTGGTCTAAAATAGTCGATTTTCCGCACAAGTTCGGGTCCCCATTTGGGAACACAAATGGATCCTGGTTGTGCTCCGAAACACGGCAGCCCGATCGGCATACACCCAGGGGTGATATAGGAGAAAAATGAGTGAAAAATAGGGGTTTTCGAGGGATTTTTGAGGTTTTAGTGAACATGAGCTTGTGAGGTATCGTTTTCCATGTTTTTTTTAGGGCGAGAAGACCGAATATTTGGTTGATTTTGACCGAAGAGTGAAGAATTGAGATTGTAACGAAGGTTAAGCTCCCGAAATTCGCTTTTTATGAGTCAAAAATGTGGGAAATTTTCTGAAATCACCATTCATTTGTATAATAACACTAGAAGTAGTCACCAGGTGAATCAAGACAGTTAAATGGGAGATACTATCAATGATAGAAATTAATCTTTTGAAAGGAAAAGCCGAGCCTAATTCGTGTTTTTGGCAGCCAAAACTGGCGGAAACCATAATAAATAGTAACTTCAGTAATTTCACCTGAATGAAACAAGAAATGAACAGCCAAAATTTCTGTACGTATGTCCAGTAGAATAATAAACCCATGTGACAGGGACTGCAGCGTTTTCAACTTTCATAGCTCCGGTTCCCGCGTCCCTAGATCTCAAACATCTCGTTCCTCTCAACCTTAGTCGCCTTCTTGTCTGTGTCATCAATTTGTCCGTAATAATAAAAGAAGCCGCGGCCGTAGCGGATTTCCACGCGATTGGCTGGCCATATCGGAAGGACACTGGGAACGCTGCCGAACACTGACGAACAAGAATGCTCGTGAACCCTTGCTCGTTGATGCTCGCCTGGTGTGGACGAGGCTTTAACAGAGACCTGAAGAGAGGGGTTACCCACACAGAAAAACAATATACCGCCGCTGAAGAATCTGTGGCGATTTCCCAAGTGGATGTAAGAGGAAGTGGGGTGACGAGGAGGGAGCAATGTTTGTGCTGGCTCTTCGCCTCCCATCACTCGCGAAGAAGAGGAGAGGTTCCGGCTACAATTACACGGCAAACAGTTTCGGCGTATCAGTATCAGGAAGTATCTCATAAAAATTCCCTCTCACCCCTCCTGCCGTCACACACGTATACAGGTCGACACACACTCAACATACAAACACAAATTCCCCATCCCCCACCCTACCACTCCCGGTGCCTCCGGAGCTACAGCTTGTGCCCTCACTTCCGCCGTTGCAATTAAGATTAAAAGCTCTTGATATCTGCCGTCCAGGAGAGTTAACTAACACTCGGAGCCCGCGCCCGTTTGAAAAGTCAAATTAGTTTCCGTCATCCTCACAAGTATTTTTGTTTCTCGTTTCATTACAAGCTTCAACTACCGCCCAAGTGTTGAGTTACACGCGCCGCCTCGATCGTTGTTAGGCTCAAACAACTGCAGTCCCAAGAACACGAAACCGTACAAATGAGTAGCCATGAATTTTGCATATTTAATACTTTGCAATTTTGAGTGATGTTTCATTCTAAGAATTTTGAGACCAACCGCTTTCTCCTACGATGAATAGTTCTTTTTCTATGAGCATTCAATATTTTGACAACAAGCGACGTCATTGCACCCCTCCCGCCTTGGCGGGACCCGCTTGACCAGTGTGACGTCACTTGTTGCCGAAAGCTCATAGAAAAATGCTGCAAATTATTACAGAGCGGTTTGTTATTTGCCTGTATAGATGCGCCTTCTGCGTAGATCACTGTTTTCTGTGGTCGATACCTATCCTCATGCTTCCAACAATAGAGCTCTAAATCGAGCAATACGAGATTACATAAATATGCGGTGGGATCAAGAGTTCTATAATTTAATATTTATAGTTATTTAACGTTTGTTCAAGTTACAGAGGTAGGTACATATCAACAAAATCAAAAAGAGCCATCGTTCTTCAAATGAAATAATATCACAGAACAACCAACTCGATTTCATACAGCCATCCGTGTTTGTAATCAAGTGTTCCCTAGCAATGCTATCTGGGCCGGATTGCCGTTTCATTCACGATCATGTTGACGGAGTTTTTCGTTGTAAGCTAACGGCTCGACGTACAATGCTGCGAGTGGTCTCAACAAATTCGTTAGTTCGAGATCAATTTATAAACTTTGAAAAAACCATGGCTGTTGAAAGTTTTCGAGCTACGGCGTTCTGAAAATTTCAACCCCTATTTTTCACCCCATAGAGGTGAATGACAGTAACGCCGAGCTTCGAGGACCGACTGGACCCCGAATGGGAGCTACAAACCAAATTTCATTAATTTTGGTTCATGGTGACTAACGGAATTGCGAAATACGGTTGACGGACAGAGATCTTTTTATTGCATTTTCAGATTCTACGTAAATACCTACATTGAAACGGAAAAAATCAAATTTTGAGGAAGGGTTAAATTTTTTCTTTTCCATGCTCGATTCCAAAGGTTCATTAAAGAAAATAATGAACCAAATGCTAGGTGTGATGAATTTAAATTGTGGCGTTCATCACGAATGGTGTGAGGATATGCCCAGGCGGGTTATGAGCGAATCACCACCCTTCTTCCTGGGATCTTTTTGGAGGTGTCCGTTGGCTATGGGCGTACCACCACCATGCACGGAATCTTTTCGTGGGATGCTGCCTGGTAAGGTTATGGGCGGACCACCACCATGACCAGGATCTTTTTGGAGGTGCCCAGGCGGGTTATGAGCGAATCACCACCCTTATTCCTGGGATCTTTTAGGTTGTTTGGCTGTTGGTTATGGGCGGACCACCACCATGCACAGCATCTTTTAGGAGAGGAGAGAGAGATGAGGTAAGGAGGAGAGAGAGTAGTCAGCGACTAGAGGAGAGCGTAGAATGGGGAAAAAGAGGCAGGCGCTGGGGTTTTATAGACCCCGTAGTCGTCTCCCTCCATCCCCTAGTTGATAGGGGATGGTGGGGACTCAGGTTGGGCTTCTACCTCCTGCGTCTTTCGTCCCCACTTCTGCGTGTTTATTTGCGAGATCTAAAGTTGGCGAATACAATGTTTGTGGGTCTGGGAGGAACCACGACACTAGGAGAGTGCGGTTGTCCCAAAATTCTTAGAAAGGATCCTAATTCTATTCAAAAATAAAAAAGTCATGGATACTCCTCATTCTTACAAAATGTTATGGTATTTTCCGTATAGATTTCAGTCTTGGTTACTGTTCTTCACGTAATACTCTTGAAATGCCCATCACTATTGAGGGTATTCGTGGATCGTCAAAAATAAATTTCACCCCAACCCGATGGTAAAATTAGTCAGCGTATGTATGCAAACCTAAATTGATAAACCAGTAGGTACTTTGTGTTCAAATGTAGGGGTTAGCTGGGAACTGACTCTCTGGCACTTGACGGACTAACCTTATTCTTGGCACTTTACACCAAGTAACTGCTATCTTTAGTAGAACCTACCTCATCGAGTTTGACGTTGAGCTCCTACCTATCATCATAGGACCTTCTTTCTTTGAGTATTAAATCAGCTGTTCCCCACCATTGAGGCGCTGCAATGGTTCACGCTTTTATTGATGTTTATTTTTCGGTTCAAATTCAGGTATGCTTCAGGTCTCAAAAACAAAAACAAAATATGTTTTCGAACTATCGTGTTTTGAACATTTCCATCTATTCCTGTTGAACTTGGGTTGAGAACAGCTTATAGAATAATTCTCGTCCAAAACGAGGCCCCCATGCCGAATTTCAACTTTTCCGTTAATTTTAAAAGGGGAATCTAATTTCTAAGATGACTGGTTTCTGAGTCATCTGCAGGTTTGTTGTTCTCGACGACCAATAAAAGCCGCCCTTTGCCTTTTTACGGGTTATCTCCGCGAGACCCGGATAAGATGAACAAGGTGGGCCGCGATCGAGAAGGGGGAAAAACGAATGAAGCACTTAACGGAGTTGATGTCTAAATTATAACACTTTGCACCTTCATCGCTAGAACATTGTAAATCACTTAGGCGTAAGATAGTAAGTGCTTAGGTATCAATAGGGGTAGGCGGGCCATGACGTGCCCGCTACGGGGCTATAACGCGAAATTGAAACACGCACTTACACCGGCATCCCCTTCCTCTTGGCGTCCCGATAGCACTTCAGATAATGAAAGCTTTGCCAACATATTTATTGAGCCCGATTAGAAATGTACATCCCCTTGATTGCAAACGCCTTCAAATTGTCAGGGAACGAGACGCTCGTCCCTGATACGCCACCTTACTAGCAATATTCTCGTCAGTTTCTTATGGAGATCCAAGAATGTTTCACAAAACACCATTCACCTACATATTCAGATAGACGTTTCCTAGTCCTTAACTAATCCGTCACTCTCATAGTCAGGATTGCCGAATTTATAGGAGAAAAAAAGTACCACGCTCTCCAAGCTGTTCCAATTTTTTCACTGTTACACCTTATATGTGATGGCAAACGTGTCAGTGAGGTAGAATTTCCACTATACAACTAGGCAGGTATCTGTCCAACAGAGGGGGAAGGAACACGTTTCAAAGAATAACAGTTGTCTGTTACCACTAACACATGAAAAATACACTTTTATACCGGTTTCGGTGGTCCAACCATCGTCAGTAACAAACAATAACTTAATAGTTTCGATTCTTTGAAATCGGTTTCAACGATTTCGTCGCGAGTGATTTAGTTCGGAACAGTCGTCGTTTCTATGCCTATCAGAGATAGAGGTACGAAGCGCGAGTATGCTATTTTTGCGGGCAAAATGGATGTAAATCCTGCTTTTTCCTACTGGCTGCGGAGGTTTTTCTTGGCGGGCTAATTTTGACAACACGGTTGTTCGGGGGGGGGGGGGGGGGGGGATATCACATGTTTTTTCATTGATAAGTAAACATTTTTTCCCAGTACTTGAAAATTTGTTTCTCAGTAGGGACCTACCTACTTACCTAAAAAAAAATAATCTCCCTAGTAAGTAGTAATTTATTTTATTTATTTTTTCTTTAGAAAATTATTTCCTATCAAAAATTTTTCTAGTAAAAAATTTTTCTCCAAGTAACAATGTTCATTGTGTTCATTTAAAAAAAATTTATTATTTTGTATAATTTTCCAAGAAAAATTGGTTTAATTTTTTTCAATTTTCAAAAAATGGTTTTGAAATTTGTTGTACTTTTTTTCAACTATTTAAAAAGCGCTGCAGAAAAGTATAAATACACGAAATTTACAGCGCTCCAGACGTGATGTCGCCTATCATTTACAGAGTTTTCAAACAGTTATAACTCTGCTTCTACTGAACCGATGAGGTTCAGAGTTTGACGTCTTCCTCGGGGAGCCCCCTGAACAAGTTAGTGTGCCAAATTTCAGCTGCTGAACCCCTCTCTAATGTACTCGTAATACTAAAAACTGCCTTCTTGAAATGTCAAAAGGCACTTCCTTGGAGCATAGCAAATGTGTGTGCAAAATTTTAGATCCATTATGTCTGTGAGGCAACTTGAACAGACGTTATGCTTCATGAATAATAACAAATAATTAATTATTGTGTTTTGAATCCCGCGCATTTTTATGAAATTGTAAGCCAGCAGGCTCCAATACTCGATTTAGGGCTTTCCTGGTGGTGAGGGCGGGGGGGGGGGGGGTAAATAATAACCCGTTGTGTAATAATTTTCAGCGTTTTTTAACACGAAATCTACACTTGTTGGTGATATAAAATGTTTTTCTATAGTGAGGTGAAAAGGGGGTCACCAAAAAATGTTGTATGGAGCAAGCAGGGGGTGCACACAATAGGAGAAAATTTATTGGAAGGTTTAGATCTAATATCAACATCTCACCCCCTCCCCTCGCCAAGCCCTATTCAGTCGTCCGAAGCTCAATTTGCAATTTCTCGTCTCTTTTTTTCTCCTTAGCCCGAACCGGAGGGTGACCGGTTGGCATAAACAGTGGAAACAAGTCCTAAGGGTTATCCATCTCCCTCTTTTCTCCAGCATTTCCAATAAGCGTTGGCTCTCGTGGTGGTGAGGGGGGTCAGCGGAGTGACTCGGGGGGGGCTGGAACGCAATATATCCGTCCTTCCCTTCCTCCTGGTTTATATTATACCTACACTCCCGCTCCTGGCGTATCCACAGCCACCCACCGAAACCCCTCGCTAGACGGTCTTGATGAAAAAATAATAATGCGAGTTTGGTAGAGGGGCCAACTGGCCCCCTGCATTTCGCCGTCCCTTATTTCCATCCGGGTGTACCGTCGTATACCTCCAGGGGGGGTCCTCCGGCCTCCATTGTCCACTTCAAGTGTTTCCCGGCTGCTCCTCCGCACAGTTTCCCGTAATACAAAAGCCGAGAGCTCGAAGCCGTTTTCGGTCTTCACATGGCCATTTTTGTCTTCGTTTCCGGTAGAATTGAACGGACTCTGAAAGAGGACGATTCAAAATGACGAAATGGCACGTTGATTTCGATAGGTTTTCCCTTTCGGAACCCGGTATATCTCGCCGAACAGAAAACTCGACAGAAATGAGACTGGGCAATCGACATTGGGCAATGAAATAACATTTTGAACAAATTCAGCGGAGGAGTCATAATTTATCCTGATCTCCTGAAATACTTTATATTTTTGTTCAAAGACGGTTATTGCATTTTTCAGTCAAATCAATAATTGTTCCAAATAAATTAATAATCGTTCCAAACAAATTAATAATCGTTCCAACCAAATTAATACTCGTCCCAACCAAATTAATAATCGTCCCTTTCAATTTAATATCCGTCCCTTTCATTTTAATAATCTTTCCAGCCAATTTAATAGTCGTTCCTTTTAATTTAATAATCGTTCCAACCAAATTAATAATCGTTCCACAAAATTAATAGTTCGTAGGTACTTTCGAGGGCTGCAATGTAAACTGCAGACTGGTTGATATCAGTTTATAGGGGAATTAGAGTATAGGTAAGTACCATCCGTATGAATACTACCTTCCTCTTGCATATATAATACGTATAACTACTACATGCATCTTTTGAAGGCAGAAAGTTCTGTTTCACTGTGAAGTAAACTTGATCTCAATTCAAATTCAACTGGTGCACCTAGTTTATATTTGAGTTTCCTTTACATTTCTTGTGTTTCATAATGAGTAGCGGTTCCACATTGATCGATGGATCTGAAGTGTATATATGTAATTACCTATGTAATACAATAACATAATTATGTATCTACCGTTGTTCGTCTGGAAATTTTTTGTTCATATACATATATAAATATATATTCTATTATTAGGAATTAATTGAAAGAACTTTGAACACCTAAAAACTATATTATAGTAAACTATTTTTTGTATAAGTAGGTAGGTACGTGAAAAAATTTATTATATTCTGTTTCAGGAATTAATATTATAGCATTATTACTTACCATACATAGAAAAAAAACCTGCGAAACGACGTTTTCGGGTGCCTCTTCACCTGTTCTGATTCCTTGATCTCGAAATTGCGGATTATTAAATTGACTGGAACGATTATTAAATTGAAAGGGACGATTAGTGAAATGAAAGGGACGGGTAAATTGAAAGGAACGATTATTAAGTTGGTTGGACCAGTTATTAAATTGGTGGGGACGATTATTAAATTGGTTGCAACGATAATTAATTTGGTTGGAACGAATATTAATTTTACTGAAAAATGCTATATAAATATAAGTAAAAAAAAACAGAGTTATTGAACGGTTGTCTATTTCAATTTTCCACTAATACTTTTAGTGAACAGGCCCCGAGGAGTAGGAGGCGACGGTAAAAACATTGACATGGCAAAAACTATTATATAAAAACAAAATACACCAAAAAAAAAAATGAAAAAGAAGAAGTTAGTGGGAACAGCTTGCTCAGAGAAGTAGGTAGGTCGGTGTGAATACCATAACATCTTGCAGCATCCATGTGCTAGTGAGCTCGCCGATCACATAGCGTAGATTATCCCTACTATATTATAAAAACGGATCTCTGTGAGTCTGTCTGTGAGTCTGTGTGTCTGTCTTTCTATGCACGGCCAAACGGCTCGACGGATATCGACCAAATTTGGCACGAATATCCAGTAGGCTCCCAAGTTGTGCAACGTCGCATTTTTAATTCCCTGACCATAGCGGAACTATGGTCGACCATGGTCAACTTCGTTAATTGAAATGGTAACCCCTATTTTTTATCGCGTATTCGTAATCTACGTGAAATTCTATCTACGATCGACCCTTCGGACTACCCCCGCGGTCGACCATAGCGCATCCATGGGCCCCTCCATGGTCGAATCCCGAATTGCTCAACGGATATCGACCAAATTTGGCACGAATATCCAGTAGGCTCCCAAGTTGTGCAACGTCGCATTTTTAATTCCCTGACCATAGCGGAACTATGGTCGACCATGGTCAACTCCTGAATGGCTTGACGGATATCGACCAAATTTGGCACGAATATCCAGTAGGCTCCCAAGTTATGTAACGTCGCATTTTTAATTCCCTGACCATAGCGGAACTATGGCCGACCATGGTCAACTTCGTTAATTGAAATGGTAACCCCTATTTTTTATCGCGTATTCGTAATCTACATGAAATTCTATCTACGATCGACCCTTCGGACTACCCCGGTGGTCGACCATAGCGCATCCATGGGCCCCTCCATGGTCGAATCCCGAATTGCTCAACGGATATCGACCAAATTTGGCAGCAATATCCGGTAGCCTCCCAAGTTGAACGTAGGCGCATTTTTAATTCCCTGACCATAGCGGAAATATGGTCGACCATGGTCAACTCCTGAATGGCTTGACGGATTTTGATAAAATTGGGCACAAATACCCGGTAGGCTATGGGATTTTTCCGTCGTTTGTTGGTTCCACGATACTGCGTACAGCGAATCTCGGATAGCGAGCGAAGCGAGCGGTCAGGCTAGTTTCCCATGTGACGACAATCGGAACATCGACACTATTTGAAACTGCACGAAGAAAATGTGAAAAATACGCTATTTTAATAACGGTTTCGGTGTTCAAACCATCGTTAGTAGCAAACAATAACTAACAAAATTTTCATGTATTAGTGGAAATGGACTCCTTTCAATAACTCCGGTTTTATTCTTTGAAATGGGTTTCCATCGCGAGTGATTTAGTTCGTGACGGTTTCATGCCCGCAGAGCATAAATTATTTTCTGTAAGTTTATTCATCCTAAAATCGGTGCTGTTGAAAAATAATTATAAATGTACATTAATTAAAGTCTAAAGTCAAAATATGGCGTAGCCTCTAACTTGGACGAATAATTTCCTTAATTAAAATTGAAATAGTTATACGTTCCAATGTCCTCCAGATTAGATTTGAATGGATTTACTCCTTGATCCAGTCCTTTGGTTTATTATTTTCAATAATGAACCTTTGGAAACGAGTATAGGAAAGAAAAAACAAAAAATCTCCATCAAAATTTGATGGTTTCCGTTTAAAGGTATGTAGAATACGAAAATGGGGAGGGGGGGGGGATTCTGTTCGTACGCCGTACTTAGCACTTTTCTTCGTTACCATGAACCAAAATTGATGAAATTTGGTTTGGAGGTCCAGTTTGGGGTCTAGTTGGTCCGCGAAGTTCGGCGTTACTGTCAGTCATCTCTGAAGGGTGAATAATAGGGGTTGCAGTTTCCCGAACTCCGTTGCTCGAAAACTTCCAGTAGAAGGGTATGGTTTTTCTCGTTTTCAGGTAGGTATTTTTGAGACCACCCGGAGCAGTGTACGTCGAGCCGTTCGTTTGCACCGAAAAGCTTCATAAACATGATTGTGAAGGAAACTGTATAAATCCGGCCTATATAATTATATCATTTCTAGGGAACACCTGATTATAATGAGGGGTGGCTGTATGTAATCGAGTTGGTTGTTCCGTCATATTTCATCTGAAGAATGATGGTTATTTTGGATTTTGTTTATGGGACTTCCGCAACTTGAACAGATGTTATGATCTTGAATAACAACAAATAATAATGATTGAATTTTTGAATCCCGCGCATTTTTATGAAACTGTAATTTAGGGCTTTCCTGGGGGGAACCGCGAGGGTAGGTATTGACCACAGAAAACAGCGATGTACGCAGACGGGCATGTATGCAGGTCATTGCCGTTGTGTTATAATTTGCAGCGTTTTTTCCCCCGTTACATCGTAAGACTCATTCCTAGTAGCTGATACCTATAATGTAGTAATGATGAATAACTTCATAGAAAATAATATTGAATAACTTCATAGAAAATAATATAAGTTTTGCTGGCATATATAACCGTCTTTGAACAAATATAATATATTTATGACTCCTCTGCTGAATTTTGCCAAAATGTTTACCTATTCCAAAGTATTTAAACATATGGAAAGCATACCGGCTTCAGGCTGTTATGATACTTATCAGTCCAGAGTTGCTGAATGAAGTTGTTCCTACTGGACCACTAGTGGGAAAAATAATCGATTGATCAATTTTCACAGAACCTAGTTTTCTTTGCTCTAGAGTCTAGAGCTATAGAGCCACAATCCAATATAGTTTTCGTGATTTTTAGCAGTATCATTATGAAGCTATTGCAGTCAGCCCAAAATGTTTAGAAGTTATTATAGGTACATGCATTTTTGAAAACGTGTTTTCCACTTGCGGTTATCGCAGTGGAGTCATCGTTCATGAGATCTCCTATAGACTAAGGTCACTGTACCATCGGCAGACTCACCAAAGTCATGGTAAGTCCGAAACAAAAAAAAAAATTGAGTGAAGCCTATCAAACATAGAAGAATGCCGAAACATGGGGTTCCATACTTCGTAAATTAGTGGAGATATCAATTTTTGATTTTTTTGTCAGAAAACCTTTTTCACACAAACACTTCATCGCGTTTTTCTATTTTTACCCCATTTTTGAAAACTATTTTAAATTTCACGTCATGTCGACCAACAGCATTTCGTAGAGCTCAAGAAAAATAGTGCTTTGGCTCAAACTTACACGAAACAAGAAAATTACAATTCTGTGAAAAGAATCAGTAGGTGTTCTGAAAATACCTGTAGGTTTGCAAACCTTTTCGAACCTTCTCCCAAGTCTCAGCTTTACAACGGTGTACTCACTTCTATTCCTACGGTGACATTTAGGGGAGAAAATGGAGTGTGAGTCTCATAAAACGTGGAGTTGTCGCCTAAGCCAAGGGTTTTTTGCATGTAATACGACTCCCTTAGGTTACTTTTTTGCCTTGTGTTGTAACGAACTTAAGGAGTTAGGTGTTGACTTCCACATAACTTTCGCCGCTGAATCGAATGATGACATGCCAAGCCTCCCGGACCTGAGTAAAAACTGATGTTTTTAGATCCCCTGTGTTTTTTAAACATTTAAACTTGAACACAGGGTGCTTTAGAATCTGATTTCTACCGAAAGGAAAATTCCTAAAACTACTTACTATCTATATACCTACTGAATATTCCCGAACCATTGCGAGTGTATTTCCTTCGAAAATTCTCTATTAATCGAAGTTCATTCTTATGTTAACGTCTATTTTTGATGCGCCAATCAACATTTCTTCTGTTGAATCAGTCATTCGTTTAGACCGTAGTAACGATCATTATGGGACCGTGAGGAGTCTCCACACGAAGAAAATGGAAATTTCCCATCGATATTCTATTCGATGCTTATTCGCAAATGTTATCGAGGTATGCTGTGCGATTCTGGAGAAAAGACCAAATCCAGAGCCCTCGAAGGGAGGAAAAATATCAAAAGAGCGCGATAGCGGAGCAGTGATAAAGATGAGGAGTAGGGAGGCCGTTCCCTGACTTATAAAGCATTGCCACTCTCCTTCACCACGCGCTGTAACATCCATTTTCAATTCCCGAAACAAGGAAGGTATTGTTTTATGACCCCGCCACCTCTCTCCGCTCCCACAATGTATTCCATTAGCGTCCTCCCGAACTTTAGTCTGCCTCCGCAGCCTTTTCCCGCCACCTCCAACCCAACTCTTCTCCAGCTCCCTCTCAGATGCTCTCCATTTTAATGTTTTTTGATAGCCTGTTTTGGATTATTTACAACAGTTTTCCTCCCCCCTCCTCCCTATCGTGCCGCGTTCGAAGCCCCGTTTTGCCATTTCGTATCGACGGAAAAAACCGTCTTGTATATATCGAAGCGTTTAATGGTTGTAGTGAAAATTGTGGGAGGAGCGTGCTTTTGCTCTTACTACACTCAAGAAGTGCGTTTTCACGCAGGTGTTTTACGATTGGCATAACGGCGTATCATTACCAATGAAATGTGTATGCTTGAAACCAGTGTGCGGTAAAATTAATAGTCCTGGGATTACTCTCTGCAATTTTCCGTTGTAAAACGCGGCAACGAGTTTTGTTGCTTTCGCTTGAACAATGCTTGGAGTGACGCGTACATACGTGGATGCCGGACATTAACAAGTAATCGTTGCGGTTATCATTCAGCATTTTGAGTTTCATGTTCATCATGGTGTACCTACCCATGAATTTGGCATCTGTCCAAAAAAATTTCAATGGTTTCATGCATTGTCAATAATTGAAATCCATCAATTATTCACCATTCATTATTAATTATTTCTAAAATGTTGGGGAACATGTTGGGCTGGAGGAGGGAAGGGGGCTCTCTGGAATTTATTTCAATAATGTGACTAATGATGTTTTTCTCCTTCCGAGTAAATAATATCATTATTTATTTCGTTTCGTTCCAGGTGAGTCCCAGTATGATCTCTGCAACCTCTCCGTCGTTGGTAAGCTGCTCTTTATACGAAATTAGATATTTGGTAGAACTTCTTTTAAGGCTTACCTCTTTACAATGAATGATTGAATAAAGAAGGAAGAATCATTTCGTAATGAATTACATTTTTGATACGTTTTATTGCATAAATGAATAGTGCTTGAGTCATTATGAGTGTCGTACCTATAGAGTGCATATAGAATATAATTTAGGTAAACAGTCATTACCCGGTTGTTACAAACATAATACACATAATTATACTTAGGATTCTAAAATAAGTTAATAACCGTTATAGTTGCGATACTAGATCCCCTCTCACTCTTGTTTCTGGGTCGCTGATTTTTTTCTTGAGTGCTTTTATTTTCTACGGACTGCTCCTCACTCCATCATCAGGCGATGTGAGTAGTTCCCAGTTTAATAAAGCTGAAACTCTCTAAATTTGAGTACCTAAACCTCTGTCCTTGGGCTCGCCTGATGTATGGGAAAAGGCTGCATCGTTCATCAGGCGCTCCCCTTTTATTAAGTATTTTCAGTGTGCTCTTCGATCTGACAATTGATTTGGATCCTTCTGATTAAAAGCTATAAGTTGAGTACCTTCCTGCCTTTGAAAAATCGCAAGAAATTTGTAGTCTTCAACCGAACTCACGTAGATCATGAACACGGCTGTGCTGTTTAACATGGTACAAGTTCCCCAATAAGCACTATCGCACTCCCAGTCTAATTACCACTACCAGTCTACTTAGACGAATAAAATTGTTTGTATGTTTATAATATTGAACTGCAGTGATATTTAAGTTTTGTGATACAGTTCCATCGAGTGGCTTTCGATTTTTTGGAGATCAATCTAAGGATCAATTGTTGTACGTGAAAACTAAGGAAAAAGCACCGGTAACGCAAAATCTTTAGGTATTGAACATTTGACCCCCATGGACCCTGTGTATTATTGTATCAACAAATTTGAAAATAAATAAGTTTAGAAAATCGTTGAAATGGCCTTTTGACATCAAAAACTGGGTGTTCAAACCTATTTTCGATGGTATCAGTTACAGGTAACTTGATAGATTGGAAATCGGTCGAGCCGTTTCAGAGAGGAATTTTGCTTTAGGTAATATTCTCACTATTTTGGCTGGTAGGTACTTGTAATGTGAGAACTTACAGTGACAGATCAACTTTGAGCAACCGTGTCAAATGAACATTGAGATCAAACTTTGAGGGGCTCATTGTTGGACCTCCAACTTCACCTGAGGAAAACACTCCAAAGGCGGATACGGAAATATATAAATGCTGAGTACATAATATATCATAAGGCGCGAGTTCCTGAGTGCACGCATTCGTATACTGGGTGTTACATGTTGGAAGCAACAGGTCGTAAAGCTTGTTGCGCTGAAAAAGCAATATCCACCAAAATAATGTTACTTTCATCTTTCAGCGCTTTGCTTTTACAGTTTCTTCAAAACATGAGACACACGTCATGTATTACTATCACGTTACTATCATTACGATCGAGGACGTTCTTATTCTATTTATGCTTACTGGTGTTTTGACTCGCGTTAGCTTTTGGCCTGTAAAGAGGACCAGAGATGTACCGAAACGCGATGAAAAGTTGGCATCTCAAAGCTTCCAAACAATCATCCTGTGCAACGCACGAGTCAGTAAATAGTTACAGTAATAGTAAGTACTGGTAGGTGCAGCAGCCCTCATTCAGGAAAATTTATCGCTGATTTTTTTTTGATTTTTTTATTTATTTATTTTTTATTTATGTGAAAGGAGCGTTGGAGAAGAGATTATTTCGCTTTTGCATGAGATATGGAAGTTCATTAAACAGTTCACACTAATTATTAAACGTTTGGTTTGGCGATGGCTTCACTGTGCTAAGAGCTACTCAAGTTACCGTAGTTTCGAAAAAAAAACAGGATAAATCTTGGTTGAAGCGTATGGATATTAATTAGCATCCATTTAGTAAAAGGCGATCAAAGCAAAGCATTCCCCTCTAGCGCTGCCATCACTTGAGCCTTTGCTCAGTGTAGCGTTAAAAGTGTGAAGGTAGGATTATAGTATATCTGCGAACACATTAATTTTTTTCTCTATAAATGGGGTATGTGCATGGGTCACAGGAGCGGTTTATATTATTTTTTTGAATTTAATGAATTTAATAATTTTCAAATTTAATAATTTGAATAATAAAATTAATTTTATTTCATTCTGAGAACTTTGACACTAACCGCACCTTCCTACGATAAGTAGTTCTTTTTCTGTGATTTTTCGAAGTTTCCAGATGTTCCTGCATCACTGATTGGGGGGGGGGGGGGGGGTCCCGCCATAACGAGAGGGGTGCAATGATATAAGAACCTCTGGAATCTTTGAAAAATCATAGAAAAAGAAGTATCGTAGGGCAGTGCGGTGGGTTATCAGAATTTTCGGGGTGGAATCTACTTTCATTTTAAATAAATTCGTGCCCAGACCTTACTATCAATGCAAAATAGAATTCTAGAAAAAAAATCGGTCAGTTTCTGACTCATGGGTATTGCCATGACCCCTGATCCAGAATGTTCATCTGCGAGATCCAAATCCCATACTGGCTTTTCTCCGGAGAGACCAGTAGGTAGTTTACCCATCCTGTCGTGCTGTACCTGCCGTTAGTAACACAACAAGTCGAGTTTCATATACATTTCAACACAATTCCTTCATTCTCCTTGATACCGTGAGTTCGCTGTGACAGATAAGCCTCGAACTCATAAAACTCCAAACCCTCCTTACCACCGCACCGGCATTCGACAAATATTTGCGTTTCCTTCCAAGCAACTCCCTCATCGCCACTATCCTAGACAATATAGCTTCGCGGCGGCTCCGGTATAAAACCAAGAAAGTTTCAGGGGGAAAAAACTCTAGTAGGTTTTATAATCTGTAAAGAACCGCTGTCACTTCTCAGGCTTCCTACTTCTTACAGAGATAAGCCCCGGGGTCGCCCCCTGTTAGCGGGAGGGTTTTTATTTGTAAAACACTGGCTGAGGTGAGAGCGCAGATATGCTAATGGACTTTTGGAACACGACCGCTTTTAACTGTTCGCTGTTTTTTAACGGAACTTCCGAGGTGGTTTTCCTGAGGAATGCAGCAAAGGTGATGTACAGTTTTCTCCGAGGCTCCCAGATGACTCCTTGTTCAAATGTTGCCGGCATGGGGGTCCCAATTTCGTACCCACTCGGATCCCATGGAGGTCCGTTGGATGAGTAAGACTCAGATTTTCAAGGGGTAAAAAATTCAAAATGGGGTTTTCACACACCTAATTTACGGTTTTCAACGTTTTTATGCAGAAATGCGTTATAATTGTCAGTTTATTTTACACTTTCAGAAAGTTCAGATTTCACCGTCATTTAGGGTTTTCAGTTTTTACACAGCGGCGTTAAACAGAGGAGGGAGCTTTTGACATCATTGTTATTGTTTCTACTAGTATCTGGGGAGTAAAAAGCCAAAGGATAGAGCTCAATTTTCAGGTGCTTGAACATGCAAAATAGATTTTTTTGTTCGTCTCATTGGAGTTTTTTCTTGAAATTGTTAGATATAGATATATACAATAGCCAATTCACACTTTTTATTCTTAAAAATTAAAAACAAGTGATTTCAGGTTGTTTTCAAGGCTTTTAGCGCCGTTTAAAAAGAACAATGGTGCAATGGCGTGAAACGGAAAAGGTTTTTGAAATGTTACTGTTCTACGAGTAGGCGCGTATGTCTATCAAGGAAAAAACGTCCGCCAATTCGAGTAGGTGTTATAGCTTCCTCACTTGAATCACATGAACGTATAGAATAGTTGGGTAGATTCATTCAGGGGTCAATCGCGGGGGGGGGGGGGGGGGGATGCATGCATACATGATTTTGATACGGGACCATCTGCGAACCAGCCCGCACGTACCCTCCAAATTGCAGCCCATTTCGACCATTATTTCGGATAGCTATGGGCGTTACAAGGAATGTGCTGTTTGCGTGGGCACAAAAGCAGTTTTTATTATTTGTTAAATAAGAGTAGATTCCATCCTGAGAATTTTGAGACCAGCCGTACGCTCCTACGATAAGTAGTTTTCTTTTTCTATGATTTTTCAAAGATTCCAGAGGTTCTTACATCACAGCACCCCTCTCGCCTGGGTGGGAGCCCCCTGTCCACTGTGACGTAGGAACCTCTGGAAACTTTGAAAAATCATAGATAAATAACTACTTATCGTCGGAGCGTGCGGTTGGTCTCAAAATTATCAGGATGGAATCTACTTTCATTTAAAAAAATAAATAAATACGTACAAATAGCCAATTGACCATCGACAGAAACACAGACAGACGGACAGGCAGACGCGGATTCAAAAATGTTCCTTGATGTCTGAAACGCAAAATAGTAGCGGAAATTTTAATTTTGGAGGACATCAATTTTGTTTTTACTCTTCGGTAGTGAGGAAGCAAAAGGTAGTTAGAAACCTAAAAATACGAGCCCTTGTTATGAGCCTCCCAATTACTAAGATCCCGTTCTCGCCCCACCTCGTTACAGCCCTTAGGTACTGCATCTTATACCTGATTTCTCATCCCTTACCGTTATAGTGTTTTCCATCGTTGGCTCGTTTGTTTGGGCTGAGTCACAATTTTTCCCTATCAACTATCTCGTGAACCCGCCGATTTTCCTGGTTCCATCTGCATATTTTGTTTGTCAAACCCGTCTGCTCGCTCGTCCAAGTTCACCCGCTCACAGTGCACAGTTTTGTAACCCATCTCGTGCGCGTTAATCTAACCAGTCCGTACAGACCGCTCTCGCCTGTCCCTATCCATATTCACCCGCTGAATTTAAATTTTGTTTTGAATCGATCATAACTCATTCATAACATTCATCGCTCATGTCCTATCCTCGTCAACCCAATAATTCTCCTTCGGCATTCTAATCAATTCAGTTCAATTCAATTCTTTATTCAAAAACATATTTAGTACATAATGAAGAATATAAGTACAGAAACATGAGAAAACCAAGTTCATGAACGGGCCCCTAAGGCCTTGACGACCCGTCCAGGGGCTGGTTGTCACTGAACTAGCTTATTAGTTTGGGTTGAGCGTGTACTTTTAGCTGGAAACAATAGTTTTACAGACATTATTCAACTTGAGTGAAATTTTTTTAAATGTATACATGTATATATATATGGCTATGTAGCACCTATGCCATCCATATTCTAAGATAGTAATTACCTAAATACATAACACAGTTACAATTACAGATCAAACCTAATCAAGAAGTCAGGGTGCATGTCAGATTTGTGCATTTGCAGGTATGCGCCTATTATTTTTTTTTTAAGGATTTAGTCGACTGATCTGATTTTAAGGTAGTCGGAAGTGAGTCGTATATTGTGGGAGGCAGCCATGGAAATTGTCTTGTGAAAACATCAGTGGAAGGGCGGGGAACTCGAATTTGGCTACCCTCGCATGTTATGCGGTGGGGTAGACATTTTTTAGTCTTGTGTACACGAAGCAGGGAGTTTCATAATTTAAACATGATGCTTGGTGGATTTTTAAATGGGTGGGATCAGGCTGACCTGTGGAGGTTATAGAGAAAGTGACGTAGTTGGTCTTATAAATGTTCATTGTTAGGCTATTAATGCAGAAACATTGGTGTATTTGATTAAGAGTTTTACTTGTATCCATGTGGACGTTCTTCCATGATTTATTTGTCAGTATTACTGCTACGTCATCAGCAAAGGCGACAAACTTGCCACGTGTTTGTAAATTGAAGAGGTCATTTATGTACAGTAAAAATATTATAGGACCTAGCACAGATCCTTGGGGTACCCCAAATCTATTAGGCAAGGAATTACTGCGTACTCCATTAAATTCAACACACTGACTTTTTTGGAAAGATATGACGAGAACCACTGAACTGCTACTCCATCTAATCCAAGCCTAGGATCTAGTTTATTTATCAACCTGCTGGTCTCAATGGAGTCGAATGATTAAAATACCTCCACCTTTTCGGGAAATATGTATCAGTAGTTTGTTAGCTGAACACAGCGGTATATATATGTCTTCATATATATACCAATATAAATATATATTAGATGGCAGCCTTGGACTCCCAGACTAAGACGATGTCAGGGCAGCGCAAAATTATTGGTGGGACAAAGGTTTTGACGATGTAATTTGATCGATAACATCCGTTCTGCACGGCACACAAGTGCCGTTTTGGTGTCAGCCCCGCCCCTTCACGACCATTTTACGTGAAAAATTTGAATTTTCTAACGTATGATTTTGTTGCGTTGTTCGTTCGAAGAGGAGATTTGGAAAGTCCTTAGGGTATAGCTATAGCTTATGTTTGAACCCGAAACTTGCTGATCATTTTTCAAAGAAACCGCATTCAAATGGTTTAAGACATTCGGCCTTGGTGATGGAGCCCACATACATGACATGCGTAGACATCAAAATGTATTTGTTCTTTAGATTATTTAAAACTGAACTTGCTGTCGTTGGTAATACTTACCTGCTACTTACATAACGCAAGGTAGATAGTGGATACATGGATCATTGTGTTGTGCGATGAATATTGATAAGGTACTTAACCGTGATTGGTACTGCGGACGAACTACTGGAATCCACCACATGAAGAACTGTCAGTATAATGCCCGGAAGTTTCACATTGATTTATTCATACTTCAAGGGGATCTAGCGCAGTGAACTACGTGGTAACACGAATACGCCCTCGAAATAGAATCGTAATGGTCAGCTTGGAAACGTTGAAATGAATTATCCGTTCTGAACGAAGCCGCAGATTCCGGTTTCAAACGAGTGGTTTATTTCTTTTACCACCCTTTCTCTCAAACTGTGACTTATTTTATGAGCCTAATTTCAGTGGCCAAATGCAAAGTGGGAAACTAGGCATACAAGGTCTATTCCGTGTTGAAGTAGTCAGTTGACGGGGAAAGCTAGATCAATATTTGTGATAGCTAAGCTACCAAGCCCCTTCGTGTTGTTCTTTTTTCTGATTTTACCAAGTTAGAACTTCAGCGATCACTTTTCGGATAAGGTTCCATTCATGCAGCATGATCACATGAGCGAATTTTCAAACAAACGTAGGAGGTACCTTCTCTAACTAGCGATCATTTTCCATGGTTCTGCCCACAAATTTGAACACTGTTGGTCACCACGAACGAATTACAAAATGTGTTATTTTCATATCACCTCCTACCCTATTAATGGTAATTGTACCAAATTTACCCCATTTCACAATATTTTTGAATTCGAAGAAACAAGTTTCTTTGGAAAAATTTGACTTTGGTTCCATTCACGATCATGTTGACGAAGCATTTCGGTGCAAACGAACGGCTGTCGTACAATGCTGCGGGTGGTCTGAAAAAAATTTAAAATAATAATTTAAAAAAATATTTTATTTCAATTTTATTTGTTTTAACTCGAGGTCAGCGTAAAAACGATCTGATGAGCGTCGTTTAGCGAAATTTAGATCTGATGAAAGTCGTTAAGGTCATGGTTCATGCTTCCACAAGAGATTCGTTCCGGCATCAGGGAATAATGCTTCCACGTGCCACTGCCGCCGCTGATTCAATCACGATGAATGTCGTGTGGGACCTCAAGGGACCTTGCCCGCATCATCCCTGAAAATCTGACCAAAATCCGTTCAAAATTGATGGAGTTATGACCGTAACAAGAAAATCTCTTTAGCGCCTGCGTAGAGGCTACCGTTGTTTCGATCATGATGAAACTCATAGGGGACCATCTAGCCCTAAACTCACACAATTCCTGAAAATTTGATTGAAATCGGATCAAAATTGTGGAAGTTAGGGCTGTGGCAAGGAAATGTGGACAGGCTGACGAAACCAAATTTGTTCAAGAGGCTATGAAATGCAAAATGTGGAAATTTTGATTTTGAAGGACACAAAATTTTTATTTCGAAATTGAAAACAAAGCTTCCGCTGCCTTACAGACTCGGAAGCAAAACTATGCCGTTCTATTGAAAGTTCTTGAGCTACGGCGTTCTGATAATAATAAACCAGAATAGATTTTATTACCTATTTGTATTTTTATAAATACATGTTTGGCTCCATTTGGACATCTTGATTCGCCTCCAATGGTTATTTCGATTATTTTGGTCAATACCCAATCCAGTCCCCATCCATCAATATCAATATCCATTTTGTAAAATTAAAAAACCAGTAATGTTATAGTGATTATTTTATCACTAGCTTAATCTTCGATAAACAAATATTCAAGTATAGTCATGTTATTCCGGACATTCGCTCATGTGGCCTTGCTGTATGACGGAAGTTGAGGGTGGAAACGGGGGTTGGTGGAGTTGTATGGGAAATAGAGTTTTCCATTAACCTCATCGTGGCCGAGTCTTCAATTGGACACTAAATTACAGTGGGAAGGTTGAAGGGGCGAGGGAATGTTGCGGGCTTAGGGGTTGTCGATGAATTGGGGGGGGGGGGGGTTCGGGGATCGAGTACCTATCGGAGTAAGAGGGTAAGCGGTAAGGCGGTTCGGGGTAAAGACTTAACTCGATCCGATATTTATTGGAGTTGGGGGTGATTTGACACATTTAATTTAAATCTAAAGGGGCAAGTTGGAGGGGGGGTTAAGTGGCGGCGGGGAGATTGCGAGGAGACGCGGAGGAGGGGGAAGAGGTTAAGGGGAGGAGGGCCAAGTCATGACGTTCCGATTAATTGGAAAAGGGTTGGTTAGTTAAAGGGTGTTTCGGATTTGAAAAAAGGGGTCCCTTCTCCTTTTTCCATCATCTCTTCCTATTTCACGCTCTGTATAGAGAGGCGGGCTTGTTTGTCATTGGTCGTCGTTTTAAATTACGTCGGAAATGACTTACGGGAATTTCACTTTATTATCCATTTACCTCACATAATGCCCTTCAATCCTTTGGCATTGAAGACGTAACCGAATTTACAAGTGATTTTGTAATTTGAACATTATTTTTCATCCAAACTGAATTAACAATTTGGATTATCATTCTTTCACCTTCATTTCTCGCCATGTAGGTGTCCACCACAATCCGGTAGTGGGTATTCTGTTCTACTGGTATTTCATGTGAAATAATTTAAATATATATTTCTGATTGTTTCCACCAATTCTGACATTTTTTATTTTTTTATTACATGGATACGTCTTATGTGCAGTTGCGTGATGCAAAAAAACGTTTTTTGGCACAATTCCCGTCGTGGTAGAGACGTGAAATTTGGCATGTCGCCTCCTTAAGACTTACTCTTTAAGCAGCATAGTGCCGTGAAGCTCCTGAAGCTAATTTCTATGCTATTCACTTTATGAAGCTGTAATTTGGTAGGTAGCCTCCTTAGAACTTACACTTTAAGCAGCATGGGTCCGGGATCAGCTGAGTGGCTCCTAAAGCTAATTTCTATGCTATGCACGCTATGAAGCTGTAATTTGGTACAAAGAACAAATAAAAGATATGAATTATCATTCTGAGCAGAACCATTGGTAGAACCTCAATTTATTTTTCAAATTATCCTTGATCATTGGTAATGCCATTTAATCGTCTTGATTCACGTGTTGACACTTTTTCTAGTGTAATTATACAAATTGATGGTGATTTCAGGCGATTTTCCAGGTTTTTGACTCATAAAAAAATCAATTTTGGGAGCTGAACATTTGGTAGAACCTCAGTTTTCCACTCGTTGGTCAAAATCGACTTCATATTCCGTCTTCTCGTCCCCAAAAACATGGAAAACGATACCTCAAAAGCTCATGTTACTAACATGTTACTAAAACACAAAAAGTACATATTTTTATACACATTTTCACTCATAACACCCGTGGGTATATTCCGATCGGGCTGCAAAGTTTCGGGACACAACTAGGGCCCAAATGGAGCATGTGTGCGAAAAAACGAATTTTTTTAACCGAAAATGATGATGCGGTATGCTTGATACGGCGGACGGCGAACGGCGGAGGGACACACATTTTGGGACATTTTGGTTTATTTTGTAGTATTCGGTGAGCAAACAATTTTTATAACACCCCCTCAAAATTTTTTCTTTTCCGTTTCAAGGTGCGTAGATTCCAAAAATGCAATGTCCGTCCGCCGTACGCCGTCCGCCGTATCACGTGTACCGGCTTCATTTTCGGTCTAAAAAATTCGTTCTTTCGCACATGCTCCATTCGGGCCCTAGCTGTGTCCCGAAACTTTGCAGCCCGATCGGAATATACCCAGGGGTGTTATGAGTGAAAATGTTGATAAAAATAGGTCCTTTTGGTTTATTATTCTGTGAATAATACACCTATGTAATCGCTCAGCAAAAAATTTTTATAACACCCCCTCAAACTTTTTTCTTTTCCGTTTCAAGGTGTGTAGATTCAAAAAATGCAATGTCCGTCCGCCGTCCGCCGTACGCCGTACGCCGTCCGCCGTATCACGTGTACAGGCTTCATTTTCGATCTAAAAAAGTCGTTCTTTCGCACACATGCTCCATTTGGGCCCTAGTTGTGTCCCGAAACTTTTCAGCCCGATCGGAATATACCCAGGGGTGTTATGAGTGAAAATGTGTGTGAAAATAGGTACTTTTTGCGTTTTAGCAACATTTTGGTAACATGAGCTTTTGAGGTATCGTTTTCCATGTTTTTGGGGACGAGAAGATCGAATATGAAGTCGATTTTGGCCAAGGAGTGGAAAATTGAGGTTGTACCAGATGTTCAGCTCCCAAAATTGATTTTTTATGAGTCAAATACCTGCGAAATCACCATCAATTTGTAGAATAACCCTAGAAAAAGTGTCAACACGTGGATCAAGACGATTAAATGATGCACTACCAATGATCAAAGATAATTTGAAAAAAAAAAAAAAAAAGATCGTACCTACCTAATTTGTGTTTTGGGGGCCAAAATTGGTGGAAACCATCAGAAATAGCTATTTCAATTATTTCACATGAAACAAACAATAAATGTACAGCCAACATTTCTGTAGAATAATAAACCCCATGTGACAAGGACTTTGCAGCGTTTTGGTTTATTATTCTGTGAATAATACACCTATGTATTCGCTCAGCAAAAAATTTTTATAACACCCCCTCAAAATTTTTTCTTTTCCGTTTCAAGGTGCGTAGATTCAAAAAATGCAATGTCCGTCCGCTGTACGCCGTCCGCCGTCCGCCGTACGCCGTCCGCCGTATCACGTGTACAGGCTTCATTTTTGGTCTAAAAAATTCGTTCTTTCGCACACATGCTCCAAATGGGCCCTAGTTGTGTCCCGAAACTTTTCAGCCCGATCGGAATATACCCAGGGGTGTTATGAGTGAAAATGTGTGTAAAAATAGGTACTTTTTGCGTTTTAGCAACATGTTAGTAAAATGAGCTTTTGAGGTATCGTTTTTCATGTTTTTGGGGACGAGAAGTCCGAATATGAAGTCGATTTTGACCAAAGACGCGGAAATTGAGGTTTTACCATTGGCTCATCTCCCAAAATTGTTTTTTTTTTTAGTCAAAAACCTGGAAAACTGTCTGAAATCACCATCAATGTGTATACTAACATTAGAAAAAGTGTAAACAGCTGAATCAAGACCATTAAATAGCACTACCAATGATCAAATATGATCTGGGGGGGAAAAAAAAGTGTAGGTACCTATTTCATGTTTTGGGGGCCAAAATTGGTGGAAATCATCAGGAATAGCTAATTCAATCATTCCACATGAAAGAAACAATAAATTTAACTGCCAACAAGAATCTCTAGAACTCCAATAGAATAATAAACCCATGTGACAAGGACTTTGCAGCGTTTTTATGTTTTAATAACATGTTAGTAGCAGGAGCTTTTGAAGTATCTTTTTCCATGTTTTTGGGGACGAGAAGACCGAATATGAAGTCGATTTTGACCAAAGTGTGGAAAATTGAGGTTCTACCAAAGGTTCAGCTGCCAAAACCTGGAAAATCGTCTAAATCACCATCAATTTGTATAACACTAGAAATAGTGCCAACGCGTGGATCAAGACGATAAAATGGCACTACCAATGACCAAAGATAATTTGTAAAAAAAAAACGCTGCAAAGTTCTTGTCACATGGGTTTATTATTCTTCTGGACATACCTACAGAAATGTTGGCTGTTCATTTATTGTTTCTTTCACGTGAAATAATTCGAATAGCAAGGTATTTCTGATGGTTTCCACCAATTTTGGCCCCCAAAACACGAATTAGGTACGCTCCTTTTTTTTAAATTTATCTTTGATGGTAGTGCCATTGAATCGTTTTGATCCACGTGTTGACACTTTTTCTAGTGTCATCATACAAACTGATGGTGATTTCAGACAGACGATTTCCCAGGTTTTCGACTCATTAAAAATCAATTATGGGAGCTGAACTTTGGGAGAACTCAATTTTCCACTCTTTGGTCAAAATCGACTTCACATTCGGTCTCCTCGTCCCCAAAAACATGGAAAATGATATCTCAAAAGCTCATGTTACTAATTTTCACTCATTTTCACTCATTTTCACTCATAACACCCCTGGGTATATTCCGATCGGGCTGAATAGTTTCGGGACACAACTAGGGCCCAAATAGAGCATGTGTGCGAAAGAACGACTTTTTAAGAACAAAAATGAAGCCGGTACACGTGATACGGCGGACGGACATCGCATTTTTGGAATCTACACACCTTGAAACGTAAAAGAAAAAATTTTGAGGGGGTGTTATAAAAATTTTTTGCTGAGCGATTACATAGGTGTATTATTCACAGAATAATAAACCAAAAAGGAGCGTGCCTACCTAATTTGTGTTTTGGGGGCCAAAATTGGTGGAAACCACCAGAAATAGCTATTTCACATGAAAGAAACAATAAATGAACAGCCAACATTTCTGCAGGTATGTCCAATAGAATAATAAACCCATGTGACAAGGACTTTGCGTTCTTGAAATCTACGCACCTTGAAACGTAAAAAAAACATTTGAGGGGGTGTTTTAAAAATGTTTTGCTGAGCGAATACATAGGTGTATTATTCACAGAATAATAAACTAAAATACAGGAGCATAGAGGCTTACTTCAGTTGAACTGAGTCGATTCCCTCAACTTCTGAAGAAAATACAGGGAGGGGAGATCGTGAGGCTTGTGTGTAGAACTTGACTCATGATCATGATCGGACCCAGAAATTATGTTTCTATGGAAGCCCGAGAGTAAAATCATTGACATTCCTCATTCATTCGTTCATTCATCTACATTCGTGTTAGTATACATGATCGAAACTCATCACCATCATAGGGAATGAAAATGATTTTAACCTTGGGCGTCCAGCCTATCTGCACGGTGGCCCTAAAAGGCTGGCAAGTCTTATCATCGTTTTATTTAAGATCCCGAGATATAATTTCGGGAACCTGAAATATGAAGGTCAAGATTTTTGGCAAAGATTAACGAAATCATTCTTATTGGGCACGTGCGCATTCTGCGTAATCCATTTTCCCATCCAATTTCATTGTTTCGAATGGCAACTCCCCCATGATTTTCAGGTATTTTTACACGCTGCATCACGTGGTGATGTCCATTTTGCTTCTGGGTCTACCAATGTGACGAAAGAATTTTGATCAGTTTTGAGGGGGATCATGTTTTTATCCTCCCAAACCAAAATGTTCACTCACGTTTTGCGTTCTGAGTAACTTCGGTTCCATGCCCTTGTCCTCAAATCCATGCCAGATCCGTACTATTCTAAAAATAGTCGGTGAGTTGAAATTTTGAGAGTAGGTGCAGGTTGGACCTCCATATAAATTTCATCAAATGTGATCCTGCCCCGCTCATGATTACCCGAAAGAATGCTCGTAATTAGCTATAAGTTCGAGGGTAGGGTGCGCGTTAGGCCCACGATATTCCTTTACAGATTTTAACAATTCCACCTTCGTCTGCGCATGCGTGAACATTATATCCATGTCTACAATCATTATATAAACACATGGGGAAGCTATGTGCCGCACCTTGCCTGGAGTTTTGGTTCATTATCTGCATTAATGAACCTGTGGAGTCAAGCATGGAAAAACAAATTCCCCCCTAAATATCAACAAAAGTCTCTCCACCCGCCTTTCTTCACGCTTTCCTTAGTTACCTACCATGAACCAAAATTAATGGAATCGGGTTTGTAGGGTCTATTTCTATTTGATCCGCGAAGCTCGGCGTTACTGTGAGACATATCTAAGGCTTGAAAAATAGGGGTTTTCATTGCCATAACGCCGTAGCCCGAAAGCTTACCATAGAAGGGTATGGTTTTTTCACGTTTTAAATTTATTACGAACTGAGGATTTGTTGAGGCCACCCGGAGCATTGTACAATGCTCAAA
The DNA here is from genome assembly GCA_954871275.1 of Leptopterna dolabrata. NCBI lineage: Eukaryota > Metazoa > Arthropoda > Insecta > Hemiptera > Miridae > Leptopterna > Leptopterna dolabrata. Next base: position 65,580,029 of record OX940975.1, read on the forward strand.
AAATCCTCAGTTCCCAGTATGGTCCCGAAGTGTGAACGGAAAAGCTTCGTCGACATGAGCGTGAATCATACAATATAAATACAATACAATATAAATATCTTACAATATAACAGCTGGTTCCCGGCACGCACGACTATGAAATAGAGTTTCTTGTTCCGTGATATTAATTCATTTGAAGAAGGATGGTTAGGTATTGTTGATAGGTAATGGTTTGCCTATTTGTTGGTGGGTACCAGTTTGGATTAGACTAGACTAATAACTATGTAAGACTATTGTAATTTATAATAACTATAGAATGATAACTTGAGTAATAGAATACTAAGAAATGGTGTTGGGATTGTTTATAGGCTGGGACTGTACAATGCTGCGGGTGGCCTCAAAAAATCCTCAGTTCCCAGTAAGGTCCCTAAGTGTGAACGGATAAGCTTCGTCGACATGAGCGTGAATCATACAGTATAAATCCCCAGATTATCATTGGTAGGGAACAGCTGGTTCCCGTCACGCACGACTATGAAATCGAGTTTGATGTTCCGTGATATTAATTCATTTGAAGAAGGATGGTTACGTATAATTATTGTTGATAGGTAATGTAATGTTTTGCCTATTTGTTGGTGGGTTCCAGTTTGTCATTAGACTAGACTAATAACACTATGAGACTATTATAATTTATAATAACTATAGAATGATAACTGAACTAATAGAATACTAAGAAATGGTGTTCGGGTTGTTTATTGGCTGGCTGCAATAATATATTGACAGTATTGTATACACATTCGAAAAATATTAGATAATATTCCTCAGTGGTCTGTCAGTCAGTAACTTTCCAGTAGACATTCTAATAGCTACGCACGCACTCTTGGCGTTCGTCGAGTTGTTGAGCAAAAACATTATCGCCCAACGTGGGGCTCGAACCCACGACCCTGAGATTAAGAGTCTCATGCTCTACCGACTGAGCTAGCCGGGCGCTTGTTGTAGGAGCATTCATATTATGCTCATCACTATTGGCACATGCCTTGGTACATGTAACGGCTGGAAAACTGGAGTTGCTCGTTCAGTCTGGAGGCACTTGACCAACTTTGGTACACCAGTCAGTGCCAGTCCGATGGCTTTTCAAAGCGGAAAATAACATGGAAGTTTTCTCCTTGTTTTCGATCTTCACTAACTTATTCTATTGCATTCGATCAATAGGGTGAAGGACTCTGTGCCTACGAGTAGCATTTTGTTATGGCGTTATTTCATGTATGATTGAAAAAAGTCATGTGTATTTGACTTATTGGGTTTTGAAACAGTCACGATTCTCGAAACACGTGCAATGATTAATTATAATTAAATCTTGTTAATTAATTTCAATGAATTTAATTCCAATTAATTAATTAAAATAATAATTATGTAATTATAATATTAAGTGTACCTAATGAATTATTATTAAACCTTGTATTATTAAGCAAATTTAAGCCTTTTTTCCTCAACTGTAAATTTTATCTGTAAAACGAAGTTTTCAACAATTTTGAAAAAGAAAAAAGTTATTAGTATCCATCTTTATTAGTGATTTTGGGGTAGGCTTGGGTTGTCAGTGTCACTGAGGTTTGTACAGGTATATTGTGGTGCGAAAAAAGTGTCTTGATCGCTTTAGGTTCCCTAGGTTTTTTTCCCCCGCTTCCGTCATATTAAAATAATTTCATTTACAAAATTTAAAATAAAAATACTAATAAAAATAAAATAAATTTTTTATTTTCGCGCACTGGAGTTGAAATACTTAGGTTTTTACATTATTATTTATAAAAGAGTATATATAGCTCTGTACACTGGGAGCTTCTTGGAAAAAATCATTTGATGGTAACAGACTGGGCTCTCCAAGTGTAGTGCCACCTGATCCATCAATTGTCGTCTTCCTGTGTCATGTCTTCGACATTCCATGACGAGTGCAGTGTTTCTCCGGTCTCCTGGCAGCTGGCACAGTCGGGCGAGGCGCGCTGTCCAATTCCATGTAGATAATCCCCGCACTCCCTAGTGTTCATCAAAGAGTTACTTACGTCCAACCGTGAGTGCTAAACACTCAGACACAAGGTTTTCTTCTTCGAATTGAGGATTTTCCATTTAATCTCAAGTGATATTGTCTGATTCGATTAGGAAAACCTTGAATTTGAAATGGAAATTCTATAATGGCACTTCTGTCCCACTGCTCTCGATCCAACATAATCAATCAGCTGTTATTCGTGTGGTCTCGTTGATTTCCACACCTCTTCCCCGATCGGACGTTAAACATGGACTAAAGTGTTCTCATCGTATTTTAATGTCCCTTCAGTGAGCTGGGCGGGAGCTTTGACGCTTAATCCGCTTGCGGAAGACAGACTCGAAACGGCAATTGAACAGTTCAAAGCAGAAATCAGGATCAGCACTTTAGCTCTAGTTGAAACTTCGGGTACTGGACCGCACTTAGCTCAACCACCGAGACCGCCCTTCGCTCTCACTTCCTCTAAGTGCTCATATCGATTCAAACGCTTTACGGGTCTCGAAATGAAACAATTAACCTCCACCTCGTTATTTTATTGCCCCCCTCTCTCTCGCAAATACAACCTCGTAGGTTTAACACTATGCTATTTACAATTATATCAATAAGATAGCTGTTGTAGGTGTAAAATATGCAAGATCGGTTGGGTAAATCAGGGTATTCCAACTAGTGGTCGAAATACGCATGATTTCCAATCTTGCATGATTGGGTGCGGGATCTCGCGGGACTATTTACCCTAGGAAAAAATTTTCGTTCTAATCAAAATAACCTCTCATACAAACGTCTCCAAAAACCTCAAAATGAACCCTACCTCCCCCAAATATACATTGTAATAGCATTGCAAATTGTAATTAGGGAATAAATAACAATTTATGTATGCAGTTTCGTTCGAAAAAAGTTTGATGTTCGGTTCAAGTAAAAACATACTGAATAAAATGATAATAATAATAATAATAATAATAACAATAACAATAATAATGATAAACATTAGAACTTGACCATTTTCTATCGGGTATCAATGTACCTATTACTAAACTTACAAAATGAATGAATGAATGGTGGAACGAATCGAAAATATTGGAATCAGTTAATCCGAAATGAATTGAGGATCCCGCAATAAAATCCCGCAGTTGCGGGATCGAAAAAATGCCACGGGATTGCGACCCCTAATTCTAACCCAACGATAGCAGGACCAAATTGATCTGTTGGGGGGGGGGGGGGGGGTTGAAATTGTCTGATTATTTATCGGAATTCGCTGCATCAATAAATCGACAGTTAATTACCAAGAGTAGTATAGAATAGTTTCTCGAGACAAAAAATACCATTTCAATCGTCAAAAATGCTTCCTTTCCGAAATTTTGAGTTTTTGTGGGTGAAAATCGCGGCAAATTTGTAATTAGAAGTCACCGAGTATTGATATAAACTCACCACATCTGGTCCAGAATAGTGACGCAATACAGGAAAAGAGTATTTCAGTAACTGTCAAAATAATTTGTAGCAAAAAATTGGGTCAAACTTGAGTTTTAGAGATCAGAAATTGCTGAAGGTTGGTATACTATACATCTTATATGTCCACCAAAAATGGTACTTACAGAATGGTGACTCAAACGGAAAACGCTGCAGATTTTTGCACAACGGTTCATAATTTACCTGTATAGGTGCCCCTTCTGCGTGGATCACTGATTTCTGTGGTCAATACCTAGTACCCTCATGTCCCTCCACGAGAGCTCTAAATCGAGTCCTGGAGCCAACCGGGCAGTTTCATAAATATGCGGTGTACTCAAAAATATTCAAAAATTCTATCATTAATAATATTTTTATTTGTTGCTATTTATAAGCATAACGTTTGTTCAAGTTGCAAAAGTCCTATCAACAAAAATCAAAATAATTATCATTCATCAAATGACATACTTAATTATATAGGAACAACCGGCTAGATGTCATTCAGCCATGCGTGATTATTATCAGCCCTAGCAGTGATTTATCTGGGCTGGAATGTACTTTCATTCACGGTCATGTTGACGAAGCTTTTCGGTGCAACATCAGGGCCTTACTGTAACGAACGGCTGGACGTACGATGCTCCAAGTGGTCTCAAAAAATTCTTAGTCCGAGGTCAAGTTAAAAACGTTAAAAAAACCATACCCTTCTATTTTCGAGCTACGGCGTTCTGAAAATTTCAACCCCTGTTTTGAACCCCTTAGAGATGACTTGACAGTAACGCCGAGCTTCGCGGACCAACTAGACACCAAATTTCATTAATTTGGGTCCATGATAACTAAGGAAAATGCGAAGTGCGGCGGCCGGACAGAATTTTTTTAATTCCATTTTTGGATTCTACGTAGCTTGAAACGGAATCCATCAAATTTTGAGGAGGATTAAAGTTTTTTTTCCAGGTTCGATTCTAAATGTTTACTATTGAAAATAATAAAATCAAAAAACTTTTTCAATTTTTAAAAATATTCATTTGTATAAAATGAGTCAAATTTGAGTTCAGAGGGTCGGAAGCCGCTAAAAGTGCTTTGAGAATGGCTAAAACGAGCAAAACTTAATAATTCTCTGGTGGTGGTAGGTATAGAATAGTGGCTTGAGGGGTAGAAAGACAAACAGTGCTTGTCTCGATAGACAAACATATTTTTTCTCCAGAAAGTCAGTCAAATGCGAGTTTTTTGTGATCAAAAATCCGTAAAAACGGCTACCGAACATGGCTACAAGTGACCAGCTCTGACAATTCGCTCCTATGCTGCATGACTGGAACTTATTCATTGGCAGAGATGGTAGCGTAGTAGGTACATTTGAGGATAGGTCGACAAATTATTTATGTGAATCGAAGTAACGATGCTTGAAGCTATACTGTCCACCCACATGGTAGCAGAATTACTGGGTAGGCATATGTGAGATTACTGGATAGTTTGCAACTGGACACAATCTACTATATCCAACTCACTCTCTCGTGGTTTTGAGTTAATCATTGGGAATGACATTTTTGCTATAAATCAAGTGAATCCTTAATAATTGAGGAGCTGTTGGTTCGACGTCCAGAAGGTTAAATAATCCGATTCCGCTTGGGGGATATATACATCGGGAACAAATTGAAACGCACATTCCTCCTGGTGTTGCCGATTGGGGGCCATCATACACATCATCCGTGTTCCCATTGCAAGAGGCCCCATTCATCATCCTGTCCTACAAATGAATTCTCCTAATGACCCCACCCGAATACCCCCTCCCCTTCCCTTCACATATTCATCCTCTTCCGCAACTAGCGCTCTCCGTCTTTCCCAGCTACCGGGTTTGTTGTCCTCGGTTGATTCCGTGTGGTCTCATCAGTGGCCCCATTCACTGGAGGAGGCCCTGCCAGCTTCTGAATACTCGACTATGGAACTTCATATAACGAGTACCTGGAACACCAGGTTACCCCTTTCCGGAATATGGTGGTCATGTGGTGTAGCGGTAGACTGATATCAGGCAATAACGTCAGAGGAGAAGAAGAAGGAAATGAGACAGTATTTGCTCTTATCAAGCACTAAGTTGTACTCCTTGCTCCGCGCTTTCTTTTTGGTTCATTACTTTCAATAATGACCCCCCCCCCCCCTCAAAATTTGGTGGTTTCTGTTTCAAGGTACGTAGAATCCGAAATTTCTCTCCGTCCGCCGTACGCCGTACTTCGCACTTTCCTTAGTTAACATAGACCAAAATGATTGAAATTTGGTTTGTAGTTGGTCCGCGGAGCTCGGCGTTACTGCCAGTCACCTCTAACGGGTGAAAAATAGGGGTTGACATTTTCAGAACGTTGTAGCTTTGAAAACTTTCAATAGGAGGGTGTGATTTGTTACGTTTTTAAATGGATCTCGAACTAAAGAATTTTGGAGTCCACCTGGAGCATTGTACGACCAGTCGTTCGTTTGCACCGAAAAGCTTCGTCAACATGATCGTGAATGAAACGGTTTAAATCCGGACTAGATATCGTTGCTAGGTAACACCTGATTATAATCCCGCATGATTATATGAAATCGAGTTGGTTGTTTTGTGATATAATATAATAAAGCAACAGATTTTGGTTTAGCATGTTACAAATATTTCAACATTGTTGAGTGTAAGAAAACCGACGGCTCTGTCGTTTCTGTTATAATTTTTTTTTATGCAGTACATAATTTATTATCAATAATAATGTGTACCGCTGAGCATACCAAGGTAGGTAGGTTATGTACCTACACAATATCTCAGTAACAAGTGGTACAATTTCTCTCAAATTTGGTGGGCAGTTAGTTGATGGTCCTATATTAATTTCGTTGCGATTGGAATTGTATCGTTTTATAGCTAATTTAAAATTGTATAGCTCAACTACGCTTGCGCAAATGCGAAATCCCTATCTCCCGAATCGCTAAAAAAAGTCACACAAAAAATCGCAATATCAGTCGTGTAAAGAACTGCATGGTCGACTAGCACTTTTTTGCTAATAGGTAGAAAGTTGTTTCTGTCTACCATCAGTTCAGGGAAACGAGAAAGCTATAATGGGCCTTTTCACTTGATTATAATTATTTTAGGTACCTCGTCACAAAGTCTGTATCATCGAACTCAAAGCAGCATGTTCTGTTTCTCATCTATCGAATTGTGAAGTTTTCATCTTCGTCCTCCAATACCAACCGAAATGCCCTAATCAATCCCCTAATTATTTTTTTGGATCTAGAAGAAGATTAATATTAAGAATAATAATAATAATAATAATTATTATTATTATTATTGTTATTACAGAAGAATGGTTTGCATGAAAGCTGACGGCTTGGCATGATGGCGAACTGCGGTAAATCGTTAGTTTAGGACGCTGACCAACCAGAGTCGGCTGGTTAGTTTTGATCGTCTATTTGCTCTTTTGATTATTGATGTATCTTAAACGAGGTTGGTGAAGTCAGACATCGGTGTTTCAACACCTGACATCTTCGGTTTAATAAGTAAACGTTGATTGAAACTGGTGAAACCGGCATTGGAATCGGGGGAGCCTTTCGAGCCCTGAAGAAGGACACACAAACATACACTTGGCTATTATAAATAATAGTAGGGTCGAACTGAATTCTGTAGAGCGCATAAATGGTTTACACACATCAGGAGGAGGTATAATAGTAAATTTTATAGGAGTGAAGAGTGATGGGAGTCGTGGGACGTGGATCGATAGCCTCCACATTCGATACATTCCACGGCCGCTAATGAAATACTTGAAGGGAGGGGGAAAAGCATCCATGAGAGCTCAGGGTATTCCAGGTGAGTCCTTCCCGATTGTGTTTGTATTACCCCGCGTTTATACAAATATCTCAAGTTCCGTCGAGGGAGACGGGCGATAGAGAGGGCCCGGCATCGTCCGCCGGTGCTCTGCCCCCCCCACCGTCGGAATGCTCGGGAATCCGCTCCCGTCATGCACAAACGTTTAGGATTTGTGAAATGGCTTGTCGTGGTGGTGGGATGATGCAGAGAGCAGTCAGCGGTTGGGGAGTCCGCTCAGTACATCTGGGTTATTGTGGAACGATTCACCGTGTTGTTGGCCCCTTTCCGTTTGGTGGGGTTTTGATGTGACCGCGTCAAAGTGGATACCGGAGCACCGGAGGAGGGGTGGACGGGCGATTGGAGGTTTGAAACGTTTCGGGAGGTCGCGAAAGGGTTCAAACCATCGTTCGCCTCAACCCAAAGGATCGGATACCTTAAAAGCCCAACCGCCGTCCTTCGACCTTACTGAATTAGACGTCGGAATATAATATTTTGAATATTTGTACATTGAGTTGAATCATTGAGTAGGTGCACTTTTCTGCCCTTACCAAAATTTTATCCGATTTTGGAATTATTTTACCTACTTTTAATAATGGACCTTCGGAATCGTGCATGAAAATCAAAATTTTAACCCCCTCAAAATTTGAATCCGAAAATGCAATGAAAACATTTCTGTCCGTCCGCCCGATACTAATGAGATGTGGTTAGTATGTCCCTTTTGGGGTTTAGTGGTCCGCGAGCTCGGCGTTATTGTGAGTCATCTGACGTCTGAACGTAACGATTTTTATTTTATGGTTTATTATTCTGGGAATAATACACCTATGTATTCGCTTGCAGCAAAAAATTTTTATAACGCCCTCTCAAACTTTTTTTCTTTTCCGTTTCAAGGTGCGTGGATTCCAAAAATGCAATGTCCGTCCGCCGTCCGCCGTACGCCGTATCACATCTACAGGCTTCATTTTCGGTCTAAAAAATTCGTTCTTTCGCACACATGCTCCATTTGGGCCCTAGTTGTGTTCCGAAACTTTTCAGCCCGATCGGAATATACCCAGGGGTGTTTGAGTGAAAATGTGTGTAAAAATAGGTACTTTTTGTGTTTTAGTAACATGTTAGTAAAATGAGCTTTTGAGGTATCGTTTTTCATGTTTTTGGGGACGAGAAGACGGAATATGAAGTCGATTTTGACCGGAGTGGAAAATTGAGGTTGTATCAGATGTTCAGCTCCCAAAATTGATTTTTTTATGAGTCAAAAACCTGGGAAACCGTCTGAAATCACCATCAATTTGTAGAATAACAGTAGAAAAAGTATCAACAGGACGATTAAATGGTACTATCAATCATCAATGATAATTCGAAAAAAAAGGAGCGTACTTACCTAATTCGTGTTTTGGGGGCCAAAATTGGTGGAAACCACCAGAAACCGGAAGCCACCTATTTCAATTATTTTATATGAAATAAACAATAAATAAACAGCCAACGTTTCTGTAGGTAGGTATGTCCAATAGAATAATAAACCCATGTGACAAGGACTTTGCGTTTTTATTTTTTAAGCGAATTTTCAAAGAAAATTATATTGCAATGGGTCCAACATTTTCATAACATGAATTTTGGCACTTTTTATTAATAGGCAAATCCGTTTCAGAGCATCCTGAATTCATCCCTCGATTTTAACAAAAATTTATTTATGTTCCTATATTATACAGGGTGTCCCATCTAAACGGCCCCCCCCCCCATCCCCCCACCCCTACCACCCACCCCCCACTGGGGGGGGGGGGGGTGGGGGTGGGGCCTACCCTCCACTTGATGCGAGAACTGTAATGTCATCCCCCTGATGGTGATTGTTGATTATGGACGCTGGGGTCTGATGAGAGATGGTTTAATGCTGATTTCAAAAGTGTGGTGAACATCTCAAAAATTGAAGATAAAAATTGTAAGAAAGTGTTGGTAATGTCTAAAAGGAATCGGCGATTTTCTGTATTTCGCAAAAAGTGGAATAACTCAGAAACGAAGCCCCCCAAAAAAAAATTTCAAAGAGGCATTTTCTGTTCCAAATTCAACCTAGAATCGAAAAAAGCAATAAAAAATGGGGGTCAAGAGGAAACCGTAAGTTTCAATCAATGATTTGAGATCCTAAAACATGGAAAAATGGAAATCGGACTTCCGCATCGTGAAGCTGAGTTAAAATACTATAAAAAAGGTCCAGTTCAATTTTTCGATAGCTCGCACCGTAAGGCTGTAATTTCCCGATGGGCCCGTTTAGATGGGACACCCTGTATAGTATGTTCGGGCAAACTCCAAAATCCGTCAATACTAGAATTGCCTAGATGAAACTAGTGCTGCCATTTCGTTTTTGTCAAAACCGATATTGACTAAGTTATTTCTAATAATCACTAACTTTTAAAAATCACTTTTTTTTAAAAAGTCAGGCATCTAGGAGTGACGAGTTTGTCAGTGAGAGTTCCGACGATCAAAACGCAATATGGCACATCAGTTCGTTCTGTGTTTGGTTTGTTGTTTTCTTTAAAGTTGACTTTATCGATGTTGTCAAAGATAATTATTATCTCCTTGGCTTTTGAGAGCCTTTCTCCTAAGGGACAGTTGGCCTTCATCTCTGTTCAAGTGAAGTTGTGTTCCGCTTTAGCGTTCTTTTTTATGTGACAAATTTGAGAGACGTCTTTCAAGTTTTCCAAGTGATATTATAATTTATTATTTTTCCATTTTCTTTTTAAATTAATTTTAACTACGGCAAGTACGAAAAAAGAAACGTACCTATATATTATGAGGTGTTTGACTACATTGGAGTATGTCTAATGACATGTAATAAATGTTTTTCTTGATTATAAAATACAGCATTTTCATTGCCTTTTTTGCCTGGTCAATATTAGTTTTGCATGTACTCCCTCATTATTTTTTGACTAAGTAGAAAACTATTTTCGACTAAAAAAGTTTAGTTAAAATTAGTTTTGCCTTCGCCTGTCGGTCATTATTAGAAATAACTAATCAGTATCGGTTTTGACAAACACGAAATGGCAGAACGAGTTTTACCTCGGCAATTCTAGTATTGACGGACTTCGCGGTTTGCCTGTAACATCACTCGAGACGATATCTGTCCTTGGGTACATGATGACAATTCCACTTTTCGCCAAAACATTCCTATTGCCAAAAAAGAATGAATTCAAGGATGAGCAGCTTTTGAAAAATTCTAAGGGGCTCAAATTTGAGTTTTTAGGAGTCAGAAATCGATAAAAACGGCTAAAGTCCCGAAAATTTGATATAAAATCACGGAAAGTGTTCTGGATGGGCGAGTAAGGACGGAAAAATACCATTTCAGTTGTTTCTCTTACAGAATAGGGGTCAGATTTGGATTTTTAGGGGTCAGAAGGGCTAAAATCAATATTAATTCACCTGGCGTTGTGTGGGATGGTGATTCACGACGGAGGGACTACCTACTTCGACTATAAAAATATTTTTTCTAGAAAAGGAGTGGGTCAAATTCGACTTTATAAGGGTCAAAAATTGGTAAAAATGGTCATAATCACGAAAAAATTACGTGATTTTACGGAAAGCAGTACGGTTTCTCGCTATATCGTCTTTTACGTAGGTAATAGCACGAATATTTTTTGGAAAACTCACTCTTATCCATGCTCAGCCATCGTATATCCAGCCGTTTGTTCACAGTAAGGCCATGAAGTTTGCACCGAAAGCTTAGTTAATATGAGTGTGAATGAAATGGTATACATCCAGCTCAGATGTCATTGCTATGGAAAGGCTGATTATAACCACGCATGGCTTAATGGCATTTTGGATTTTGTTTAAGTTTGTTGATCACGGTCAAAACGAGTCACCCACTTTACGTGAAAATTTGAGAATATGTCGAGGGTTCTACGTAGGTGCAGCGACCATCAGAATGGTAGGAGGACCATATATGCACTCCAACTCGCGCCTACCCTCAAAATTTCAACTCACTACGACTATTTTTTTTTCGGTTATTTATGGGCGTTACAAGGAATTGGCATACATTTCGTGTTCGCGCATGCGCATCCGAATGTTGACGTTCGAATTTGATGAAATCGATGTGGAACCATCAGGGTGCCATTCTGCATCTACTCTCCAACTTTCAGCTTTTTTCGACGATTTCTAGAGTAGTTTTGAGTTTTACAAGGATTTCCTGTGTGCGCATGCGCAGACGAAAGTTACAGTATTTTTTAAAAGAATTTGATGTGGGACCATCTACGGCCAGACCCGCACCTACCCTCCGAATTTCAACTCATTACCACCATTATTTCATATAGTTTTGCCCGGGAAAAGGAATTGACCACAGACAGACGGACATACACGGAACGTTCGTGTTTGAAACGTAAAATGCAAGTGGAAATTTTCATTTTGGAGGACATCAATTTTTTTCGACTGTTGCACGAATACGGAGCTGGAAGCGACAAACTCAGTTTTGACCCACTTTTAATTTTCCAAAGTTGACCATCCCCGAACTTCTTCTTTCGTTGGACATAACGAACATTGTGACGAAATTTCGAATTCTTATCTTGTAGCCAACGTCAGCTATTGTATGAAATTCAACATAAATGAATGTTATAGGTTTTATATATATGTAGGTATATATATATATATATTTTTTTTTTCCCCTCCATGAAAAATGCATGTACTATTTTTGGACCCACTTCAGTAGCATTTTCATCGAAAAATCACTACATGTGAAATACAGTAAGCAGCCTTTTCAGGCTGGGGCTCCACACGTCTTCTAAGAAAGATCTGAGTTTGATCCTGGCTGCTGGAGCGAGGCGATGGGATTCGAACCCACGGACCGCAGTCGCCATCCCACCTGTAGATTCGGCTTGTGAGGTTGTGAGTACCGCTCATTGGAAAATCGTAAGTTTCCCGTGACTCGTCCTGCTGATCCGGCAGGTATATCCCGATGATCCGCATTTTAATATCAACCCGCTCATCGCACACATCAAACAAGGGGTGTGGGGGGGGGGGGGGGGGGTCGACGGAAGGTCGGATAAGTGCAACGGAGGGTTCGCCCCTGACAACAACCGCTGACGGTTATTAGGGCGCGGAATGCATTTCATTGCATACCCCCCTCCAACCGACCTATCGAGGGGAGAAAGGGCTGTTTCGGAAATAGAGGTGACGTCCGCGTTAGCGAAGCGGGGGAAACGAAAAAAAAAAGGCTCCGAAGGGCGAAAGTGGGAGGGAAAAAAGGGTGCAAGCAATAAGAGGCTCCTCACTTCAAATGAAAATGTGTTGACTCTGGGATTATATTGAAAGTGTAATTGAATCCCGGTTGATTTTTACGGTGGAAAGTCTTTTGCTCCGCCGTGCCGTGCCGTGGCCAAGGTATTCACCCGCACGCACGGCTCCCCATTTGAATAAACTCCAAACGAAATTGCATTCTGATTTACGCCCTTGGGTTTATGGGATCTGCACGGCGGGAAGCCCTTACTGACATTGATCCTGCCAACTTGTAGACTTTGGTATACTTGCATTTTTATTGCTAATCACATCCGCTTTTTATTCCCGTGTTGACACTTGGTGGAACAAGGATTGAAAGCATTGCAGTTGCTGATCTTCTTTGTGTTGATGAATCCCGGTCAGAAATCATCATTTCGACTTAACCCCTCAGTTCACGGGACGAACTGTCCCGTCGTCCTGTCGTCAAAATGACATCGAAAATCGGCGTGTAACATTTTGCAACCTAAATCCATTAAGCCCGACCAAAAGTTCCAGTACGCAGCATGACCGTATGTGCGAATTGTTGATGTTGGTGAATATAATCTGATATTAGATAGATAGATATTATAAGTAGTACTTTTATTTTCAGGAAAAACATAACAATGGCTGTTAACTTATTGCGATTTTGGAACATACCGTCCCGCTTAAAACCGTATGGTTTTTTGTTGCGGGAAGGGGAATATTTTTTCCTCTTCTTTCTAAGCAAAATTTGAGAGCTGGGAGTCCCACCTCTCACATTTTGCTTAGAAGGAAGAGGAAAAAATATTGTTAATAAATTAAGAATATAAAACTCCAAGCCAACAACAGTTCTATCTACCTTACATGTGTATAAGGACTGATTTAAACGTAAATTACGTCTTCTTCAACAGGAAAATTTAAATTTTTGTCATCATTGCAGAAAAAACGTATATCACGTATAAATACGAGAGAGCACAACTCGTGGCCACTATTTATTAACCAAGTAATGACTACTTTTTGGTTTATTATTTTCAATAATGAACCATTGGAATCGAGCAAGAAAAAAAAAAATGCTAACCCCCCCCTCAATATTTGATGGTTTACGTTTCAAGGTATGTAGAACCCGAAAATGCAATAAAAATATTTCTGTCTGTCCGCCGTACTGGCCACTTTTCTTAGTTACCATGAAAAAAAATTGATGAAATTCGGGTTATAGGTTCCGTTCGGGGTCTAGTTGGTCTTCGAAGCTCGGCGTTACTGTCAGTCATCTAAGGGGTTCAAAGTAGGGGTTGAAATTTTCAGAACGCCGTAGCTCGAAAACTTTCTGTATGTAGACTTTCTATAGTTTTTTTTTTACGTTATTAAATTTGTCTTGAGCTAAACAATTTTTTGAGACCACCCGAAGCATTGTACGTCCAGCCGTTCGTGTTCACCAAAAAGCTTCGTCAACACGATCGTGAATGAAACTATATAAATCCGGCCGGGATATCATCACTAGGGAGCACCTGATTATAATCGAGGATGGCTGTATGAAGTCGAGTTGGTTGTTCTGCGATATTATTTCATTCGACAAGTGATGGACTATTGGATTTTGTTGGTAGGTACTTCTGAAACTTGAACAAACGTTGAAGTATTATTGATGGGTTTCTAATTTCTAATTACACAATTAGAAATTATTACAAAACGGTAAATTATTACACACCGGCAAATTATTACACAACGGCAAATTATTACAAACGGTTACAAACTTGAACAGCCGTTGAATTATTATTGATGGGCAAGTTATTACACAACGGTTCATTATACTTGACCACGAGGGTAGGTATTGACCACAGAAAACAGTGATCTACGCAGGAGGGGAGTCTTTCACTCCACATCAACAATTTTCCTTCAGATCTTCATTATTTGCGTTTCTTTTTGCCATTTCAGTTACTGTTTGTCATCGACAGAATTATTTTAGCAACATTTAATTCGTGAACTAGGTGGGCACCTAGTAACGAGTACGGGGTTAGGTACTAACCTTCGGAGGTTCTGTGATCTACATAATATGTATAGACTAGTTCATAACATTATATTATATAGACGGGTTGTCTATACAGAGAGCTGTGATCTGTAACAGAAGGGTATTCCGTACAAAATAATAAACTGTTGTGCAGGGATTTTCAGCGTTTTATAATTGTTGCGGGTATGTGATTCCGGTTCTCTCAGATAAATAATCCGGTACTTTCACACATTCAGTAAGATTTTTGAGTTACAATAAGACATTTTTGTCAGTTTTCTGTAGCTTCGACAATTCAGTCCTCCCTTATGCACGATTTCTTTACTTAACGTTTTAAAACATGATTTTCTATGGCGATCGTCTGAGGAAAATGAAAGAAACTGGTGTCAGTTGTGAAATAGAAGAAATATTCAATCAGATAACGTATTTTTCGATGGGAAAAACATAACGAAATGTATCATTTCAGATTCAGATTCTGCACCAAAAATAAGACCACTTTTTTGTACTTTATGAAAAACTCTCCTCCTAACTTGGTGGTTGAGGGTGGATACAAATGAAGGTTGTACTTCCATTTTATATTTGCCTCCTTAGGTATCCAACGAGTTTCGCCCATGATTGGCCTCTTCAGGAAGGCTGACGAGATTTCTTCATGCCCAAGATCATAATCGCCCATGATCATAATCGAGATTTGGGAGAGTGAAACCATGCTGGCCCCATCCTGTGGTCTGTCCTATTCATAAAAAAAAAGGTGATGTCCTTGATTGCTGGAACTCTCGAGGCATCTCTCTACTCTCATGTGCCTACAAAATCCTGTCATCTGTACCTATTAGTTCAAAGGCTCCTGCCCCACGCTATAAACGAGTGATAGATATCCACCAAGGCAAACTAGGTTAAATGTATTCATGGAAGGCAGAAGCACCACTGACAAAATATTCTCCTTGCAAATGCTCCTTGAGAAGGCAAGGGAATCAGACTCCAAACCACCTCCACTTGTTTATAGACTTCAAGACAGCCCATGACAGTGTCCTTTAACTACTTGTCCTTTAACAGTGTACTTTACACTGGTCTCCTGGAAATGGAAGTCCCCCTTTGGTAAGTCATCAGAATGACCATGAGAAGTGAACCTGTGTTGAAGTTACCTGTGTTGTGCGTGGACAGTCTGACTGCTCTGACCAATTCTACACGCACAAAGGCGTTCTTATTTTCAACATGGCACTGGAAAGAGCTGTCAAACAGTTTGAAAGTGGAACAATTATTAGTAGATTGGTGCAGCTGTTGAAATTATGCTGGCGAAATAGATCTCATGTGCCGATCTCTGGGAGCAATAAGGGAGGCATGTGGGGGTTTGGTCAGAGAAGCAGCAATCATGGGGCTCGAGGTAAACCAGGAAAAGGCCAAGTATATGCAAACCAGTAACCCTGGAAACCACGAGAATGTGATCCGAATTGGTCAGCACTGCTTTGATTGGGTTATGACTTTATCTTCCTTGGAACCAAGATCAATGCAGACAACAGAATGGGCTATGAAATAAGAAGAAGAATCCGTTGCTGCTAACTGGGCGTACTTCGGGCTTCTCAAAGAAATGAAGAGCAGACTCCCGACACGGACAACTAAAATCCGGCTCTATAAAACGCTGATCAGACTTGTATTGACATACGGATTAGAGCGCTGGACATCGCCGCACACGATGATGCAGCACTCAAAAGGTTTGAACGTACCGTTTTGAGGAGGATTTTCGGATCTGTTCGAGATAGAACAGTCTGGAGAAAGAGGGCAAACCATGAAATAATGACACTGTACGGGGAAAGAGACGTGGTGCACTTCATCCGGATTGGCCGTCTCCGCTGGGCCGGACACATTTCTCGAATGGACGATCGTGAAATTCCCAGGAAGATTCTGAACGCGGAACGTCGTTGTACTCGAAGACGGGGAATACCGAGGTTGCGGTGGCTCGATGGGGTGGCACATGATGCTCTTACTATCCTGGGTGTCCGCGATTGGAAAACAGCTGCGCGGGGCCGAGGAACAAACATGGAAAACACTGTTGAAGAGGGCCTTGGTCCCACGAGGATTTTAGAGCCACAAAAGAAGAGAAGAACATAATCAGAAGAAGAGACTCGGGATACAGCTGAAATGATAACAGAGAATTTCTGATACTAATCTAGTGATGCTAGGATGTAGGGAAATTCATTCAAACGAACATGAATCGAATGATCATTCGGAGTCAGCCGACGGCCTCGGTCCTGTTACAGCGGTGAGAAGAAAAAAACATAAATAATGATCATTATTTGTTCAGGAAGTTGACGAATAGATACCTAACAGCTGTGCAAACCTTATCACTCTGCCACAGTTCTTCATCTCCGTTTTGTTCGATGACAACCCCCCCCCCCCCCCCCCACCAAGACAAAGAGAACAGAACTAATTAAAAAATATTCCATCCTTCGGAAACAAAACGAAAGTAATGAACGTTTTTGTGTGGCAGAGATAGTGCTCGTTCAAATACTTGATATCCTGTTTCCGAATAGGTATACATCGAATAAATGGAATTGCCCATCATAAACAGAATTACTTGTGTGCATCCTCAATATAAAAAAATCTCACTATGCATCTTTTCAAGTGAAACTTAAGCTTTATAAATATTTTTATTTCTTTATTTCATTTTATTTTTTTATATTCATCTTAATATCCCTAATTTTATGTCCTTAACTGCTTTTTAATTTAAAAAAAATTGACCGTACGATATCCTTGTTGGGGGGGGGGGGGGGGTTACTCGGAAGCTCGACACTACTTATTATTTCATCCTCTAGTCCCTGTAGGCTTCACATGACTTCGTCAGCGGTGAAGAGCTAATCGCTGGTCGGGTATGCACATGCAAACTTATAGAAGCTTCTATTTTATTTTGTTGTATCACTTGTACTGGTACGCGCCCTAGGCAGCCAGAGTCAAGCACGCTCGGACACCCCGGCTCCCTTTTATAAATTGTGTAGTTCGGTCGTACATGTTGACACAGAGGACACCACCTCCCCCTCCGAACCTCTCGTTTCTACCGTGATCAGCGATATCGGCACATTTAAACCGACGAAACAGATCGCATTGACGTTGTGCAATCAAGTCCGCCTCTCGTCGGATTACTAGCTGTATAAATTTGTTTGTATTTCCCCAGTCGATTTTTCCCTGCTTTAACGAGCTGTGCCAATAGCCACCTGTTCGGCGGTTTGCCCGATGCTTCTTCACAGGTGGTGGGGCATCCCGATAATGAAAGTGGTAAATTAATTGAATTTAATAGTAAAGACCTTTTATAAAATTTAACAGTTCCACCCAGCTGTCGGTTAATGGATGGGAATAGTTTGCGCTCAGTTATTCCCATCATTCAATCCTCATTTCATCGTCTCAAGCATTTTTAGCATGCCAGTCTTTTCATATCCCAGCTTTTAAACTCAAACTTGAAAATGTCGGAATCTCCACTTATTTGCCTTTCTTTTGCATCCACACTACCGAAGGTAAGTAAGAACGCTTTGTATTCATGCTAGTAGGTCCAGCAAGTTCATACTGCATCGAGTGGTTCAAAACACACACAAAAAAAAATGGTTTTTTGACACAATTTTTCTGCACGACGAGCCACTTTGGTCTCAGTAGTGCCCATTCAGGCCGTAACGAGTGCTCTGGCAGGTGACCATTAATTTAGATTCTATGTTTCTTTAACTATTTCTTTGAAAATTCGCTCCTTAAGCCATGCTGCGTGTTTGGAATTAAAAAAAAAATATACATGAGCTGTTTTTAAAACGTGAACCAAAATTACACCCATATAAATAGGAAGGAACGGGAGGAGTGTGGTATTGGCAGCCATCAAGTTTTAGAGAAATTGCGCAACTTTTTCGGACGTCGATCCCCCATAATACCGTAATCACTTGAGATCCCATCAAACTACGTATATATGTATGGTTTCGATGTACTCATAATTACGTTGCCTCCTTTTGCAGTGGATCTAAAATGCCTAGAGTACACGATTAAATGGTTCGGAAAATGCCTCATCCCTTCTTCGTTGCACGTACCTTTAGTGATCACCACTGTAAGATCCCACTTCAAGCTTGCTCATTAATTTTACCGAACCTCAACAGCCACAAAACTATATTCAAGCTTGGTAGTAACAAAAGTCGGAGGGTGATCCTACTATATACGGGATAGTAATAATTTTTGGGATTTTTAATAATTTTTGATTCATTTTTGGGAAAAACTTAATGATCTTAAACAACTTCGGTATCAGTCGTTCGAATTTTTCGAACTAATATTCTACTGTAATTATATTGATGTCTTGGCTAAACTAGCAATATATTTACACCTACGCAGCTATCGTATGTATGTAGACAAGTATTGAAGGGTATAGTATACCTACATAATTATATAGGTATACTATGGTATGGTATGAATGGTAGGGGTGAGCCGGTGGTCGAGCGCTCTGTCGCTTGATGGTCGGGATTGGTACGGCGACTCGGTTTCCCTCAAGAATAGCCAGCCCTGGGCGAAACGATCGGACCAAATCCTAATCCTCCTGTGATCAGAGCCGATCACGTCCGCGACGCCGTCAGGGCAGTTGAACGTTAAACCCCCCGCCTGAAATGGCCGTTTACATACACATTATGAATGGTTCATTCCAATGACGCGAATGTCTGCTCAAAAACTACGTAATCCTCACTGAACACTTTGAATTGATTACCACCGATTCGGTTTCGTTCAATGTCCCACTAAAAGGAAATAATAATCATGAATAATTTCAAATCAAAACGAGCGGGTCCATCTCAAGCAGGCGTTCGATGGAAAAATTCAGAGAACCGCCAAATAAACCGACCGTTCAAATGATAGAGGCTTCCTAATCAACTTTTATCGACAGGCGTCCAATCAAAGCCTCCGAAAGTATCAAAGGAGGTCGTGTGCCCTTTTTTTATTTTAAGCTGTATTTTTTTTAGCTCTCGGGACGATTTCATTCGTTTTTTATTATTTGTTATTCTTCCCCCCGTTAAAAAAGCCGTCAAAAGGTTTTTCCGGGGATTTTGACTGACTGGAAACAAATTGTGTTCCACCTCTCCGCCTTATTGCTGAAAAATTTGCTCTAATGAATTACAAACGGAATCCTATTACACGCGTCGTCTCAACTGGCACCGTCGAACCGTGGTATCTGCTTTATTGTGTGTGAGAAAATGTGGCTTGTCGAAGTCTGTCGATTATGTTGTGTGAATTCGTCAACACATTTGTTATAATCAAGCTTTTTACATTGTAGTTTTGTAACCTGAGCCCCCTTATTCAGGATGCTTCTCAAAAGGAAGGCTGCCAGATGAGGGGTGCCTTTTTGTTTTTGATTTTGAATAGAGGGAGGCAACAAAGGCTTAGAGAAATGTGACTAGGTAGAAATCCAGTACGTTTCAGACCATTTTAAAAATCCATTAAGAAACCCTGAAATGGCGAAATGGGGGATACCCACGCGTTCAATTAATTTCTTTTTTTTTTTGCAATGAAATTAGATTCCGTCCTGACCATTTCAACGCAAGCAGTTTCCTACGATTTTAACGTATTTCATTCTATGATTTTTAGAAGTTTCGCGCACTAGTGACGTCATTCCACCCCTCCCACGTGGAAGGGACTCCCTTGCCCTGTAGTTTTGACTTCACAAGTGCACGAAACTTCAAAAAATCGTAGAATAAAAACTACTTATCGTAGGAAAGTGCGGTCGATGCCAAAATTTTCAGGATGGAAACTACTTTCATTAAAAAAAAAATAAATAAAAGTACATTTTTCAGACCTACAGTATATGCGGCACCCCCACTGTAATTGCTACCCGATTTCCATGTCCCCCCCCCCTCTCACCGCAATTCACTGACGTTTACAGTCCGATATATCTCTATAATACTTTTTCAGCAATACCTCCTTGTCCTTTTCGCAGTGGCTAAGACCACGGTCACTGGGGAGAAACTGTCACCGTTGTTTAGAGACTTGTGCCAACGCGTAGTGTGTACCTCGAATTGGGCAAAAGGTTACAATCAATTTAACGGGTTCTCGACAGAAGGTCGAAATGTCTACTATTCTTCATGTTCATGGTAATGAGCACCAAAAGCTACCTACATTACAGACAGTATTTCATATGACATGATTCGGGAAGCTCCAACTGGGTTTTACATTGTCTCGCTGTAAAGCTGTGAAAGTTGTTGATAAACCAAAGGTCTGGCTGTGCTTAAGCTGGAAAATGTTCACATCACGAGATTTCCCGAATGTTGGACCCTTGACATGTTTTTTTACTGTCAGTATGCGACCGAGCTCGGAATCAATGGGCTTGATCTAGACTTCTAGTGGACATTTTGGTACCAACCACACCAACTTTGGTCCATTATTACGGCAGTTATCGTTGAAAATCGAAAAATTTGAAAACCCGTCATAACTGCCCTATTTTTCTACCTAGAAAACTCATTCTCATCTCAGATTGAAGCGTGGAGCGCCATCAAACGGAAAACCGTCTAGAAACTCGTTTTGAGCACTTCTGAACTGGATTCCATGGTTTTCTCGAACAACTGTGTTTGACGGTATCACTGTACTTCCGTGCCTACATAATAGGAACATGAAAGTAAAATCATTACTCCACCATTTCACGATCCTTTTTGGCTTTCAAAAAAATATTGTGCTTGTGATATTCTCTAGTTTTTTTTTTTTTTTTTTGAAAATGAGGAAGTCTTACCTGCCGGTTACTAAACAACAACACAGCTGCGACGTGTTTGCAGCTTCCAGGCGTCCCCATTATTGAAAATAAGAAACCAAAAGGAAAAAAGAAAAGTTGACTTAGTACAGTGATGTCTCAGGACCGAAAAATTATTTCTATAGTCAGTTTGTGTGCAAGAAAATGGATCTGCAATTAATTTGAACTTTAAAATGAATTTTGTCGTACAACTGAAAAATAGAGGAATGGAATTTTTTTTGTGTACAATTAACAAATATAGGTATGAATGCCAAGAACGTTTTGAGGTTAAAAAAAAAACGCTGCAAAGTCCTCTTGTCACATGGGTTTATTATTCTATTGTGCAACCCTGCAGAAATGTCGGCTGTTCATTTATTGTTTCTTTCATGTGCAATAATTGAAATAGCAATTTTTGATGGTTTCCACCAATTTGGCCACCCAAAAACTCGAATTAGGCTCTCATATTTTGGACACATTATCTTGATCATTGATAGTGCCATTTAATCGTCTTGATTCACCTGTTATTACTACGTATAGTGTTAGTCTACAAATTTATGGTGTATCAGGCCATTTCCCAGGTTTTTGATTCACGAAAAATGAATTTTGGGAGCTGAACCTTCGTCACAACCCAAATGGAGCCTGTACATGACAAAGAACGGCGATTTTAGACCAATATTTTGGGTCAGTTTAAGGCTGAAACTTCGTTAGAACATCAATTCTTCGCTCGTTTCTCAAAGTCGGGTTCATGTTCGATCTGCTCTTCCTAAAAAACGTGGAAAAAGATACCTCAAGAGCTCATGTTACATCAAAAACACCATATTTTTACACACATTTTTCACCCATAACACCCTCGGGTGTATTGCGATCGGCTGCAAAGTTTCGGGACACAACTAGGGCCCAAATGGAGCATCTGTGCGAATGAACAAATTTTTTGAACCGAAAATAAATGTAAGTATGGATGATACGGAGGACGGACATTGCATTTTGGTTTATTACTCTGTGAATAATACACCTATGTATTCGCTCAGCAAAAAAATGTATAACACCCCCTCAAAAATTTTTCTTTTACGTTTCAAGGTGCGTATATCCCAAAAATGCAATGTCCGTCCGCCGTATCGTGCTTATCTACCTCAATTTCGGTCGGAAAAATTTCGTTCTTTCGCACAGAGGCTGCTTTTGAGCCCTATGTAGTTGTGTCCCGAAACTTTTTAGCCCTATCGGAATATACCGAGGAGTGTTATGAGTGAAAAATGGGGTTTTAGCGAATTTTCAAAGAAAATGAAGCTATTGCAATGGCTTCGAAATTTAAATAATATAAATTTTTGGAAATTTTCTTCATAGAAATCCGTTTCAGACCATTCTAAAACGATTCCTGAAATTTAACACTTTTTTATATGTATATATATATATATTTATATATATATTTATTTATTTATATATGTGTCACTCCAGACGATAACTCTCGATAGAATTGAGATAAACAGCTCAAATTTGCACAAAAAATCTATCTTGGCAATCGAAAGGCTAAGTTCGAAGATGGGCGAAATTGGCCTACTCTAAGGAGGGTTTTGGCGCATTTAAAGTGCGCAAAAATTACCCAAAAATCCCCAAAATGTTATTTTCCAACAAGTGACCCATCATTTTAAAGGTTTTTGCACGCTGAACACGATGGTGGAATCGGATTTTAGATATCTTGATCCGTTCTCAAATTAGAGCATTTAAAGTGCGCAATAATTACCCAAAAATCCCCAAAATGTTATTTTCTAACAAGTGACCCCTCATTTTAAAGGTTTTTGCACGCTGAACACGATGGTGGAATCGGATTTTAGATATCTTGATCCGTTCTCAAATTAGAGCATTTAAAGTGCGCAAAAATTACCCAAAAATCCCCAAAATGTTATTTTCCAACAAGTGACCCCTCATTTTAAAGGTTTTTGCACGCTGAACACGATGGTGGAATCGGATTTTAGATATCTTGATCCGTTCTCAAATTAGAGCATTTAAAGTGCGCAAAAATTACCCAAAAATCCCCAAAATGTTATTTTCTAACAAGTGACCCCTCATTTTAAAGGTTTTTGCACGCTGAACACGATAGTGAAATCGGATTTTAGATATCTAAATCCGTTCTTAAATTAGAGCATTTAAAGTGCGCAAAAATTACCCAAAACTAGGATAATCTTTAAACTCTTACCCCCCCCCCCCCCCCACCCCCTTAGAGTGGTCAGATTGAAATATGTGAGAAGTATTAATTGAAGACGAGAGTTCGAAGCAAAAAAGGGGGAGGCAAACGATTAGTACAACTCCTTGAATTTACCCACAGCGATCAAATAAATAAGCACTTAGTACAATTACGTAATAAACAAACGGTAGAATCAGGATGGACAAAACGTACAAATTAAAATAAATACGAAGAGAATATACATAGAAAACCAAATTTTAGACCGAAGTTTTCCTTTATTCAAAACCATAGCCATTAATTCGAATATTTCTTTGAAAATTCGCTCATTAAGTCATGCTGCATGACTGGTTTTTTTTTGTGTTTTAGTAGCACGAGATTGTGAGGTATCGTTTTCCATGTTTTTTAGGACGAGAAGATCGAATATTAACTGGATTTTGACCAAAGAGTGATCTAACCATCTAACGAAGGTTCAGCCTTAAATTTACGTTAAAATTTGGTCGAAAATCGTCGTTCGTGCGCACACAGTTTGGGTCCCCATTTGGGAACACGTTTGGCTCCTATTTGTGCTCCGAAGCTCGGCAGCCCGAACAAAGTACACCCAGGGGTGTTACAGGTGAAAAATGGGATGTAAAAATAGGGGTTTCCGAGGTTTTTTTGTTGTGGTTGTAGTGAACACGTGCTTGTGAGGTATCGTTTTCCATGTATTATAGGGCAAGAAGGCTGAATATGAAGTTGATCTCGGCCAAAGAGTTTAGAATTGATGCTATACCGAAGGTTCAGCTCCCAAAATTCGTTTTTTATGAGTCAAAAACCTGGGAAATTGTCTGAAATCACCATTAACTTGTATAATAACACTATAAGTGAAAGTTTCAACAGCTTAATCAAGACAATTAATTGGTACTATCAATGATCAAAGACAATTTGTGGAAAAAAGTAATTTATATCGTGTTTTTGGGGCCTAAATTGGTGGAAACCATCAGCAATAGCTATTTCAATATTAATTGCACATGAAAGAATCAATAAATTAACAGCAACATTTCTAGCATGTATCTCCACTTGAATAATAAACCTATGTGACAGGGACTTAGCAGCGTTTTTGGAATCTATGCACCTTGTAACGTAAGAGAAACAAGTTTTGATGGGGTGTTGAAAATAATTTTTGCTGGGCGAATACGTACCTATTGGAAAAACAAATCAAAATTATCAAAAGTGGGTACATTTAGAACTTCGGGTCAAACGTTATTGGTACCTAATCGGTAAAAATGGCTAAAAATTACCAAAACATACTTAAGTAAATCGCTAATAATGTCAAGTAATGGATGGTAACTCGAACATTCGCTCATATGATAATACTACGTGACCGGACTTCTGATTTTGTGAATAATACACCTATGTATTCGCTAAGCAAAAAGTTTTATAACACCCCCCTCAAATTTTCTTCTTTTACGTTTCAAGGTGCGTAGATTCCAAAAACGCCGCAAAGACCTTGTCACATGGGTTTATTATTCTGTTGCACATACCTACAGAAATGCTGGCTGTTCATTTATTGTTTTCTTTCATGTGAAATCATTGAAATAGCTATTTCGATGGTTTCCACCAATTTTGGCCCCCACAACACGAATTAGGAACGCTCCTTTTATGGTTTATTATTCTGTGAATAACAAACCCTATGTATTCGCTCAGCAAAAAATTTTTATAAGACCCCCTCAACATTTTTTTCTTTTACGTTTCAGGGTGCGCTGATTCCAAAACTTCAATGTCCGTCCGCCGTATCACGCATACCGGCTTGATTTTCGGTCTAAAAAATTCGCTCGTTCGCACACAGGCTCCATTTGGCTCCTAGTTGTGTCCCGAAACTTTGTAGCTCGATCGGAATATACCGAGGGATGTTATGAGTGAAAACGGGTATGAAAATAGGTATTTTTTATTGTTTTAGTAACATGAGCTTTTGAGGTATCGTTGTCCATGTTTTTTAGGACGAGAAGACCTAACATGAAGTCAATTTTGGCCAAAGAGTGGAAAATTGAGGCTCTAACGAACTTTCAGCCTTGAATTTACGTTAAATTTTGGTGTAAAATCTTGGTTTAAAATCGTCGTTCTTCCACTCTAAGTTTAGGCCCCCGTTCGGGAACAAATTTGGGGTGCTAGTCCTGCTCCGAAGCTCGGCAGCCCGACCGGAATACACCCAGGGGTGTTATGGGAGGAAAATGGGTGTAAAAATAGAGTTTTCGTGGTTTTTCAAGAGATTTTTGAGGTTTTAGTGAACATGAGCTTCTGATGTATCATTTTCCATGTTTCTTAGGGCGATATGACCGAATATGAAGTTGATTTTGACCAACGAGTGAAGAATTGAGGCTGTAACAAAGGTTAAGCTCCCAAAATTAATTTTTTAATGAGTCAAAAAACCTGGGAAATTGTCTGAAATCACCATAAATTTGTATAATAAAAGTAGAAGTAGTTTCAATCAAGACAATTAAATCAAGACAATGGCACTATCAATGATCACAGATAATCTGTAGAGATTTAAAAAAAAACCAGTCATGCAGCATGACTTAATGAGCGAATTTTCAAAGAAATATTCGAATTAATGGCTATGGTTTTGAATAAAGGAAAACTTCGGTCTAAAATTTGGTTTTCTATGTATATTCTCTTCGTATTTATTTTAATTTGTACGTTTTGTCCATCCTGATTCTACCGTTTGTTTATTACGTAATTGTACTAAGTGCTTATTTATTTGATCGCTGTGGGTAAATTCAAGGAGTTGTACTAATCGTTTGCCTCCCCCTTTTTTGCTTCGAACTCTCGTCTTCAATTAATACTTCTCACATATTTCAATCTGACCACTCTAAGGGGGTGGGGGGGGGGGGGTAAGAGTTTAAAGATTATCCTAGTTTTGGGTAATTTTTGCGCACTTTAAATGCTCTAATTTAAGAACGGATTTAGATATCTAAAATCCGATTTCACTATCGTGTTCAGCGTGCAAAAACCTTTAAAATGAGGGGGTCACTTGTTAGAAAATAACATTTTGGGGATTTTTGGGTAATTTTTGCGCACTTTAAATGCTCTAATTTGAGAACGGATCAAGATATCTAAAATCCGATTCCACCATCGTGTTCAGCGTGCAAAAACCTTTAAAATGAGGGGTCACTTGTTGGAAAATAACATTTTGGGGATTTTTGGGTAATTTTTGCGCACTTTAAATGCTCTAATTTGAGAACGGATCAAGATATCTAAAATCCGATTCCACCATCGTGTTCAGCGTGCAAAAACCTTTAAAATGAGGGGTCACTTGTTAGAAAATAACATTTTGGGGATTTTTGGGTAATTATTGCGCACTTTAAATGCTCTAATTTGAGAACGGATCAAGATATCTAAAATCCGATTCCACCATCGTGTTCAGCGTGCAAAAACCTTTAAAATGATGGGTCACTTGTTGGAAAATAACATTTTGGGGATTTTTGGGTAATTTTTGCGCACTTTAAATGCGCCAAAACCCTCCTTAGAGTAGGCCAATTTCGCCCATCTTCGAACTTAGCCTTTCGATTGCCAAGATAGATTTTTTGTGCAAATTTGAGCTGTTTATCTCAATTCTATCGAGAGTTATCGTCTGGAGTGACACATATATAAATAAATAAATATATATATAAATATATATATATATACATATAAAAAAGTGTTAAATTTCAGGAATCGTTTTAGAATGGTCTGAAACGGATTTCTATGAAGAAAATTTCCAAAAATTTATATTATTTAAATTTCGAAGCCATTGCAATAGCTTCATTTTCTTTGAAAATTCGCTAAAACCCCATTTTTCACTCATAACACTCCTCGGTATATTCCGATAGGGCTAAAAAGTTTCGGGACACAACTACATAGGGCTCAAAAGCAGCCTCTGTGCGAAAGAACGAAATTTTTCCGACCGAAATTGAGGTAGATAAGCACGATACGGCGGACGGACATTGCATTTTTGGGATATACGCACCTTGAAACGTAAAAGAAAAATTTTTGAGGGGGTGTTATACATTTTTTTGCTGAGCGAATACATAGGTGTATTATTCACAGAGTAATAAACCAAAATGCAATGTCCGTCCTCCGTATCATCCATACTTACATTTATTTTCGGTTCAAAAAATTTGTTCATTCGCACAGATGCTCCATTTGGGCCCTAGTTGTGTCCCGAAACTTTGCAGCCGATCGCAATACACCCGAGGGTGTTATGGGTGAAAAATGTGTGTAAAAATATGGTGTTTTTGATGTAACATGAGCTCTTGAGGTATCTTTTTCCACGTTTTTTAGGAAGAGCAGATCGAACATGAACCCGACTTTGAGAAACGAGCGAAGAATTGATGTTCTAACGAAGTTTCAGCCTTAAACTGACCCAAAATATTGGTCTAAAATCGCCGTTCTTTGTCATGTACAGGCTCCATTTGGGTTGTGACGAAGGTTCAGCTCCCAAAATTCATTTTTCGTGAATCAAAAACCTGGGAAATGGCCTGATACACCATAAATTTGTAGACTAACACTATACGTAGTAATAACAGGGGGGACGCGAGGCTTCCACATGGTGAAGGGGTCGCGGGAGGGGGTGTGCGAGGGGTCGGTTGTGGGTCGGTGTGGGGGGGGGTCGGTGTGCGAGGGGTCGGTTGGGGGTCGGTGACTGAAGACGGAGGGTAATATCGGTGGCAAGTAATAAAAAAGGGGGGCGACGAGGGAGGTATAAGTAGCAACAATATGTGTGTGCGTGTGCAATATGTCATGGTGATGGCGTGAGGGGGGGGGGTTAAAGTGGACAATCTCACCCACTCCGCCCACTCCTCCCACAGCCTCCTCACCCTAAGCCGCTCTTAACCTTTTTCCGAGACGTTTGTCGGCACACAAGTCTTTATTGGCTGATTGTATTATTAAAAGCCTGTGAATTTATGCCTAATTCTGATGTACTTTCCCTACCATCCTCATTTTATCCCCCCCCCCCCCTCCTATTTCATTCACTCCAATTATAATTTTATCCCCCCCCCCACCACACACTATTTTATTTCCCTTTCATTTTACTACGTAAGGTAGGTATTAATATTTTCAATAGTTTACTAAGAATTAAAATCCAACTTGGAACGAATAATACACTGAGACATTGTTTCTTAACACAGTTCCTTTTTCCCTAGGTACATTTGCGATCATCATGGGCCCTCCTGGACCAAGATTCCAATACTCCGAGGAAGCCATGAAACAAGCCTTAAAAGACGTGGCCTCAGGAATTTTTCTCAAAGGGCTTCGTTTGAATGAAAAGACTGATTTTAGAAATAATTCAAGTTACCTACCTTTAAATTGGAATTTATGTGATGTTTTTTTCTACTTTTGACCGAAAAGCGTCCTATACCTAGTCAAATAAAAATTTACCTACTTGAAAGAAGTTTTTTTGCGTTTGATGGAAGTGTCTGTTTCTGGACCTGGAGGGAGTCTGATACTGGCGCCACCCAAATTTCTCCGTGTCTGACACTGGTGCAAAAACATGGTTTTGAAAAAACCATATTAAATCGACAAAAACAAAAAATCCGTCGGTTTCCAAGTCTTGGTGAGTTGTCAAGGAGTTGTGGTACCTGATTATGCCAACCCGATAAATGTTTGATGAACTCTCGCCTCGCAGTTTAAAGAAACCTGAGAATATCCGCTTACAGTGTCTGATACAGGTGCCTTCACCCGGGTGGTGGCACCAGTTTCATACACCTACCCAGTGTCATACACTTTCAACTTTCAATTCAATTATTAAGAGTTCTAGGCAGCCTACCTACACGTTCCTGGGCTAAAATCGTTGTGGTGGTTCCAGCCATTGGATTAGGCAAGAAGAAGAAGAAGAACGGAAGGTTATACTTTTGTTACTTCTTGTGTTCCAAAAACGCTTACTCATCATACCTCCTTCATGGCGTCTGCTTAAGAGTTGGAGCTAGCAGGTGAGTTTTGGTTTGTGTATACTTTAGCTCATGATTATCTTTCTACCATCCTTAGAGTTCTTTTTTCCCATATATTTCTTCCTGTAGAATTAGTTTTTGTTGTTATTTTTCCCAAAAAAACGGATTTTAACCTAGTTTGAGTAGGTGTATGACACTGGGTACTTGAAAATGGCCCTTTCCCCAGTGGCATACACCCCTGTATGATACTGGGGAATCCCAAAAAAAACTTTTTTTGTGTTTTTGCTGCTATTTTTAGTAGGTTTCACTTGAAACTAACAGCATGAACTTCATTTGGCATTTTCTAAAGACTGACCAGTGTCATACAGGGGTGTATGACTTTGGGTCCACACGGTGTATGAGACTGGGGAAGCTGGGTCCAGATTTCTTCCGATTCCAAGCCGATCGGGCAACTCTAGTTTTCGTGCTCACAATCCGACTCAGCACCTTTCAAAATCCCCAGATATCAATTTTCAACTGCATAGCTGCATTAGATCCGCTCCAAGTTCGTGTTATGTCTCTTTCACAGTGAGAGTGAACGTAACGGCATCACTGCCAGTTTTCATCACCCCTTTTCACAAATCTCTCATCAGGGACCCGTCATACATCAAAAACCTTGTGTTTAGTTCTATCACTTAAAAAAATAAATAAATAAACAATAAAAACAATGCGATCAGAGAAGCTCATTATTTTCCTGCTTTTCTTTACAGAACCATGCCTCCTCCACCCAAGAAGCCAAAATATTCTGAGGAGTCCATGAAAAAGGCTTTAGCCGATGTGGCTATGGGGGTACCAAAAGCAACTGCAGCAAAGTGTCATGGCGTTAATCGGGTAACTCTGCTCAACAAGGCTAATGGCAAACACCACGTTGAACAAAAATTTGGTCCTGACGCTGTCCTTTCACCAGATGAAGCGAAAATACTTGTTTTGTGGATTCAGTCCATGGCAAGAGTGGGCTACCCTGTCACTCGAAGTTATTTGATTGATAGTGTTCAGCAACTCATCAAAAGATTAGGAAGACCCAATCCCTTCTGCATCTGAGAGCGAAGAAGAAGATTGGGAACCACCAAGTTTTTTCAGAATCTGATGGAATGAGCTCTCCATGTGATGATGATGAGCTAGAGAGTCCCCCTTTGTGTGCATCAACGACAACCAACTTAGCTGAACCACAGCCATGCACCAGCAGTTTTCAGATCAAGTTCAACAAGCCAGAGGGATGACCAAGCAGAAGTGTTTTGTCCTAACGATGAAGAATTGGTGGAACTGTCTCCTGAAGGGGCAGAGGACAGATCACCCAAATCAGCCCGGTATTGTGGTGATGGAGCAAAAGGACACAATTTTTCCAGCGACCAACATATTAAGTAGGTACTTCCGAATACAACAGCGTGAATTCTGAGAATGATATTATCAACATAAAGATGAACCAGATAATGAACTTGATGGGGGTGAAGCCGATCCTACAAATGAAGAACTCAATATGAATGCTATGGGACCAATGAGAAAAAAACCAACGAAAGGAGAAAAGTTTTTCCTTAGTTGCAAGCCAAATGAAACAAGGAAAACCTTGTACAAAATAAAGGAGATTCTGACTGAAGACGAAGCCATTGTCATCCCACTACACCCATGCAAAAGGCTGCGAACAGTGTTCGTTACGTTGCGTCCAAAACTTAGATATCGTGGACATCTCTAAAATGAATGTAAAATACGTCGAGGACCCTCAGAGTTTGGCAAGAAAGGTGAAAGAAAATATCAGTTTCCAGCTCCACTACATGTCGATTGGTAGGATTCGTGAGTCATTTTCCTCCCCTGCCATGCCTAGTTTGAATTGACTGTACATGTGTTATACTGTATTTCAACTTGTGATTTTTGCTCTTAAGACTTGCGATGTTTCCCATACGTTTGTGCCAACAAATTATATGATGTTCTTTCTTATTTTCCTAATTCATTGAAGTTTATTATATTTTTCATTTATTAAATAGATAGTTACTTTACTACGTAGGTTTTAATACTCTTCTTGTGGGTATGGAAAACAAAGGCAGACCAATGGGAACTGAAGTTTTGTACGTCGATGTACCTACATAATTGCTGAACTAAGTCATGGAATGTGATACGCAACTACATGTACCTGATTGGGTTTCTAGGTACCAGTTTAATAGTCATTAGGACTTGTTATTATTAATGTTAAATTTACATTCTAATGTTCTCGACCCCTTTCAAATGTATCAAATAAACATTATTCTGAAGTATAATGAGCGTTTAATTTCTGTATTAGGTCCGTAATGACGAAAAAGTGTAATTCCTAAAGTTTTACTTCAAGTGTACGATACTGGTTCCAAGGGGTGTATGGAACTGGGGACACCCAATTTTCGCCATGTATGACTCTGGAGAAAAAACCCGCTTTCAAAAATCCTTCACCATATCTACATGCAACCGAATTTGGTGATTTTCTCGGTTCCATTGCGTTAGCAAGAAGTGGGAGAGTTAAAAACTGCCTTTAGAAAACTTGTCGTTTGAAATTTGGCCGAGCAAATGAGCGAAAACCAGAATTTTTCTGCTAACGTGTATGAGACTGGTGCCACCACCCTAATGAACCTTTGGAATCGACCGTGAAATTTTTTTATTTAATCCTTCCTCAAATTTTCATGGTTTAGGTTTCATGGGACGTAGAATACGAATAGCGAATAAAAATATTTCCGTCGTCCGCCGTACGCCGTCCGTGGCTTTTTCCTTAGTTCCCACTAATTCAAATTCACGAAATTTGGTAAATGGGTCCCGTTTGGGCTCTAGTTGGTCCTCGAAGCTCGGCGTTACTATCACTCAACTCTAAGGGGTCAAAAATAGGGGTTGAAATATCCAAAATATTCCTATCTCAAAAAACTGTATTTTGATGTGTGGGTTTTCTCGCATTTTTAAATAGATTGATTTTTTCCCTGAATTTTTGAGACCATATGGAGCATTCTACGATGTAGCCATAAAATTTGCCCTAAAATGCAGCCTGTAAGCAGGCATCAAGCTGGGTTGAGAGCGCACATCACTCGTCTCTTAGCCAGGTAGGCTTCGTAGCGGAGTGGTCTACGCGTCCGACTCCAGCACTCAAAATCAGAGGTTCGAATCACGGTCCAGGGACCGAATATTTTTCACTTCGCACCAACAATTTCCCTTTCAGAACTGCATTTCCGTTTCTTTTCCCATTTTAGCAGCTACTGCTTGAACATTAACGGATGATACTCATTTTGTACTGGCGAATAGGTACTAAACTACGGAGGGGCTGTGATCTGCACAGAAGTGTTATCTATGCTCTGATCTGTAACAGAAGGGTTTTCTATACAGAGAGCCGTGATCTGTAACAGAAGGTTGTCCTATACAAAATAATGAACCGTTATGTAGGGATTTGCAGCGTTTTGAAAATAATTGAAGTAGTCGTTTTCCGTAATCAATGGCCGTTCTCCTCAACTTCTGGTGATAAACATAAGTGTTGTGATTTCAATCATTTTTTTAAATAGCAATTTTGGACCCCCAAAAATTTGAATTTGACCGCTTTTTTTAAATGCCACATTCTTTTAAAGACTTCTGTTGATATTTTTCAAACCTTATTATGGTGATACCTAGGCATTTATTCTGATTTTCAGCGTTTTAAGACCAAAAAATCTAAAATTTTACTTCCAATTTTGTAAAAAATATGTCTGATAATTAAGTAGTAAGTGTATCTTACTTTGATTATCCGTTAATCATTATGCCAAGTGCATTTATATCATATTTCGTGTTTTTACCCATTTTGATAGATTTCAGATGTTTTTCACCCATAAAAACTCAAATTTGACCCACTTTTGGTTAAAAAAATTTGCGCATATTGTAAATCATGCTTTGCTAATATTCCGGCAAATGTCGAATTTTTGCAGTGCCAAATTTCTATTGGTGGGACACATATAGATGGTTTATTATAATAAATGTATACCTATTGAAAATAATAAACCAGAATGTGAATTGGGTGAAAAAGTGTGAAGCCTGTTAAAAAACGGTTGTTGGAAAAATAAATTTAGTTTAAAACTTACGAGTCTCACTGGAAAAAGCTTTATAATATGAATCTCACTGGAAAAAGCTTTATAATGCACCTATATAATAGAGATTATCGCAATATGACAAGCATGGCACAAGAGTATCTTCGTATCAATAAACATGATCATTTAGAGCAAATTTGAGCAAAAAGCCATTTGCATTCATCCTCATTTCCCTTCAGGATCCTCCACATCCTCATAGGAATTCAGTGGTCTGTGATTCCAATTTCGGATTCTACCTACCTTATTTATATCTATTAAGCAGACGGGCTATAGAGGAAAATTATGAACCAATGTTTAATTATTAGCAGCGATTTTTGAAATCGGTGCCGAATGGTGGCCCTCATTGGTCAACTAAACATTTCCCACGTTTTTATTTTTTTCCCGGTGCCATAATGCGGCCCTAAATTATTCCACCAAGTAATCTGCATCATCCTCATTTCCCGCCTTTCATTAAATCGTTGCCATATCGTGGCATTGCATTAGTCAACTAAATAATCTGCATCATCCTCTTGCCCACTTTTTTTTTTAAATCTGGTGCCAAATCGTGGCTCACATTGGTCCTCTAAGTAATCTCCATATAATCCTCATTTCGAGCTGTATCAAGCGCGTGCCTCGCCCTATTTACCCCACATAACCTTTATACACGTTATTACACATTACTATTATATACGCTAATATGGGATTAAATTGTTCGGTGGGGGAGGGGGTAAATAATTCGAATTAACCGGTTTTGACGCATTTTGCGGTTTAATACCGTGAGAGGGAAGATTCAAAGATTAAAACGCGGGGAGAAAATTACTATCGATATTTTGCGCCAGTTGAACATTAAATTCGAGAGGCTTGTGAGATGAAAATGATGATGATGGGGTGGAGGGGTGAAATTAGCGGTAATGCCGGTTCTCTTCCCCCGGCCAACCCTCTACTACAACCCGCCGTTTTTACCGACGTTAATAATTCAAAACGAGTTATTAAAGGTTTATCCGTTTTAAAGGGACGAGGAAAAGGGAACGGAAAACTCGATAATGAAACGTCCCGTCGGTTTGCCAGCTCTTGGGTTCTGATATTAACGCACAAACATACCGGAATTAATTCATTTTAATAAACTCACCCCCCCCCCCCCCCACTGCCGCCCGCCGTCCCTTTTGTATTGCACTTATTAGTGTTGGAGCTTTATGCGCGGAGCCAGAGTTAATTTCGTGATTGTAATTAATATTATGGGCCGAATGGCATACATCCGCGTCCAAAGAGGGTTTCGAGGATCAAAAACCGCTGCGGTTGTAGTGAGGCTGAACATGAGGGCACAGAGCTCTTTTCTGGGCCAATTAAACATTGCAACAGGTCCCGGTTATTAGATAATTGTGTGCAGTCGGTGCTCGGTGTCAGTCACTGTTGACTCCGGCGGATTTTCCGCTGCTCTCTGCGGCGTTCATCACAGCTCATTTGCGTACGTATCAAAAGAATTTGAACAAAGGTGTTCAACGAATGCAATATCTACATGTGTTGTTCGCTCAAAATTTCCAGTTCTAGCGGATTATAGGAGAAGATTATTCGATCTTCTTCCGCGTTCCAGACCACCCTGAATCCATCAGGGCAACGAGGTGAAAAATTCCAAATTTCTCAATTTGCACATATTTCTCATGTAAAACGGAAGTATGAGTTAGAAGATGGGCGATTTTCCAAATAAATAAGGGAATGAAAATCTGTGTGGCTTCTAGAGGAGGATACTTGATACCGTATAATTACCTAAAAAACACTCATAATTTATTTTTGTTAAATATTGGTACCTAAAAAATGGTCACTTGAAACATTAGAATACTATTACCGACGAGTGGAAACGGAATTCCACTAATTAATGGCTTACAGATATATTTCTTGTTCAAGGCCAATAATTGAGTTTTCTACACAGAAAATAATAGAAGGATCTTTGACAATTCGTTGAAAGGAAAACATAATTTGATACCCAAACAATAATTCGAACGTTGGAAAAACGTTCACGAATGAACGACGTGTTTATTTATGTAGCAAATTGAACGCTGAAATCGTTCAAAATTTGCAAAAGATGGTCATTCTGCATTACTTTTCTTTCCAGAAGCATCATCTCTAAGCCGTCGCACTTCGGCAAAAGATCGATAAATCGTCGGAAACCCCTGGTTTTTGTTTTTGCTAAATCGCTCAACATTTCGGGATCCATTTGTGGCTCAGTGTCCCACGTATGAAACAGATCTTAATTTCCCTGGAAACCCATTCAGTGAAAAATGGATTTTACCTAATCAGGCAGTTCCTAATGTACGTTTAACGTTGACTAGCCCTTTGTTCTAGGTTATAATCTCGTAATATCTCGTAAGAAAATATATTTTCTTGATTGACGGGCTACACTTGCCGCTTAGCTACAACTGTCCAACCGTGTTAGGGGTTTCATATTGGATTCGCTTTGTGCAGTTTGACTACTGTAGGCCAATTTTCATCCCTCGGACGGAAATTAGGGACAGCTCACCAGATGAAATATTTCGGTTTCTATCATCCTATGACACCTCGAACCTCCTTTACCTCTGTTTTCTCACGAGGATTTATAAATAATCCATCGATGAGAGAAGTGGATTCGAGCCCTAAAGTAAATAATTAATGCGCCGTGTAAAGGGATCTAACTGGTGCGATAGGTTCGACAACTTTGTACGTCATTCACTGCTTGCGCTCCTGGTTGATAACCGTGAAAATCCGGTTCAAGTCACTTGAAACTACCGCGCCCGTCACGCGTTCCATTCTGCTCGGTTCGGATACTGACGGCTATAACACCTTAACTTTCACCTAACGTTTAATAATCCCATCATTCATTAGATATTATTCGACTTCTCATTATAGACCCCTACTTCACTAACTCGTTCGGCGTCTTGTCTCTCAACTATCACTCACGACCCTCAATGGAAACACAAAGAGTTGCTGTAGTTAACACATCGCTGACCAGTTTCCATTGTTTTTTGGATACTGTGAAGTATCCAATTCTGACCGGCAACTTCCAATACCTACCACACATGTATTGATACCTGTAAGAAAATAGAACCCTGGCGGACCAATATAAAATTAGTGTCCAATAAGATGTTTTTCATGGTCACGAGATCTGAGATTGGTTGCACCTGGTTAGAAGTATCGTCCCTAGAAAAAGTAAATTTTCGTAAGTTAATTTTCCGTAATAAACCTTTGGAATCTGGCAAGAAAATTGATTTTCAAGGCTAACGATCTTGAAGGAGCTGTAGTGTAATTATATATATAGTGGAGGGTCCCAAAAATATGGTCCGTCAAAATCCGACTGGGAATAGGTTTCGTGTGCGTATCTACAAACATTTCAGTTGAAACTTCAACTTATGTTTATATGTAGAGCGTGTATATGAAATTTTCAGACACTTCCCTGGTCATTCGTGATTGCAAGATACTCGACGATTTTTCTTGGTAGAAAACTCCTGAGTAAATAGCTCCTTAGATCGTGGATTTCCATGAAAAGGTACCTTTTTGCATGATCCAAAATTCCATCATTCCATAGACACGAAATGCATTGTAATTAGATCAAGAAACTTGGTTTTACAAAGCCGCGCGTGGTTTGTAACAGGTAACAGCCGTTCCCCACGAAGACAATAGGTAGTAATAATTATTGAGCTGAAGAGTATTTACTCTTTCTGAAACGCCTTTACGCTCGTATAGCTCTCGAAGTACATTGTTCATAATCGTTAGGTTTATGGAACACAAAGTGATTTCATATTTAGGAACAATCTGGTCATTAGGACAAACACTGTCAAGATTCACCAAGTTTTTTGCTTCCTCACTACCGAAGGTAGGGAAGCCTTGGATTCGTGATTGAGTAAAAAAATTATGTCTTCCAAAATGAAAATTTCCGCTACCATTTTCCTTTTCAGACATCGAGGAACATAATTTGGTTCCGTGTCTGTCTGTGGTAGTTCCTTGTAACGCCCATAACTACCTACCCGAAATAATGATCGAAATGGGCTGAAATTAGGAGGGTAGATCGGGTTGGGTCACAGATGGTTCCATACAAAAATCATTGAAAAAGTACTTCAACTTTCGTATGCGCATGCGCAAACGTGGAATACTTAAGCCTATAATAACCTAAATGTCGTTGAAATGAGTTCAAACTTGAAGAATCAATCAGGAATAATACTGTGATAGTTCTAAATGAATTTCATTGGAATCGAGGTGTAACTTTCGTCTGCGCATGCGCGAACATGAAATGTTGACCATTTCCTTGTAACGCTTCTAACTACGAGAAAAATAGACGTAGAGAGCTGAAATGTTGAGGGTACATGCGGGTTTGATCGCAAATGGTCCCGTTTCAAAATCATGGAAATCGTTTCGTCTGCGCAAGCGCAAACGTGAAATACTTGAAACGCACATAACTACCTTAAATGTCGTTGAAATGAGTTCAGATTTAGAGGGTCGATCAGGAATAATATTTTGATAGTTCATATGAGTTTCATTCGTCTGCACATGCGCGAACATGAGACGTTGATCGTTTCCTTGTAACGCTTCTAACTACGCGAAAAATAGTCGTAGAGAGCTGAAATTTTGAGGGTAAACGCGGGTTGGATCGCAGATAGTCCCGTACCAAAACGAACCTACCCAACTATTCTACACGTTCATGTGTTTCAAGTGAGGAAGCTATACTGCCTACTCGAATTGGCAGACGTTTTTCTTTCTTTTTTTAACAAAGAAAATTTTATCATGGAAGTGTACATATATAGTAAGTAAATAAACAGCCCTTCCAGGCTGGGGCTTTTCTTCCGACTGCCCTGCATTCGTGTGTATATATGCAGGTGACTCGTATATTATATATACCCGAGTCCACTCTTATTTCCACTCTTTGGTGAGCTAATGCAATATTTTTTTTGTATAAAGAAAATTCTGATGAACAAATATTAGAGGTAGGATAACACTTAGTAACTGGGAGAAATTCAAAGTTTAATATCGCACCAATTAATCACGCGGAAAACACATGATAAGGTAGGGCAAAGTGGTATTAAAATGTAAAGGGTTAGTCTGGCTTCAGTTTCATGAACAAATACTCCATATTATGTCTTCTGATATGTTCAGGAATCAGTGAGTTCTGCGATGATCGTTGCAGGAATTCACTCTGAGGTTCCATTCTTTCTTCCGTGTGATAGAGTATTTCCCATACACCTAAACCTTTTCGTTGACTGTGCCTCCTATTCAACCCTCTCCGTTGAAACACACTAAACTATACTATAAGTGTTGAGTACGAAATTCTCCACTCAATACAAACAGCGTTAGATCACGAAATTCAAGTGAAACTCAACTTACTTATAGATTTAAAACTTAATCAAATACATTGAGGCAGAAGGAGAACCTGAGTTTTTTTGGCTGGGAAAGAAACAATATCAGACTCCTTCTTACCTACCACAAACAAAGAACAGCAAGGGAACATACTCACCAGTCAGCGGTTCTTATAAATTAATTATTTCCCTTGCGGAATGCACTGATTAACCTGAGTATCCAGTTTTCAACATTTCTTCATCTGAGCCCGGCGGTGGTTCCGGGAACGAGTATTGAACTCCCTATTGAAACAACGCAAAACCTTTTTCATCGTACCGTTCTATAATTGCCCGATCAGATCCGAGACCCTGAGGTATTCGATGACTGCCGATGAAGAGACTGGTGAGATTGGAGTTTTGATACCTACCTTACGAGTTGAGATACCGATCACCGCAGGACATTTTTTTGTGCACATTTTTGGACATTCGTCATCGAATTATTTGTTCGAAATAACATTGGCCTGCCCTTGGTGTCTCAGAGCTTATCAGGGCAGAACAGTAGATTAGACTGCAGATTGCTTAAAAACAAGTTGATGTCAAATTCGCCAGGTAGTCAGTGGTCCCGAATGAGATAGAGTTATTTATCATCATCAATTGAGGAAATTTCTGTGTTGTGTAATTTGTTATATTTGACCATTTTTCTTGATTTTTGACCTACTAATACTAAGTAGACACATTTATCTAAACCCTTTAACTTGTCTTTTCTGTCTGCGGTCACTAGCCTATTCAGATTTTGATGGAGTTCAAGAAAGCTAAAATTCGAAACTAAAATTTAACCCTTTTTTGATAAATAGAGAAAGAAGAGACTTATGCAATCTCTATAAGCCCGATATTTTTTGTGAGTAGGTACTTGCAGATGCCGAAGGTAGTTTCTAACTTGAAATTTCATTTAGATTTCAAAAACGGGGTTAAGGGTTTAAAAAAATATTTGTCAGTAGAAGAGAAAATTAAATCATCGTCTGAAACAGCGCCGCAAGAAAATATCGATTCACTGATTACGTGTTTCGGCATTGGTCGTTTGGTATGAAATCAGCCATTTAGGTTGTTTCCTACGGAGTTGGTGGCGATTACCCATTTCGTTATGTATGATTGTTCTAGTAGTCTCCGGGTAAAATTTGGGCGCCGTTGATTTGGTGGAATGAAGAAGATCTGTTTCACCATCGACGTTCCTATTCGACCTATATCGAATCTTTTCCATGGTTCCTCACTCGTTCACCCCTAAACTGTTTCGTTATTAAAATTTTGTATTGTGTCCGAATAGGTACTACCTTTCCCCATTTGTTGTCAACTGCTATTTTATTAAATTACATTCTAAAAAAGCCCCCAAAAAATTTTGATTTCCATTTTTTCAGAAAAAGAAATATTTTTTAGTATTGAAGTTGTGTATAAACAGTGCGAAAATCTAGGGATGGGTTCAGGATGCTCTGAAATATATATCTGCGCGTGTTTCGAAATAAAATCCCAAAACTCACGTACTACAGGTTTTTGACATTCTTTGAAAATTTGATGCGACGCTGTGAATCTGCTTATTTTAAGTAAGATAACTTATTATAACATACTAAGATAACTGTTCCTTAGCGAGAAACAAACCAATCTGTTTGGCGTGCAACCCCTCTGATTTCCTTTCTTGTGTTCCAGGTTCGTTCTGTGACTATTCCGAAGCATGTTACGTTTTGCATACTTTAAACCAGGTAACAACCAGTTTCTAGTCAATAAGTCACTAAAGAGAAAGTTTGTCTTCATCGGGTCTTCGTCCCATTTATGTTGAAGATAATGTTTCTGTTGGTACCTGAATCGGGCCATAGGTTCGCAATTGTTCAGTTATTCTGGAGCCCAACCCGCACGATCCCTGAAAACTTCGGCAAAATCGGATTCGAATTAGGCAATTTTCGTAAATTATGGAGAGCAAGCCTATCTGTTTCATGACGTGCACCTACCATATTTTTGTTTCCAACATTTTTCAATAAAAGACATTTTATTGAAAAAAAATAAAATAAAAAAATTTGGAAATTATGCGTGTGGATTTGAGGACAGAGAACGAAAGGCTGGACGTTACAATGCTCCGTGTGGTTTTGAAAAATTCCCAAGTTCGGAACCAATTTAAGAACGTTTAAAAACCATTCCCTTCTATTGAAAGTTTTCGAGCTACGGCTTTTGGAATATGTCAACCCCTATTTTTCACCCCTTAGGGGTGGCTGACATTAACGCCGAGCTTTGCGTACCAGCAAGACCCCAAATGGGACCTACAAACCGAGTTCAGTTATATGGTTCATTGTAACCAAGTCAAGTGTACGGCAGATGGATTGGAATGTTTTTATTTTCGGATTCTACGTACCTTGAAACGGAAACAAAATTTTAATGGGGATTATTTATCTAGTAACACACACATAATAATATTAATAGAGAAATTTTGAAATCGGGATGGATCTCGACTGTTCTGAAACGGGGAAGAAAAAATGCACGCACAAATAGGAGTTTTTAAACTCATTTTGTCATCGAAAATTCACAAAAAAGAGTGAGAATATTAGCTGCTACCATATTGTTGGGCCCCTACCAGCCCGACCTCTAAGAATCTCATATTTAATTTAAATTTTGTAATTCATCGCATTCTTAGTTCATTGAGAGATTTCCATCTTTAAGGATTACGGATTAGTCCTAATCAAAACAGCCACGGCCTCTGCAGTAAACAAAACCTTCCATTCGTTTTTCCTCGCATACTCTCGAACCATCGGATCCAGCCAGCGCTCCCAGCGAAAATATTATTACAAGATTTTAGAATTTCTGAATTGGGCTTGAAACTTGAAAAAACGAAAGGTCGACGCGGGTGGACTGATGATTGCTGGGGCTTCAAAACGCTATATTTAGGGGGAGGAAAAACGTGAAAGGACCATTGGGAGGTTCGAGCGGATTAAAAGCGGATTAATCGACTTATTTATTTACCTTTCAGTTTATTTACACTAGTGCAATAAATCCTCGAGCTGTCAATCGGAGTTCTGAAATCTGTCTGTTTTGCTTTGGACGTTAAATATTTGATGTTTATTCACCCAAGTTTTTTTTCTCTCTCAATCGGTCCTCTCAGTCCCTCCGTCCGTATTTTCAACGTTTTTTAGTCGTCAAATCGTTTTGATCGAGGATGTGCGTATCCTTTATTTGAACATGGAGGTTTATCTTGTTGGTGTTATGGAAATAATTTCCGTATTTTTCTTCTTTCATTCTCTCATTTCAACCTTTTCATAGTATGTCTTCGTCATAATATTCGTTATCAGGGATCATAATAGGTGTTAAAATGTGTTTGCAGTTTATAGAAGATTGAAAGTCCCGTCGCGCCAGAATGAAAACAAACCCTAAAAAATGGAAACAGAAATGTAAAATTCAGCAGTACCTACCTACAAAACTTAATGAACTTGATTATGAAGGTCACATTGGGTATCTATAGTTGGTCCTCGAAGCTCGGCGATATTGCAGCAACTAAGGGATGAAAAATAGCTGTTGAAATATTTTCGAAGCATGTTAGCTTGACAACTTTTAACAGAATGGTTTCTCTGCGAATCTCAAAGATGCAACACGCAACACTTTATGACCATCCGTTCGTTCACTGTAAGGCCCTGGAGTTCGTACCGGAAAACATTCAACATGTTATATTTGGGCGCTTATCACCTCCCAAAGCTGACGATGATCAAACTGTATAACTCTACCCCAGTTATCAGTAACAGGGAACCGCCGGTTCAAATCACGCGTGATTTCAAGAAATGTATTCTTGTTGTTCTGATGAGATACTCTTTGAGTCCAATGAAATAAGGTACCTAGTTTGTGTTTGTGGGTGGGTAAAAAACGCTGACAATGAATACATATTGGTTTATTATTTCCCCTCTGCGTTGATAACTGAGTTCTGTTTGAGCATAATCAGGCCATTTATTCCTGAGAAATTGAGTCGGTACTGTAAGATCCCAATTCGGCATCAGGGTTCTTACACTGATTACCAAAGAAATCAGAAAATTGAAGAAAGGAGGAGCGAGGGAAATTCTATAAAGCCCGATCGCGCACGTAGTTGTGGAAACATCGCGTAAAATCGCGAAGAAAGATGTCCTGACATCTTTCTTGCATCTATTTAGCTTTCTTAATCTGTTTGCTGGAGAGAGGTAATTAGCATAAAATAAACAGGTAGTCAAATAATAAGCTTCTCTATCTGGTATAAGATCTATTCGTGTGTAGTTATAGAGAGATCGACCAATTACCCACTCAATGAGAGGTTGGTTAACAAACCTCGCTTGCAGTACCTCGAATTCGAATATGCGCATGCACAGTCACTGTAATAATGATTTAATCGTTCTGTAATTAGAGAGTTCCTAAAGACTAAAGTCGGGAAGATGTGTTCGGATTTATCTCAACTGCGCATGCGCGTCGCCCAAGTTCAAACTTATTTCCTTAAGTTCGACTTATTCGGCCTTATACATAAGGCGCGTTATCTCCCAGGGCACAAACTTTAGGAATCGTCTTTAACCTTACTCAGGGGTAACAGTGCACAGCTTTTTGCCGCGTTTTGTCGTTTTTTTAACGCGTCATGTGTCGTCGGTCCTCGCCATCGCCAGCGTCTTTCAAAGTTACTCCAAGCGTCTTTACAAAGAATTTGCTAGATTGTTGCGATATCAACTTAGGATAAAAAAGTGATTTTGATGTTCAAAATACACCTCAAAAGCACTTATAATATCGTCATCCGACAACAGTCCTTGTCCGTTGAGGTAGAGGCGAAAAAGATTTTCAAGCTCTTCCATGATGAACTTGAAATAAAATAGAATAAACTAAAAATGAAATGGAAACGGAACGACCAGGAAAGAAAGGCAGCTGAAGCTGAATGGATTTCGCGTTGTGCTAAGTTAAGTGACGTTACTTTTTAATTCACTCATACCCTCACCACTTCTGTCAAACCGGACTTATTGGTTAGCATCCAAAGTTAGCTCGCCTTAGATGTGGCCAAAAGATATGGCCGTTCCCTAATGAACTTATCTCTTAGGAACTCTCTATTCACAAGGGGACCATCTAGGGAAAAACCACCTGGGGCCCAACCCGCAAATTTCAGAAAAATCGATTCGCGGACACAGACGTACTGACAGACGCTTACGGACACAGTCTCGAACCAAATTTGTTCAAGTCACGAAAGTACCGATCAGCAAAATCCAAAATGACAAATCTTCAAATGAAATAATATCACGGAAAAACCAATCCGATTTCGTACAGTCACGCTTGATTATAATCAGCTGTTCCCTACCAATGATATCTGGGCTCGATGTATACCTACCGTTTCGTTCATATGTTGACGCAGACAGACTTTAGGGCCTTATACTGTGAATTAACTTGTGGACGTAGGTTTTTTTTTCATGCTCGATTCCGAAGCTTATTTATTGAAAATAATAAACCAGAATTACAAACTTCACGATTTAGGTAGTAGGTAGGTACTTGGTGTTGAGTAACAAGAAAATTCGTTACGTCTACTGCAGTTCATGAAGGACCTGGAAATTAGTTCGGGAATTTTTCGAACACTTCATAAGCCCAGTTCCCAACTACCCTTGACGTTTGACCGCTAAGTTCTTCAAGGAAAATTA
This sequence comes from Leptopterna dolabrata, assembly GCA_954871275.1. NCBI lineage: Eukaryota > Metazoa > Arthropoda > Insecta > Hemiptera > Miridae > Leptopterna > Leptopterna dolabrata. The sequence goes on from OX940975.1 coordinate 65,624,337, forward strand.
AGAACATGCCAGAAGCAAATGTTTTATCTATACAGCTAATAATACACTGTTGTGGAAGAATTTGCAGCGTTTTAGCTATTTTCACCTCCAATTACTCCAATATAACACAGTTTTGCTTCCTCACTACCGGAAGGTAGGAAAGCCTTGGATTCGTGATTGATGGGGAAAAAAAGTGTCCTCCAAAATGAAAATGTCAACTACCATTTTGCCTTTCAGACATCAAGGAACTTTTTGGTTCCGTGTCTGTCTGTTTGTCTCTGTCATTGTGTCTGTCCGTCTGTCTGTGTCTGTGGTCAATATTCCTTGTAAGGCCCATAACTACCTGAAATAATTATCTAAGTGGGCTGAAATTTGGGGAGTAGGTGCAGGTTGGGTCACAGATAGTTCCACACCTAAATCATTGAAAAATTACTGCGTAACTTTCGTCTGCGCATGCGCAAACGTGAAATATTTGAAACGCCCATAATTTCCTTAATTGTCGTTGAGATGAGTTCAAACTTAGAGGGTCAATCAGGAATCATACTTTGATATTTCCCTATGAATTTCATTGGAATCATACTTTAACTTTCATCTGCGCATGCGCGAACAAGGAATTTTGGCCATTTCCTTGTAACGCTTCTAACTACGCGAAAAATAGTCGTAGAGAGCTGAACCTCCCAACTAATTCTGTTAGTCCATGTGACCTGAGTCGTTTAGTCATCAACCCATGCATGGGTAATTCACTTGTCCACTGAATGGACCTACCTAACTATTCTATAGGTACGTTTATGTGATTGAAGCGAGGAAGCTATACTGCCTACTCGGTTGGCAGACATTTTTTTTTAACAATAAATTATTTTTGACACTGGAAAACGTTTGTATTTTCAATGAAACGTCGCTAAAAATTACGACTTCCGTCTCCTCATGACACCCAGCGTATTCAACGCAAAGCTGTAAATAGCAGTAGCTCTCCGGTTTATTGGATAGCGGGAGGTGGTGAAGTGAACCTTCGCTGTGAGGCAAGTTGAAGTGTGGCCCAAGTCTGGAGATATGGGAAGCGCTGATGCCCGGCAAACATAATTAGGCGTCTCATTGTTTCCCTCCGTGTACTGGGTGAAGCGATGAGGTGAGGAGGAGGCGGCCGCCGATCATCCGGAGGAAGCCTGACCGCTGGGCATCCTCTCTCGACCTCCTCCTCCTCCTCAACCTCATCTTCCCTCTTCTGACCGCTAATACGTCAGACAAATACTCGTTCTCCCCTGTTCCTCCCTTATGTAACAGCCCGTATTTAAACATTGACTCAATGCCTGAGGTCAAACGTTAAGGCCCCCTGCGCCATTTGTGTTTGCGCTCGCACAACATGCGGCAAAGCAAATACTCGTACACGGAATACGCAGGTACTTAGCGACCGGTGCGTAGGGAAATATCATCGTTTGAGCCAACTCCCACCTTCCCTCCTTTCCATCCAAACCCGAGGAGTATTGTTAAAATAAACCCGACTCAGAGAAAGGGGGACTCAGAAGTTAACGGACCGCACAATGCGCTGTATTTGTCTTCCACCTACCACAATTTTCCTTCAGCAAACGTGGATTTTCTCCACCTAATTTACTCATATCACAGCAACCAGCATGAAAACGTGTGTCTAACGTGAGAGCATGTTGCCTTTTTGAAATTTCATCTAACGCCAATCAAATTAATAGTTTTGGTCGGCCTCATGCAGTGACGGAGTACCCGGCACTGACCAAACTGCTTCCGAGCCTAACAGCTCGGAAGTCCATAACAAACCGAAAAAAGTATTAGAATAATTATAATTGAATATAATAGAATAATTTGTTGCCAGGACCGACGAGTGTTTCTGACAAAATGCCTCTCTTGCCTTCTTTTCCACCTCGAATCTACCAACTGCTTCACGTGTGAGTCGGCTCGTGAGAGAGGAAACGCTTTTTCTGCCACCGAAATCAAAGTTTTTACTCGCGTTTTCGTTTCAGAACTTAAGTTACGTAGCTGCTTGACTAGCACCGAATAAAACAAACTTATAACGGGTAATTACTACGTATTTGTAAGCTTGTGCCAGGGACATTCTCATTTGAAAGTTACATTTCGTGTCCTCAGTCACAAACGTAGGTTTTATTTTTTCATTTAAAAGAAGAAGGAAAAACAAAAAACGAAAATTCTCGGCTTTGCTAGCATTTTAGTGTAGGTAACTATGGGATTTCAGAAAACTGCATGTGCGTTAGTGTCAAATCAAATCAAAATAATTTATTAATATAAATCACACTTACATAATCGTTACAGGAGAAATGATTATTTTGTGGAGGTTTTAGTTAACGTGAACTTGTGAGCTATCTTTTTCCATGTTTTTTAGGACGAGGATACCGAATATTAAGTTGATTTTGACCGAAGAATGGAGGATTGAGGTTGTAACAAGCGCCCAAAATCAAAATAAAGTGAGTCAGAAACCTGGAAAATGGCTTCAGTCTCCATAACTTTGTGCACTGGAGGTATTATTAACAAGTGAATCAAGACGCTTTCCGTGATTTTAATGGACTTCACAACAGAAAATCTTATTATTTTGATGCGACCCGCGCAGCTCCAGCTTTCATTGGTATAAGAATTTGTGGATATCTTTTGGTCCCTCTTCCCCCTTTTCCCAAATATTATTTTGTGGTTTTCAGGCTCATGCCGGTCGCTATCTTTTCTTCTGTTTCAAGGTGTGGAGATTTAAAAAAAGCAGTGTCCGTCGATTCATCGATATCTACCTTAAATGTTGGTCTAAAAATCATGCTATCGCACACAGGCTCCAGGTGGGCCTCGTTGTGTTCCGATTGGAAAACACCCGGGTGTTATGGGTGAAACATTTGTGCAAAATTAGGTATTTTCAAAGTCTTTGTAAACTTCTGCTTGTGAGGTACCCCTTTCCATGTTTTTTTAGAATATTAATTTGATTTTAACCGAAGAGTGGAAAATCGAGGTTCTAACGAAGTTTCAGCTCCCAACATTCATTTTTTGAGTCACAAACTTGGGAAATTGTCTGAAATCACCATAAATATGTATATTAACACTAGAAGTAGTATCAGCAGGTGAATCAATCAATGACTATCAATGGTCAACGATATAATTTGTCAAAAATAGGAGCCTAATCCGAGTATTAGGGGGGCCAAAATTGGTGGAAACAATAAAAAATAGCAATTTCGATTAGTGCACACAGAAGAAACAATAAACCCATGTGACAAGGACTTGCAGCGTTTTTCTGCAAAACGTGTTGCGTATTTTCATTCCTCCACATGTTTTACCTTGCTTACTATCTCCACAATGAAGTGTTAATTTTTTTAACGACTTTCCCCCAATTATTCTTGGAAACTGTTACTGAGCCACTGGTACCTAATAGGAGGAAGGAATAAGTAAGTGATGGACATTCAGAAAATATTCAGTGCCCTGTCTGGTTCGGAAGTCATTCCTTTCTACTCGATATGTGGTTCTGTCTTTCGTTTCTGTTTGTTATTGTCGATTTGGTTTGTTACGTAGATTTTCTCGAATTTGTTCTGTAAATAGCCGTATAGCTCACTCTCAGCCATGACACTTTCGATACTTACCGAGCAAAATCGAAGTGGGATCCGCCAAACGGAACTGTAACGACTATTGTTCGGTATGTTTTATTTCGACCAAGAGCGGTTGGGTGGGTGAGGGGGACACGCTGCAATCAATTCATTAACTCTTCCCTCTCACTCCGCCTTGATTGGCCTCTTAATTATTCTCAGCCTGTAGGGGATGGGGTGCCTGAGGCAAAAACAACCCTTAGCCTTCATCCCTTGAAGCCTCTCTCAACCCCCCCTTTTTCACCCCCTAAATTAAAAACTCCCGCGATAACAATACCCCTTCCACCCCTCGCCACTTCATACCTTTTTCGATTGAGTACAACTGTGCACTTTTTCTCCTCCCGTTCCCTTCACTCAATACATTCTCTAATTGGTATAACCCGGTTAACCCTGCATAAATAACTTTTTTTCATCCCCATCCATCTGACTCCTTATTTTTCACGAGGAAACTCCATTTGCGAGGAGAAAGGCCTTCGGAAATGGTTCACGTATTGACGCTGTTGAATATTGGCGCTGTTGCGAAATACCGCATATCCCACTGTTTCATGATTTTGATTATGCGGACGACTCCGTCACGCAGTATTTCTCAGCTTGTGATCTCATTTTCTTCGTCAGAAACTGCTAATACGGAGCAGGTTTTAGTGTCCGCGGAGTGGGATAGTGGATATAATTCATAGCTGTTTCATGTTTCAATTATTGATTCCATTCGCACTGTCGTCGTCATCACTGACAGGTACGTGGATTGCGGGAGATCTGGTAGGTGTGAGACGGTGGCCGAGTGTATGATTTGGTGGTTGGAATAGGCTCGACGACTGAGTTCCATGGGTTCGAATCCCAATATCTCGTCTCAACGTTGGTTGAGGCCATTTTTTGAGGTTTAGAATGGTTTTATTCAAAACATAATGAATGATTCAATTGCCCAAAATAAATTTTCTCAATTAAGTAAGTGGGTTGAAGAGTTCTGGTGGTCGAACATTGTTAAAATTGTAATAACATTTGCTCATGTGCTCATGCTGAATGACTGGAACTTTTTTTACTTTAACAGGCTTGGTACTGGAGAACGGAGATTATACACACAAAAAACACGTTTAATGTTTTCACTTAAATCAAACACAATAAACATAAATATTTTTCATTTGAACACTATCTGGTTTTATTCAATTCAACACAACTGCAGAACTGATGTTTAATTATTCAGTCGAAATGTCGCTGTGTGAGCGTTTGTATAAGAGTGTCCGATTAACAAAAACGTCCCCAAATTGGCCTTGAACTTTGGTACACTCTGTGACGTCACGGACCCCGCCCGCCTGAGACGGCACTTCCCATCAATCCAGTGGATACCTATGACGTCATACACTTTCTTCCATCTTTTTCACGGCTTCCTTGCTGGAACTGACACATAGAAGTTTTCAGAGGTGCATAATCCAATTATTTGAAGACGATAATGCAGAACTTCGACTCGTGGAAGGTGTCCCTTGAATCAGTCCAAATCTTCGACGATATACCCTATGACGATTTTCACCACCGATAAATGCTGTTAGACACAAAATATCTCTAGACAAAAAGAACCTTCGGCGATCCGCTACAAAAACAAGCGACAACGTGCCCTAGCGCACGATTGACTCCTATAGAGTCGTGTCGTTGTCAAAGGTGTTGTCTCTGGTTCAATTATTATAAAAGCATTAACTCCGGAGATAAGAAAGCCGGTTGGGCGCATTCGGAGCACGCGTCCAGCGATAACATTAAACGGTCGATCAGTTAATAGGCCAGATATTGATTGGATGTCGACGAGTTGTGAAAGGGAGCGGGGGAAGGGCCTTGGATGAGGCCTGAGCCTTTAAAACGCTTTGAGGAGCTCATTCAGGTCGATTGTGGTCCCACAAAAGAATCACATCTCCATCAATTGTATTGATTTCGAAGGACGAAAATCGAAAGGGATGAGATATTGACTAGTTGTTGCCTTGAACACAATCGGCTTTCTTCATCAGCATCGTGCAATGGTTTGATCGTCAGTATCAACGCTTTTGACAATACCTATTAGCAAAACAACGACTCATACGGTTAGATCTGCTCCTATTAATCTCATTGAAGATCTTCCGAGCACCACCAATTAATATTGCCAAAACACCAATCTTAATTACGCGAATTCGTTGCATTACTCTGTCAAATTATAGGCTAAGTCCAACTCTTGAAAGTCACATTCTAGGTTCTGGAAATCAAATTCGAGGTTTTCCATAGGTACCGAGTTGAAGTTTGTCTTAATAAAAAATATAGGTTCCAAGTCCATGTCCAATTTCCCTTTACATACATTCCTAGGACATCGGATTAATGTTTTGAGTATTGTGTTTATTCAATTTTCTCTTATGGCTATGTTTGTAACACGTGAATCATGTTCATTGCATGCTATATTACTATAAGTTATTCATACAAAATAGTGCTAAGCACAAAATTTATTAATAAAGTATTCTTTAATAAAAAGGGAGCATACGGAGTCCATCCCTAGACTTTCACTTTTTTGGTTTATTATTTTCAATAGTGAATGTTTGGAATCGAGCAGCAAAACAAAATTTATACCCCCCTCAAAATTCGATGGTTTCCATTTCAGGCTGCGTACAATCCGAAAATGGAATACAAAAATGTCTGTCCGTACGCCGTACTTCGCACTTTTCTTAGTTAAAATGAACCAAAATTATCAAATTTGGATTGTAGTTCTCGTTTGGGGACCAACTTTATCAAACCACATTTGATAAAGTTGGTCCGCGATGCTCGGCGTTACTGTCAGGCATCTGTAACGGGTGAAAAATAAAGGTTGACATTTTCAGAACGCCGTAGCTCGAAATCGTTCACTAGAAGAGTATGGTTTTTTAAATTTTTAAATTGATCTTGAACTAAAGATTTTTTAAGACCGCCCGGAGCATTGTACGACCAGCCGTTCGTTTGCACCGAAAAGCTTCGTTAACATGATCGTGAATGAAACGGTATAAATCCGGCCCAGGTATCATTGCTGGGAACAGCTAATTATAATCACGGATGGCTGTATGAAGTCGAGTTGTCTCTTCTGTGATATTATTTCGTTTGAAAAATGGTGGCTATCTTGCAGTTTGTTGATAGATACTTTTGCAACTTGAAAAAACGTTATGCTTCATCAATAACAACAAATAAATTAATGATTGGATTATTGAATCTCGCGCATTTTTGTAAAATTTAATTCCCGGACTGGCTCCAGTACTCAGTTTAGGGCTTTCCTGGGAGGATCAAGAGGGTAGGTATTGACCACTGAAAACAGTGATCTACGTAGAAGGGGCATCTATATAGGTAAATTATTACACAGCGGTCTATTACAAAAGGTTTTGTACACAACGGTTTATTATTTACCTTATGCTTCATCAATAGCAACAAGTAATTAATGATTGTATTATTGAATCTAGCATATTTATATGAAGTTTTAATTCCCGGGCCGGCTCTAGTTCTCCATTTTTCCTGGAGGGAGCTCGAGGGTATTGACCACAGAATACAGTGATCTACGCAGAAGGGGCATCTGTACGTAGTAGTTAAACCGTTGTGTAGTAATTTGCAGCGTTTTATATTTTTATAAGCGTTCTTCCTTGGCTACGAGATGAAAATTCAGAATTTTGCCAACGTGTATCAAAGACGAAACATTTTAGAAAAAAAAGAAAGGGTCATATTGGAGTTTTGCGAATTGAAAAACCCCAAAAACATTTAAATAGACTGAATGTTCCCAAAAATTTATTTTTATAAAATCTCCCTATCCGGCCCACTACTTTCTCACCAGTTTCCATACCCTAAAACATTTATTTTTTAAAAAAATGTTCGTATATTCCAATGTAGTGGTCAAAAATTGTCAGAAATCAGTGGTGGTCAGAGGATTATCAGTCGCCAGAAAACTTCAAAGTAGCTGCGTTATCTTCAAATTAGTGATTTTACGTCATTTTAATTACAGATCACAATACTGAACATGTTAAGAGTTCAAATCCCGCCATTGACTTCAATAGGCACAGTCAGTAATCGTGTTTTGAAAAACCTTCTATTTATTTAGGAGATGGTTGAATTTGTTCTGGGAGGCTTCCAGTTTATTTGCTCGTGTATCGATGTACCCATATTGAATAGATAGAAATAAGATAGGTAAATGAGTTGAAATCAGTGTAAAGTAATGACATAAGTACTGTTAGCAAAACTTTTAAATTATAACACAGTGCTATAAAATGTTGAAACTGTTAGTTGATAAATTGCATGGTCGATCGATTGATACTTTATTAGTGCTACCTATAATTATTATAATAATTATATTTTATTGCTACGACATGAATTTATTGATGATACCCTCACCACATCAGGTCCTCCTTATGCAACGAATCGTACAACGATTTTCAGGCTTTTGCATCCGACAAAAACCCTCCATCGAGTACCGTCGGCATCACGATTTCTCCTCACTTCGTGATGAATCTCCTACGTCGAAATAATTAGTTATTTTCACAGCTCGGTGACCCCTCGGCGAGATATCATCTGTTATTTATATATCCGGAATGGGCTATTAGTTCCAAACGCCGATATTGTCTCACATGACCACAATATCATAATTAATATCGGTTCCTGAGAGCAATTAACTTTTCCAATTGCCGGACTCGACAATATTATAATTCCCTGTCCGCTTTATTACCGAGCTATTAAAAACTTTTTTTTTCCGCGTTGACTCGCATTTTAACGAGTTCTTGAAATGGATATGTTCCACGCGAAATTGATTTTTTTCTTCATTAAGGCTCTTGATTAAGTTTAGCCCTTCCGCCGTGTTTTAATATATTTCCCTGCTGGGATCACGCCATCAATTTTTTCACTATTAAATTATAAAATGAGATCGCTTGCCGTTAAACACCTTTCTGGCTTATTAAATAGTTTCATACCTGCTACATACTTATAAAATGGCCCATATAACGCCCTGTCGTGGGGGTTTCTGGGCAAACTAAGAAAATTACTTTATGATTCTACCGGTCTATTGACTTTTTGCTCCTTCCATTCACAGGCCCTTTTCTAATTGTTCGGGCTTGAATGTAATGATCGTGACCGGCTCTCGGCCAAATTGATTTCATGTTGCCCGGAGTAGTAATTTTTCTTTTTTGAGCTTTCGACCTCTACAAATCACCCAGACGTGGAAGACATTCATACTAAGATCGCGCCGACTAAGTTCATATTTATCAAGTCTCGTTTAATATTTGCCTGGCATATTCAATCTGATGGAAAAATTGACGTTTTGACGGATCGAGAAACATCGCGCTTACGCTCCGACTTTATGGGGTGAGCCGTTTGAACTATTGCGGTCACGATCACGACTATCCTTTCAGTAGTGACTTAATTCACTTCTTACATGCCCTTTCTTCCGAAATTCAATGAGAATCGATGGAAACGCTGTGAGAATTAACGGGAAATCAGAAAATAATAAAATGTCACATATCTCAAATCTCAGCGTATTACAATTTCTAGGGTAGTTATTGGCTCTGTTACGATGTCACGTTTGCGCATGCCCCGGCGAAATCAGTGACCTTTAATATGGGACTTTCTGTGGCCCGGCCCCCACCTATCCTCCAAACCTCATCTCTTCACGACGATTCCTAGGGCAGTTATGGGCTCTAGAAGGATTTCACGTTGGCACATAATGTGTTTGGTACTTAATGTTCAAGTTATTGGCGAGCTAAAGGTTATTGGACGCCAATTTCAATAGTATCCTAACTTATAATTTCAATAATTTCCTAACGGAATTCCTGTAAGAAAGGCCAGGCTCTCGTGTCCCAAAGACATGATCAGAAAAGTGGTCAATACGAAGTGCGAGTAAATCATCCGATTGGAAGCAATCCTACCGCGTTATCGTGGAGGATTCACCTCCAACTCTGACAAATTACGAACGGCAACTCTTTCATTCGTTAAAAATGTTGAAAACTGGCTCAAAACCAGTATTTTTCAAGTTTTTATGTTTCATGTGCTATTTTAAATGTTAGATACTCGAGCGTTTAAATACGAATCTATGCTAATCTGTGCATAAATTGATTGTTCTCATTATAATAATTGGTCGGGTGAACAAGTCATGCAAATTTTCAACAAAATTTCACAATTTCCAATTCTTTCTAAATTTAATGCACGCTACATTTGACCCTAAAAATCGACCAAATCTAATGTGTTCAAAAGTTTATGAAATGTTGGACAAACTTCGAATTCAAAAAAAGTAGGGTAACTCAATTGAAAGTTGATAACATTATTTTAAAAATTTTTATTATAAACTATTTACTCTTGTAAAACAGCATTTGACGAATTTTATAGGTACACTAACATTACGACAATATAAATCATGGAAACCATCAGTCACTCTGGGGCAATCTGTATACTCCTTCAAGTGTGGGGTCGTTTTCTTGATCAGAACAACTCATCTCTTCTTCAGTCCGAAAACAAGCCAAGATCAAAGCACTATAACGGTCACTGTAACGTGATGGGGTTCAGAGCAAAAGTGAGAAAGGTGGCCGTAGGGTAGTTTGGCACCGTTAGGTTGGGGTAACTGACCTCCCTCCAATGACTCAAATGGTGGTGTGGAGAGGGTGGTCACATGCACACAGAAAAATCTGTCAGACTATAATTCTTCTCACTTTTTTAAATGAGGAATGGACGTACATCGTTTTTTAATTCTTTCTAATTGTAGGTCCGACCACTCTCTGTTTTAAGTACACCCTAACACTGTACCCCTCAGGCAAACTGCGCAAATGCGCAAAATGGCAAATTTTCAGTCGAGCGAAAATGGGGATCCTCAACACTCTTTTCCTTTCCGTATAAATTTAATTTTTTGACTCCAAACCTTTCTATTGCTACAGTTTCTAACTTTCACGTTTTTAAATTGCCAAGTTCAAGTTATAATTAGACACGTGTGTCATAATGGCGTTTATCATGATATATATGTTGTTAGTTTCGAATTTTGTGTAGGAGAGGGGGCTGTTACGGTGGTTTCACCTCTGGGGTAAATGTAATAAAATTACGTATTATAGTTCGTTGTGAACTTGGGAAAAAATCAGACTTGGAATCGTTTTATCGGTCATCTTGAGTTGGTGCGAGGCAGAGGGACGAGAAACAGCCGAAGGGATGAAAAGGGACTCGGAAACGAGGAATAAGCGGAGTCGGATGGGGATGGATTGGTGAGAGTGTGAGTTAGCGATGGCGGTAGGGGGGGACTCCTTCGCACCCCCTGGACCCACCGACAATAGAGAGCAAATGACAAATGAAATAGGCAAATGAAGAATTGTCAGGTGAATAGGGGCTGTAATGGGGACACCCCCTCCCACGGACCGTTCTTCCGTCTATCGCCCTTTCCGTTGGTGTGTGGCATTGATGGGGGGGTATGGGGAAGTGGCGACCGCGATGACGAGGGACAGGGGGGGTTCTGGTAACGATCCATTGTCCACAGACTTGTGTCCGTCTAATTCCACCAATCACAACCCTTTATATTATCAACAACTACGTGATTGGGTTTTAACCCCCCCAGTCCTCCCATTACCTTCCCATCTGGTTTCCCCGCGACGGCGGTCAACCGGTGGTGGTTCAACTACCACATTTTCATCTTCCCTCCTCCGTCCTCCCTAACCTCGGAACACAGATATCTTGTTCTAGCAATCAGCTATAAATTGGGTGTCAAGCAAAATACAACACAAAGTTTGACTAAAAAATAAAAAAATAAAAAATTGGACCATCTTGGTTTTTAAGAACGTCCCTTTGATGATAAGTTCCTCGATTTCTATTTCGGTAGATACAGAAATAGATTTATTCGTGTTGCCATACCGGATTGTATAAATATTTTTCATAAATTAGAGTGCCCGCATTGTAATGCTATCATGAAGTCTTGTATGTCCATTGAGTGCATATTACATAAAATTCATTTAAATAGTATATTAGTGATTTCGCAAGTTTTTCTTCCTAGATTTACTTCAGTTTTTTGTGAGAAGCCTCCTTCAGGGCGCTTGGATTGTTGTTGAACAATTTGGTTCCTAGATAGTGAATATCGTGCTTTGGGGTGGACACTGGACAATTACGGTCTGTCTTCAAGTTCCCTGCATACCCCGTTGAGTACTGGTGCTCATGCTTTGGAAATTTCGCTATATTGTTTCTCACTTAGCATATGTTATCAGTAACTGTCAACAATTTAAACTCTGTGGATATGGGTCTGCATGTGGCCCTTGTGTCAGTTTTTTTTTCATAACTCAAAAGGCGGATTTTTGCGAGCGCAGTACTTGGATTATAGAAGGCGTATTACCCCGGATTATGAGAGCGTATCTTATGTGTGACTCGAAATGGGCATGATACACTGTGAGCAGAACTAATCTCGAAAGACAGTGAGACAATCGGAGGAGCACATAAAGCGAGCTACTTAGTTTTCCAGCTAGTGAAGTGATGTGGGATTTCCGGTTCAACTCGCTGTTGATGGCTGTCCCAAGAAGCTCTGGAGCTGGATTTTTATTATTTGCCCAAATTATTTTCAATTTTATGAAGCCCAAAGAAATAAACTACCTTGAAGTACAAATCCTTTCGATTTCGAAAACCAAATCCGTAGAAAACCACTTGCCTGCGTCATTGTGTCTGTAGCTTCATATGTGTGTAAACGAAATGAGTGTGCGATGCCCACTTGTCCGTGCCCAATTTACTTCCGAATTTCGTGGGCCTCTTCGCAGTCGACTCGTTTTCCAGGATGAGTTCCAACATAAACACCATTTTCGAAAACAAGTCAGCAAATCAAAATTGCTTTTTTGTTTGTTTCATTGTTAACTTAAATTATTTTAAATGAATTTTTTCGTCAAATGTCATGGCTATGGAGTGTAAATGGGAAGTGGTGGGGGTAAACATAGTTTGCAATGCCCAGTTCGGCACGGTTCTCATGGTCCTTCTGCAGCTGTCTCAGTTTTTGAGCTTATACTGAAGAACATACTATTTGGATTTATTCGAAAATGTGTCCTGCTCCCTGCTACCTACATAACCTGCCTGTTCCATCAAAACCGGACCAAGAACTGAAGGTATATATTTATGTGGCAAGAGATCACGGACACACAGAAAGACAACGGAACCAACTTTAATAACCTTGATGATCGGAAGGATCTTAATAATTTATTAAGTAAGTGTGTTCCTTTTCAGTATTTACGGGAGAGTAGGTAAGTATTTTGAGGCATTTGTAGGGTGTTGTATATGTATGATACCTTATGAATTGCAGTGACTGAAGCCTGCACGCATGCGAACATAAAATAACTAAGTATTCACTTACTGAAATCGTAGTTGCTTCCCAGCTATTCCTTTTTTCCCACCGTGTGACCCTCAATTCCTTTAGAGAACGGCACAGGTTTTCTTTGGTTTCCCTCACTATCGTTGGCGTCCCCTCAAATTGACGTCTTTCTCCGGAGTTCTTTCGACACGGAAAGGTCTCGTATTGTCGCGATAGCATTAATTTCAAAACCGCAGGAGGATTTATATTTTACGGCACCGTAAAACCTTGCACGGGCCGTCGCAAGAAATTTTCCAACTCGGTTTGCCGTTAAGTTTTATTCCTTCGAATGTGAGTGTAAGTTACGTGGACAGGGGGTAAAAACTGTAAATCCATTCAGCTTGGAAATGTTTAGGTTTGCAAAAGGAAGATTCTAGCTCCGGACCGTCTCTGTATGATTGCGGGATAATCATTGAAAACAGCGGATCATCATAACGGAAATTTGAAACGAACCATTTTACTCAAGGCTGTGTGTGCATAGGCATCTGAGTCCAGGTACTAGGTGTGACCGTCTCCCACGGAAGAATCGGCAGTTCCCATAGAAACCCATACTCACACAGAAGCACATGAAAAGATCTCAGGATAGCTGCTAAAGCGGCCAACATTGGTACTGAGAAATCACACTTCCAGTAAATCAACCATAACGACTCACACTCGTGATACCTATGAAATTTATTTTATAAGTACAGGCAATACGACCCAATCCTTCAATCAAATTAATGTGCCAATATGGAGAGGATTGAAGGTAATATTGCCAATACTAACAAATACGTTTCATAGGTATCACGATTGTTGTGAGTATTCATGAATTACTAAAACTGATTTATCAGAGCCCAATGCTTTGAAAGTTCTTGAGTTCAGTCACTGCTGAAGCTATTCCGAGATCTGTTTACTGATGTGTTTTCATCGAAACTGACGGTTCTTCCACGGAAGCCAGTACACTCAAAACAACTGATGCAGAGGCTTTTTGAAATTATTTGTATCAATGCATCTAGCGGATGGAGAAATCCAAAGAACTGCTGCTCACCAGTAGGGAAAGCAAAATCCTGTACATAGGGCACGTCATGCGAAATGTGAAATAATGCGAAATGTGAAATAATACGAGATGCTGAGGCTGATGGTGGAGGCAAAAACCAGCGGAAACGATGTGAATCAATGAAATTCCGCATGACTCGGAAATACTAGTTTTGTAATGACCAAAGCCATCCGGCAAAACCAGCTTCGACTGCCATGATTTCAGGCAAAGGTCAACAGAAAAGCGTGAAAAATTGATTTGTTTGTCAGATTAGTTTATTTACTGTTAGCAACTAACGGTTTTCTATGTCCCTATTGGCACACTTTGGCGCTGTCTGTGACGGGGCTAGTCATACTCAGTTTTCAGTTCCAACTCAACTGATGAATAAAATTGTAATAGGAAGCTCGCTTCGACAAAGAAGAGATAAAGAAGAGGCCTTGGAGTACGACTAAGTTTAGAATGCATTGGAAGTGAGAAGATAAACTGTACCAAACCTGGTATTGGCTGTCGAGGGCAGACGAAATCCGACCCGTTAAAAATAGTTTAGGGATGGTTTTGGTCATAACTAGCTTAGGACGTCCCTCGGTAGTAAGATACATCCTTATGTTTGTGATCTGGTCAGAAGAGGGCAACACTCAGTCGAGAATGAAAAGAACCACATTCAAATCCGTTCCAGAACATCCTAAATCCAAATCCATAGAAAAACCATAGGTGTGTGTGTGCTGCCCAGGCCGCAACCCTCATCCGATTGGCGTGGTTCTTTTTGGTTTATTATTTTCAATAATGGAATATTGGAATCGTGCATGAAGAATTTCTTAACCCCCCCCCCCCCCAACCTTCAAAATTTGATGGTTTCCGTTTCAAGGTATGTAGAATCCTAAAATGCAATAAAAAAATTTCTGACCGTCCGCCGTACGCCGCATTTTTCTTAGTTATGTAATGGATGAGGGGTTTAACTACGCCGCCCATACAGCGTAGTTTCCCCCTCTCCATCCTCTAGAAAGGTAGGGAGGCAGTGTGACAGCTGCCCCCGGAGACAATGGTTTGATTATAACGCAATGCCTCCAGGAGTTGACGATTCGTTTCCGCGAATCGACCGCCCCTTCAGCCGCGTGTCAAAAAGATCGGGAAGAGCCCGCATCCAAGATGGACAGGATTCCCATATAACGTCACACTCCTCCCCTTAAAAAAAAACTTCTTTGAAGAAGAAGTAAGTATGTGAAGTTAGACACGGGACTGAAAGTAGTATGGAGTTCTAATTCAGGAAGATTCATCTGAAAAACTCCAAAGCTGATAGCTTCCATCGTAATGGTACTACTGAGAATTGTTACTGGTGGAGAACTTAGCGCCTTATCAATATCACTTGGCCGACTTGGACAAAAAAGAAAAGAAGTCGTTGTCAGAGGTTCTGGTTCAGGAAGGTTCATCTGAACAACCTCTGGGTGACTAACACCCCATCATAAGATGGAACAACTGGGAAAACAAGGGGGAAAATTGGCATTGAACGCCAGGCATTGAGCGCCTTAAGAATAATAATCAAGTTTGATAATAATAATAGTAATAATAATAATGAGTTTGATTTGATGAAAAAAGAAAATCCAATGGCCGGAGTGTATATTGATTAACAAAGGGGTTATTAAAAAGATAAGATATTAAAAAGAGGATTCCTTCTGGAAAACCTCAGAGCTATTCCTTCTGGAAAAGCTCTCAAAAAGTGGAGGGGGTACCGAGGATAAAATCCAGCACATACCTACCAACCATGCTCTGCTACCATGTAATGGATGAGGAGTTTAACTACGCCGCCCATACAGCGTAGTTTCCCCCTCTCCATCCTCTGGAAAGGTAGGGAGGCAGTGTGACAGCTGCCCCCGGAGACAATGGTTTGATTATAACGCAATTCCTCCAGGAGTTGACGATTCGTTTCCGCGAATCGACCGCCCCTTCAGCCGCCTGTCAAAAAGATCGGGAAGAGCCCGCATCCAATGGACGGGATTCCCATATACCGTCACAGTTACCATGAACCAAAATTAATGAAATTTGGTTTGTATGTCCCATTTGGGGTCTAGTTGGTCCTCGAAGCTCGGCGTTAATGTCAGTCATCCCTAAGGGGTGAAAAATAGGGATTGATATCTCCAGGACACCGTTATCTCGAATTTCTTTACGGTTTTAAATAGTTCTCGAACTTGGAAGTTTTTAAAGACCACCCGGAGCATTGTACGTCCAGCCGTTCGTTCACAGTAAGGCCGAGAAATAGGCACCGACAGGCTTTTCTAGGGGCGCGCTAACAATCGGGAATTGACCGGAGATCATCATTGCTTGGGAGCATCTGATTATATTCACGGAGTATAAAGTCGAGGAGTTTGTTGATAGGTAGTGAAACTTAAACGAACTTTGAAGTATTATTGATGGGTTAATTATTGCACAATGGTAAATTATTACACAACGGTAAATTATCACATACGGTAAATTATTACACAACGGTAAATTATCACATACGGTAAATTATTACACAACGGTTCATTATACCATCTACGTAGAAGGGGCTGGAGTTTGTTGGTAGGTACGTTTGCAGCTTTTGGTTTATTATTCTGTGAATAATACACCTATGTATTCGCTCAGCCAAAAATTTTTATAACACCCCCTCAAACTTTTTTCTTTTCCGTTTCAAGGTGCGTAGATTCCAAAAATGCAATGTCCGTCCGCCGTACGCCGTACGCCGTATCACGTGTACCGGCTTCATTTTAGGTCTAAAAAATTCGTTCTTTCGCACACATGCTCCATTCGGTTGTGTCCCGAAACTTTTCAGCCCGATCGGAATATACCCAGGGATGTTATGAGTGAAAATGTGTGTAAAAATAGGTACTTTTTGTGTTTTAATAACATGTTAGTAACATGAGCTTTTGAGTTATCGTTTTCCATGTTTTTGGGGACGAGAAGACCGAATATGAAGTAGATTTTGACGAAAGAGTGGAAAATTGAGGTTCTACCAAATGTTCATCTCCCAAAATTGATTTTTTTATGAGTCAAAAACCTGGAAATCGATTGAAATCACCATCAGTTTGTATAATTACACTAGAAAAATGTCATCATGTGGATCATGACGACTAAATGACATTACTGTAATCAAAAATAATATGAAAAAAAAAGGAGCGTACCTAATTCGTGTAGGTATGTCCAACGGAATAATAAACCCACGTGACAAGGACTTTGCAGCGTTTTTGTGTTTTAGTATCATGTTAGTAACATGAGCTTTTGAGATATCGTTTTCCATGTTTTTGGGACCGAGAAGACAGAATATGAAGTCGATTTTGACCAGAGTGGAAAATTGAGTTCTACCAAATGTTCAGCTCCCAAAATTGATGTTTTATGAGTGAAAAACCTGGGAAATCGTCTGCAATCTATAATAGCACTGGAAAAAGTGTCAACACGTGGATCAAGACGATTAAATGGCACTACCAATGATCAAAGATAATTTGAAAAAAAAAGGAGCGTACCTAATATGTGTTTTAGGGGCCATAATTGTTGGAAACCATCAGAAATAGCTCTTTCGATTATGACGCATGAAAGAAACATTAAATGAACAGCCAACATTTCTGTAGGGTTGTCCAATAGAATAATAAACCCATGTGACAAGGACTTTGCAGCGTTTTTCCTTGTGAATTCGAGTTTTGACCGATTTCGCTTTTGGCCTGCTACAGTTTCAGTACGAACGGCATCGTTGATGTTTCTGTGCAACATGTTGTAGTGCTGTTCCAATAGCAATCATAGCATCTTGATTGCAGTGTACTTCGAATGACTTGTGAATGGAACGTCCTACGCCGCCCTAAATTTTATGAGTGTTTTACCCGAGTTTTGTGGGCCGTGAAGAATTGGTTGTGAGTTGGAGGAGATAGAATGACGTTGGAGGTGGTATATGACGGCTGTGAAGATGGTGGAGGTGGTAGGCGTGTGCTATAAAGTCATTCCTTGTCCTACCGCCTTGCGGTAGCTACTAGCGTAATTAGCGGCTCATTGTCCGGCTCAAGCGGCCCAAGCATCAATCATCTTTCTCCCTCGTCCCCACGCCTCCGCTACACAAACCCCTCGCCCTGTGAATCCATCCTCTAGCCAAGCCAGCTCTCCCTCTCCCCCTCGTGTCTCAGTAACATCTTCTTACACTCTCACACTCAGGGCGTGGTGTTCAAAAAGTCGTAAATTAGTTTTATGTTTTAAAGCGGATTCTGAATCGTGCAGCGCCAGTTCACTTGAAAGTCGATGGATGCTAAAACCAATGTACTCGTAGTTACATGATAACATTCTTTTCCACGAAGCTGTTCTTTGTTAGCTCGGATTATTTTTCTCAATATTGCTTCACTTGTGCGAAAGCTGGACACGTGGCCCAAGTATGAAGACTAGGAGCCTTTAAATTGCATTCATATCGAAGCATGTGGAAAATATTCGGTATGCGACGGTTACAAACATCTTGCTGAATAGAATGGGGAAGGATAGCCAGTTGAGTTGATGTATACATCGAAAAATTATGGAAAGTAGATATTATTATACATATAATGAGATGCGACAAGTGTGAGAATTTAATGTCATTGATAGAGGGGAAAATTCCTGGCAATTAAAAAACATCGGTCCGAAGGATTATACCAATCAATTAAGAAAAAGCTATGAAATATCAAAAATTAAATAATTAAACAGAAAATCGTAATTGCTTCCACCCAAATCAAACTTAGCATTAAAAAAATACCTTAATCAACAATATGCTCAGTTTTCTTCCCAAAAGGGCTCTGTTGATCGGTAGGTTCGTTTAAAAACAAAGAAAGTAAGATAAGGTATATTCAATAAATTGGTTTGAAAATTTGTATAAAGTTCTTACAGAGTGGAAATATAAACGCTTGCGATTCAAGCAATATTCGGGACGAAAACCTATCTATTAATCTTGCCATGTTTGTGTCTAACGTGTTAAAAACTTGGGTGGAACTAATCCAGTGCCATTCAACTTTGGGAGCAGGAAAGTGTTATAGAGGAAAGTGACCCTGAGAACGGATTTTTTATTCTTCAGTCCTGTTCTTCACTCAGGGCTCAAGCTGAATCGACCGCTGGATGCTACAATGGATGAAAAGTTACCTTAAAGAGCGTTACTAATGGCGGCTTTTCGAGGGGTCTCATTCACACTTAGGGAACAAAGAGTACGCAAATATTAAAGTGCACTTGTCAAAAATAGCCTCACTTTCTATTATGCTGCTAAGCAATTTCCTCGCGTAAGACAAATTTTCACTTCGCAAGGAAATCTTATGTAAGGTTCACGAACGTGTGCAATGTCAGAAGTGTTTCACATACACACCTACCTGGAAAGTTCTTTGGATTGAATTATCCTTCGCCTAATAAATATCAACCCACTCCACCACAAATGTGGGAAATCCCTCTTGAAGATCATCCATCGCCCGATGATCCGTCCATCCTTACTTGGTAATATCCGTATCCAGATGAAGCCCATCACGGTCCCGCGGGGCGTAATTATTCTTCTACGTATCCCCAAGGTATGCACGATTCACAATTATTACTCTCGGGCGCTGTATAGAGAAGAATCCTATCCTTATCTGCCGATCTGTCTGACTCACCTCATGACTCAGTACCCCCCCCCCCCCCCCCCCCCGGCAGATGCCTTGACCCAAACAACCTCAACCTCTATGGGACAAATAATCATTAACCTTCTGACCTTCCATTGTGTTTCTTTTTCTCCCCTTTTCAAGTTGGACGGTGTAGGTTTTAGTAGGGCGTTTATTTGTCTTCCCACGGAAGTTAAATTCTGGATATTTGCCGAGAATTTGTCGCATAATTTGTTACCTGTTTTTCTTTCCACGTCATGGAACTATTGTCCAGCGGCCTACGCTGTGTCTGGCCCTCAGTAAGCAACTACCCCGTATTGAATCGAGTTGACCGATAACTTACAAACCGTATTTATTGTTGCAAATTCTGATAAAGAACATGGTTTCCAAGTTCAGGGCGAAAATGGAGGACTTCCAAGATTTTTCAGGATTTACCCTGCTATTGAAGCATCTTGGTGAGAGCACTCAAACAAGGACGATCTGAAATGGGGCAATTATCATGAATTCTGTTTGCATTTTGGTTCATTATTTTCAGTGGCGAATCTTTGGAGTCGAGCATGGGGGGGGGGGGGGGGGGGTATACGTAGAATCCGAAAATGTAGTAAAACATTTCTGCCCATCCGCCGTACAACCATCGTACGCTTCAGTACTGTGATTACCCGTCTGGCTACAGTCTAGATGCAGAAAATAGTGATCTACGCAGAAGGGGTATATATACAAGTAAATAATAAACCGTTGTGTAATAATTTGCAGTTTTTCATTAATTTATGGTGTGAGATAGACGACCATAGGATTGAATCGTGAAAATATGCCAGTAGTATGTAAAATGGGGCTTCTGGCCCGACGATATATTTCAGGAGACTTTCAAACGTTGGGATTTCAAAAAAGAGGCGGGGAAAGGGGCCCTGCTGTTGTTTGTGACGTTTTACGGATATGGGTTTCTGATTGGCTGGTCGGTGGCACCGGATGGGAGGCAGCCAGCCCCGTATGACGTAAGCAAGCGGTATTTGAATCGCCTTTTTCTTTTACATGTTTTTCTTCATCCATAAAGCAACTTTTCCCTTAACTTTTCAACTTTTTCAAATGCATAGAGGAAGGTGATGAAATCAGTATTAAAAGTGTTCTTTGGATGCATGATAATTGCCCATTCCCGAACATTTGCTACGTCGCGGCCTCCGCGTTCCGTGACGTCCCTCGATTCTTTATCTCGTTGTCACGCGTACCCAGGTGGGATTCCGAGCTAAAATTCGGCGCAGAGGTTTTCACGGAAGCTGAATCTGATTTGGAGGTTGAAAACGCGAAATTAGGAATGGACGTCCATTTTTATTGGTTCATCATTTTCAATAATAACCTTTGGAATCGAGCATGAAAAAAATCATAAAAAAAATTAACCCCTCAAAATTTGATGGTTTTCGTTTCAAGGTATGTAGAATCCGAAAATGAAATAAAAAACGCTGCAAATTAATACACAAAGGTTTATTATTTACCTGTATAGATGCCCCTTCTGCGTAAATCACTGTTTTCTGTGGTCAATACCCTCGAGCCCCCCCCCCCCCCCCAGGAAAGCCCTGCTCCGGAATTAAAGTTTCCTACAAATGCGCGGGATTCAATAATGCAATCATTAATTATTTTGTAGTTATTCATGAAGCATAGGGCAAATAATAAATCGTTGTAATAATTTATACCTGTATAGGTGCCCCTTCTACGTAGATAGTATAATGAACCGTTGTGCAGTAATTTAACTTTGAGTAATAATATACCGTTGTGTAATCATTTGCCCATCAGTATTACTTCAACGGTTGTTCAAGTTGCAAAAGTACCTACCAACAAACTCCAGCCCCTTCTACGTAGATGGTATATAATGAACCGCCTTGTAATAATTTACCGTTGTGTAATAGTTTACCATTGTGTAATAGTTTACCCATCAATAATACTTCAACGCTTGTTCAAGTTTCAAAAGTACCTACCAACATAATCCAATAGCTCCATCACTTTTCACATGAAATAATATCACAGAACAACCAAATCGACGTCATACAGCCATCCTTGATGATTATAATCAGATGCTCCCTAGCATTGATGATCTCGGGCCAGTTCCCGATTGTTAGCGCGTCCCTAGTGATGATATTTGGGCTGAATGTATACAATTTCATTCACCCTCCTGTAGGAAATGCCTGTCGGTGCAAACTTCTGGGCCTTACTGTGAACGAACGGCTGGACGTGCAATGCTCCGGGTGGACTTAAAAAACCTCCAAGTTCGAGAACTATTTAAAACCGTAAAAAAATTCGAGATAACGACGTCCTGGAGATTTCATCCCCTATTTTTCATCCCTTAGGGATGATTGACAGTAACGCCGAGCTTCGAGGACCATCTAGTCCCCAAACGGGACCTACACACCAAATTTAGTTAATTTTGGTTCATGGTAACTAAGAAAAGTGCAAATTACGGTGTACGGCAGACGGATAGAAATTTTTTTATTACATTTTCGGATTTTACATACCTTGAAACGGAAACCATCAAATTTTGAGAAGGGGGGGGGGGTTAAACATTTTTATTTCATGCTCGATTCCAAAGGTTCATTATTGAAAATAATAAATCAAAAATTTCTGTCCGTACGCCGTAGTTAGCACTTTTCTTATTTACCATGAACCAAAATTAATGAAATTTGGTTTCTATGTCCCATTTGGTGTCTGGTTGGTCCCCGAAGCTCGGCGTTAATGTCAGTCATCTCTATGTGTATTTTTCTACGTCTGTAAATAATTCTGGAACTCGGGAAATTTTTGAAACCACCAGGAGCATTGTACGTCCAGCCGTTCGTTCACAGTAAGGCCCAGAAGTTTGCACCGCCAGGCTTCATCAACAGGAGGGTGAATGAAATTGTACTGTTCAGCCTAGCTATCATTGCTAGGGACGCCGCAAAAATATGGTCCCCAATATTGGGAGGTTTTTAATTGGTCGCAATATTGGGGGCTGTTCATCGTTCTTAATGGGCCATAATATATTGCCATAGAATGTAACGTATAATTTAATTAATTAATTCGCTTATAATTTATATCAATAAATAAATTAATTTACTTACATCAGATTGTAATTTACTTTCATTTCATAAACCATTGTAAATAAGTTTAATATCGAATGGCTGTATGGAGAAATCCAATGCCAAAATAAAATTTGGAAAAGCTGTTGCCACCGATTGGGGCTGGACATAGAGGATATTGGGAATTATTGGCCCAGCCCTAGATAATCATTGCTCGGGGACACCTGATTGTAATCACAGATGGCTGTATAAAATCGAGTAGGTTTTTCTGTGATATTATTTCATTTGAAGAATGATTGCTGTTTTGGATTTTGATGTTAGGTACCTACTTTTGTAACTTGACTCAACGTCATGCTTCATGAATAACAACAAATAAAATGATTGAATTTTTTAATACTGCGCATTTTTATGAAACTGCAATTCCCGGGCCGCCTCTAGTACTCGATTTAGGGCTTTCCTTTGGTGGTGGTGGCGGGGGGGGTGAGGAGGGGGGCACGATGGTAGTATTGACCACAGAAAACACTCATCTACGCACAAGGAGCATCTATACAGGTAAATAATAACCCGTTGTGTAATAATTTGCAGCGTTTCTTTCAGTGTCCCAAACGGAGTGTCTCTACTGGAATGATCTCGCGAAAGGTGCTGTATAATCGAAAATCAAACGAAATGGGTGGATATAAGGAGAAGAAAAACGCGTGCGGCGTCATCCTCTCGCTCCCGAACATGGGAACCGAGAGGAGTGACGTCAGGAGTTTTTATTTTAGATTATTCCTACCGAACTACACAGATTTCGGAGCTTAAAATTGAGATGATATTCTAGGAGAGTGCGGTTGGTCTCAAAATTCTTAGATGGAATATAATTCCATTCAAAAATATAAACAGAAGTCAATGAAATTCCAAACATGATCCCAGCAAGTTCCATTAAAATCCGTTTAGATAGATAGGACATTAAAATCCGTGTAAGAATCAATAGCTCTTTACACGGCTTTTGTCTAAATGGATAACCTAGATAGATAGGACAACCTTAAATATTTAGTTGTTAGTAGCTAGTTTACTACACGAACAGAAACCCTTCTTCCTCTTCTTCTTCTTCTACTGTCATTTTGAATGCCTG
Organism: Leptopterna dolabrata; assembly: GCA_954871275.1. NCBI lineage: Eukaryota > Metazoa > Arthropoda > Insecta > Hemiptera > Miridae > Leptopterna > Leptopterna dolabrata. Next base: position 65,647,971 of record OX940975.1, read on the forward strand.
GGCCAATACAATTTCAGTCTTTATTTTCATTCTGCTCACAATTCATTAAAACCACACGACCAATTTAATTAGATGTAGCAAATAAAATGGAGTAACCAAGCTCCCCAAAAGTGCAAAGTTTTTCTACATTAATTTAACAGTTATTTTTGTCCGTGTACGATAATAATAACGTTGTAGATAGAAGAGATAGATAAGGTGTTCGATACTGGTTGTGTTTGGTTCGGTAGGGGTTGGAGAACGGTGGTCTATAGTTTTAAACGAACTTGATGCGGGGTCGAGCGCTCGTTACCGTCGGCGGTGAGTTGAGTTGGGCGGGCTATAGCATCTTGTTATCCACGCAATTACCCCGAATTGCCTTTCGTGACAGCACAAGCGAACCTGTCAGTAAGTAAAGCTTCTGTGAAAAATTGTTTTCACTCTGCTCTCACAATGGGGCGCTGGACATCATTATCATTAGTCGTTTAAGGATGTGTCAACAGTTTTTAAACCTCCTACCCTCTATTCGCGTTTCGAATATATTTTCCCACCTTTATGTCTGGTGGAGGTCACCGATTTTTGTTATCCGTTCGCGGACCCCCTTCCTACAATATTTTGCTTTTGACGCTAACAAAGTACCTAAGCATTTTTGTTATACATATGTACAACCATGTCCCAGAGGTACATAACTTTGGAAGGAAATAACGCGTGTTTTTCAAAGTGGAAATTGCCTGTCGCGGTTTGGGCTATAGACCTTTCTGAACAAACAGTTTAGTTTCTGTCTGAACAAGTGCTGCCCGCTCATTGTTCCGCCTGCCTGTCTGCATATCCACTAGGTAATTCTGAGCAATTACTGGGTCAACTTCTATTTTCTTTATATTTTTGTATGACATACTATAAGTACTTGCATAACTACTATAAACACGATTTTAAAGTGTCGGGAAAGACGTTAAAAATTACCTTAGTAATCGCCTGGTACGGAAACACGAAACATAATTTTATAGGACATCAGGCGGAGTTCTTGTTTAAAAGGAAATATCCCAGCTACAAGGAAAGGTTGCATCATTCTTGTTTCGCGTTATCGCAGAAGTTTATGACTGCGAAACACTGTTGGATATCAACATGTTAGTTGCTGCTGGTTCTGTTGAGGATACTGGTGCAGACAATTACTAAGGGAATTTTTACGTCCTTTTCGACTTTGCGGCACTTTAAAAATTTTTTATTTTTTTATTTATGCAAGTACTTACAGTTTGTCAAACAAAAATATTTAAAAAATTAAGTTGACACAGTAAATTGCTCAGAATTACTATTACGAATCTATTCAATCGTTTCTGTACAACCGGTTCCGTCAATGATCCCTTATAAAGTTTGGCAAAAAACGCACATCCGCTCCTTGTGAACAAGGCTTCACTGTGAATCTTATCAACCTTTATAGATGAAACTTTGTATGTTAACGCTGAGACGATTCCAGTGACTCTCACTGCGATAGATACTGGAAAGCCACTACTATGTGCCACAACTTGACAGAAGGGCAGATTGTTTAGGTACATTACTTGGACGTTAGGACTTGGGGAATTTTCGTCGATCATTTATTTATTTAGTTTCTGAAACGCTTACAAGATACAATATTGAAGTCGTAGGGCAAACGCAATGTATCTATAATTTTAGAAAATGTTTTGAAATATTGAGCTCGACGGGATTTGATATGACGGGAAAGTGTCAAGCAAAAGGGTGTCTTCTATCAAGGAAAGGGTTTCTCCAGAGCCTTCGGAATGCCACCTTTTATTCAAACGACTGAGATTTTAGGCCGTCTTCTCCATCCCAGAATGATGCATTATTTGTATCTTCGTTTTAAACGTGTTATTTTATTCCAAATAACAAAACAAAGACAAAAACAAAAACAAAAAATTGGATTTTCTCATACACGGTAATTGTCTATTCGCTCTTACGGTCTTTTGCATGACTTTTTTTCTTTCTTTTTAAATGTTCGTTCTTGTAAAAATACATACGTTTCGGGCCTCACATTGAAAATGCAAATTACTCTTGCACATAATAAAACCCGACTAAGCTGAACAATCAGTTTCTCTTCTCAACTACCATAGCTTGAAAGGAAAATAATGCTTTTTGTCTTGAAGATGTTTAAGGGTCATGGGCCGTCAGAGGTTGGGGGTTTCTTCTAACCCAATGAAATATTGCTTATGGGACAATGGTTAATCAAATGGGAAGATGGTATCGCGTCAGGTTTCTCTTGCGAGGCCTTCAGCCCACTCCGGAGCCGTCTTGTGTCAACATCCCCCACTAACCGCCACTCCGCTTCCACTTCGTCGCCACTCCACCTCCATTCCACACCATCCAGTTGTGTTCCAATTTGCCGAACGGTGGTGGGGGCTTTCATCGAGTTGCCATCGAGCCCAAGTCGAGGTGGACCGGTCCGATGCATTCCGAAAGGCTTGACGAGGTGGGGGAGGTGGTGAGGGTGGTCTGCTTGGTGGAAGTGGTGGTCTACCAGGTGGAGGGGTCCTTCGGGGTGCATTCCGATCGCCTCCGCTAACAACCTGCATGCCGTTGTACGCTAAACCCTCATTAGCGGGAAGACCCGTCCGTATCAATCACAGCTGGGGAAACAATATTCACCCACCGACAAAATTAGGTACGTAATCACATTCCCCCTAAACCGCAAGCACCGAGGTGTTTTTTTATAACCAACCATCTCAAAATTAATGTTACGCACTCCATAACCCATTAATGCTCATTGTTTCTATTTTCAGTGTCCAATACGATATTCCGTTCATTTCGTAAGGAAACGCGGGCCAGGTGGTACCGATTTTTGCTTCTAATATGTCGCATTATTTTAATTTTAATTTTACATAACCCTGGATTTAGCCACCCTGGGTATATCTGGGGGGTTACTAATACGCTGTACTTTTGTTTCAACCTTTAGTTCCTGTAGGCTCCACATGGTTTTGTCTGTGAAGAGCTAATCGCTGGTCAGGTAAGCACATGCAAGCTTTTGAAAGCTTGTATTGGTGCCTGCCCGAGACGGCAACCAGAGACGCCGCGAACAATTATCCCAAACGGGGATATAAAGATCGGACGCTCTAGTCCGCTCGGAAACCCCGGCCCCATCGCATTTTTATTGTGCTAGAAGATTTTCGAAACCTGAAAAAGGGGATGGGAAACCCCATCTTGGCCCCAAAACCCCGTTGGAGTTGTTTCAAAATGACAGTAGGTAGGTATGTGTAGTCGATATCAACTTCAAGGAGGTGGGGGTATGCATTAGTCGCAAATGGAGAGACCACTTCATTTTACAGAAATGTGGTAGCCTTGTACCAGTCTCTTCGTTATCTCACTGGCATGTTGACAAGGAAATGAGCACACTGAAAAATTCTACTCAGGTTCTGTGCAAGCAGTCTTTTGAAACTACTTCTGAAGCCAATATCACAAACAGCCTGGTGTTTTTGTCGTAGGTGGTGGTTGCTTCGGGGTCTCGTGATTTCCTCTCTAGCCCTTCCCATCCATTAGGGAATTAATTGAAGATACAGTACTAACAATTACTCCAAGCTCCCCTACAGTTTGTTGTGAGCATTATCCCACTCTCCCCTATGACAAAATATTCTGGTCCGTTTTAAAAAAAATTCTTTTCAATTTCTTTTAATTTTAGTTAGACTTTTTTCGAAAAAGTTGTGGCAGCACATCCTTTTGATTGACTGTTTTTCCTTCCTCGGCCCTCTCCATGAATAATAAGGCTCGGCCTATTTTGATCTTCAAAGTTGTTCGAAATAAATGCAGATAAAAAGATGTTCTTCCAATAAACCACTTGAAAATGGAATTCTTTTGGAAGCACGAACATATTACTTCGAAATCCCTGCTAAGTCGTGTCCTGGCATTTCTGGCATTTATACTTAGGAAACGTGGGCCCTCCCGTCCTCAACCATACACACATTGTCCGTGTTCGAAACGAAAACTCCGGAGAATGTTTCAAAAGGTACGTGACGATGTTTTATGGGAGTCTAGATATTTAATTCTACCGAGAGTTGAACAACCTGTTTGGTAGACAAGATGTGGTATCATCAAATGCTCGCTCTTTATACAGGGTGACTCCCGGGAACCAAGCGGTGTGTGAATGAACAGTGTTCAGTCACTGTTGGATATAAACAAATTTATTTATACAGAATCAGAGCTGAAGACATGCCAAAAAAGATACTTTTCAAGTGCGAAAAATTATTTCTGTCATGTTTCGGCATTTCAACGCTGGGGGTCAGGTTTTTTTTCGAGGAAAATGGGGCCGCCGTCACTCGGAGCGCTACGTCGAGATGATAACGACTTTTTTCCGGCCAGCACTTCGCAGAAGACAAATAAATCCTGCTGGTATGTGGTTTCAGGAAGATGGCGCCACTGCACAGACGGCAGCTGCATCGATGGCAGTTCTACGCAACGTTCCCGGGACGCCGAATATCTCTCGTTTTGGTGACGTGCCGTGGTCCCCTCGATCACCAGATCTTTCTGCTTGCGACTTCTTTCTGTGGGGTCAGTTGAAGTCGAAGGCTTACCCCCACAAACCCCGTAATTTTATTGAGTTGAAGTACCGCCGACTGCTGCAGAGTGATGGACGATTCCAAAATTCGCCTTGAAAGTAGCATCCAAGAAAATGGCCGACACATGACAGAAATAATTGTTCACACTCAAGTATCTTATTTGGCATGTCCTCAGCTGTGATTTTACGTAAATTAATTTGTTTTTCTCCAACGGTCACTGAGCACTGTTTATTCAAACACCGTTTGGTTCCCGGGAGTCACCCTATATTATTAGGCAGGCTACTGATGAGACTGAAAGTCTCAGAAATTCCCAAGAAAGGGGTGGCGTTTAAAACAGAAAACTGGAGGAACACGACCGAGCACGACTGGCCTGAGCTCTGGTGAATTGATGGGGTCGACGAGGATCACAGACGTGAACAGCTGAGAGTGAGAAACCGGCGAACTGTTGCTGTGAACACGGGGGAATGGGAAACTTTTCTCACAGGCCAAGATTCGAACTGGATTGCAGCGCCAAAGGATTGTTTGGTTAGTTGTTCGTCAAAGCAAACTTGGGTTAGTTGTGTACACTCGTATCGGCAACGATTTTTGAATCCGTCAGGAGGGTATTAATTTGCTAAAATGTATGTTAATTATTGCTCATATGGTTGCATTTAAATAGCTGAAAATCATAACAAAATTAGTGGAATTGTTATTTACGAGTAATTGGAGGCAACAAGAATTTGTGCGCAATTTGGACCGTCACGAGTGGAATAGAAGTTGATTCAAAGCCTTTCGAGGAATAAGGAAACTCTCATCCAGTAATATTGTTAATCCCTCAAACTAATCACGCTTGCGGACTTGGATTTTCAAGAGATTGATAGACACAGTTTTAAAATTTCCTGCAGCTTACATAATTTCTTAGTGTACCGTGCGTTGCGAGTAAGCCACTGAGGTAATGAGAGAAAATGTTGAGTCGGTACATCACCTCAACACCGCTAGAGGAAATCTCATCTACATTCAAGTCTCACTCTCCCCTTCTGGCTACGATGATCCATTCAACCCCTCAAGTCATTTACGGGACAATGACCGCAATCCCATTGTTGAAGAGATGATTTTATCTGAGCTGATTTTGTTCATAGATTCCAGGATTAGGTTCCGGATCTAATAGCTTGAGTCTCCGGGGTTCATGAGGAATTGCAAGATGCTAAGAAACTTGCAGTGTAACTTTCGCTCATTCAAAGCTGGCTTTAATGGATGTAGCACCATTTGATCATTATATCCATCACTGGAGTTTGAATCACATTGATGGTGTGTTAAAATGCAGTGTGAATTATGGGTCCATGTTGATGGTTAATGAAAACGATTGGACGTACACTTACAACTGATACTTCACTCCTACCGAAATGTGTGGATATTTCTTATCGCATAGGTACCTAGTGATCTGAGACATCTAGGTGTTCTTTAACGTCATCACATACACACAGATTCCCAACAGATCCTACCCTAAACTGAGAAGCTGCTCCCAGACTTGACGCTCGGTGCACAACGGTGGATCGTTTGTGTACTGAACGACGAGTACGTCATGCCGCACTTGAATTCATTCTTGCTGAAATCGTCAAAGATTACCTATGTGTGCGATTTAAGTACACCGATGATTCAACATGTTTCATCACTGGTACCTATCGCTGTTGTGTAATCATTTGCGCTCCAGCCTTGAACATTCTTAGCGTCGCGGGACGTCGGTCGCGCTGGTTCCCTGGAGTTTTATTACGTCTCGTTGACGATTCCAGGGGACTCGTTTTTCCCAGCTGAGTCAAGACTTTACGTCTCCGGAGATACCATCAGTAATTTTCTATGATTAATCAGACGTGTCTCACCCCTCCTCTTCTTCCATCCGGACAACGGTCGTGTGGGTATGCATGTAGCGGTTAAATAAAAAACGAAATAAAATGAGTAAACACAAATAAAATGAGAATTCGGCCCACGTCGTCTTCCACTCGTGATAAACCGCCGGGGACCCAGTAGGGTGGACGTACCTAATGGTTAAAACTTGAGTCAGAATAATATTCTACTCGGATCCGACCAATAAATCTGCGATGATGGGCTCATACATTGTCATCAATTTATGTTAAACCAGTGGTCAAACTGCCGCATTTTATATATATATAATATCGTTAGCACATTTTATATCTTCTGATATTCTATTATTGAAGAGTTCAGTAATTATTGTTTACTAACGTCGATAACGGTCAATCGGAATCCGAACGAAAGTAAGAGAATGGGAACCAGGGCCAGTGATTTTGCAAAGGATATGACATGAATCCTCAGTTAGGAGTATCTATAAGGATAATCCTTTGATAGTTCACTATGACGAATTGACGTCAAACGATTTCTTATCAACTCCAAGAATATTGGGGTGTTAAAGACTTGAACCAGTCATTGTTTGAAAGTACGTATATACATGTACACCTGTTGAACCCCCCTGTTGTGTTGCGTGAGGCTTGTGATGAAAACCTAGGTGTTTTGATGTAAGATTAAAAGTGACAATCTTTGTATTTGATGTTAATGATGTGGAATTCATTTTATTTTTTATAATCATAACTTTATTGTACAAAGTATAGGTATTGAAGCTGTGCCACAATCAGTAGGTATGCAAGATAACGTGAGGCGTATTTATATGGTGGGTTTCACCCGCATTGGTGGGCCAAAACCTAAATGATAACAGTCGCATGTGTTAATGTACATAGGTTGGTAGTTGAAAAATAAATAAAAATTGTATAATAATAATAATTAGTCATCGTCTAGTTGTTACAAGCGCCATTTATTACAGTTATGTTGCAAATATAATAATTTCAATACAACACAACTACAACAGCACAACACACAAACAACAGCAACAGCACAACAACAACAGCAACAACAACAACACACAACATAACACAACACAACACTACGCAACACAAGACAACATATCGCAACACACACAACATTATAACAATTGCAGTTGTGTGTAAATAATAATTGTATAATAATAATTTTGTGTAATAAATAGTAATTCCATAATTTTTATTAATTGTAATAGTTATATAATTTTTCCTATAATATTAACTGTACTAATTATTAAATTAACAATTATTGTGTAGTGGTTTAACATTTGAAAGCGCCAATTATTACAGGCTCCATGTATTACAGTTGTATAAGTTAACATAATAATATATAGGTAATGTAAATAATAATGGGCTATTTTGTTTTGTGTAATTCGAATACGTATTTTTTAATATTCCTAGTGTTATAACTAAATCAATAAAGAACTGTTATAAGAGTTTAGGAGAAGTGACGTCAGTACCTAGTTGGCCAGTTACCAGGTATCATGACCGCGTATCAACACCACTACACCACTTCTCCACCAGACCATCTTCGTTTCGTAGATCTTCACTACAAAGTTTTTCATCTCAAATTTTGCATACGTCTGCACAACAAATTATACCATACTTCAGAGACTTTTCGTCATGTCGAAAAATGTTGGTATAATGATTTAAGACAACGACTGAATTAATACCCTAACATTCTTAAGATACCTCTACGTAGTTACCATCGCAACATCCAGTTATATATTATACACCATTTTCCATGTGAGTACTATTGATGCTAGTTGGTAAGTGTAAAGAATAAGAATCAGCGTATCACCTTGATGGATGCAATTTCGTTTCCTCGCAATAAAATAACGGTTGCGAGAGAAATATTAACATCAATTAGTCCGTGCTGGTGCTTCCTCGATTCGTCGTTAATATTACTAGTAGGTCCAGTAACCTGATTACTTCGGGGCAAAGTTGGGGGTGAAGGAGCATTAGCATCAACCCGCAAATCAGTAATGCATCGTCTGATAAAGTGCAACTCACGATAATTAGCATAGCCTTAGGAGAAACGCCAGAAGAGGAGGGGGAAGCTGTAGAAGGAGGTTAACTGGGGGAAGGGCCCTTGAATAATTGAATGACCTTCAGACTGTATTTTGAGCAGACCAAGTTTCGAGTTTGGTTTGGGGACTGGCAAAGGGGAGAGCTCCTAACTGAGTAACTGAGTAATGTGCCCATTACTAACTTGATTAGAAATGAGAATCCCACACCGTGGCAGGCAGATACCAAAACTGAATGCGTCCTTCTTACCAAATCCGGAAAGAAGGATTGATGATGGGACATGGTGCTTATTCCAGTATGCGTTTCTTCAGGAACATCTTTCAGTGTTTGCGAACCACACAGCGTCGCAACTGACGCATTCATTGTTACATAACACCACATGATTCAACGTCGAAAAATATTGAAAAATCATTCACAAAGCCTCAAGAGCGGAATATTTACTCCCGGTCAGATTTCTCTTCCTCAGTAGGTAGGATTCTGAGCCATACTTTTTCCAAATAACTTCGAGAAGATTCTTTGCTCGGGCCGTACCTGTTCTTTATGCCTTCTCACTAACTTACCTACCTAATTGTATTTTAGCGAATTGCCTATCTATCTCTAATTGATATCCACTCTCTTTGATAAACTCGAACCAGTATCACTGATACACGCCTGCCTAAACCGAGTCTTAGACTATATCTGCCGAGTATCCACCAGTAGCAGCCAGTGACGTCATCAAATCTTTATAAGTTTCAAATAAAATAACTACGCGTGTGTGGTGTGAAAATCCAAACTCATCTCAATCTGTAATTTAAACAAGAAATCACATTTCAAATAAATGCGTTGGCAGGTACTCCTCATCCAGTCAAAACTTAACAAAAAATTAGTGTAGGCAGTTAGTTGGTACAATAAGTAATAATTTTTGGAATAGGTAACAGAAATGTCTGGAGCAAAAATGTATTAAAATTTGGACTGGAAATGGCCGGAATCTCTGGCAGTTTTTGATTATGCAGTCAGGTTGAAGTTCCGCGATTGGTACATTTTGACTTTGAAAGACACGCCTCTGGGTATCAAAAGGTAGCGGTGCAACCTCCTTATTCCAGTTCCCCTTCGCCGTCGCCCCGTTCCATTTCTAAATGCCCAACTTCACGACTAATGGCAGAGTTGGCCGAGGGAGGGCTCACAAATAGAAATTTAGTGTTCGGTTCCTGGGGAGAAGGAAGGAAATATGATAATGGTGCCATAAACTACGGTTAGGTAAACTACATGAGAGGCCCCCAGGGGCGCACCATTCGCTGTCTTTCATTTTTTTCGTCGATGTGAGAAAGAAAGGTGCGGGTATTGAGGCTTGGAGGCTTGCAATGGGATGTTTCAAACTTTTGTTTTGTAAAGAATGCGGATGATGTTCTTCCTTATCTAGACCACCTATGTAAGTGGTATCTAGGTAAGCTCATTCCCAAGTATTACGGCATATACTTATTTGCATCACGAAATTTCCTGTTGAGACCTCCAATATTTGGATTTAGGAAATAATCCAGAAAGATGCCATGATCCATATATAGTAACAAAGAAATCATGTTCCATTATAGTAACAAAGATACCATATATATAGTAACTTTGTGACCAATCCGGGGTTCACCGTGCATAGTATTTTGAAGTTCATATTGTTTAAATTCGTAATAACTATTGCGAAGGATAAAATACCAGTGACAAATTCAAGTTTTCGCCCTCAGTAGCTCTGCGGAACTTTTTCCAAAATAAAAAAAAATAGCGAAAATTGAGCCCTTAGGACTGATCTGACGGTCGAGACTTTTTGATTAGACTAAATGTGCTATGATTTGAGAGCGAATTGAAGTCTGTATCCTCAACCGTACTCGAGATCCAACCGTTCAAAGGTTTGCTGAGTTTCCATTTATACATCGCAGTTTTAGGGGGTTCAAACTCGTGAACATGTGCGCGCTTTCCTACTAGCTAGGGATTTAAGCGTTTCCGTATTTCCCAGGTCTAGTCTCAGATCCATGGTAAAATTTTATGTAAACGTTAGTGAGTTCTCACGCTCACGTAATTGGAGTGAAATGGTTACTACGGTGCCCATTTGTTCATAATGCAACATTGCGTAAATCCAACTTCATTATGATTGTATAGATTCTTGAATCTCTGTTTTAACTCAACTCCGTATGAACCTGTTATTGTTACATAATTTTTCTTTGTTTATAGGTAAAAAACCAGTTCCTGCAGTGCAGAGGAGCCATTAGGATTGCAGTGAGTACCCACTGTTTTCCTGTTTTCTAATGGTACCTATAATCTCTCTTTTTTTGTACCATCCCAATATTGGTACTGGAAATATTGGAACTGCCGCCATAATGGGGATTTCCTTTCTTCAGTCGGTCAGACGCTGCCTGCTCTACCAGTATTTACTTGCCAAAAAACAAAACATTGAACACAGGAAGGAACTGTCGCTAGGGATTTCCTCTCTCCATTCGACCAGACGCTGCTTTCTCTGTCTGTATTTACCTACTAGCCCGATGGTGTAGCCAGTTATACCCCTTGTCCAAAAATTATCCTCATGAACTTGTACACAGTAGGTAGCAGCCACTGTAGGTAGGACCACACTCGCAGCTTCTTGAATTCGGTTGAGTATTCAGATTATCTTTTACGCCAAAGGTGAAATTGAATCGCGTAAAGAACATTATCGTGTTATAGTTCATCTAATCTCACCGAATGAATTGCCAGTTGGGAGCCTGAGCAAGGTAATATCAAGCCTAATCAAGGATTCCACATCCTTGAACCTGGCCTGCTCTTTGGCCTCGTTTAATTACTATACATGTTCTTTTCAACGGAACAACTCTTATTCCCCCAAGTCTCGGATTCTCGCTCCTTTTGAGCCAAAGGAGCTGGTGGTTCTGGGAGGAAGGTTGATTCTCAACAATCCTCCTGGAAATTAACTCGGGCTTTTATTAAATTCGCTCAGAGATCCACCTAGCAACCGGAATGAATAACTCTGTTAGTTGGGGTGGCTGGCTAGATAGTGGCATAATGAAATCTCATGAGTCTGAAACACTCTTTAGGGCAATTCAGGGGGGTGTCTGAGAGTGGGGGACACTGTTGAAAAAGCTGGCTTGAACGCAAATGTCTCCTTTTCCATCTAATCTGCTGCACCTCAGCTGCGAAGAGCTTTTTACAAATATTGTAACGCGTGAGGTTTTTCAGCTGTTTTCAGGTTATCAGTGGAATAGCTAAGAAAACCCTCGCACTTCTGCATTTGTACATGGGCTAGTTTCAACAACAGAGTTGAAACTAGCATCAGAGAAGATGAACGCCACATGAAATAAATAATTTTGGTTTATTATGTTCAATAATGAACCGTTGAAATAGAGCATGAAAATAATATTAATAATAAGGTAAAATTAACCCCCCTTCCACCCCATCTGATGGTTTCCGTTAACAAGGTAAGTGTAATCCGAAAATGGAATTAAAAAAATTGTGTCCGTCTGCCGTGTGCATCGCGATGTGTGGCGTTGGTACTTCGAGCTTTCCTTAGTTACCATGAACCAAAATGGGGTCTGCGGACGTACTTATTTTATTGTTTGAGAATTTTGAGACCAACTGCACGCTCCTAAAATAAGTAGTTCTGTTTCTATGATTTTTCAGATTCCAGAGGTTCCCACGTCATTGCACCCCCTCGCCTGGGTGGGACCTCCCTGCGCACTGTGACGTAGAAACCTCTGGAAACTTTGAAAAATCATTGAAAGAGAATAACTTATCGTAGGACAGTGCGGTTGTTGTCAAAGTTTTCCGGATGGGATCTAGTTTCATTAAAAAATAATGTAAACCCCATGCGCATACCCCATTAATGAAATTTGGTTTGTAGGTCCCAGCTCAGCGTTACTACTGTCAGTCTAAGGGGTGAAAAATAAGGGTTGAAATTTCCCGAACGCCGTAGCTCGAAAACTCAATAGAAGGGCATGTTTTTTTAGAACGTTTTTAAATTGATATCGAACTTGGGCATTTTTTGAGACCACCCGGAGCATTGTATACGACCAGCCGTTCGTTTGCACCGAAAAACTTCGTCAACTTGATCCTGAACGAAAACGGTATAAATCCTGCCCAGATATCATTGCTAGGGAACACCTGGTTATAATATCGCTTAGCTCTATGAAACCGAGTCGGTTGTTACGAGATATTATTTCGTTGAAGAATGATGGTTATTTTGGATTCTATTGATAGTTACTATTTTATTTTGAACAAACGTTAAATGCTTCATGAATAGAAATAGTTAATTATAGAATTTTCATTCCACTGAATGTTTATGAAATGTGATTGCCCGGCTGGCTGCAGTAATCGATTTAGGGCACAACGGTTTATTATTTGCCGTATGCTTCATGAATAATTACAAAATAATTAACTATTGAATTATTGAATCCCGCGCATTTGTAGGAAACTTTAATTCGGGGCCGGCTACAGTAGGTACTCGATTTAGGGCTTTCCTGGGAGGAGCTCGGGGGTATTGACCACAGAAAATAGTGATCTACGCAGAAGGGGCGTCTATACAGGTAAATAATAAACCGTTGCGTAATAATTTGCAGCGTTTTTCTTTTAGTTTGAAATGGAAAAAACTTGTCTTTAACCATCTCACTAATATTTCAATTGAAGTGAAGTCGATGAAGTGATTTCCTCTCACTAAACATATTACATGTCTACCTGCACCCAATGCTGACCCCCCCCCCCCCCCTCTTACTGTCGTCCGTATTCATGTCATAATCCGGGCGTCTCTTCCACTTCTAAAAATGCTTAATCCGGGCGGAGTAATTAATAAAGGGTCGATTACTGGTCAAACTGTATCCCTCGTGGAAATTCTTGCGGTTCGCTGTTGCATGAAACACTTCAAGCTCGGGCGGGCGGGCAGCTGAGAGTGATGAGCGCATTCCACCTCATTTGCCACGGCCAGTGTTTATAACAGTTTTTCCGTCGGTACCTCCGATACTCAAAACATTTTCCGCGTGCTTCCTCCCCCGTATAGCTTAATCAAGTTAATCACACCTCAGTTAACTTTTTTTCCTGTTTGTTGTTGTGATGAATTTAAAATTCTCATCACGGTGGCGTGGAAGGAAGGTGAGTGAGTGAATTTAGGTAAGGAGAGAAAAGGAGGAAAAGTCGCAGGCGGCTGTAGTCAACCGAACATCTACGACTTTTGGAGGAGAGAGAGGTGGATGAGGGAATTTCACCTAGGCGGCTGTAGTCAACCGTTCATCTAGGTGAAGGAGAGGAAAGGAGAGGTCCCTTGTCTAGGCGGCTGTATTCAACCGATCATCTAGACAAGGAGGAGGAGGAGAGAGGAGAGAGGAGGTGAAATTCCCAGGCGGCTGTATTCAACCGATCATCTGGGAGGTAAGGTAAGAGAGAGAAGAGAGAGCTGGTTAGAGGAAGTGTCGAATGAAGCTTGAGCGCCAGGATCCGGGGTTATATAGTACTTGGGGGCCTCTCCCTCCAGCTCCTTGCTGGGAGCTGGTAGTGGGGCCCCAGGTTGAGTAACCCTGGGTTCTGTCGCCTGTCCCCACTCATGTCTTTATTTACGGAGCTTTTAGTTTGGCGTTTGAATATTGGTGAGAACTTAATATGATAGGAGTGTTCCCGGGAGGGACTCACGACAGAGGTCCCCCCAGTTTGAACCAATATTGGTGCTGAAGGCGCAAAATGACAGGAGCTGAGGGCTACGGCAAACAAGAGGAGGCGCGGAAGGCGCAAAGAGACAGGGGCTGAGGGCCGATGCAAACAGAGGTTGAGCTGAAGGCGGTGCTTAAAAACTAGTAGTAACATGGTAGATGGTAAGTAACATAGTAGATTTTAAGTAGTAACATAAGGTAGAATAAGTAGGATGAGAAGGCGAGAGTATGTACAGTGCAGTGGTCATGATCCCTAAACATTGGCGTTTAGGGAAGTGATCGGCAAGGGCGAGATGAGGGAGATGAACAATATTTACAATGAGATGAACAATATTTACAATGAGATGGAGTATGTACAGAGGATGAATGAGTAGTGACAGATGACGGGTGAGTATTTACAGTATTTACAGATGAATTAGTATATACAGATAGTACAGAGGTATGTACACACATTTGGTCACTTTGTGGGAGGCGGTTGCGAGGGTCCGCCGGTTCCTGGGTGTGGTGTGGCGAGTGGTTGTGTGTGTGTGTGTGTGAGTATAGTGTGTTGGGGGCAGTCGCCGGCGGCCGACGCGTTGAGGTGGCCACGGAGGGGCCTCGAGTTCCGGTACAGTGCGAGTGGGTTGATAAGACACCAGCGCCGTCCCGGAATCTCAAGGCCCCGCCGTGATTTCTCATAGCGGGGCGGGGGACTTGGCCGCCGGGACGAGGGGGGCGTGGGGACGCTCCCTCCGTCAGTTCCGTCGCCCGGGCCGTTTCGTCCCGGCGGGAACTATTGGGGATATCCCCGACGATGGAGGGGAGGGAGGGGGATCGAAGATGGAAAATTGGGGGGGAATTAAAACGGGGGGCTCCGAAATTGGCGGTTGGGCGGGGGGTTTGTGAAGCTGAATGGTTGAAATTTGAACAGGGGGGGCTGAAATTTGGACAGGGGGGGCTGAAATTTGAACGGGAGGCGGGGGAGGCATGAGTTCCGCAAGGCGGAACTCGTGACGGATGGAATCCATCAGGGGGTCGGTTGGGGTGTAGGGGGGGTGTACCCCCGTGGCTTGTGCTACGCGAAATTCGCGTAGAATTCGCCACTGGGGGTACTTCCATCGTCGGGGCCGGGGAGGTAACCCGGAGATCCGTGGCGGAACAAAATAAAGCGGTGTGGCAGGCCCGGGCGAGGGGGGTAGGGGGGAAAGCGGGTCCGGGACAAAAACGTCCCGGAGAATCGCCGCCATTTCCGGATCCGAGTCGAAATCCGGAAACGACGGAGGTGACGGGTGTTGCGGGAAGAGCTGATGGTGCATCGTGAACGGACGGCGGGAGACTGATAGTGTTAGGTGTTGGGGTTAGCACAGGTGCGGGTTTACACCTGGCTAACGGGACTGTATGTGGTTTGCCGTCAATTAACAGGGTTGCGGTTGTATGTGTTGTGCGATTGACTTGAAAGGGCCCGGCGTAGAGTGGTTGGAAAGTTTTATGGATGCCGGGCTCTTTCAGGTACATGTGTGTTGTGGTGAAAAATCGTTTGGGATAAGTGGTGTCGTTTGTCGGTGTTGTTGAGTGTAGTGGTTCCCTGTTAATTGACGGTGTGTGGTGTGGAGTGAAAATGTCGGCCGGTAAACGTAGCGGGTCTTTAAAGGCGTTTTGTGCGGGGCTAGTTTGGTCTGAAGGACGGGCGGATGTTCGAAGGCTGAGCAAAATGTAGGGGAGGGTTTTTGTCCAGGAAGGGGAATTTGTCGATGTAGAAATGGCTTGTTTCAGGACCGAGTGCCACCGCTCTATTTTCCCGTTGGATTGGGGATGGTATGGGGTAGTGTGAATTTTGTGTATGCCGAGGGAACGCAGTAAATCGGAAAAGTGGGCGGACTCGAACTGCCTCCCTTGATCGACCGTGACTGTCCGCGGACAACCGTAACGGCTAACCCACTGAGAAAGGAAAGCCGTTGCGACGGTGTCCGCGGTGATGTTTGAGAGTGGAATGCATTCCACCCAGTTGGTGGCACGGTCGATCATCGTGAGGCAGTATTTTTTCCCCTCGGACGGGGGAAGGGGGCCCACTAAATCCAGATGAACGTGTTCCCACGGCAGGGAGTCGGGAATGGGTTGAGGAGGGACATGCGGGTGGGCCGAGACTTTGAAACGCTGGCACTTCTGGCACCCCAGAACCCAGTTACGAATATCTGTATTCATATGGGGCCAGAAGTACCGCGTCTTGATGAGGTCCCGGCCCGCCCGAATGCCAGGATGGTGAAGGGAATGGTAGTGGAGGAACAACTGCCTCCTCAACCCCGGTGGGACGTAAGGGCGCGGTGAATCGGCCGTTACGTCGCACCAGAGGTCGAGGGGGGGCAGCTGTTCCAACTTGGATGCGGAAATGAGGTTGGAGAGGGCGGGGTCAGAGGTGGGATCTTGGTGTGATTTGATGGATTGAGGGGAAGGGAATGGCAGCAACTCCGCCACCGGCGCCGGGACAGGGGTGGGTCTGGAGAGTGCGTCCGCCACGCAGTTGTCGGCCCCCGGCAGATATCGAATATCGGACGTAAACTGTCCGATGAACTCGAGCTGCCGGAGGCGACGCGGGGAGGCGGACTTGCGATTTTGAAGGAGGGCGTGGGTCAGGGGCTTATGGTCTGTAATGACAGAGAACTGCCTGCCCTCCACGAAGTCACGAAAGTGTTTTATGGCTTCGTGGATGGCGAGGAGTTCCCTGTCGAAGGTAGAGTAGTTTTTCTGGGTGGGGGATAAGGTTTTAGAAAAGAAGCCAATGGGTTGGGGGGTGGCGCCGGTGTGCTGTTGGAGCACTGCCCCGATGGCCCAATCGGACGCATCGGTAGTGATGGAAAGGGGAGCGTGAGGGTCGGGGTGGGCTAATAGAGCGGCGTCTACTAGGTCCTGTTTGCAAATTTTGAAGGCGGAGGAGAGTTGGGGGGTCCAGGTGATGGGGCGGTTATCATTTTTTTTGGAGGGTTGGGGAATGGCGTGTATGAGTGGTTGTTGATGTTGAGCGGCGTGTTTTATGTGTCTACGGTAAAAATTGAGCATACCCAGGAAGCGGCGGAGCTCGGTGACCGTGCGGGGTTGCGGGAAGTCAATAATCGCGTGGACCTTGTCCGGGAGGGGTGTGATGCCGTCCGAGGATACTTGGTGGCCGAGGCAGCGGACGGAGGGTTGGCCGAGGACACATTTGTCGGTGTTGACTAGGAGGCCTTCGGAGGAAAAGATGTTGAGGACTTGCTGTAGGTGGGCGAGGTGGTCTTCCTGGGTCTTGGAGGCGATCAGTATATCGTCGAGAAAACAAAATACGAAAGGCAGGCCTCGCAAGATACTGTCCATATACCGCTGCCAAGTTTGCGCCGCGTTCCTTAATCCGAAGCCCATCTTCACATACTCAAATAGCCCGAACGGGGTAATTATAGCGGTTTTCGGGACGTCGGGGGGGTGGATATTGATGTGATGGAACGCTCGCGAAATATCAAGGGTGGAAAAGATCGTGGCGCCATGGAGATGTGACGAAAAGTCACGCAGGTGGGGAACATTATAGAGGTCCGGCGTGGTTTTTGCGTTGAGCCGCCGGTAGTCCCCGCAGGGGCGGATATCCCCGTTGGGCTTCTGGACGATGTGGAGTGGAGAAGCCCAAGGGGATTTTGAGGGGCGTATGATACCGTCGGCGATGAGTTTGTCGAAATGTTGGCGGGTCTTTGACAACTGAAGGGGATGTAGGCGGCGGGCTTTGGCGGTGATGGGTGGTCCTGTGGTCTCAATATGGTGCTGGACAGTGGAGATGTGTGCAGAGGGGCGGCGCTGGGGACGGTAGTTGAGGAGGAGGCGTTCGAACTGTGTTGGGGGGTGGTTGATAGCGTGAATGAATCCGGGTATGGGTGTTTTGGTGGCGGGGTCGATCAGGCGCGCGTTCCGGACGTCGACCTGGAGACCGAAATAGGCAAGAAAATCGGCCCCCAGGATCGCCTTCTCCACGTCCGCCACGGTAAACTCCCACTCGTACGCGAGCCCGCTCATATGAACAGAGGAGCGGTACGTCCCGTACGAGGGGATGGTGGTACCGTTGGCGGCGTAGAGAAGCTGCCGGTAGCAGCGCGCCTGACGACGGAGGATGTTGTTGGGGAATATCGACAGCGCCGCCCCCGTGTCCACCAGGAAAGGAACATTTGTTTTCCTGCAGCGCAGGAAAAGTCGCTGGTGGGTCGGAAGGGCGTTGTGTTTGATGGCGGAGGCAGGGACGTGTGGTGGAGGGGGCAGGTCCTCCGCGAAGGAGACGCGGGGCGGTCTGTTGCTGGTCCGGAGGGTGGGATTTGTAGCGGCCGGTGGAGTGGTGGCCGGAGGGGGTTGTGCCCTGGAGGCGGGCTTGGCGGGTCCATTCCGAGGTGGGGGAATGGAAGCGGCGGCGTGAGTGGCGGCCGGAGGGTTGGTAGCCCTTGTGGCGGGCGGGGAGGGTCCGTTCCGAGGTGGGGGAACGGCAGCGGCGGCGTGAGTGGCGGCCGGAAGGTTGGTTGCCCTTGTGGCGGGCGGGGAGGTTCCGTTCCGTGGTGGGGGAACGGCAGCGGCGGCGTGAGTGGCGGCCGGGAGGTTGGTAACCCTGGTGGCGGGCTGGGAGGTTCCTTTGCGGTGGTGGTGGGGTGAGGGTTTCGGCGGCGCTGCAGGCGCGGCCGGGAGGTTGGCCGCCGTGGCGGCGGCGTAGGAGGGGTAGCGCGGCCCGGTGGTGGTGGCTGTGTGAATGCGGGCGGGGGGGGTAGGTGCATGGTCCCCCCCGTGTTGGCGAGGAGGGGGGCCCGCCGGATTTACCGGCGGGCGGCTGCGTTTCCCTGCTTAGGGGCGAAGGAGCAGGGGGGTTGGCACTTGCGGGCCTCCCCACCGAAGTTTACGTGATAGAAACAACGGTGGGGGGGGGGTCCGCAGGGAGGTAGTCGGTTGTAGTGGGGCGGGCTGAGGTGGGTGCGCGCGCAGCTGCCGGGGAGCGTCCTCTGCGTTGGTGGGGAGGGGATGCGTTGCGGCGCTCGGGTGAGCGCTGGCGGCGGCGGTCGGCGGACGAGTCGCGCCGGCGGTCCGCCGAAAGGGGTCGACGTCCGTCGAGGGAGGGTGCCCGGCCGCGGTCCCGGGATTTTGTGCGGTCCCGGAACGGCGGGGGGTGGCGCGGAGTACGCACTTCACCGACGGCGGCCGCAGCGGCCAAATCGTGCACGGTGTCCGCGAGCCGTAGGAGGGGCTCGTCGGGACCGTCGAGATGGCTGGCAAGGGCCATCTGGATGGGGTGGGGAAGGGCACGTAACCAGAACGTGCGTGCGATGTCGGCGGTCATAATTCCTTGCAGCTGGTGTCGCAGCCGTCGGTAGAGGTGGGAGGGCTTCTGGTCGCCGAGGTGTTGAGGTTGGGAGAGGGCGGCTACTCGGGCGATCTTCGACGGCTGGTAGGTGTTGATGAGGCGGCTGCGGAGGTCGTCGTACGCAGCGGCGGCGTCGGGGGAGATATCCGAGGTCTGCAGCAGGATCTCGTAGGGCAGTAGCGAAATGATCCGGGAGTACCGGGTTTTCTGGCTGCGGATGTTGGCGGCCGAAAATGCTGCGTCTACTTGGAAAAACCACAGCGCCGGGTCGTGCGTGTAGAAGGGGGGCAGCGACAGAGGGAACGCAGCGGACGCCGTCATGACGTTGGCGGCGGCTGCGGCCGTAGCGGCGGCGGCGGCGGCGGTGTCCGACGTCGCAGAGGTCGGCGGGGAGAGCGTGGAGAAAGGGTTGTCGGCCAATGCGTCGGATGTCGCAGCGGCGGGCGGCTGCAGTGTGGCTGGTCGCAGGAGCGGCGGCGTCGGTGAGTTCGGGTCCATTTCTGTAACTAAAATTCAAAAATTTGACGTGGTTTTGAATTTCGAAATTCGCAATCGGCGGGAGCGGTGGTGCGTTGAGTTGAGAGGTGAGTGTTGAGGGTTGGGCCAAGAATTGCGAATTTAAACTGACTGGTTAAAATTTTGAATTTAAAATTGGGGACACCGAACTACTTGACTGGGGCGACACATGAGGTGGGAAGGTGGGAAGGAAGAAGGTTGAGTGAACGTCGGGTTCACCACTGTGATGAATTTAAAATTCTCATCACGGTGGCGTGGAAGGAAGGTGAGTGAGTGAATTTAGGTAAGGAGAGAAAAGGAGGAAAAGTCGCAGGCGGCTGTAGTCAACCGAACATCTACGACTTTTGGAGGAGAGAGAGGTGGATGAGGGAATTTCACCTAGGCGGCTGTAGTCAACCGTTCATCTAGGTGAAGGAGAGGAAAGGAGAGGTCCCTTGTCTAGGCGGCTGTATTCAACCGATCATCTAGACAAGGAGGAGGAGGAGAGAGGAGAGAGGAGGTGAAATTCCCAGGCGGCTGTATTCAACCGATCATCTGGGAGGTAAGGTAAGAGAGAGAAGAGAGAGCTGGTTAGAGGAAGTGTCGAATGAAGCTTGAGCGCCAGGATCCGGGGTTATATAGTACTTGGGGGCCTCTCCCTCCAGCTCCTTGCTGGGAGCTGGTAGTGGGGCCCCAGGTTGAGTAACCCTGGGTTCTGTCGCCTGTCCCCACTCATGTCTTTATTTACGGAGCTTTTAGTTTGGCGTTTGAATATTGGTGAGAACTTAATATGATAGGAGTGTTCCCGGGAGGGACTCACGACAGTTGTCTTTCGTACCTTTTTTTTGGCGGCAATTCGGGAGATGAGATAGGGGGGAATGGTCGTTTTTCCTTGTGATTTTCTCGGGGTGACAGCGGACGTGATGTAATGTGAACATCACTTGTTGCTTTTAGAGAATTTCCGAAGGAAAGGAGCTGTTGCAGTGGGCCGACAATTTCCAGTAGATGCCTGCAGGAATTTTTGGAAGATTCTTTGACTCACTTATACCCGTTTCAGAGGATTCTCAAAAGATCCCTGGATTTTAACAGTTTTTATGTCTATAATACGTACCTACCCGTCTAACGCTTAGGTACGATCTGTCCTATGCTTTATTGGACCTGCAGTAGTTTAGTTTTACTCCGTTAATATTCGACTTCGAAGAAGAAATTGAGTGGTAACGCCTCTTCATTTCTCGAGAGGAATCTAAATTATTTGTTTATATAGCATTACTTTGCGAATTATCGCTGAAAATGAACTAGTGATTTAATTGGGTCCAGCATTTCAGTATTCATGGATTATTGAAAAATGCAACTTTTGGTTTCCACACACTTTGAAAATCCGCTTCGCAACATGACTAGTGGAGTCGGTGGAGAAGGGTATGTCTTTTTTACGTTTTTAAGTTGAACTTGAACTAAAGAATTTTGTGAGACAACCCGGAGAATTGTACGACCAGCCGTTCATTTGCACGGAAAAGCTTCGTCAACATGATTGGGAATCAAAAGGTATAAATCCGGCCCAGATATCATCGTTAGGGAGCACCTGATTATAATCACGGACGGCTGTATGAAGTCGAGTTGGTTGTTCTGCGATATTATTTCCTTTGAAAAATGATGGATCTTTTGGATTATTCGTTGATAGGTACTTTTGCAGCTTGAGCAAGCGTTGAAGTATTATTGGTTTTATTACAAAACGGTAAATTATTACACAACGGTTTATTGTGCTATCGACGCTGAAGGGGCATCTGTACAGGTAAATTATTACACAACGGTTTATTGTGTGCCTTATGCTTCATGAATAACTGCAAATAAAATAAATAAAAATAAATTCCTGAGCCGGCTCCAGTACTCGATTTAGGGCTTTCCTGGGGGTAGCTCGAGGGTATTGACCACAGAAATCAGTGACCTACGCTGAAGGGGCATCTATACGCAGGTAAATAATAAACCGTTGTGTAATAACTTGCAGTGTTTTTTTTCTCTTCCTTTTCATGGTCGGATTCTACTTACCTTGAAACGGAAACCGTCAGATTTTGTTGTTGCGAGGGGGGGGGGGGGGGACTTTTCTTCATGCTCGATTCATTATTGAAAATAATAAACCAAAAGAGGTTCACATTTGAGTGATAAAACACTGCACAATCGATGATAGTAGGTTGAGATGGCGCACAGTAAATCCCCCCCCTTTGACTGTTTGGCTGGAGATAGACTGGTGAACGCGATTCCTCTCCCTCTTCGCACTAGCGACCCCGCTCCCACATTGATGCCCATCTCCTTTACGCACCTGGATTCACCCTATCTCACTTGGCTAATTCGCTTCTCATATTACCGACCTTATTTATTTATTAGTCGAACATATTTCGACCATATTTATTAGTCGTACTGCATGGCTGGAACTTTTTTGGCCCTTAGCTATTAACCATTGTTCTAACCTGCAATAATGGAAACGCTTTATTAAATAATCCCCCAACAATCTTCGAATTTGAAGAGCGCCAACTTTAAATTTCAAACGATGTAATCAATAAATTGCTGAATGACATGAAAACATAATAGCGGCGGGGTGCGCCGTTCGCCCCTTTAAATACTAACAAGGCAGAAGGAAGGGGCTGGTAATTGGGGCTTGTAGCTCCTATTGTAGCCCGCCTGTTCCATCAACGTAAACACAATATTAATTAACCACCATTGTGTTAATACATGTATGTAATTAATTTAACTGAACCTTTATGTATTGTTTCGTCGGGTATAATCAGTTTGACTGGCTCAGAGGGCGGTATGGGAAGTAGGTCTTTCCTAAACGCGTTAGATGCCTCCGCGTCGTTGCCTTTTGTTGCAAAACTAGGTACAGCTTCCTCCTTCCATCGCCTTCCTGCGGTTGATAATATTTCACGTCGTCGTTTATTGCCTTTGTCCCATTAAAACAATTCATTATCAATCCCGCGCTTTGCTTCCCGAGGCACGTTTCTTCTCCGGTCAACTCTCCTGTTGACTACTTACGGAGAATTGAATAGTTGTTACACATTGAGATGAATCTTCGTTTCTCCAATCGGGTTAGCCGTTCAGCTTCATTGGCGAATTTTCGCAGAAGGTGCCCTGCTGACTGCTGCAATGTTGCAAAAAGTGTTTTTACATGATTTTGATTGATTATTTTCAATAATAAACCTTTGAAATTGAGCATGAAAAATCTTTAACCCCTCCCCCTCAAATTTGAATAAAAAATTCTGTCTGTACGCCTTACGCAGCACTTAATTTACCATGAGCCAAAACTAATGAAATTTGGTTGGTAGGTTTCGTTTGGGGTCTAGTTGGTCCACAAAGCTCGCCATTGGAAGAAAAATAAGGGTTTGCAATTTCCAAAACGCCTTAGAGTGTTGATTCCGAATTTCAGAATTTTATAGCCCAATAGAAAGTTTGTTTGTACAGTTGATGGCTACGTATTGATCCTCAGCGTGGATATTATCAGTTATTTGTCCTCATGTTGGGACTATAATTCACAGTTTCATTGAAAATTGTGGAGTTATGGCAGTGAAGGAATTTCGAGAAGGGTAGGAGATTACTTCTAAACTAAGATTAGAAACCTAGGTACCTACCTAATAATGATAGTTGAACTTATCCTCACAGGTCCTAATCTATAACTTAATCACCTTGAGTAAACAATAGAACTTAACTCTTGCCTACTTCTGAAAAATTACACAATTATATAGGTACGACGACTTCGCTTATTGGTGATGTGACTGCTTGGAGTTGTTTCGGTAACTAAACACCTAATTATAACGATCTTAGTTTGTGGAATAAACGAATTTGAATCCTTTTTATCCTTGAATCCTTGATTGTGTATTGAAAAATGAACGCGCTGCAAATTATTACCCAACGGTTTATTATTCTCCTGTATCCCCTTCTGCATAGATCATGCTGTTGTCTGTGGCCAATACCTACCCTCGTGCTTCAACCAGCAAAGTCTTAAATACAGTAAATGCCGCTAATGATACGGGAATTTTGAAATTCATAGAGGACCTCTACGAGCTACACCCGAACTAGCCACAAATTTAGAGCAGTCGACCATTTTTCGTAACAAATTGATTACCACGGATGTCGCGTTTGCGTATGCGCAGTGACCATACCAATGAACCGATCGTACTGACATTCATAGGAGACGATCTGGGGCCCAACCCGGATAATCCCTGAAAATTTCAGCGCTCGAATTCGAATTGAGGATCTTGAAACGCAAACCGTCGAATTCTGAGGGCAGGTTAAAAATTTTAATCATGCTCGGTTCCAAATGTCCATTATTGGAATAGTAAACCGGAAACCACTACTAATTGTAGTGCTGAAGCAACTCAATCACAAAACATCCTAATAGAGTTCTACAAAATTATGGGAGAATTACCGTAATAACCGTATTGCTCCCAGGAAAATTTGATTTTTAAATATAGATTTTGGAACTCGAATGCCTTCAGGTCAAAGAAAAATTACAGACAATTTCTTAAGCTTTTCCGTTTTCAGATGAAATCGCAGATTCTATTGCCCATGCTTCAAATCGCACTCGGACCCCACAGCTAAATATTTGGTCTGATGATTTTCCTATTCGAATTTCAGCTGCCGAAATTTTGTTTCTCTCGTCCAGCTGAGGGCGAGCGTTTAGATGTAAAGGTAAAAGCCCACCTGCCACGACGCGGAGAGAATAACGTGAATATGCGTGCAGCTAATTGGGAGCGAAAAACGAAACGATGATGATGGTGGTTTTCCAAGAATGAAGGCCTAACGAATCATGTGATACGCATCGCTGATCACACCGAAATGCGACCTTTGTGGAAGGAGAGTGGAATTAGGAGGTGTAGGGCCTAATGTACGTACGTGTACGTATCAAATGACAGTGTGTGAAATGATTATTCGTCCGTTTAAAAAAAAAAATAAAATAAAAAAAAAATAAAAATTAGGGTAAATCTCGAAATGTTTGCGAATTTGCGTCCCACTTCGATTCTCACCAAAATCTTATAGTGTCGTCGTTTTTTAACTGCCGTCAGTCTGCTTTTATTCAAAAGTTTCATCCCAATTTGAGGTTTTCAAAATAAGTGAGAGTCTGAATCCGAATCTCAAACCGGATTGCGGCTCCTAATTTAATTAGTGAATCAAAATTCGTCCTGATCATTTTACTGCTGGCTAATTATTGCCTTACCAAAGGAAAATTAGTATTTCCTAATGAAAAATACAAATTAGGGACAAGGGTGAAAATAGTTGAAATAATTTTTTCAGCCCAATGAAATTTATTTTCAACCGGCTAAAAAATTATGTCAACTATTTTCCCCCTTCTCCCAACAGTTTCGAGGCCTAACTCCTTTTGAAAATACCCTTCTACCAACTAAAGATGAAAACTGTGTGCTAATGCAATGGTAACTCTGGGTCAAACCCGAAAACACGTGGGACACTCCATTTCCTTCTATATCACTTCGGTTGCTTCCGGGTTTTATTCGCCGATTTTACCTGGCAAAATCTCTCTATCTTTTATTTATTTATTTATTTTTTAATATTCATTTATTCATGTATGGTTTAGTTGCATACTATTTCAAAACTTCTTTTCGTACATGACTACCTTCGTTTCGTCAACGCATGAAGGAACATGGAAACCATGTACCGTGTATTGTTTGACTCCATGCGGAAATTTTACGGGTATTTAAGAGGTTTTCCTCGTAATTTTTCTCTCTCAGATGTAGGATAGAATAGGATACCTAGGTGAATTAGCTGCTCTCGAAAATCCTTGTCAAAGGCCAGTTTTATCCAGTTTGTACCAAACGCTTCGGAACAAAGAATTTCAACACCAGTTTCCCCGGTTTAATTTAAACTGGACTTCGTGTTATCTACCACCGCTGAAAATATTTCCGACGAATATTAATTAATTCACTGCTTATATTAAATACCGGTGGTTTCATGCGAAGAGGAGGAGGTCGAATACCCACCAATATTATATTTTAATATACGTTGAAGAGATATAATGTTTTTCCTGGGGAAGCTCCTTCATTTATCGCCCCCTCCACTCCTTCCTCCAAACCATCGACCTTCTAAAGCTATCGAGAGCACCGCAAACCGCTGAACGCTTTACCCCCACCCGCCACCCTCGACCCATCCATCCTTCGGTTCTTTTTCATACTCTTCTATAACTGAACTGAACTTGGAATTTCTGACCAATGGCGTTTTCTCATTAAAATATTCTCAAGGCTCATAATGACGGGCAGTGAAAAACAGAATTCCCCTCTCAGCTCTTCGAACCTCCCTCCATCTCACTTTCCCCAACATTTAATTTCAATATCTCAATCAAATGAAGAATCCGAGAATTCCTACCCATCCGGGTTCTGTAATTAGAATTTTCTCTCTCTCCGTGGGCGTTGGGATGAGGGTGCGTTTAATACTAAGAAGTCGAAGTGGAGATTACCATAAGGGATTTTGATTCAATATAAACCAGTACATATACAGCATGACCCCTATTGACAGGGCTCTATATTTTCTAGTAGGTAGTGATTGTCCAAAAACCGGCTGTCTAAACACTTGACTGTTGGAGCTGATTAGGAGGAAAACCGAAAAGAAAGCGGTTTTCTGCACTGTTTTCCCTCTGAATGGATCTTGATAAGATTACCATGATTTATTTCTGTTATTAATGCAGGTTTAATTTATTGTTTTAACCAATTTGGCACACCGACTGAGGTGGTAATTTTTTGGTACACTTGAGCTGATCACTTACCATGCTGATCACACCCTCTCCCAGAGAAAATTTCGTTTCCTCGCCGGGCCCCTAGACCTTTGGGAATCTCGAACCAACCGGCGCCTCTGACAGCTCGGCTGCAATTAGGAACGCCACTTTTTGTAAAGTTACACCTACGAATATCATTCTTCATCGAGCCAAAATCCGTCGAAACCCCGTGCCAAGCTGCTACCATATCCAACTGCAAGGTTGAAAAAAGGATTTTTCTGTGTAGGTATACTTGCACGTTGATTGATTTCCATCCCCAGTTACGTTTGTATTCTTTCGAAAAAAGAGATGTGATAAGCAACATCTCACCGCTTCCTAGAGAGACTGCCACCATATCAGCAAAATCCGTGCAGTGGAAGTTATTTTATGCCTCTTTCCTGAGGTTTACTGTGTTGGGTACATTAAATAGTTTGAGTCGTGAGACATAAAATGAAATACCAATTATGCGAGTACCATAATATGATGGTCATTGTCGTTGAAAGAGGTGAGTGCAGCCACTGGCCCTTTCACGTCGGGAAATGCGGGTGATGATTTCTGAGTGGCGGTGGTGGGGAGTCGTAAGATGATTTATTTTATTGAGTCCGTATGTGTTCTGAAGGAAGGCCAGAAAGGGAAACCTACATACACCTACACACATGCACTCACACACACCGTCATACACTATACCCGATCATTCATCCCTCTACCTACCGCAGTCCTCTCTAAAACACACAAACTCAAACCCTGGCCCGCCGCGCTGATCCCTCCATAAACAGCAATTGAGGAATACCCCCTCGAAACCCGTGCGAGTGACACTTCGCCCTGTCCATGTCAGATTTATACCCTTATACTTCATTATTTACACGGTAGTTCACTTTTACCCCCGCTAGTGCCCCGGCCATCTACGAGGCTCGCGGTTGTGGCTGTTTTTTATTGGCCGAGCCCCCCCTCCGATTGTCCATAATTTGCAGGTGTCCGAAGGGCTTTCGGATAAATCACTTCAAAAAACTCCATTTTCCTTCCTACGCCATCCTGGATAAAGGGTTCTGTTTTTTCAAATTAATCCTTACTGCCTCGCAAGCCCTTTCCAAGTTCGACGGGAGGGAGCTTTTTGGAAATAAGCTGGTTTGGCTTACTCAGCCCCCAACCTCGTTGGTCACTGGAAATCCAATTATGCCATAATAACTCGCTTATGAAACCCTCTCCAGAATGTTGATTTGCTGAAGTCGTTAGTAGTCTTCACAATAATTATTATCATAATTTATTCGGAACACGCTTTACATCTCGTTTTACAAACAAATGTCCGTAAGCCAGCTGTCCTGGTGCGGCAGGACACTGGTGAGCGAGTTCAAGCGATCCTCCAAGAATACATCCGTTACCAGAGGACATACATAATCTTCTTTGCCAGTGAACGAACAGAAATACGCCCCAGCACTACCAAAACATCAATAGTCTGCTTCCTAACGGAATTTCAGATTGTCTAGAACCTCATACTCATTGGAGGGCCAATACCTCCATTCGCACAACATTTACGCTGTTGAAACAAGTGCGTATTAGCGAATGAAAGCATCGTTCCTCTTATCAAGCGTTTTCTCTACTTCTTGCTCCACAATTCCTTTCTACTTTTTTCTTTCAAATTTATCTTAACTGCCTCGCAAGCCCGATTCAGGTTCGATGGGAGGGAGCCAGTTCACTTTCTGGAAATGAGCTGGCTCGGCTAGCTCAGGCTCCAATCCCGTCGGTCACTGGAAATTCATTAATTCCATTATAACTCTTCTGTGATGGAAACCTCTCCTGTGAGATTGGTTTGCTGGAGATTTATGAAGTTCGGAACCTTATTATTATTTACTCGGAACTCGCTTCGCATCTTCGTCCTCACATTTATGAGCAAGTTGACGTGTGAACGTGTTGGTGGGGTGGGTATATGAAAAATATATAATCTTCGTGGTGATCTCCGGAACACGAAAGTGATGACCTTCATTTGTTGCGTCTCATCGATCAGGTATTTACTTAACTACAGCAACCACATCAACACGGTGTAAAGTGCGCTACTAAACACCACTGAGAATAGAAGATAATCTTCTTTATTTTATATTCTCAGTGCTATACACAAACTAGCTACAACTTTACTTTAGCTTCAGGTAGATTAAATTCATTTACGAAAGTTATCCCGTTGGTAAAACGTTGTTTTTTTCGCAAGACCTCCCATAATAACACACGCTCCTTTGTTTTACAAGATGGGCACGAACAATAAATTGTGACCGAGATCATGTCAAGCTTCTTGAAATACATTCCTCGAAAAACTTTACTATCCATTGTTGCTTTTAGACTGCTCGTTTCCGAAATAATTTGGAGCAACATCTAATCTGATTTGATTTTATTCGAGTCGTTATCATCTCTGATGATACCTAATTAATTAAAAATTATATACCTATTGTATGTCTCATCTCAGAACTACCTCAATAAATGCGATCACTAAACGAATTCCTTCTCATTTAAATTCTGCAAGTAGTACGAGTATAATGACTTGAATAGACCCATTTCATCTTATTTACTCCTTTGGTGAGCGAAGGGCCTCAATGTTGATTGTGGTTTCTGTGATGAGATAATTTGAAGTGAGCGGTTTATCAGCCCACTGCACCCGAGTGGAGCAGCCACCTGAGTGCTCTGGACCTCCTGTTTGTTTAAGGTTTTCTCAGTAAGTATGATAATTGTTATACGCCATCATTTCATCTGGCCCCTAATGTTTGCCCTTATGCAATGAGGATTACGTTGTTTTCGTGAAGTCCCGCTCTCCATAAGGCTTTAAGTTTGAACCGGAAGCAAACAGAAATACCGTCGAACTGTATAAGTAACTGCAGCCCAATTATGATTGCGGATTCTGAGCTACTTGGCCATTTTTTGTGGTACTGAAGTACTGGTTTTTCAGCCGAAAGTTTACATCGAGGCAAAATCGCGCTGTTGGAATCTTATTACTTCTTGTGTAGGACCAAATGGGGACTAACCCGCACCCACCCGCAACATTTCACCTCATTCATATTTTATTTGACAGAGTATAGTTTTTCAAGCGAATTTTGCACGTTGGACACTAGAATCGGATTCAGTTGTCTTGAAACCCATTTTATGTCGATTCGTAGCTCAAATGAACACGGTATTATTGGCGAAAAACGTATTGAAAGAAAGCGCAATGACATCAGATGGAGATGGGATGCTGAGATCCTTTTCGGAAAGCTCTCGTCAATAACTTCAAGCTTGGTGAGCTTGGGGAATTGTCCAAAGTGTAGGTGAACGGTACAGAGGAGTTATCCAGTCAGAAAAGTGTTATTTATTTACCAAATCAGGTTTTACGGCACAGTTCCTAGGAGTCGCCACAATTAATATCAGACAGATAGAAGATTATTATTTTTTTTTCTCCTTCTTCTTTTGTGTATCCATAATTGAAGGCCGGAACCCCCGCTGCGTCGAGTGCTTACCGACTGGTCTAACATCGTAGCCACGATAATTTCAGCCCGTCAGACCGAGCTCCTGGGACCCGTTCGAAGCTTAGCCTCTCGACTCAAACCTTGCACCTCCGCGTATTAACTTGTGATTTTATTAAGTGGTATGATCACGCAACCCGCCTCATTAGGGTACACGTCAAATAGTCTTATATATTAACATGAGTTATAGCGCAGTCACTCGGAGTTGGAATCAACCTTTTTCCATTACGAGACGCGACGAAGGACTTTATTAAAAGAGTAATAACTTGAAGGGGATAGGAGTTTTTCAGCGCGAGGCCGGGATATTACAGTTGGTTTGATTTTAGATATTAAAAAAGATTAGGTAGTTGCATGGCGACATGTTGGAGATGTCGACACGTGGTAGAGATCTGTTGAAAATTGTAGCTTCCTTAGTACCTAATTCTCTGCACTATCTGAATGCCGGACTCGGATCAAATGATGGTTTTCCAGTGCCAGGTCTTCACTTGACACGTTCCATTTGGAGATGAACATCCACTTCGTTCTGGCCAAGTTTAGAGCCACATATACCCATATATCTCAGTATAAGTATATGAGTATCTGTACTAAATAGATCTTGCCAAGATTGTTCAGCTGCAAATATCTCTCCACCAGGTATCCAACATTTGTCTCATGCAAGGCCTCCCTGGAGTTGTTCTCTGCACACAGGTTGAACAGATGTGAACATGAAAGACAACCTTGCCTGACTCCTCAGAGGATGTTACGAGGGCTTTTGCTTTCAAACCGGGTTGAAAATACATCCTGGCCTCTTGTTGAAAATACATCTTGGATGTTAATAGCAGGCAATTAATCGATTTACCCTAACTTTGATTTATGATTGTATTAAAAAAACTGGTGTATTATTTCGAACCGTAACCGGGTCGCGGACAATAAATGCCATTCCTTCTCGCAGTTCCATGTTGGATCACAGTTAGCAGGAGTAGATGTGTCTGGAAGGGGTAGGGAGGCAGTGGGTGAGTAAAGGCAATAAAACAGAGAACCGCTTCACAGTAGTAACTTCGGTGTATTGATCAACCCTTAAAACCGCAGCCGATTGCAACATTTTCCAATCTTAAGACATTAAAGTCCTACTCGCCTCCATCCACTCAATCCCCATAACAGCCGCGGTAGTCTGATTTCCCATATTTGAAGTAAATTGAAACGTCGGGGGAAGGCAATAAATATTACTTCGCCCGTGATATTCCGACAGTTTCTTCAACATTATTGCCTTTCCTAAACTTTTAGTTTGTTGGTTTCGTGGATGTTGCGAAACGAACATTAGTGTATTTGCTAGTATGAGTCGGTGTGTTCAGACAGACCACAAAACAGTTTCAATCGCCTATGTTCGTGACATACATTAATCTAAAAGTCAGAATCACACCAACATGGCCGAAAGAAAAACGCGGTAATGAAGTGCGGTAATCCCTACTCCTCTAGATAAGTACCGAGGTGATAAACGTTTGCTAACGATGATAAGGTTTGTCAGTCAATAAATCTGTTGAAGTATCATCAACCAACAGGTGATATAGTGATGAATCATTAATCAACAAATATGTTGATGAATCAAAAGTCGTAAAATTTATTACGTAGGTAATTTTTTTTTGTTGGTAAAACGTGTCTCTTATCTTTATACGTGTCGTTCAGTAGTAATATGATATCGTTTGTCAGTCAATAAATCTGTTGAAGTATCATCAACCAACAGGTGATATAGTGATGAATCATTAATCAACAAATATGTTGATGAATCAAAAGTTGTAAAATTTATTACGTAGGTAATTTTTTTTTTTTTTTGGTAAAACGTGTCTCTTATCTTTATACGTGTCGATCAGTAGTAATATGATATCGATGTAGTTCTTACATTCTCAGCTCTATTGAAGTACCTACCTTAATCAAGCAGTGATCAGATCAATTCGATCGTGGATTAAAAACAATGTGAATCGTAACTAGTAATTTCATAGCCTGATTATTGTAATGTTTTTTAGCCCTAAGTTTTAAATCCGTTAATGTTATACTAATTTAATCACATGGACAGTATATTTTTACTCTCATTGTTACCTGCGAGGTTACCTACGAGGATTGCTACCTCGAGTCGTAAATCTTGTTCGTAATTTTCACTCAACAGGATTTGCACGTCAGTTGAGATGGACAGTTGAAAATTGAATATTACTCGTAGTTGACTTCTCCCTCCTGTTTTCCCTTGCGAATGAAAAACATTCGCATTCATGTAATTTTAGAGCAACATCCAATGTTTTAATAAGGTGTGCATGGAATTTGGGAAGGTTCAGAGTAATAGGGTAAATTATGCCCATGTTTGTTCAAGAAAAGAGGTTTGGACTAATAAAATTACCCCTTGCATGCTCCACGTCAAACGTATTCCCTCATAAACCCATAACGACATACGTCTCATATTTTACCAGATGAATTTGTTATTCAACAAACGAATCTAATTTCCAATCCCTGTAAAAACACCCAAATTACATGGCTTCTCCCGGTTTATTTTGTGTCGTTATATTAATTCACAATTACCTTGAGGCCAGAGGGCTGTTTTCAAGTAATTGTCCTGAACATATTTGCATGATGGCTGGAGGGGATGTTTATAAGAATAAATTGAAAATTCCTTATTAATATTCTTCTTGTATCCCCCCCCCCCCCCCCGATCCGCCCCCAGCGATGGGCTGCTTCCATCACTAGGTCCGCGTCATATCAAGTTGTTCGCTTCGAGGGGCCGATTAAGTCTTGTATTTGCTTTATCGCCTAGGGTTGACGTACTGTATTTAATTTAAAGTATCTTTAATTTTTACATATCCCCGCTTAGGTGCAGTATATTGATTAATCTTATAGCCAGAGCGCTGGCATCCAATCAATGCCTAGAATACAATGTAGAATAAAATTTGGGTGGATAGTTTCCCACATATAGGTGTTATAGGTTAATAGGGAAACCATATTCGTCCATAGAGGATTTCCCGATCACTGAGTAATCAGCTGAACATTTCCTTAGTCAGTCACATCGTCAAAGATTGTAATGAATGATACAATCTACCGATCAGAATGTACAGTGCAGCCGCAGAAGCAGGTGGATATTTTCGCCTTTCTATCTCTTCTTATCACGCCGCACCGTCTCTGCCCGGAGGTTGGCACCCAGTTGACGTTCTCGGAGAAGCAGCGCGGAAAAGTTCAATTGAGGAGCTCCCGAACCACTTATGGAGGTCCTTCAACCAGGAGTTTTTGGCGGCCTTTTGATCGATTGCCCTCTTTGTTTTCCTTCCAGTTCCCAGATAGTATTTCTCTGGGTTCTTCGCGCATAACATGTCCAAGATCTCGCATAACATGGCTTTAGACTCTTACGGTCAGCAATGCTCATTTTATTTGTGCGCCTATATATACTTGAATAAATCACCAGTGCCTTCATCCGAACCGAAGTCACTGGGGGTTGGGATTGGGTCGGCGACTGCGGTCCGTCGGTCAGAAACCCAACGCTCCTTGTTGGCGGAGAGGCAATAGGTAGCGGTATGATCGAATCAAATTCTGATCCTGTTGAGAGGACATCCAATCACGTCCGCGGCGCTATTTATTTATTTATATTTACACGGGCAAGGTGCCCAATTTACAGTATTTCACTACAATCAACTAATATAATATAAACCAATTACAAAAGAGACCATAATCCAGTCGCGAACGAGAAGAACCATGCAGTCTGTAAGCTTCATGCAAAAACTCCGCCTTGGCCCGTCTCTTATTGGAGCAATCACCCAGCGCAAACAAGTCCATATCACTCGCCAGTGATGCTAACCTGTTGAATTGCCTCTGGCACCTACTCAACGGAGTATTCCTGAGGTAGTTGGTGTCGCCGTTCTTATGAAGAAAGTCTGCTCCAATCTTGTCGCGTACGGGGGAGTGAAGAAACGTAGGTCTGCGAGGAGAGATGGGCAGTCAATCCTGTTACTTACCAGCTTGTAGTAACGTCGAACAACTCCCGTCTTCGTTCCAGTGGTTCCAGTCCCGTCAATTTCAACAACCCTCTGCGATCAAAATTGCCCCAGGCATTGCCCATCCTAAATGACACATATCGGAGGAATCTCAGCTGTATTCTTTCAATAATCTCTTTGGAATTTAGATAACTGGGGGACCAGACAACCACTGCATGCTCCAATATAGGTCGCTATTAAGGCAGTTGTACTTAAAGCTCCAGATTGAAGTAGCCGTTTAATTTGTGTGCGTTCAGGGGCCATGCCTCACACCCTTAGAGAAACTTAGATAAGATGCAGCATGATTTCACCATGCGTAGCCTCAAGCCCAAACCCAAATCAGACCTGGTGAAGAAATTCTGCATTACATCTGCCTTATGTTCGCAGTGTCTGCTCATTTGCGCTCCTATGTAGAAGAGTAGCTTTTGATATATAAGAGAACACCTTTCTCTTTTTTCTGGGCCACATTGACACGTATTACAAATTGCGCACTGGTTCTCAACACCAGGTCCATCAGCATAGCAACTAGCTAATATAATTCTGTCACGTTACCAAATGTTGTTACTGTGGACGGAAACTCCATCACTTCGTATTACCCCTGGTGAATCACTCAAAGCTTCTTGAAATATGACTTCTGATCATGATCTGATATTGAAAAGAGAAAAGACGCCATGGCGTCATACCCCCTTTCTGATGGGCACAGCTCTAAAAGATTATGCTGGTCGTCGCTACTCACTCTGACTACCGCTCTTTATTCCCGGTATAGGTTTGCAAAGGCTATATATATTGTGTATCATCATCGCGTTTTCATACGTGATTCGAGAGCACACTGCATAAATATCATCATTCGGTATTATTCGTTCAACTTTGATCGTACAATACATACAGTACTGGAATATAGTACTGGCGTGAGTTCAACTAGTAAACGTGCAGAAGGCTGTTTTACCTCAAGTAATTAGGAAAGTGATTGATGGCCCATGGGCCACTCCCATTCGGATGAGTACTGGTATAGAACGATTCGGGACCTTCAATACCAGAGTGGGTGGGCTCGTTAAAACCCCGGTAATACACTCTCATCGAGTCTCTCCATCTCATGAGCCAATAAAGCGAAAGATTTGAAAAATAAAAATAAGAATAGCCCTCTCGGAAGAAAAATAAAAGCACCGTGATGGGCTAAGAAAAACAATTCATGCTTTCATTAGCCGAGAAGATCCTGAGGAAGCGTGTTTGTGTGGGTAAAAATCCTTCCGAGATGGGTTAACATGAATTCGGATAGAAGTTGGGAGTAATAGAAGTGAGGGAGTGAGAGACCGTATTGAAAGAAAGAGGTGAGGGAGGGAGAGAGGTAATGAGTGGAGGAGCAGGGAGGGACGGAGAGCGGCTCGGCCGTTACACAGCTCGTTATATCCGTACGCTCATTAAAGAAGTGGTCCACACAGCCACCCTATTACCGGCATCCGTTTCATTAGGATATCGGATAATGAGTTTTCGGGACACAATGTTAATGAGAAAGAGACTCCGGAGCTTCAAATTAGCCTTTGCGAACACCTTCTCGGAAGCTTCCCTCAAATTATTTACACTTACCCGATTTGGAGCATTTTCCACCTAAACGCGTAGTTTCGTAAATAACAATTCCTAAGTATTATTGGACATGAATGCCAGTGCCAGATATTCCAACCGTGGTATCGTATAATTTACTCTCCACTTTCAGTAATTGGAGCCTGCAATACCGATTCAATTTTTAAATCTACTTTCATAGCATATTCAAGGTTTTCGAAAACAAATTCAATATATTCAAAAATAAAGTTAATCTTTTCTAAACAAATTATTCGTTGCCATATAAAATTATTTATTATATTTTATTATATCACGGAAACAATGGCGATGGCCGTTGGCCTTTCAGATTTGAAATAGACAACCTTCAGTTTGGTCAGAAAAACTTTGGACCTGTTTTGGGAAAGGTATTATATACTTTCAAAAGTTGAAAGAGTGTGTATATATATATATATATATATATATATATATATATATATATATATATATATATATATATATATATATATAATATATTATGCACCTGCACAAAAGTTCTGTTGAAGCAGCATGTTCATGTGAGTGAACTTTCGAAGCAACATGCCTACTCGATTTTCCGTCCGATTTTCTCGGGTACTTTATCAAGCGTTTTCCACGTTATAACCAACAAACCAAAATTCAATAATTTACGCTTTCTGAACGTTTTTGTTATTTAAGTTATTGTCTACTGGATAAAATTATCACCTCACCCTATTGTAGTAAAAAATTATGTAGTTGAGCAAATGTAAAGTTCAAAGAAACTCACTTTTCTTATCTACCTACCTGTTTATTGCGCAAAACATTTCCAGGTGTGGGAATAGTCTTTGTCTGCAGTTACCAACCTGTAATATAATTATAGGTAATTGGTAATCTGGAAACACTTTCGCGATTGTCACAAATTTTTAGAGATGTTAATCCCGAACAAAAACAAAAACCACAGTCATGCAGCATGGCTATAAGAGCGAATTTTCGAAGAAATAACTGATTTTATGTAAAATGTGATGTTTGGAATATCCCATTCAAATATGGGCAATCTTAAACTTATTGGGTAATTATAGGTATTCAAGTATGTACGTATATTGTAGTATTGGTACTACAATATACGTACAGTTACTTATCAAACATACGTACAGTACGTATGTTACGTATCCATTACCTACTCTGTATTGTATTGGATATTGGTAAATTTTTTGTTCCATTTTTTGCCGAGTAACACCTCGGTTTGTAGATTTTCCAACGCTGAACACGATGGTGAAGTCAGAATTGCGATATCCCATTCCGTTATCAGATTAGAGCAGACGAACCAGGAAGAACATCTTAAGAAATAACCACGTTCCGTCATCTTCAAAGTGCTCCAGTTTGAGAACGGAATGAGATATCGCAATTCTGATTTCACCATCGTGTTCAGCGTACAAAAACCTTTAAAATGAGGTGTCACTTGTCAGACTGCTTCATTTTGGGAATTTATGGGTAATTTTTCCCCCCTAAAACTCCCCAAAATTCCCCCTTAGAGTGACCCGATTCTGCCCATCTACGAACTTAGCCTGTCGATTGCCAAGACAGATTTTTCGTGCAAATTTGAACTTTTTATCTCAATTCTTTCGAGAGTTATCGTCTGGAATGACACATACATATATAAATATATAAATATATAAATATATATATAAATATATAAATATATATATATATATATATACATATAATTTTTGGTGTCTTTCGGCAGTGAATTCAGGATGGTCTGAAACGGATTTTGGTATAAAAATCTTTCGGAAATTCGAGTTTTAAAAATTTTGGACCGAGAACAATAGCTTCCTTTTCTTCGAAAATTCGCTAAAACGAAAAATAAAATTCGACCCACTTTTGTTTTGTTCTCGTAATTACAAAAGCAATTTGCCAAAATGTGGAATGCTTCATAATTTACCCTAAGTGAGCTGGCAGACATCACGTGACTCCTCTAACTCGTATATATGGTTGTTTGGATTCTTCAATGTCTACATAGATTTTTCGCATCCTCTTCTGCACCACCAACTACCTTTACAACAGGCCTTCTCTATCCTGGATCTCACAGTTAGCAAATGCCATCCTCCATGATAAATGCTGCTAAACTTCTGCACATTTCGGAATAGGAGATTATTTCATGTTCATAGATTGTGAGAAGTATACGGTATTGATTGTTTGTATTTATCCCAATCTTTTAGTAATTAATTTCATTTTATGGGCATGAGTTGGGGTCGAAAAATGACAAGTTTACTTGCATACATTTGGTAACACCTCGAAACACCCATGTTCGTAGTCTGAATGAGCGTTTGCCATTGTTGTTAGTCCAGTGGTTCGGCCAATCGTTCCACCTTATTTAATTTGATCACCCACCGTCATTTCATTGTACTTTGCCTATAAGTGGCGAACGCCTTCAGAATATCCGTTGTTTGCGGATGATCTGAAGCTGCTCAGGGTAGTTAGGTCAGTTGATGACTACAATAACTTTCAGGGCGACCCACTTCCTGCTGAAGTAGTGCAACCGAAATCATTTTTTATTCCTCAATCGCAAACGCATTTTCTTTGAAACGCCTATAACTACCTGAAAAAAAGGCCGAAATGTGCATTTGGAGGATATGTGTAGGGCTCATTTCCAGAGAACCCCTATAAATTCGATACAGTTTGGACTGTAACTTGAGCTTCTATCTGGGTTACTTGTATAGGTTCTGTAGAGTTAGTTTACTTCGTGACTAAGTTGATTTCGTAATATTACCACCTAGTTACAGACCGAGCCAAGTAATATATGGATTACACCGAACCAAATGTTTTATTTTACGGATTCCAGACTTATTTCAATGCAAGTTTCATGAAATTATGCCAGTTCCATGTAACCGCTGAGAGGCTCCCTCTATTTACCAACACTCGTTGACTCCGGAGAAACAGAGCAAGAGGGAAATGTTGCGGAACGATTTAATAAAAATCATCACTGAAAAACTGTATAAAATATTCCTTCACTTCGCCCTTTTTTCCCCTCCAGAGGAACCACACAAGGGACGCCCCACCCGGTGGAGTCCGAAGAATAAATTGTTTTGTCCGTCAGTTTGCGCATTAATATAGATGACTGTGGAGCCCAGAAGTTTTAAAGATAACAGTCGTTA
Organism: Leptopterna dolabrata; assembly: GCA_954871275.1. NCBI lineage: Eukaryota > Metazoa > Arthropoda > Insecta > Hemiptera > Miridae > Leptopterna > Leptopterna dolabrata. The sequence goes on from OX940975.1 coordinate 65,686,757, forward strand.
CCCCTTTTTTATTATGATAAGCGAGTTTTGATAGGTTTTTAACAAACACCACTTGTTTCCGCTCTCCCTGGTTTTTGACGGAATAATGTAGACAGTCATTGTATGTATAATTTGTCCGTGGATCCCCCTCCACTCCAAACGTCACTCCTTACAATTCTCATTCCCACCCGAACAACACCACAGCGAACTTCGCAATATGCCAGTAAACGTCAGGCCTCCTCCTGTGATTTACAATACTCCGAACAAACTTTCATCTATATAAGACCAATGGGCAAAAAGTTGAGTTATGGCGTCATATACTTAAGGGGTCTAGCACAATGAAAGAGATTCCTACAGTGGCCGAGGGTTTGCAATAATAACTGCCCTCTTTTTCGTAGAAGTTGATGGACGATGGACCCAGCGTTAGCCGGGTTTCCGAAGAATCATTGCGATCAATGCGGTTATTTATCGGAAGACATTTGCTTAGTTCATGACTTATTCAGGGGTATTTCAGAAAATTGATAATACTGGAGGATAGAAGAATTGGTGGGAAGCTAGCATAATTTCGGTTACGTTCCATCCGGATGTAACAGAATTGTATGTAGAAGTAGGTTTCATTTTGTCCACTACACGTTGCGACATTTCTGCTTTTTCAAGCTCAATCACATACGATAAACAGACATAGAAATTAGGCCGAAAACTCCTTCGAATAACCAGCTCACGAAAACTCGAACAGCCGAAAACTCCATCGAATATATTATATGCTAACACTGCTTCCAGCGACTGCCATATCACCTAAAAAAATCTTCAGCACCTTGGAGTTGTGAGACATTATAATTTTTAAAATCAATTTCGTGGAGTTTTTTGGTGTGGGATCATGCTTATTAGCTGTGAAACCCCAGTTTTTGAAAAACACCGGTAAATTTTCGAAAATGGGGTTTGTTTCTGATTTCTTGGAAGGAAATTTATTATTGATTATTTTCACCGGTCTAGGAAGAAAGAGAAAACTCGAGTTGAACGTTTTCTCGTGTATTCGCCTCAGAAAATCTCAGGTTATCTTTTATCAGTAGAAAAATAATTGACTCTTTGCGCCCTTTGCGTGAATGTGTGTTCTAGGAGCTCGCATCACAAAACATTCATCTCCATCTTATCGGTGATGTACGCAGAATAATTGGACGATGATATCATAACAGCGCAGATAGTTGTTAAATAAAATATTTTTCCGATCCGGTACTCGAACCCTGGGATATCTGGAAATCTAGATGATTTAGTTATGAGCCATCCGGCTAGTTGGACACAATGGGTGTATAACAGCAAGCCAATTAAGAGTTGCTGCTGTGATGACGTTCGATAATGTGTTTTTCGTTCTGAGGAATAAGTTGTATGCAGTGTTAGCTAAAAAGTATGAGTAATGCAACAGTAAGTTGTAAGCAATGTTAGCTAAAAAGTATGAGTAATGCAACAGTACAGCAATTACATTGGTACACAGTTCGCAGTTATGTATTTTTGAACCGTTCAGCATCAAATTCAGTTGAAACCCCTCAATTGAGCCTTTGGTGGAATTATATAGACTTCAAGCATGGAGGGAAGCGCCATCGTCTTCCAAGTCACAAAACGACTTGGGAGGCTCGGAGCTGAATACGAATGTCGCCCTATGTGTGATACCACTTATCCCACATTAACTGCCTTCGTTCCTTGAATAGCAAATGAACGATAGATAATTCCCTACTTTGTACGAGATTTCCAAAGATTCAGGAAACGCCCAGGCCCCACACCACTCCCCACCTTCCGACACTCCACTTACGTGTTATTTATGCGTGGTTCCTGGAGGTCGTGCCCTCACTCATTCAATATGAGCCAGTCAAAAGTTGACGTTTCACGCTAACGGTTGAGGGATGAATAATGAAGGCGTGGTTATTCAAATGGGCAGTGCATCTTTCCGAAATGTCCTTCAAAATACTGCAAACACCTTCTCTTTACTGTTGTAAAAACTCCCACTTTCTTTATGAAGCTAGATCGTTTAGAATTTTGATGGTACGGCAACCCATAACCGTGAAAAACGTATGACCATAAATCACATCTAAAGTACCTACATCCCGAAACTAAATCCTCGTGGAAAAAGTATGTCATTATGTACTAAATAATTATATGGTTAAGGAATACATGAGTAAAGAACACGGGCGAAACAAGTTTCAAACGCCAGTAAGTGGACAGCAGTTTTCAGTAGGAAACTTTTTTTGACAAGTCTTAAGATGCTAAAGCCTTTTGGCGAGAACTCTGACCCATTTAATGTTTCTTATCAGCAAAGCTAGGGGGTCAGTGTACTTGTAGAAGAGGTGAAAAGCCGTAAATGGAGTACTAGAGCCGGTCCGGGAATTACGGTTTCATAAAAATGCGGTGGATTCAATAAGTCAGTCATTAATTACTGTTGTTATTCATGAAGCTTAACGTTTCCTCTAGCTGCAAAAGTGCCTTGTCCACAAAATCCAAAGGAGAAATGAAATAATATCACGGAACAACCAACTCTACTTCATACAGCCATCAGGTGCTCCCTAGCAGTGATGTCTGGGCCGGATTTATACAATTTCATTCACGATAATATTGACGAAGCTTTTCGATGCAAACGAACGGCTGGACTTACAGTGCTCCGGGTGATCCCAAAAAATTCTTTAAATCAAGGTTGAAAACGTTGAAAAAACCGTATATATCTTTTTTGACACCACCCCGAGCTTTGTACGACCAGCCGTTCGTTTGCACCAAACAGCTTCGTCAACACGATCGTGAATGAAACGGTATGAATTCAGCCCAGATATCATTGCTAGGGAGCACCTGACTATAATCACGGATGGCTGTATGAAGTCGAGTTGGTTGTTCTGCGATATTATTTCATTTGAAAAATGATGGATCTTTCGGATTTTGTTGATAGGTACTTTTGGAACTCGAACAAACGTTATGCTTGATGAATAACAACAAATAACTAATGATAGAATTATTGAATTCCACGCGTTCTTATGAAACTATAATTCCGGGGCCGGCTCCAGTACTCGATTTAGGGCTTTCTGAGGGGAGCTCGGGGGGTAGATATTGACCACTGAAAACAGTGATCTATGTAGAAGGGGCATCAATGCAGGTACACACAACAGTTGCTTACGCAACGGTTTATTATTTTCCTCATGCTTCATGAATAACGGCAAATAATTAATGATAGAACTATTGAATCCCGCGCGTTCTTATGAAGATATAATTCCGGGGCCGGCTGCAGTACTTGATTTAGGGGTTTCCAGAGGGGAGCTCGAGGGTAGGTATTGACCACTGAAAATAGTGACCTACGCAGAAGGGGCATCTGTACAGATAAATAATAAACCGTTATGTAATAATTTGCAGCGTGTTTGTTCCATTTTTCTGATTCTACTTACATTGATACAGAAACCATCAAATTTAGAGGAGAGTGGTTAATTTTTTTTTTTTTTTTCAATGCTCGATTCCAAAGGTTATTTGGAAGTTAAACCAAAATTCTTTGTGGACCTACTGCCATAGCGGCTACTACCCATAAGCTCCGATTTGAATTTCTAAGTGCCCGAAAGCGCCGCAGCGTAACCCCGAAAGCGCCTGAGCGGGTTGAGAGAACAATAGAGGCAAAACTCCTAGAAGCGACGGTGTAGGTGCAGGTATCTACGTTGTGTTCTACGAGGTGGGTAAATTGTTGAAAACATTTTTTGGCTTAGCGGACTTGGCCCCTGAAGAAGTGGAAGCAGCGTTTTTAGACGTTACAAAAGATATTCCAAATGAACCAAAATTGGAAAACTTTTTAGAATATTTGGTTACTACGTAAGTTGGCCCGCAAAGCCGATTTCCACCTCTGCTATAATGGGCATCACCTCCTACAGCCCTACCGAAAACAACAAACGGAGCCGAATCATTCCATCGCCACCTTGGATCAATTCGTTTCTCCTCGAGGCTCGGTGCACCTTGTGGTGGACGTCCTGAGGAAACTCCAAAGCGAAACTTACGCGAAAATGAACGAATTATCCGCTGCTCGTACAAGAAGGATGAAGCAGCAATTGAAGGAGGACAACACTACTCCACCATCCAAATACCTACTTTGCAGTATGTGAAGCAAGTCGGCTATTTAAAGCAAGCATTCAGCAAGAAACACATGGGAACATTGTATTGTTGTTGTATGTGTTGTATTGACAATTTTGAATTTGAATGATTTTTGACGATTTTGTAAACAATACCTACTTGAGTTGTTGCAATGAAGTACCTATCAAATAAACACGAATAAAACATGGCGAAAATGCATCTTCTGAACCTCGGCGCTTATGACACTGTTTTCATGGCGCTCTTGTCCTACAGTAAAAGCGCTTCTGTCCATAGGTCAAAGCGCATTCGTCCATTTATCTTTCTTCAACGGCGCTTTTGTCCTGCACGGGCCACAGCTTATTATTTTTGAAAATTCGCTGATGTTTTGGCGATCAGATCCAAGTTACAAACTTGGTGGAAAAGTTGGATCCGTGAGGAACAAACCATGTACCCCTCCCTTCCCCCACACCCCGGGTCTCCTCAATCGCCCATCAGGTCCGACGAAGCCCGCCAGGTATCCAGACCGTTCAATTAAACCAATCGTTCCAATCTCTCATTATAGCGATTCCAATATAACTCGAATCATGACCCTTCATCCAGAGGGTTAAAAAGGGAAAAGAACCCCCCGTGAATCTCCCCCATAGGCCTTCCCACGGGTGGCTTCCCCCCTACCCCGCCATCCCTTCTATTTACTGTTCTGGTGGGGCCCCTCCGCTCAACCCCCCCCCCCCCCTCCCCTCCGGCACGCTAACCCCCCTAATCATCCGGTATAGTTCACCGACAGACGCCGAGTTCAGTTACCCTCCGGACCGCCGACCTGAGCGCACGTCTCCCGTCAGCTCACGCGATGCTTCGCCTTCTCGTCGGCTCTCGCTCGCGTCCGTATTTCTCGCTCTGTTGAGAATCGAGATTTTCTCGCTCCGACCGTTCATTCTCAAGTCTCGTACCATCGCAATCAGACGTTCAAAATGAATTCTCGTGATAATTAATCCGTGTGTGATCAATCTGTGACCAAGTGGTGATTCATTTTGTTCCTACGAGCTCATTGCCATCGTAATGGGTAACGTTTACACTATTTAATTACCTCCTATACATGGATAGGCACAGCATGCTATAGGTACTTTCACTTTTTTTTCCCAAGTCCCAAAAGTTCAGTTAATGGTGCCTAACGAATTATCGAAAATGTTTATGATTCCTATACATTTGGGATCATTCTGAATACTTCCATAGATTCCAACTTTTTTGTGCATGTGCGTACTCATTTATATACACTAGGTATATAAGTAACATAAATATGCATACATGCCTGTTCGGACAATATTTATCTGACCTTCGCTATATATGGTGAAAAGCACCAATAGTTCGTCGAAGTATTCCTACTAGCCGACAAAAGGATGAGCTCGAAGATTAGCAGTTTTCGAACCTACCTCTATAAAGTGCATCGTATTAGAATTTTTGTGTACCTATCAAAAATGACCTTAAATCAAATGTAATGTAAACTTAAGAGAAAAAAAATACTATTTCATTTGCCACGAAAACGATTCTTCCGAAATAGTTACCTAACAAATTAAGTTTTTTAATTAATCCAAAAATTTGAATGGGCTATAATGGACGAAAAAGGGAGATGATATTATTTGAGAAAATAAACAAATAAAAAGAGCGTTTTATGGTAAAATATTTTTCAAATTTATGGACAAAATCATTGATTTATAGATTAGTTATTTCGAAAATTCGCTCTTAAAGCTGCTGCTTTTCTCTCGCTCCGCCTGATTAGCAGTTAACAAGAGAAATCACTCGGATAGTGGCTTAAGAGCCAAGTCCTAGCAGAGTCATTGTAAATCGCTGTCACACTTTTCATTATAATACTCCATTACATGTAAACAGAAGCTTATTGACTTCGTGTAACTGTTTTTTTCTCTTTAAATTTTAATTGGAATTACGCGACCCTGTCCTGATGCAAGAGTGTAATTTAACAAAGGAAGAAAAAATATTCATCAATTAATTAAATTAAAACAGTAGGTAACTCTGTGAAATGGGCATACCTTCACTTGGGTAAAATTAGTGTAAACTTAATCTCATATTTATTCACATTTCAGAGCAATTTGGAGTGATGTCTAATCTGTTTTTATTGTACGAAGTCATTTTGGTTTCACAAAAATCCACATCGAAATCGGTTAAGCCGATTCGGGCGTGTCCGATTCACACACCCCAGTGAAAATGATACGAAAAGAGATTATTCACTCCGCCGCCTTGGGTGGTCTCCCGAAACAATAAACCATCCCTAGCTATAATTAGCTTTTCGAAATATACGTAGGTAGCAAAAAATGCTCCTTGGTTATACCATTCATGATAAATCCTACTCATGAAATTCACTAAAACCATACACACCGACGCGTTGCTTCGGTGTGTTGCGTGTTGCATGCTTTGCGCCCCGAATCTATGGCTGGGATTTCTATGGCTAATTTCACACTGGTCACAATATTAGAGTCTAGTTTAAAAGAAGTACACTATATGTATAGCCTACCTGCTGTCGGCTGTTGTTCAGCGAGATCGGTTACCGACTGACATTTTTGGGTAGGTTATGAAATAATTAGAAGTACCTACAAAAATGAAAAAGTACAGAAAAAAATGAACCAATGATGTTTTCCACTACACCCAAATGGCAAGTATCTATTTCACAGAGCATTTAGGTACACTTTCGAATTTGGCCCCTAAACGGTGGTGACTGGATATCATCACCTGTAATAGAATCTCTTGTATTTTGCGGATGTCGATGAATTCCGAAAAACTCATACTAGGTAATAGTAGATAAGAAGACCTTCAGTTGACAGATTTAGTCGTAAAATGGGGGATCATTATGATTTGGGGTTATAATTTTGTTTCCTTGAGAAATTTATTTTGTTTCATCACAACTACGTTTTATGCTAACGTTTACTCTTCTTATTTCAGGTATGGTGGATTTGAGAGCTGACAATCAAAAATCCGTAAGTCAACCTGTCGTTATTTGTTTTAACTGTTACGGTTTATTATGTTCAAGGTAGGTAGGTGAGAAATTGTGGTTCTTTAAATCTTACAATAATATGTTAGGCACCTGTACCTCGCTGTAAAGGTTTTATGCTTAATTCAACTCACGTTTTCTACGCTGAGTGGTTTAGAGGTCCCAAGTAAACATCTTGAGAGGATACACAGTTGTACAGATGATGAAGGTACATACATGAAGCAAATCACTGTGAATCAACAGTGAGCCAAGTATTACATGGAAATATCGGGAATGTTGCTTATTCTTGGTTTCAGACAAATAAGCCATCAAACTAATATACTGTACGCATATACTCGTATTTGAAGAACTCGGGAAACGTAAAGAATAACGTGAAATAAGTATTAAGTTAAGGTATTAAGATTCAAGAAATTACCAGAAACCAAACAGAGTTGGCCTGAGATTCCGTTGAAGTTGAGCTCCGTTTAGAATGGCGAAAATTCCTCTATTTAAAGCATGTTAACATGTTCGGCCATATAAAATTAGTTAGGCCCTGAACAGTGATTGATATTTGCCCATGTTTACGTTATACATTTAAAGCTACCTAAACGGTTGTTCGATATTTTCTTTAAGCCGCCTCAAGTTATGAGAGTGAACGTTGTTCTGCTGATGGGGTTTCAATACAATTTGCTATTTGATTCAATGTTTACTTGTTTGTGGCGGCCGCTGGTCAGGGAAAACGTGGAAAAGTCAGCGAACTTATGTAAGGAAAATGCTGCAAATTAGTTCACTGTTTTCTGTGGTCAGTACCTACCCACGTGGAAGTCTAAAATCGAGTATTGGATCCGGCCGGGGAATGACAGTTACAAAAATCTACGGTGGATTCAGCTATCATTTGTTGTTATTCATGAAGCATAACGTTGTTCTAATTACAAAAGTACCTATCAACCAAATCCAAAATAACCCTCGTTGTTCAAATGGAAATAATATCTTGAAACAGCCATCTCGATTCCAGACAGCCATACGTGATTATAATCAGATGTTCCCTAGCAGTCAAAGTCACTGGTCAAAATCGAGCATAGGTATTCAATTTCCTCGCCCGAAAACGATATCTCACAAGCTCGTGTTAACTAAAACACACACACAAACTAGTTTTACACCCATAACACCCTTCGGTATATTCCGATCAGGCTGCAAAGTTTCGGTACACAACTAGGGCTCAAATGGAGCCAGTGTGCGAAAGAACGAATTTTTTAGACCGAAAATTAAGGTATATAACGCTGCAAAGTCCTTGTCACATGGGTTTATTATTCTGTCGGACATACCTACTAAATGTTGACTGTTCGTTTACTGTTTCATTCATGTGCAGCAATTGAAATAGTTATTTTTGATGGTTTCCACCAATTTTGGCCCCCCGAAACACAATTAGTTTTTTTTATTGTTTTTACAAATTATCTTTGGTAGTGCCATTTATTTGTCTTCATTCACCTGCTAGTACTACTTGCAGTGTTATGCAAATTTATGGTGATTACAGTTTGGGCGCTGAACCTTTGTTACAACCTCAATACTTCAGTCTGGTCAAAATCAACTTACTATTCGGTCTTCTCGCCCTAGAAAAATAGAAAACGATACCTCAAGCATGTGTTAACTAAAACTTTTAAAAAACGTCTGCCAATTCGAGTAGGCAGTAGGTATAATAGCTTCCTCACTTGAATCACGTAGAGAACAGTTGGGCTCTCTACGACTATTTTTCGCGTGCTTTACAAGGAAATGGTCAACATTTCATGTTCGCACATGCGCAGGCGGAAGTTGCAGTACGATTTACGTCACCCATTTTCTCCCCATGACACCCCTGGGTGTATCCCGGCGGGTTGCCAAGCTTCGGAGCACAACTAGGGCCTAATGTGTTCCCAAATGGGGGCCCAAACTGTGTGCGGAAGAACGACGATTTTATACCAAAATGTATCGTAAATTTAAGGCTGAAACTTAGTTAGAATCTCAGTTCTTCACTCTGGTCAAATCGACTCCATATTCTGTCTCCTCGTCATTGGTAATTTTATTCACAGAATAAGCAGCTGTAGCAGAGTAACAATTTTAATTATGTCACATGATAGAAACAATAAGTGAAGAGGCAACATTTGTGTAGGTGTGTCCAATAGAATTAAACCCAAGTGACAAGGACTTAGCTGCGTTTTTGGAATCTACTCACCTTAAAAAGTGAAAGATAAAATTTGAGGGGGTGTTCAAGAAGTTTTTGCTGAGGAAATACATAGTTGTATAATTCAAACATGTATTATACAGGTGATTTGTGCGTAGGTGTATAATAAACCAAAATTAGAGAATGGGCAATTTCAACTGGTATCTTTTATTTGCTTAAGTAAAAGATCTCAGCGAGTGCTTTCTGAAAAGGTGGTATATCCGAAAAGGGTAAACGAATGTTCCCGATAAACCAGTGGAAAGAAAGCGAAGTGACGTCATAGGTAAAGGCCGCCACCCCCGCGTCCGCCTGGGGATCCTAGCGCCATCCACTTATGTCGTCATTTAGTTTTCTTTCTATCGTTGTTGTCCAAGTTACACGGAGTTTCGAGATGAAAATCGTCAGTGGGGGTTTTCAAGGGTGCTAAATCCGATTCTGAGATCAAAACTAGAAAAAACCTACACGCGGAAATGGCCCGTTCAAGGATAATCACCGGCAAAATTTTCAACGCTGTTCCGAAACTTATCCTCTACGCCTATGCCGGAATTCCTGGGAAGTTTAAATAAATACCCTCAGTTTTGTTGGTTGTCATTGCTGAAAATTCTTTCCGCAATCGAAAGCATTTTCTGCGTCTATCATCTCCCGGTTGGAAGGGGTTATGGGGGGGGGGGGGGGGGGGGGCTCGAGGATAGTTATTGACCACAGAAAACAGTGATCTACGCAGAAGGGGCATGTATACGAGTAAATAATAAACCGTTGTGTAATAATTTGCAGCGTTTTATTAAGGTCAATTGAATATGCATTTTTGATAAAATATTTCGATGTATAGAACCTTTAAAAAAAAAAAGGTTCTGGTATCGTTCCTGGCGTCAAGTTTTATCCAGCAGCACCCCACTTCACTACTATCGACGTAAAATGTAGGAACCTTCTCTTAGTTACGAATGTATCTTAAATATTCAACTTGGTTTGTTCGTGAAGGACCGCCCGATTCCCGATGAATGAGGAAGAGTCAATGCTTTCTAATAAGTTAATAATTATAGTCTATGTTCGAATCTTGTCGTCGATTTTGCGAAAGACCGCACTCAAATCGGCTCTGCCGTTCGGCTGTAATGGTGGAACATAAATACAGACATAATATTTTCAACATTGAGTTTAGACTCATTATCTACAAACATGATTAGGAATTCTCGAAGAGAGAGCTTGTAACATGAGCGCGAAATTCTCTTCATTGGCATGGCAGTAGAAATTGAGCTAAAACGCTGCAAATCCCTGCACAACGGTTTATTATTTTGTATAGAATACCCTTCTGTTACAGATCACATCTCTATGTATAGATAACCCGTCTATATAATATGATATGTACTATTCTATACATATTATGTAGATCGCAGACCCTCCGTAGGTTAGTACCTAACCCCGTACTCGTTACTAGGTACCTACCTAAATCACGAGTTAAATGTTGCTAAAATAATTCTGCCGATGACAAACAGTACCTAACAAAAGAAACACACATAATGAAGTTCTGAAGAGAAATTGTTGTTGAGGAGTGAAAAAAGTTACAAACGTACCTACCAACAAACTCCAGCCCCTTCTACGTAGATGGTATAATGAACCGTTGCGTAATAACTTACCGTAGAGTAATGATTTACCGTAGTAATAACTTACCCATCAAAAATACTTCAACGTTTGTTTAAGTTTCACTACCTACCAACAACTCAAAAAGAGCCATCATTTTTCAAATGAAATAATATCACAGAACAACCAACTCGACTTCATACTCCGCCAATATAATCAGGTGATCCCTAGCAATGATTTTATCCCCGCCGAATTTCCTATTGTGGGCGCGTCTCTGGTTACGACATTTGGTTTGAATTGTATACATTTCATTCACACTGGAGTCGAAAATGCCTGTCGGTACAAACTTCGGGGCCTTAGGGCAGACGCGCACTAGACCGACCACGACCACGACAAAAAAACCCGATTGGTCGGGTCGTATAGCCATGCCGCTGAGCCCGACCACGACAACGAATGCCAAGCTAGTAGCTAATTCAGTACACAAGATGGACGTTGAAGAGTTAGCTGTCGTTGTACATTTGTACCGTAGGTACGTTAGGCGAAGGAGAAAGCGGTACTGGGTGCATCCGATGTTGGCTGTCAGGTCAACGAGAGGGCAGTTTGCAACATTTTATGGAGAATTACGTCAGTATGAAGAACGGTTTTTCAATTACACAAGAATGTCGGTTAAAAGCTTTGATGAGTGACATTATGCTAATAAAAACTACACGCAAAGACAGGTGTGCACAGTTCGCTCGACCACTCAGTACTGGTCGGGTGGGGGGTGTTGTCGGTGGCAGTGCGCGACGCGCCATTCTAACCTATCTTAATTTTCGGCTGCAGTCGTGTCGTGGTCGGGCCCGACCAAACTCCCGAGACTCTGGTCGTCCGACCAGGGTCCGACCGCTGCGTCGCAAGTCGGCTAGTGCGCGCGGTTCCACTTGCTTCCATTATAAAACTGGCCGCATACGACTGGTCGTGGTCGTGGTCGTGGTCGTGATCGGTCTAGTGCGCGTCTGCCCTTACTGTGAACGAACGGCTGGACGTACGATGCTCCGGGTGGTCTTAAAAAACTCGCAAGTTCAAGAACTATTTAAAACCGTAAAAATATTCACGTAAAAAAATGGTATAGGCGTTTTGAAAATTTCAACCCCTATTTTGAACCCCTTAGAGATGACTGACACTAACGTCGAGCTTCGAGGACCAACTAGACGCCGAACGGAACCTATAACCCGAATTTCATCAATTTTTTTTCATGGTAACTAAGAAAAGTGGCCCGTACGGCGTACGGCGGACAGACAGAAATATTTTTATTGCAGATTTGGATTCTACATACCTTGAAACGTAAACCATCAAATTTTGAGGGGGAGTAAGAATTTTTTTTTCATGCTCGATTCCAATGGTTCATTATTGAAAATAATAAACCAAAATGCTGCAAATCCCTGCACAACGGTTTATTATTTTGAACAGAATACCCTTCTGTTAAAGATCACAGCTCTCTGTATAGATAACCCGTCTATATAATATGTCTATACTAGTCTATTAATATTATGTAGATCGCAGCCCCTCCGTAGGTTAGTACCTAATCCCGCACTCGTTACTAGGTACCTACCTAAATCACGAGTTAAATGTTGCTAAAATAATTCTGTCGATGACAAACAGTACCTAAAATGGCAAAAAGAAACGCAAATAATGAAGTTCTGAAGTGAAATTGTTGATGTGGAGTGAAAAAAGTTGAAAACGTACCTACCAACAAACTCCAGCCTCTTCTACGTAGATGGTATAATGAACCTTTGTGTAATAATTTACCGCTGTTTATAATTATTTACCGTTGTGTAATAATTTTACCATTGTGTAATAATTTACCCATCAATAATACTTCAACGTTTGCTCAGGTTTCACTACCTACCAACAAAATCCAAAACAGCCATCATTTTCCAAATGAAATAATATCACAGAACAACCAACTCGACTTCATACTCTGTGAATATAATCAGGTGATCCCTAGCAATAATTTTATCTCGGGCCAATTCCCGATTGTTAGCGCGTCCCTGGTGATGACATTTGGGCTAAATGTAGATACAATTCATTCACCCTGCTGTTGAAATACTCGTTACTAGGTACCTACATAAATCACGAGTTAAATGTTGCTAAGATACTCGTAATTCTGTTGATGACAAGAAGTAACTAAAATGGCAAAAAGAAACGCAAATAATGAAGTGTCAAGGAAAATTGTTGATGTGGAGTGAAATAGAATCTATTTCTGGGAAGGGGCATCTGATGCCCCTTCTGCGTAGATCACTGTTTTCTGTGGTCAATACCTACACTCGTGGTCAAGTATATTGAACCGTTGTGTAATAACTTGCCCATCAATAATAATTCAACGGTTGTTCAAGTTGCAACAGTACATATCACCAAAATCCAACCCCTTCTTGGTAGATGAACCGTTGTGTAATAATTTACCGTGTTTTAGTAATTTACCATCTTGTAATAATTTACCCATCAATAATACTTCAAAGTTTGTTCAAGTGAGACTCCGATCTTTTGCGTTGCATCTCCATAAGCAAGCCCACGTTCTTTTGGTCCGAAACTGTAATTGATTTGTTAATACTCCGGAGGCAAACGGCGGAAATGAAATTTCATTCAATGCAATATCAGGAGAAAATAACATTTGATCGCTCCAAAAAAAAGGAAGTGCAGCAATAAATTTTAATACGAAGAAATTGATGTAAGAAATAGGAGGGGAGGGCTGCAGAAGGCGTATTGGGAAGAAAAGGAGGCGATTGGGATGAAGACTTTTGATGAAAACTCTGATTACGGTCGTAGATCATGTGAGAGGCCTGCATAAACCTGGGGAGGCTATGGGGGAGGGGGAATCGTAGCATTTATTGCGTTTCATCAAAACACCCCTCCCACCATCGGGGGACCCCCCTCGTCTCACACCATATCCACCCCGAGTTTCCCCACTCACGACCCAAAGGGGAAAAGGAGGCGGCAGATGTTGAAAACTTGACTCAACACTTGGCCCCCGCGGGCTACAGGTATGGTAATACTCTTTTCATGGGAGCCTACGGAAACGAAAAAAAAAAAAAAAATTGAAATGAAAAAGGTAAACAAAATACGTAGGTATAAGAAAAACACGTCAGAAGGGGTTGAGAGTAAATTACCGTGAAAAAGACTTGTGGGGAAAAGCAAATCGCGTGCCGCTTTTTCCTTTCGTATCCGAATAGGGTTTAGCGAATATTCATCGGTTTTTGACGAGTGGAGCTCCTGAAGCGAAAAAATATCCGGTGGCGAGATGATTATATCGTAACGGAAGATCAAGTAATGGCAACGGTTAGTGTGAATATTAATGAGAAAACAGGCAAGGTATTATGTATTTTGTTATCTCTTAAAAACGTAAAAATATCGAGGTACGTACAAGGCAACCCCCTTAGAAATGACTGACAAGTGAAGTCGAGCTTCGCGTTACTGTCAGTCTTCTCTAAGGAATGACAAATAGGGGTTGACAACTCCAGGGCGCCGTAATCTCGAAATCATTAAAATTTTTAAACTGATCTGGAACTAGGGAATTTCGCAAGACCACGTGGAGCATTGTGCGTTCGGCCGTTCGTTCATAGTAAGGCCCTGAAGTTTGCACCGAAAAGCTTCGTTAACATGAGTGTGAATGAAACGGTACACATCCAGACCCGACATTATCGGTGGTTGGGAATACCACATTATAATCACGCTTGGCTATATGAAATCGAATTGGCTGCTCATATTCTTGGGTGTTGGATATTATTTCATTTGAAGAATGATGGTTATTTTAATACTGTTGATAGATAATTTTGTCAACTGAACATAAATTACGCTTCATGAATAACAACAAATAAATATTTTAGAATTCTTGAATCCAACGCATATTTATGAAACTGTAATTCCCCGGCTTTTGACGTCGTTCGGTTTTTCAAAAACAGTGAACTGAAATTTCGGTAGACACGTTGAAGGTAATTCAAGCACAAATCGCTCATTAGGTCATGCAGCACTTGCAGAACAATTTCTTCTAGAACCTCAAAGCCAAATTTGAACACTTTTTGCCCTCTAACACAATTCTGTCACTGAAAAACGCTGCAAATCATCAAGTTTATTAATTATCTTCATAGATACCCCTTCTGCGTGAATCACTGTTTTCTGTGGTCAGTACCCTCGCCCTTCCCCCTCGAAGCCCTAAATTGAGTACTGGAGCCGGCCGGGGAATTACAGTTTCATAAATATGCGTTGGATTCAATAATTCTAAAATATATATTTGTTGGTATTCATGAAGCATAATTTATGTTCAGTTGACAAAATTATCTATCAACAGTATTAAAATAACCATCATTCTTCAAATGAAATAATATCCAACACCCAAGAATATGAGCAGCCAATTCAATTTCATATAGCAATCAAATTGTTGAAATTGTTGTATATTATAATGTGGTATTCCCAACCACCGATAATATCGGGTCTGGATGTGTACCGTTTCATTCACACTCATGTTAACGAAGCTTTTCGGTGCAAACTTCACGGCCTTACTATGAACGAACGGCTGAACGCACAATGCTCCACGTGGTCTTACGAAATTCCCTAGTTCCAGATCAGTTTAAAAATGTTAATGGTTTCGAGATTACGGCGCCCTGGAGTTGTCAACCCCTATTTGTCATTCCTTAGAGAAGACTGACAGTAACGCGAAGCTCGACTTCACTGTCAGTCATCTCTAAGGGGGTTGCCTTGTGTCTCGATATTTTTACGTTTTTAAATTGACCTAGAACATGGGAATATTTTGAGACCACCGTGCGGTTCGTTCGCAGTAAGGCCCTGAAGTTTGCACCGAAACTCTTCGTCAGCATGATCTTGAATGAAACGGTATACATCCAGCCCAGATATCATTGCCAGTGAACACCAGATTATAGTCACATGGCAGTATGAAATCGAGTTGGTTATTTTGGATTTTGTTGATAGGCATTTTCGTAACTTGAACATGTGTTATGCTTTATGAATAACAGCAAATAATTAGTGCTAGAATTTATTTATTTATTTATAATAATAAGGGCAAGCCCAATACAAACGTACAAAACATAATATAATAATAATTCCTGAAAAGAATCCTGAGAATTCCTGAATCCACCGCATATTTATGAAACAGTAATTCCCCCAGCAGGCTCCAATGCTCGATTTAGGGCTTTCCTAGGGGAGCGGGCACGTGGGTAGGTATCGACCACAGAAAACAGTGATCTACGCAGACGGTGAATCTAACAGGTGAATGATAAAACCGTTGTGTAATAATGGAAACCATCAAATTTCGGGGGTGGGGGGGGGGGGGGGGTTAAATATGATTGTTTTTCCCTTTTTCATGCTCGATTCCAAAGGTTCATTTATTGAAAATAATAAACCAAAAACCGTCAAGTATTCGTTACCGCATTCCGGTTTTCGCCTTCATTTTTGTGGAATTCGTCACCATTGCTCAGAGCTATTTTATAAATTACCCAGTTAAATTATAAATACCTTCTTCTACCAAGGGATTTTTTGCATTGTTTCCCACTCACGACCCAAAGGGGATACGATGGGGGATATGATATGGTATCAGCGTGAGAAAAAAACACATCAAAATCATGTATCACACTTGATTAGATTACTCCACACATAAGAAACTCTATTTTTGCGTTTAACCAACGTTTTGAGCTCATTTGCGCACTTAAAAAGACGAGGGACGCAGATTCGAATTCCTAGAAAATTTTCATGTGATTTTTACATGAAAATTTTCTAAGAATTCGAATCTGAGTTAAAAAATAGGGGTTCTTATTTGAAAAAACGAACTTGAAGATATTATATCGAATTTACGCTAAAAACTAAGTGGAGTTATTTGATGTTTTTATCTAAAATGGATTGTTACAAAATTATTGCTGGGGGGGGGGGGGGGGGTCATTAGCTGGAGACACCCTGTATAAGTCAAAATGTAGGATTCCCATTAAAAATGCTCTAAAGCGGAAAAGAATAAAATATTTTTCAAACATCCTCTGGAGAAGCTTCTTAGGTGCTTCTCCCGACTCGATAGGCGCTTTATATATAATTATTGTACAATAAAGTTTGAGCGATTCTTGAAATCGCGAAGTTGCTTTAAATACTTATACCAACTACCAGCTGTAGAAATAGTCAGCGATTGGCGACGGAATTAACAAATGAAAGCTTAGGTGGTAACGATAACTGTAACGATAGTGACGAGGCCAAGGCGGAAATATAACGATAACGCTCAACAAGGGGAGTATAGTTAGGACACATTTGTATTCAGAGTTAAATGCCTGAAGAAAATCGCAGTAAGGGGGCATCAACGTCACCGCTTTTAGCGACCGCAGTTCTTATCAGAGCTCAGAAAGGCCCCTTTGAGGGAGGGGGCTGTTCCCCTTCGCCACCGCCGCTGATTGTGAAAATGGTGGGGGGGGGGGGGGGGCGGTAACAACCCGGAATACCAAACAGGTCCTTAATTAAGAGATGGAGTTTACCACGGTTTTTAATTACCTCTTATATACCCTGGAGCATAGATAAACCCCAAGAACACAACAAGATACCGCTCTCTTTCCCGTCTCCTTTCCAACAGTTTCGGAGTAGTCTTCCCCTCCGCCGTCATCCGCGAAGGCGATGCCGAAGGGGGTTTTTCGAGTAAAAAGGGGCATCTCGCCTTCTCTTATCCTCATACACGCTCCCTCCTCGCCTGCCGTTGTCTTAATAACCAGCGTTTTATTAGAGCGGGAGTTTATTCGTTTAATTAAACGTCGGCCAATGGGTTGGGTCGGTCGATTTCACAAGGAAACATCAGCTTAGACTTGAAAACTATTTTCATCACATTCAACCTTCAAATCCTTTAAATGTGGCCCAATTTGATGGGCATTTAGATCACTGCGGTGGATTAATCCGTAAATATGATGAAAGTAAAGCGAAGTAAATAAATAGCCATTCCAGGCTGGTCTTTACCCCCCTCTGTCACGGCTGTCCCTTCAGGAGGATCTGAATTAGTTTAGATCATATCGCTCCAGGCTACTTATTGGCGGCTCAGAATCGCCCCGGATTGTAACAGTTGATGGGGGGGGGGGGGGGGGGGGTCAAACTAACCAACCACGGTCACCTTTCGGATCCCATCCGCAAAGAACTGACAGAGCATAGCAATGACAAAACAAGCAAACTGAGTAGGTAATTGAATACAAATCCTTCTATGGAATCCATATAAATATAATTATGATTTGAATAGAGGGAGTAGTGAACGGAAGTTTACTCGTCGTGCAGCATGACCATGATGCGCAAATTTTCGAAGTAACGTTCGCTGCATAGGTACCCCTCCGAAACCTACCACGTTATTGAACATTTTATACCTCTTGAGAAAATTACAATTTGAACAATTTTTCGTTCTCTAGACGTTTAGGTACCATTTTTTTTTAAAATACTTTTTTCACTATTTCGAGCGATCACGCATGTTAAAACATCCCAGTGCGTGCATTACAGTGGACGTCCCTTATGGTGGCGTATCACTCACTGCAGGTCATCTGGAAGTATATATATGAGTAACTGATCTATGGCGACGATGCAACTTAATTGCCTACATAATTTCATAACTAGCGACGCGATGTGAACAGCTTGCGTACATGTTTGACTACCTTTATTACAGTAGGTGACTTTGTCATCTTTAAAATGCCCCAAGAATATTGTAAATAAATTGATTGGCTGATCTAGCATTAGGTTGCTACCTACCTTTGGTTTCTTATACACCAATGTGATAGACGGGCAGCGGGCACAAGATTTGCAGAAGAAAATCCCGCGTTCTCTCCCACCCCGCCCCTGTAGAAATAAATTTCGGAATTCCGGTGACGTAGTGCACAGCTAGACAGTTTTTGCGTTGAACAAAAAAATAACATTGCAAATCGGTTGAGAATTGCGGCCTGGGCAGCAACCAAAACATTCTGTCACACACGCACACACACACCACACACACACGCACGCGCGCGCGCACAAACACCTATGGTTTTGTTCGCGAATTTGGATTCAGGATGGTCTGAAACGGATTTGAATGTGATTCTTTTCATTATCGGCTATGTTGTACTCTTCTGACCAGATCAAAAACATATGGACGTCTCTTACACTGAAGAACATCCTAAAACGCTGCAAATCCCTGCACAACGGTTTATTATTTTTGTATAGAATACCCTTCTGTTACAGATCACAGCTCTATGTATAGATAACCCATCTATATAATATGATATGTACCATTCTATACATATTATGTAGATCGCAGACCCTCCGTAGGTTAGTACCTAACCCCGTACTCGTTACTAGGTACCTACCTAAATCACGAGTTAAATGTTGCTAAAATAATTCTGCCGATGACAAACAGTACCTAACAAAAAGAAACACACATAATGAAGTTCTGAAAAGAAATTGTTGATGAGGAGTGAAAAAAGTTGCAAAAGTACCTACCAACAAACTCCAGCCCCTTCTACGTAGATGGTATAATGAACCGTTGTGTAATAATTTACCGTTGAGTAATGATTTACCGTAGTAATAATTTACCCATCAATAATACTTCAACGTTTGTTCAAGTTTCACTACCTACCAACAAACTCCAAAAGAGCCATCATTTTTCAAATTAAATAATATCACAGAACAACCAACTCGACTTCATACTCCGCCAATATAATCAGGTGATCCCTACCAATGATTGGCCGTATTCACAAATTCCTATTGTGGGCGCGTCTCTGGTTACGAGATTTGGTTTGAATTGTATACAATTTCATTCACACTGGAGTCGAAAATGCCTGTCGGTGCAAACTTCGGGGCCTTACTGTGAACGAACGGCTGGACGTACGATGCTCCGGATGGTCTTAAAAAACTCGCAAGTTCAAGAACTATTTAAAACCGTAAAAATATTTACGTAAAAAAATGGTATAGGCATTTTGAAAATTTCAACCCCTATTTTGAACCCCTTAGAGATGACTCACAGTAACGTCGAGCTTCGAGGACCAACTAGACGCCGAACGGAACCTATAACCCGAATTTCATCAATTTTTTTTCATGGTAACTAAGAAAAGTGGCCCGTACGGCGTACGGCGTACGGCGTACGGCGGACAGACAGAAATATTTTTATTGCAGTTTTGGATTCTACATACCTTGAAACGTAAACCATCAAATTTTGAGGGGGGGGGTAAGAATTTTTTTTTTCATGCTCGATTCCAATGGTTCATTATTGAAAATAATAAACCAAAACTCGATCAGTTTAGTCGCTTGCGAAAAAAAGTCTTTGGCTATTGAAAAAAGCGCTTGTTGTCTAAAATCTCCATCCAGTACCATTTTGGTAATTTTAAAACATAAAAATGTTTGTTGGTTTTTTTTGGAATGTTTTACTTTTTTCCAGCTAATAATGACCCCCGAAAAGACAAATATGCTCATTTTCTTTTGTAGTGCCAACGGTCAAGTACCTACTGAAGATCGCCTGGAAGGGCTAATATGTCCTATAATATACCTACATAAATATACACATCTCGTTAAAGCCAGTGATAGATTCAGAATTTTATTATTATTATTTTCTCCAAAAATCCATTGAATTCGGTCGATTACTTCGGGCGTTCCATCGATTTTCTGCTTACGGAGTACTCCACATTGCATTCCGTTGTGTTTATTGTGCCATTTATCACATCAAAATTGTTGGTGCGGTCACAAATCACTACCGTTTGTATTCACGGTATCTAAATCGGTTTGATGACAAAACACGTTTCGACACTCAATAGGTAACCAACTACCTACCGACCTTGGATAAACGACCTGTTAATTACTACTTACGTTTTAAGGAACCTTGAACCTAAAACCCAATTATATTCATTGTATACATTTTTATTTATTTAACTGCTTACACAGAGCGATTATCCTGTTTCCAACCACTACATAACGGCCATTAGTAGGTACCTGATGTTATTCATGTCGCAGAATTCCGTTTATCAAGTTTTTGTATTTAACATTTCACTGTATCATTAGGCATTATCTCTGTTTTTTGTATTGAACTTCATCAACTTTCACCATAATCTGCTTCTGACTTGTACTTGAATTAGCGGTGAAAGCCAGTCGCAATACTACGAATGCCAGGCTGATCGATCTCACAAAACGGGTTCGTAAGTTATGAAAGGCTCCTTCAAAAGTACGGCTGTTCTCTACTGGCGGAGTCTGAGTAGGTAGATGCTGCCCTGGACCCGGGCCAACATTCGCCACTTCCCGTCTCCCAACTCCTCCGTCATTGTCACCAACATCAATTTTTCGTTCCATTAATCCCGAATTTCGGTTAATAAAACGATCACTGGTTAATAAACGAACAACTGCCGATCTAACCTTCGGGCTCCTAATCCATCTGGTGATTCAGTTCTCAGATGTTACATCAGAAACTACTTCGTATCATAGGGTTGCACTGCGAGTCATTACGACATTACCTACTCGTGTTTATTGTTCGTTATCATTGATCTAGTGCAGTCAGTAGTTCGCATAATACATGTACTTATTTTATAGATTGATCATAGTGAAAGCAAACCAGCGGTGTCCTATTGTCATCAATGAACGACCTTGGTGCTTTCCAGTCAAACTTCTAAGCTTCTCGCGGGAACAGTGTTATTATGACGTCACTTTTTTCTTGCCAGAATATTGCTTTTCATGGAAAGTTCTCCGTTCTGTCACTCAAATAGATATGCCCGTTTAAGTTAGCCAGAACTAAAGATTTCCCTCTCTCATAATTTATGATGATTTTCATTTTGATGATTAAAATACAGGGAAGTCATAGAATTTCCCCTTAGCGAATTTTTTTTTTACAAAAATAAGCTCAAAACCGTTTTCAGTGGGTAAAGACATGAATTCTTGAAAGTTGTTTTCGATACTAATCCGTTTGAGAGCATTTGAATCCGTTCCTAGGTGTCAGTCATATTGTATATAATTATTGTATTAGTTTGCATATGTCACTCCAGACGATGTCCAACCTTCGCTGTATAAGCGAAAGTGTAAAATGTTTCTAATTACAGGAAGGCGATAGCCGATAATTGCTCGTGAATAACGATTATTTCATTAAAAACACTGTTGGAGAGCAAAAACAGTCTCGAACTACTGCTTGTTAGTGGTTGATAAAAGGTCAAGGAAGTTCACTGATTAGGACGGATTTCCGAACATCTTAAATTTACCTCCCGGTACCCAGGAGATCTATTGCATATTGTGAAACAAACTGGTACAACAGGTTGCACAGCAGGTTTTAGTTTGGAGTGGGACTTGTTGATCAAATTTGCAGTTACCGTTTGGGTATTCGGACGATATCCTTACTCTACTCACAGAATCTGGCTGTGCCGTAAAATACGAGTTTCAGAAACCTCAACCCCTCCGTCCTCTTACATCTCCCATTCCTCCTTCCTTCCAATCTTTCATCCGTAAAGGAGGTATCGTCTGTGAGGTCAATCCTGAAAAATACTCCCCCCCCCCCCCCCCCCCGATCTCATCAAGAATTCAAATCCGAATTAAGCCATGTCTTGTCGCGAGTCGGGGTCTCAGAGGACTTGGCGGTGGTGGATGGAACATGACGGGGAGGGCGTCGTCGTCCGGTTAGTGGAGGCAGAAGTTAATTTATCGAGCGTCGAGATTTCGGATTTTAAAAAGCCGGTGTATATTTGGAAGGTAATCTAAAGAGGAGGATGTGGTTGCAGCAGTCATGAGGCTCGATAAGCTCGTAATGTTAGAGTACAAATTACATGTGTACACGTGTACATGTCATGGGGGAAGAAACCATACGGCCAAGTTCCGCCACCTGCTGGAAAAATCGGCGATCGAAGTACCCGATTCGATGCCACGATAACAGATGTACGAATGTCGCCAGAGTGGATGTTCATTCAAATAATAAGCAGTAAATCAATGTTTTGAAGCGCGATCATTTGCAGATCGTTGTAGGCTAACTAGTACGTGTTTGCTATTTCAGTTTATCCTCCTACGCTGTGGCTGATGATTCTACGGTAAACGAATGCGCTGTCGACGCTTAGGAAGCATTTCGTTGCTGTTTCAACAACATTTTCCTTCACCCCATTCGGTTGGTCATTCTGTATTGGTGGCGCAAGCCGCCAAGGGGGCCAGAATAAGTTGCCCCTGATAAAGCCTAAATTGAAACCTCTGCAACTTGTAGGTACCTACATGAAGATTTTGTGCTCTTTTCGTATTATGTGAAAATGTTTCCGAGAATCCCCTTCCGCTCAAGTTATTCTGCTCATTAGAAACTCGAATTAAGCGCATCGTTTTTCTCCCTTCTCAATAGTTAAAAGCTCACTAATGAACGGTCTTAATTAGCTGCCTGCAGGCTCCCGCACCGAAATGACGACCCTTTCGTCCTTATAAGGCCTCTTTCCAAGCTACTCTCCGTGTGACTTATAGTTCAGACTCGCGGCGATGTAAAGAAGTCGTCTTGGACCCGCTCCTTGTCCGAGTATAGCCTCTCCGGTATAACAGACCGATTTGGATGCGGTTCGAATTGTGAGACGGAGAAGGGGGGAAGCCTTTTGAATTAATCCAAGTAATAAACGACACTTTAAAAACAATGCTTTCACTTTTTATGTCGAGGTGGTTCCTTGAAGAACAAACAAGGGATTCACTGAAACTGGCCGCTAATGAAAAAATATTGGGCTGTTTAGGATTTCCATAGAGCGATGCGGTCGTCCTCGATTCGGTATTCAGCCTCCCGCTAACGGCCTCTGGGGAAGGCGGACTTGAGAAAGAAAAAAACCCGTCCTGAATCAAATACTTCATTATTTTGAGCGGCAGCCTTTCTTCACTCATGTGAGGTTGACATAGAAAAAGTCAACCAGAGAGTGGGCCCGTCCAGACGCATAGGATTCTCGGACTGGGTAGGTCTGAATTTCGATGATGTTTGCAGACCACTTTATTCTGTACCTCAAACATTCACTCTTAATATTGGTCATTCAATCCCCGAAGAATTGCTAGCCTCTGTAAACTTGATTGTTTTAAAATTGATTATATATTTTTTGGCGAAGTTAAGTCATTAGAATGATAATGAGATTGTTCTATTTTCGCTCCGATTGTCGGGTGCTGGTTCAAAGAAATCAGAGTATTTCGAAATATACATTTCCCAGAAATAAGAAGAAAAAATAAGAGAAAAGTTTGGATTTTTGGTCGTCTTTTCTACTGACGAGGACACAGTTTTCCCCCTGTTTTACGACTAAATGCTCGTAGATCGGGTTGGGTGTATTTGTTGGGTTCCATGTTGCCATTCAGCAAATCTTGATGCATCATTAAAAAATAGATGAAAAGTAGATTTAATTAAAAGAATTTGGTGCTTGATAGCATTTCGGAAAACTGCGCTATAATACGCTATGCTGTAATTATGTACATATCTCATTATATCATGTTTTTCCATCAGATGTACCAAATATGCCAACATCCGGTCATTCCGAAGGATTTGGGCCGAATGTACGAGGGTACTCAAGGAGGAATCAATGCAGGGCAAAGAGGGTGGTTTTTCTGTGGCAGGTACCTCAGGACCTCAAGGGATTGATACATTTAATCAGAAGAACAGGATTCAGTTTATAGATGACTGTTCTGTAGTAGGTATATTTGGAAAAAAAAGCTGGAACAATAAATAAATAAAAAGAATGATGTAGGTATGTACCGCGATATCACGATTGTTAAGAGCGGCCATGTTGATGGTAGTATGAACATCTCCGGATAAAAGAGAGAGAAAAACCCAAACACTTGGGGGAACTCACATGGATTGAAGTGTTGATAGCAAACAGATTCAGCACTCCCTCTTGCCAATTTCTTTGCTTGAAATTCCATCTGGGTAAGCCATGACTTGTATGGGAAGAAACCGTTCGTATTTCTCCTTTCTGGAGAGGTCTCATCGGTATTTTAATTGAAAATATAAGTAGAATAATAATCGTACAGGTTTCCAAATTTATCGATTTAACATGCTGTTTGGTAGATACTTATTATTATGTCGATGAGGACTTTCGTGATGTTTTTATTCCCGATCGTTTCCCCGGAACTTTGTAAACGGTTGATATCCACATTCCGATCATCCAACGGGTCTAAGGACAACGAGCGAACCGCTAAGCCTCGTGGCCCAGAGCATCCATCATCATCCTCATAATGAGTCCACGCGGCCTCTCCAAGTTGATCTAATACCTGAGAAAGCCTTCTCTCTCCCACTCGGTAATTGACCAATTTAAACCTCTTCCTTCTCCGGACGGTAATGAATAGACCAACAAAAAGAGCGTATCGCCACCCCCCACCACCTTCAACGACTCCAGCATCAGTTGACTGCGGGCTAAATGTTTACTTCATCACTCTCACCCATCATCTTGTGGCCACTATTTGTCTGCGGTAAGCCTCCTCCCAATCATTTTAACGAAGATTTCGACCCGAGAGTTTTTAAAATCACAAGAAGTGTTTTAGGTACATTGGATCTGACTGTGATTTATATCACCCAGCATCTTGAAATCCTGATCATCGACCATCCACAATAATTTTTCATCCAAATAAGGTTAGAATTCCTTGATCCATCTGTATAGGTAACAGTGTGCAGTGACAATTCTATTATATCCATTATAACGAAAGAATGATTTCTTCCTCTTCTGTTTGATCGTTGAATGAATCATTTGTGACGCGGATAGGTAATAAATATGTGTACACCTCCTAGTTTTGGTTTGGTGGTACAGGTTTGGTAATTGGAACAGTCCAGTGGTGGATCCACATGGTAGGTACAATCCATGGTGGCATCCGGAAGGAATGCTGCCAATTAATTGTGATAAAAAAAGAACGGTGTAAAGAGAAGAAGATGAGGCTGCAAAAAGGTTAGGTAAGCTGTAATTGTGAGCCCATAAGCATAGAAAACTTGATAAAAACTACGAAACATAACAATGACAATCATAACAATATAACAATGTGAAAATCTAGGATTCGATTGAAGATACTCTGAAACAGAAAAAGAATCGAAATTTTTTCAAAAATTCGTGTACTAAAAAGTGGACCTATTGCATTTGCTTATTATCTTTGGAAATTCGCTGAAATGAAATTCATGGTAGAGGTTTATTGCTTGTCAGCAGATTTCGGTGTATTGTGCTCAAAAATTAACCTTTGGAATCGAGAAAGAAAAATGTGTTAAACGTCTCAACAATTCTTCTTTTGAACATTTCACGGTAGTAATCCTGAAATCGAATACATAAATCACATTAAACTCCTAGTCATCCTGAAATCGAATTATGAGACGTATGAATTTTAAAAACATCATCAACTTGATCTTGAATCTCACTGTAGAACTAAAATCCAGTAGTGGTCGGGTAGGTACAGCGTGCGGCTTATTCTAATCGCACATGGTTTTGCAAAGTCCATTTCGCTTATCTAAGACATTGTTCGTCCCCACGAAAAATAGGCCATTTTCTGATTTCGTATTTTTTGTTAGTCGTTACAACTGTTTCAACAAGAACTTGCAACGTTCCAAAAAGCAGGTACTGTAGAAAAGTTGTAGATATTCGAATTCCTCTGCGAATGTTATCCAGCCTATATATAACCACCAATTGTTTTCATAACCGGCCACAACTCCATAATAGATAGGTATCGGTAGAATCAAGTCTGGCGACCGTGACATTGAATTCAAATTATTCCGAAAAATGCACACGGATTCACCATACTCGTCCTATGAATAGTGTCGTGAGTCCCTCCCGGGAACACTCCACTACAACCTTAAAGCTCTCACCAATATTCCGATGTAGAAATTACCTTCCGTCAATAAACATCTGAGTGGGGAGACAGGCGACAGAATCCGGGGGACACAACCTGGTGCCCCACTACCAGCTCCCAGCAGGGAGCTGGAGGGAGAGGACTTCAAGTCCTATATAATCCCGGATCCTGGAGCTTTAGCTTCATTCGACACTTCCTCTAACCAGCTCTCTCTTCTCTCTCTACCTTCCTCCTCCCAGATGCCTGGTGGTATCCGCCGCTCTGGGAATTCACCTCCTACCTTCTCCTCTTGTCTACATCGGTGGATATCCGCCGCCTAGACAAGCACCTTCCTTCCTTCACCCACATCGGTGGATTACCGCCGCCTGGGTGAATTTCCTTCCTCTCGCCTACATCGGTGGATTACCGCCGCCTAGACGAGATTCCTTCCTTCACTCACATCGGTGGATTACCGCCGCCTGGGTGAATTTCCTTCCTCTCACCTACATCGGTGGATTACCGCCGCCTAGGTGAAATTCCCTCGCTCTCATCTATTCACTCCTTCACGCCACCGTGATGATAAATTTAAATTCATCACAGTGGTGAACCCGACGTTCATCCAACCTTCTACCTCCCTTCTTACCACCTCATGTGTCGCCCCAGTCTAGTTCGGTGTCCCGCATTTTAAATTCACATTTAAAATCGTCAGTTAAATTCTATAAATTCGCAATTTTTGGCCCACCCACATCCGCACACACAACTCTCAACCCTCCGCCACACGCGCATCCGCCGCCGCACACTGCGAATTTTAAATTCAAAAATTTGAAAATTTGAATTTTGATTACAGACACCCCCACCATGGACCCGAACTCACAATCGCCGCCGCTCCTACGACCGTCCCTGCTGCAGCCGCCGACCGCTGCGACTTCTGACGCAGCCGACAACCCTTTCACCAGCCTCTCGCCACCCAATTCTACCGCATCCGCCGCCGCCGCTGCCGCCGCCGCTGCAGCTGCCGCACACGCCGCCGCCGACGTCACGACGGCCTCTGCGTCGTTCCCGCTGTCGCTACCCCCCTTCTACGCGCACGACCCCGCACTCTGGTTCTTCCAGGTCGACGCTGCGTTTTCTGCCGCCAACATCCGCAGCCAGCGTACCCGCTACTCCCGCATCATCTCCCTGTTACCATATGAGATCCTCCTGCAGACATCTGACATCTCCCCCGACGCCACGGCCGCCTACGACGACCTCCGCAGCCGCCTCATCAACTTATACCAGCCCTCCAAGATCGCACGTATCGCAGCGCTATCCCAGCCCCAACATCTCGGCGATTTGAGGCCCTCCCACCTGTACCGTCGCCTACGTCATCAGCTACACGACATCGTGACGGCCGACATCGCTCGGACGTTCTGGCTGCGAGCCCTTCCCCACCCCATCCAGATGGCGCTCGCCAGCCACCTCGAAGGACCGGACGAGCCGCTACTCCGTCTGGCCGACACGGTCTACGACCTCGCCGCGGCCGCCAGCGTCACGGAGGTCGCCGCACCCCGCTTCCCCACCCCACGCCGGGACCGATCGCCGTCTGAAGAGCGCCGCCGACCCCCCTCCCTCCACCGGCGCCGCTCCCTCTCCGTCGATCGCCGGCCGACCCCCTCCTCCGACCACCGACGCCAGCGCTCGGCCGACCGCCGCACCGTCTCCCCCTCCCAGCAACAGAGAGGGAGGTCCCCAAAAACGGCGCCCCACTCCAACTCCACGCGCCCCACCAGGACCTACCTCCCGGCGGACCCCCCCCCACCGATGTTTCTACCATGTGAACTTCGGTGGGGGGGCCCGCAAATGCCAGCCCCCCTGCTCCTACTCCTCCAAGCAGGGAAACGCGGACGCCCGCCGGTAAATCCGGCGGGCCCCCCTCCTCGCCAACACGGGGGGGACCACCACCAACCCCTCCCCGCCCGCATTCACACCACCTCCACCTCGCCTCGCTACCCCTCCTACGCCGCCGCCACGGCTGCCAACCTCCCGACCGCATCTGACGGCGCCGCTAAACACCCCACCTCTCCATCAACTGCTCCCCCACCCCGAGTCAGCCCCCCCAAGCCCGCCTCCAGGGCTGCCAACCTTCCGGCCGCCACTAGCGCCGCCGCTCCCGTTCCCCCACCCCGGAACGGCCCCTCCAAGCCCGCCTCCAGGGCAGCCAACCCTCCGGCCGCCGCCAGCGCCGCCACTCCCGTTCCCCCACCCCGGAACGGCCCCTCCAAGCCCGCCTCCAGGGCAGCCAACCCTCCGGCCGCCACCAGCGCCGCCGCTACCGTTCCCCCACCCCGGAACGGCCCCTCCAAGCCCGCCTCCAGGGCAGCCAACCCTCCGGCCGCCACTAGCGCCGCCGCTACCGTTCCTCCACCACGGAACGGCCCCTCCAACCCCGCCCCCAAGACAACCACCCCTCCGGCCGCCACTCGCGCCGCCACTACCGTTCCCCCTCCCCGGAACGGCAAAAAATCACCCCGCGTCTCCTTTGCAGGGGACCTACCACCACCATCACCCCTAACCATCACCCCGGACGAAGCAAGCCCCCCCCCTCCGGCGGATTCCAACACCTCCCCCATTTTACCCCACTCCACCCCAGCTCATCAACGTCTATTTTTAAAATGTTCCAAAACGCACGTCCCCTTCCTCGTCGACACAGGGGCGGCGCTTTCTATTTTCCCCAACAATATTCTCCGGCGACAGGCGCGTTGTTACCGGCAACTCCTCTACGCCGCCAACGGTACCACCATCCCCTCGTACGGGACGTACCGCTCGTCAATTCATATGAGCGGACTCGCGTACGAGTGGGAATTCACCGTGGCGGACGTAGAGAAAGCTATCCTGGGGGCCGACTTCCTCGCACATTTCGGCCTCCAGGTGGACGTCCGTAACGCGCGCCTGCTCGACCCCTCCACCAAAAAACCCATCCCCGGATTCATCAATGCGGTGGATCAGCCCCCATCCCACTTTAGCGAACTCCTCACCAACTACAAACCCCAGCGCCGCCCCTCAGCTCACATTTCACAAACCCAACATCATATTGAAACCTCTGGCCCCCCAATATCCGCGAAAGCCCGACGCCTCCACCCCCTTCAACTCACACAGGCCCGCAAACATTTCGACCTCCTCATCAAGGACGGCATTATCCGCCCCTCCAAATCCCCGTGGGCTTCTCCACTACACATTGTGCAGAAGCCTAACGGGGATATTCGCCCATGCGGCGACTACCGCCGCCTCAATGCCCGTACAACCCCAGACCTGTACAACGTCCCACATCTCCGTGATTTCTCTTCCCACCTCCACAACACAACAATTTTCTCCACACTCGACATCTCCCGTGCCTTCCATCACATTAACATCTACCCCCCGGACGTCCCTAAGACAGCTATCATAACCCCGTTCGGCTTGTTCGAATACGTCAAAATGGGTTTCGGCCTCCGTAACGCTGCCCAAACATGGCAGCGTTACATGGACAACATCCTACGAGGCCTACCCTTCGTCTTCTGTTTTTTGGACGACGTACTGATCGCTTCCCGGGACCCAAAGGAACACCTCGCCCATCTGAAACAAGTCCTTGACATCTTTGCCGCCGAGGGCCTCACGATCAACGCTTCGAAATGTGTCCTCGCCCAACCCTCCGTCCGCTGCCTCGGCCACCAGGTTTCATCCGAAGGGATAAAACCCCTACCAGATAAAGTCCACACCCTCACAGATTTCCCCCAACCCAACACTGTCGCAGAACTCCGCCGTTTCCTGGGCATGTTAAACTTTTACCGTAGACACATCAAACACGCAGCACAACACCAACAACCACTCGTTCACGCTATACCACAACCGGCAAAGAAACACGATAAACGCCCCATTTCCTGGACCCCCGCCCTCACAACAGCCTTTAAACAATGCAAACAGGACCTAGTAGACGCCGCTCTATTGGCCCATCCCGATCCCCATGCCCCCCTCTCCATCACCACAGATGCGTCCGACTGGGCCATCGGGGCAGTACTCCAACAACACACCGGCGCCACCCCCCAACCTCTCGGTTTTTTTTCAAAAACTCTGTCCCCCACACAAAAAAATTATTCCACCTTTGACAGAGAACTCCTCGCCATCCACGAAGCCATCAAACACTTCCGTGACTTCGTGGAGGGCAGGCAGTTCTCTGTCATCACCGACCATAAGCCCCTCACACACGCCCTCCTCCAAAACCGGAAATCCGCCTCCCCCCGTCGCCTCCGGCAACTCGAATTTATCGGACAATTTACGTCCGATATTCGTTATTTGCCGGGGGCCGACAACTGCGTCGCCGACGCCCTCTCCCGCCCCACCCCTGCGCCGGTGTCGGAATTACTGCCCTTCCCGTCCCCACAAACCCTCAAAAACCACCAGACTCCTCACTCCGATCCCGCACTTTCCCACCTCATCTCCGCCTCAAAATTGGAGCAACTGCCCCCCCTGGATCTCTGGTGCGACGTATCGGCCGACACACCGCGCCCGTACGTCCCACCGGAACTAAGGAGGCAGTTGTTCCTCCATTACCATTCACTCCATCATCCCGGCATTCGGGCGAGCCGGGACCTCATCAAAACGCGGTACTTCTGGCCCCACATGAACACAGATATACGTACCTGGGTTCTGGGGTGCCAGAGGTGCCAGCAATTCAAGGTCTCGGCTCACCCGCATGTACCTCCCCAACCTATCCCCGATTCTCTCCCGTGGGAACACGTCCACCTGGATCTGGTCGGCCCCCTTCCCCCCTCCGAGGGGAAGAGGTATTGCCTCACCATGATCGACCGTGCGACTAATTGGGTAGAGTGTATACCACTCGCCCACATTACCGCGGACGCCGTCGCCGCGGCCTTCCTTAATCAATGGATCAGCCGCTACGGCTGTCCGCGGACACTCACGGTCGATCAGGGGAGGCAATTCGAATCAGCCCACTTTGCCGACCTGCTCCGTTCCCTCGGGATTCAGAAAATCCGTACCACTCCTTATCACCCTCAATCAAACGGGAAAATAGAGCGGTGGCACTCGGTCCTGAAGCAAGCCATCTCCACATCAGCCACTTCCCCTTCATGGACCAAAACCCTCCCCTATGTTTTACTTAGCCTCCGCACCTCCGCCCGTCCTTCAGACAACACAAGTCCCGCTCAACACGCTTTTAAAGACCCCATTCGTTTGCCGGCCGACATTTTCCCTCCACACAACACCCCGTCCATTAAAAGGGAACCGTTACACACCTCAACACCGACAAACGACACAACTTACCCCAAACGCTTTTACACTTCCACACATATGTACTTAAAGGAGCCCGGCATGCATAAAACCTTTCAGCCCCTTTATGCCGGGCCCTTTCAAGTCATCCGCACAACACCGACCACCGCGACCCTATTAATGGACGGGAAACCCCACACCGTCCCTTTCGCCCGCTGCAAGCCCGCCCCTGTTTTACCTCAACCAACTTCCACTATCAGTCTCCCGCCGTCTGTTTGCAATGCAACATCTCTTCCCGCCACAACAGTCTCCCCCGTCGCCGTTTCCGGATTTCGATTCGGATCCGGAAATGGCGGCGATACTCCGGGACGTGTACGTCCCGGGCCCGCTCTCCCCCCTACCCCCTTCGCCCGGACCTACTGCATCGCTTCTATTTTTTCCGCAAAGGATCACCGGACTTCCTCCCCGGCCCCGGCGATGGAAGTACCCCCAGTGGCGCATACTGCGCGAATTTCGCACAGCGCAAGCCACCGGGGTACATCCCCCCTACATCCCGTCCGACCCCCTCATAGACCCTCTCCTCCACCAGTTACAACTCGCCCTCCTCATGCCTCCCCCACCACCCCCCACATTTCAACAACCACCGCCCCCCACATCTCAACAAACCCCGCCCCCCAAATTTCAACAACCCCCGCCCCCCAAAATTCAAACCCCTCTTGCCCCTCCATTTTTCTCAATTTTCGACCCCCCAGTTTTAGAGTCAGCCCCGGAAATACCCCAACCCACCGAACCTCCAACACCCCCTCTTCCCCCGCCATCGCCGGGGATATCCATAATAGCCTCCGCCGGGATGAAAAGGTCCGGGCGCCGCAACAGACGACGGGAGCGTCCCTGCCCCCGCGTCCCGGCGGCCAAGTCCCCCGCCCCGCTATGAGAAATCACGGCGGGGCCTCGAGATTTCGGGGCAGTGCTTGTGTTTCATTATCCCACAGACACTGTGCCGAACCTCGAGGCCCCGACGTGGCCACCTCGTCGCAGCGGGCGTCACCCCCATTCCCCCCACACACAAAAAGCTTCACAACACACAACACACAACACACAACACACGACGCACGACACACAACATGCAACACACAACATATACCCAGGAAACGGCGAAATTCGCAACCCCGCCCAATTTTGTCTCCCCTGACACCGTACCAAAAATTTGTACATACCTGTAAATACCTGTACATACCTGTAAATGTTTCCTGTAAATACCTTGCACCTGTAAATATCTAATGTAAATACCTAACATACTATCCTCATCATCATCGAACTCACCACCTTTGTAAATATTGTCACCTCATCAAATTTTTCATCACACCCTCTTTGTACATATGCTTCCCACCATCGTCTTACATCTACTTACATCTACTTATGTCCCACATCTACTTACATCTACTTATGTCTTACACCTACTTATGCCTTACATCTACTTAGCTACTTAAGTCTCCTTATGCCTACTTTTGTCTACTTAGCCCTACTTATGTCTACTTATGTCAACTTATGCCTACTTATTCTACTAATTGTATGTCACCCTAGCTTTAAGACACCTCCAGTCACTCTTCTGCCTTCAGCACTACCATTGTTTGTTTCAGCCTTCAGCTCCTGTATCCTTGCGCCTTCAGCTCCCCTTTTTTGTTTCCGCAGCCCTCAGCCACTGTCAACTTGAGCCTTCAGCTACCTCAATCATTGGTTCGAACTGGGGGGACCTCTGTCGTGAG
The DNA here is from genome assembly GCA_954871275.1 of Leptopterna dolabrata. Classification (NCBI taxonomy): domain Eukaryota; kingdom Metazoa; phylum Arthropoda; class Insecta; order Hemiptera; family Miridae; genus Leptopterna; species Leptopterna dolabrata. The sequence goes on from OX940975.1 coordinate 65,720,298, forward strand.
TCCCTCCCGGGAACACTCCACTACAACCTTAAAGCTCTCACCAATATTCCGATGTAGAAATTACCTTCCGTCAATAAACATCTGAGTGGGGAGACAGGCGACAGAATCCGGGGGACACAACCTGGTGCCCCACTACCAGCTCCCAGCAGGGAGCTGGAGGGAGAGGACTTCAAGTCCTATATAATCCCGGATCCTGGAGCTTTAGCTTCATTCGACACTTCCTCTAACCAGCTCTCTCTTCTCTCTCTACCTTCCTCCTCCCAGATGCCTGGTGGTATCCGCCGCTCTGGGAATTCACCTCCTACCTTCTCCTCTTGTCTACATCGGTGGATATCCGCCGCCTAGACAAGCACCTTCCTTCCTTCACCCACATCGGTGGATTACCGCCGCCTGGGTGAATTTCCTTCCTCTCGCCTACATCGGTGGATTACCGCCGCCTAGACGAGATTCCTTCCTTCACTCACATCGGTGGATTACCGCCGCCTGGGTGAATTTCCTTCCTCTCACCTACATCGGTGGATTACCGCCGCCTAGGTGAAATTCCCTCGCTCTCATCTATTCACTCCTTCACGCCACCGTGATGATAAATTTAAATTCATCACAAATAGGAATCAATCTATGCTCATCTTTTGTCCACCGCATATCGTCGTTTCCCGACCGTTGGTTCTGCGTACGACGGTTATGGAAAACCATAACAGAGACTGCAGCAATCGAGATTACATCCATTGATTACGTCACAGCTCCGGACGGCTATCGTCGGAATAAATGGGAATCGTGATGGAAAGTATACAGCTTCTGTATACATTAGAGTAATTAATAACCACTTCAACTGACTGACGTATGCATGAGCTGGAATGCAAAAACGAACTGCGCCGGAGTCTTCGACTAACTCTTGAAGAATGGTTCGTGTCGGGTAATCATCAATTTATATTCCGACGATAATCACTGGTGGGTGAGATTACCTTGAAATTAAAAGATTATTCTCATCGATTACAGTGGTCCTAGCGAAGAGGGATAGTGAGAGGTAAAGCATGCGTTGTAATCACGACACGCCTTATCGCTTTAAGATACGAATGTTTCCTATGGATCAAGGCTCAGTTTATTAAAATACAAGTAATTGAATTCGTGGCGGGGAAATGAGCACGCTCTAGTAAGATTTTTGAGATCCCATAAGGTCGGGCTTGTTTGAAACGGTACTTGAAAACTAATCGGGAGGTTCTAATCAAACTAAACTGACAGGATACAATCTGAGGAAACACGTGTAATAGCGCAACGCATTTTTATTTCCTGATATAAGTTAATAACATTCTTAGGAAAATAAACTAGATCAATTTATCTGGGAACCAACCTATGACTACCTGTCACGACTTGCGAACCTACTGTGTAATTATAATATTTACCGTAGTGTATTAACATATTAATGGATTGATGAATCACGAATGTAGGAACTGGTAAACTAATATTCTGACAATTCGATCAGAATGTGCAGCACAACTCAGTGGAAGGAAGCGTACTGGTAGCCATGTGTGGAAATGGAATTTTTATGGTTATCCTATGTATAATCCTACCGAGCTATAATATTTATGAACACAACAATTTTCTAACGACCCCGTGGGTGGGAGTAGGGTGGGGTACAATGTAAAAACGCTGTAAATCCCTGCACAACGGTTTATTATTTTGTACAGAATACCCTTCTTTTACAGATCACAGCTCTCTGTATAGATAACCCGTCTATATAATATGTCTATACTAGTCTATAAATATTATGTAGATCGCAGCCCCTCCGTAGGTTAGTACCTAATCCCGCACTCGTTACTAGGTACCTACCTAAATCACGAGTTAAATGTTGCTAAAATAATTCTGTCGATGGCAAACAGTAACTAAAATGGCGAAAAGAAACGCAAATAATGAAGTTCTGAAGGAAACTTGTTGATGTGGAGTGAAATAGATGCCCCTTCTGCGTAGATCTCTGTTTTCTGTGGTCAGTACCTACCTTCGTGGTCAAGTATAATGAACCGTTGTGTAATAACTTGCCCATCAAAAAAAATTGTTTAGCTCAAGACAAATTTAATACTTCAACGGTTGGTCAAGTTGCAAAAGTACCGATCAACAAAATCCAGCCCCATCTTGGTAGATGAACCTTTGTGTAATAATTTACCGTTGTGTAATAATTTATCGTTGTGTAATAATTTACCGTTGTGTTATAGTTTGCCGTTGTGTAATAATTTACCGTTGTGTAATAATTTATCCATCAATAATACTTCAAAGTTTGTTCAAGTTTCACAAGTACCTACCAACAAAATCCAGTAGTCCATCACTTATCAAATGAAATAATATCGCACAACAACCAACTCTACTTCTTACAGCCATCCTTGATTATAATCAGGTGCTCCTTAGTGATGAAATCCCGGCCGGATTTATACCGTTTGATTCACGATCGTGTTGACGAAGCTTTTTGGTTGGCTACACGAACGGCTGGACGTACAGTGCTCCGGGTTCAAAAAATTGTTTAGCTCAAGACAAATTTAATATCGTAAAAAACCATACCCTTCAACCGAAAGTTTTTGAGGTACGGCGTTCTGAAAATTTCAACCCCTTAGAGATGACTGACAGTAGCGCCGAGCTTCGAGGACCAACTAGACCCCGAACGGAACGTATAACCGGAATTTCATGAAATTTTATTCATGCTAACTAAGAAAAGTGGTCCGTACGGCGGACAGACAGAAATATTTTTATTGCATTTTCGGATTCTACGTAGGTACCTTGAAACGTAAATCATCAAATTTGGCGGGGGGGGGGGGGGGGGGTAAGAATTTTTTTTTCATGCTCGATTCCAATGGTTCATTATTGAAAATAATAAACCAAAATTCGGGCTGCTCCTGAAACTCCTAGTTTTGTGGCTGTGCTGCATCTTTTGTACGTCGTATCTTAGTATTTTTTGTGCCTTTGGTAATCTTTGGCGTTCGGATGTTCTTATTTTCCTAATGTCTTCCTATGCTGGTTTGTCTGACTCTGTCTTCAAAGTGCAGTTGCCTTGCCCGTTCTTGGGTGGGCTCAGCAGCTGGGCTGTTTAGTCTGGTTTTCAGTGCACCGAATTTGATACTTCTAGGGATCTAGGGGTTCAGACAGTCCAATTAATATTTGTTTCAGCCGATACTTGAGCGTTTGGAAATCATGTCCCTCCATTCGTTGCTGGTGACCGGCAGTGATTCCAGGCACATAGAACAATCTGGGGACCATTGGTGCACATCCTCCTCCAAATTGCAGCTATTTATGGATTTTGCAAGCATGCGGACTGTATGAACCAGCTGCTGATTTAATAATAATTTCTTTATCCTCTGATTCTCATGATTTCCAAAAGTTAAGGACATGGGTAGTTTCGAACACACTCAAAGGATAACTACGTTCTCCATGCATCTCGAGGAGAATTTTAGAAATAATGTAAACGATGTCCTCGTAAATTATCCGGACGAAGAGATACAAGAAGATATCTTCCTTGAAATAACTCAACAGCTCGATCCACCACGAAACAACTGTCTCTCCTTTTGTTTGTCTGGCAAATAGCAATTTTACAAGAAGGTTCCCTACTTATATTAGAGATACCTGCGGTTGTCTCCCTTGGAAATTACAAGTTATCTTGCTCTAACGTCTGTTCCAAACCCCCTCGAAACCCGTCGGGAAGACGTCGTGGTCTTCACAATCCCCTGTTGGGAAAAAACTGGGGCAACATCTTCGAAACACGATACTAATTCTCCGACAAAAGAATGTCAGGTCGTTCATTTAAGATTTAAAGATAGCGCGGAAAAGGGCACAGGTGTAGTCTACCTGTTCTATCCAGTTTTTGAGGGAGTATCGATAACAAGGTCAAAAGGGCCGTCTTCTTTCGGTTAGTAACAAAATGTCTCATGATTGTTTGGGCTCAAATATAAGGTTGTTGGGCTCAAATACAAGATATGAGTAGAAGTTAAGGGAAGAGGAATCAGAAACTTGCAGAAAAAAAGTCTGCCAATTCGAGTAGGCAGTATAGCTTCCTCACTTGAATCACATGAGTGTATAGAATAGTTGGGTAGGTTCGTTTTGATACGGAATCATCTACGATCCAACCCGCGTGTACCCTCAAAATTTCCGCTCTCTGCGACTGTTTTTCTCGTAGTTAGAAGCGTTACAAGGAAACAGTCAACATTTCATGTTCGCGAATGCGCAAACAAAAGTTTCAGTACGTTTCAATGAAATTCATATGGTATATCAAAGTATTATTCCTGATGACCCTCCAAATCTGAACTTATTTCAACGATATTTAAGGTAGTCTTTATAGGCGTTTCAAGTATTTCACGTTTGCGCATGCGCAGACAAAACGATTTCCGTGATCTTGGAACGGGACCACATGCGATCCAACCCGCGTTTACCCTAAAAATTTCAGCTCTCTACGACTATTTAACGCACAGTCAGAAGCATGATTAAAAAATGGTCAATATTTCATGTTCGCGCATGCGCAGACGATAGTTACGATTCCAATGACATTCATACGGAACTATCAAAGTATTATTCCTGATCGACACTCCATTTCAACGATATTTAAGGTTGTTATGGGCGTTTCAAATATTTAACGTTTGCGCATGCGCAGACAAAACGAGTTTCATTATTTTGAAACGGGACCATCTGCGATCCAACCCGCATGAACCCTGAAAATTGCAGTCTCTACGACTATTTTTGGCTTGTTACAAGGAAATGGTCAACATTTCATGTCCGCGCATGCGTTGAAGAAAGTTACATTACGATTCCAATGAAATTCATATGGAACGATCAAATTATTAATTCCTGATCGACCCTACAAGTTTGAACTTATTTCAACGATATTTAGGGTAGTTATGGGCGTTCCAAGTATTTCACGTTTGAGCATGCGCAGACGAAAGCGACGGTATTTTTTCAATGATTTAGTTATGGGACAATCTGTGACCCAACCCGCACCTACCCTCCATATTTCAGCCCATTTCGATCATTATTTCGTGTAGTTACGTGCGTTACAAGGAATTACCACAGACACACACGGAGCCAAAAATTTTCCTCGATGTCTGAAACGCAAAATGGTAGTGGAAATTTTCATTTTGGAGAACATCATTTTTTTTTACTCAATCACGAATCCAAGGCTTCCCTACCTTCGGAAGTGTGGAAGCAAAATGGCTCTCAGGTGGGACATGAAAACATGTCTTATGGTATGTAGACACCAAGCAAGGCTCATTGCACTACATTCCTTGAGTTTTAAATAACAAACTGTAGGTGCCTACATACACTTTATACATTTTATTGACCGCTAGCTAGTATGGGTGCGGCAAGGGAGTACGTAGAAGTTAGAACAGAAACCGTAAAATAAAGGGAAAATAACCCTCAGGTAGGAATTCGTTGGAGGATAATTCGCAGCCGTCTTCTGCCGGTTCATAACAACATGTATATCTTGATCGTTCAAACACAAATGCTGTATTGAAGGAAGCCAGTTTGGCACGGTCCGCTCGGACTTTTGATAGGTAATACCACGGGTAGTAGACTAGACGGTAGGGTTCACCGTCAAGTGAAGGGGAAAGTGATGACGTAGCGTGCACCGTCCAGTTGGTCTTTCTTACGTTGCTAGCATGCCCATTTTTCATTTTCGGACTTCAGGAATTAAATACTATGAACTTTTCATTCCTGTGAGTGCCTACTATATACCTAATGATGAGAAAGCTGAAACACGGAAATGTTATTGACGGTTTTAACGTTGAGTAGGAAACCATAATGGGGCATTCCTACATAAGAACAAAACTCTATGCTTAGAGGAAAATTGTACGTCGTGAAGATACCTAAGTGGGTATTTCAATACTTCTCTTACGAATTTGAGTGCTTTGTATGATATACATCTCAGAGTGACGGCATTGGCTATATCATCAAATGACCAATTTCGACACCATCCTCTTAGTTTTTGAGTTTGGCACGAAGAAAACTGGCCCTCAAAGGCTCGGAAAGATTCTTTTAATTCCATGATTTGGAGATGAGCTGAATTAAGTTGTTCTCGTAGGGCTTGATTCTCCTGTTCCAACTTATATTCTGAGCAGATAAAAATACAGATTCTGTTGGTACATTAAAAGAAGGATCTTCTGCGACCATTTCTTGATTTAACTCTTCTTCAGGACGTTTTGATTCGAAGAGTGGATGGTTTTCGGAAGGCGAATTCAAAATTTCTTCTACCATTTTGCGCTTTTGCCGATTTTCTGCCCGTATTTCACGGCCATTACATGGTTGTTTTGGTGGAATGACTGTGCTCTTACGCATAGGCAAAAATAAAGTGGGCACAGCTTCAGGGATAAGTATGCGTCTTCGAAGTAGTTTCAACAACTCATTCATCAAATCAAGTTGAAAATCTGATTCTTGAAAATGGATAGAACAAACACGACTGTAGAAGCATTGTAAGAATCAGCTCTCTTACACGCGTTTATCCACTTGGATCTTATTTCAGGGCACTCTGGAAACTTGTGAAAACTGATACACAAATCCCTCTGACGATTTGTGTGGTTGGTACATGTGGCTATTGCACAGCAACACATAGTTGTTACGAAAACTCCAACAGTTCCAACACAAGAAAATCTGAAAACCTCGACTGAAAAACAGCACATCTCGAGAGACACGACAGAACTGAACGTAAAGTGAAGGAAGCGTTGCCCTCTGATGGTGCAGCTTACGTCACACCCTTTTGGGTTTTCCCCGTCCGCCCAGCCAGTGAGCCCTACCGTCTAGTCTACTACCCGTGGGTAATACCTGAAATCTACATCAAGCTACGTCCTCATGATTAGTAGGTGCCACCTATCGAGCCGTGAACACACGCACTAAGACATTTTGACTATCGTTTCCAGATGAATCGAATATTATTATCATAGTAATTTTAAAGTTCAGATATTACTACGTTGCCCTGAAAATAAACATCGCTATCGGCTAATAGGAAGTTTAAAATTCAAATTACTTGCAGCTACCAGTTATATGTCTTTACGACCGCTTTCCTCGCGATTTTAATTAATTACTGGATGTTCTGATTACCCGTTAAGTAATTTTCTGCACTATTTGCATACCTAATACTTTATTATGCAGTTAGCGATCAAGATGGTTTGTTTTTCGAATATTAGTTATCTGAAGTATAATGGAGGTCGCAATGGCTTGGAAAACCTTTAATCAGATAATGTTGTTTATGATGTAGTGCTAAATAAGATAAGCCATGCAATTCCGAATGCGATGTTATTCATTATATGTCGGTCGTATATGTAATGGTCGGAAATTAATTTAATATATGTATATATATATATATATATAATTGTTTATCAGATACCATTACAGAATGCTATTATGCTACCCCATCGGAGTATTTAAGTTTACACTATTATTGGAAATAGAAAACTACTGATAACTACCGATTGCAGCAGCAGTTAGTGGGGAACAATATATTAGTGAATGAATACAGAATTATGCGGAACACAGAATGAAATTGATATTGATGTTACATTTCTAGAAGAAGAACGCAGCGGCATCGATGTAGTCGCCGCTTTGCTGGTGGAGTAAATCCCTCATATACTAGGATATTGCCATGTTCCATATAGATTCCTCTCGATGGATGTGGTAGTGTGATGGATCAGGCAGTCTGTGGGTGAATCCAAATAGAAATCTCGGTAGGTATATGCTACGGCGTGCTACGAATTTAGGGGCGTGTTAAAAAAAAACAATCTTGAATTGCTATGAAGGTGCTGACGAAGTGGGGCAGTTGCTCGTGTTAACGTATAGCCTTTTTTGATATCGTGATGTATAATACAACCCACGATAGAAACATAGAAATAGAACAAATGGAAACCATTTTTACCGTGACGTCATTCGTGATATAATGAGGCTACATAGGTAGGTAATGGGTTTATTCGGGATCTTGGTGGTGGAGTTAAGTTACTTGGAATTGTGAAGTGATGGTGAGGGGCGGTGGCTGGATGTGGAGAGAAGAGGAATGATGGGAGCGGGAGGGGATAACCTCGCAACGGTCCCTAATGAGAAGTACAAGCCGCTGATGAGGAGGGAAGAAAACGAGTCCAATATAAGGACAAGGTTTTATCAAGATCTCAAAAGCAAACTAGAAAATGGTCGGTCTGACGGGTACAGGCCCACAAGTCCTCGGCCCACGCACCACCGTCTTGTTGTTCCATAAAACCCGGTTCATCCATTAGGATCTGGATGTTGGGCTCGACGTCCGAGTCAAAAGATGGAAACACGGACGAAACACTGGTCCGTATATGGAAATGAAGACGATTTCAACTTATTCACGCATGACAACATGTATGACGGATATCAGGGATTCTCCTTTCATCAGCAGAACTATGTATCGGTTCTAGCACCTAGAAAAACTTCCAGAATGATTCCTCAGTCCAATGCGATGTTTGGATGACGTTTGTAGAGTTCAGCCGAAAATGCGTATTAATGCGTATTAAATCTCCACACCTTTTAGTAATTTTGAATTTACCGCCCCAAGCTCATTTCCCTTCGCCTTTCACTCGCCGCTAAGCGCTAGTATCAGCTTCTTTTAACAACCAGCCCCGGTAAATTACAGTTACATTCCTTTTCTCCGCTCACGTCAGTTTCCTTTCAAATACATTAATTTTCATTAATCTGAATATTAATTAGTTTTCGCATCCGCTAAATCCGCACGCCATTCGTCTCATTGACGACATTTTCTGTGATCCGCATTTCCGTCCTTGCCTCTCCAACACTCCGCTACGTCTGCAATAAACTGAAACAGGTACCTGTATTGTCTGATTTGAGTCGAATTTGCGGCGTCTTCCCTCCCTCACCCGACCTTTTGTACAGTTAAAATTTTGTAACTGTACAATACGTTACATGTTGTTGAAAATGGTTCACTTGGGGTTTTCGCGGTAATAAAGCCGAGAAAAAAGCCTTACATAGGGTTTTGACACTTCGCATAGTGCATGTCGTGGTACCCCCTCTATTCCACTCCCAAGGACTCCCAACGGCCGTCAACGGTCGTTGGTAGACGGGGACGAGGTGGAGGCACCTTTATAAGGCGACCGGCTCGCTCAGCTCTTCATTCTCCCGATCTGACTCCTACCTGCGACTTCTCTCTCTCTCTTACCTTGCACCTCCTCTCTCAAACCTCTCCCTCCCATATTCGTTGTGGTGAAAACTTGGGATATGCTTCCCGAAAAGATCGGGCACTCATTGTGGTGAAAACCTGAGGTGCTGGCACATCCACTATCGCTCGCTGTGGTGAAAACCGCGGGGTGGTAGCAGTCCTTAAAAGACTCCTAAGGGGCACATCCTCCTCTCTCCTGGGACCTACCAAATCAACCCTACCTTGCGCTCACGACAGTGCGATTTTTCCATTATCATTTCCCCCACCTTTCAATTTATAGAACTATAAATGGGATAAATCGATAGATATTGACGAAACGAATCCTAGAAGTTGCCAGAACTCAATTTGGGAAAATATGTTAGTTACTCTTATTCCATAAGACCGTCCAGTTTCAGTACTTGGCTGCTTGGACAACAATATTAATAACTAATTATTGGTGGGGACGTCAAATCCTGTCTAACTTCCACCCCGAAATATCGAAAAACGTTCAAATTCAGCCGGGTACCTTCCCGATTTTCTAGAAATCTAGTTTTTTTTTTTTTCACGCGTCAACAAATGATGCATATAACTAGTAATGTTACATGATGGATTGTTCACTGTAACATAACAAATTTCATTTACACAATAACTGCATAATAATATGTCACACTTGTATCAAAGGCGGATGCCCGCACTTCTGTTGAAGTTCAACTTGTCCTTATGGTCTCGTCGAGTCGCAGTTTGGGGTTCATGGAGTAGGTACCTTCGGAGTAGAAATCTAGTTACAAGTAATTTATTATTTCGTTTATCCGTTGTTTTCTACCTACTTACAAGATAATTTAGTCAGTTGCCTGAGCTCAAATCACAAATAATAGACATTTTATTCAGTATACGTACACCTGAGTAGGGATATATACGGTAGAAACGCCACAACCGAGATGGCTGTCTGTCAACGAAAAAAAGCACCTGGCTCACAATCGCTTCGTTTCAACATCTGTTACACCTTTCCACAACCCGAGGCACCAATTTGTCTGGCGTTTCCGGTCGTATATTACGTGAGTAACAATGACCACGTGGTCTCTGTTTCTCATTCTATTTAAATTGCGCTCCGGCTAGTTAATGCCTCGTTACTTCACGCTAATGCCTTGTCCTATAACGATGACACTATTATGCAGTCGTAAATAAACCCGATCCAATATATATGCATATTGTCCTATGCCTTCCCAATCAGAGGCTTCGAGTGGGTAATAATCTAAATTGGTTGCTTAAAAACGGCGATTCAAAAGCAGTAACTTGGCTGTGCGTCTCGGTAACCGATTTAATTGCGAAAGGATTCCTGGCGCGGTGAAAGATGAACGGAGTTGCGTATAATCGCCCGGCTCGGGGGTTTGGCACAAGCGGAAAACAATCTGCTAATGAACATTATCACAACTGCGCCATCAATTTCCTCCTTGACGTACCTTGTTATTCATTTCTCAAAATACTTGTAAGCAATTTGGTTCATCTTGTTTTGTTGACAGCGTCGACGTTCTAAAACTTCAATTATTCGGGTTGGCCGTTTGCTGCTTTTCCTTCGTGGTGGCCTCAGCGGAATGATCAGGAGTAGATTAGATTCCATTCTCTCTATTAGCGTAGATGGAGAGATAGATTACAACCCTTCTCTGAACTAGGAAATTGTCGAAGAAAATAAGCTATGAAAATCGGGTCAAATTATTATTATTATTAAATATAGTCTGAATATTCTGAATCCATTCACGATATCTGACATCTGCTATACCTACTTACATTTTGAAAAATGTCATATTTCGCCAAAATTTTGATAGATATAACTTAGATTAGACGAACTGTGACTCATGCAGCATGAATTTCGAAGCAATTTATCTACCTTGATCTTCGACCTCTACCTACTTCATCTAACATTTTCCGTGGTTTTTGGAGATGAAAATCCAAATTTTTACGCGGTTTCCCTGCCGTCTAACGTTTTCTCATTGGAATGATATTGTTTATTATGACTTCACTGAATGTAGTCCGATTTGCAGCGTTTCTGATATGTCACGTGATTTAATCATAAGCGTATAGTTAATCGCTAGTCAGGTGAGCACATGCAGCACCATAGGTTGTACCGGTGCCCACCCGAGATGAGAACTAGAACGCCTGGAACTTTTCTCCCAAACGGGAATATAAAGATCGGACGCCCCAGCCCGCTTGGCCACCCCGGCCCCAGAAACCAGAAATATTTTCTGAAAGAAATTAACTATAAAGAGACTCCCTGACGACAGTGTGTATCTATGTATATCTACTTTTGGGTTATATTGTAAGGTCCGATTTGGACCACAAAAATGGTTCAAGTATGAGTTGAAAAAACCTGAAAATGTACAAAAATGGTAGAAGTTGGTCGTCTGGCAAAGATTATTTTCATGGCAGCCTATTGGTTTTGCCTCATGAGTTTCATCATAGTACTTATAGTTAATATTAGTAGGTTGACGGTAGATGTACGTTGCTTTCCTATAAGAACTAAACGACAGTGTCCAACAAAAACAATACAGGTGGTATATGAGGCTGCGTATGCCACATTGTTCGTTGATACATTACAAAAAATTCAAACCGGGATCTGATTTCGATCCATTTGATCGCCGCTATAAAAACTCCTATTCACGTGCTACTCAGCTGCTTGATGACCATTTGATGATAAGTCCTCGACCGGAAAGGCGAGAGAAAAATACCCTTCGGAATGTTCCGGAACCAACTGACTCCGACTTACGTGACTGTAATGGATTTCATCACGGCATTTGATACGCGGAGTCGAAATAATTCCTACCACAAATGGCCGTGACAGATTCTCCTCAGTGGTCATTCGAAATCGATTTCCGTTCTTTCGTGTTCACTCTCTTTACTTCCCCTATTCCTCGTAGGTACTAACTACATTAATACCTGGTTATAGTGACCATAACACGTTTGACAGAAAAGAAAACAAAGCAGCTGACATCATTCACCCATAGATACACAATAGGTTGGCTGATTTCATTCAACACATCTTGTCACATATACCGATTCCGGATCTTTTTTCGGGTTTACTATACGCCAGAATAAAATTTTTTCTTTCCTTCCCATTCATAGAATCCGTTCCTTATGCGTAAACAATATATTATGTGAAAGCGACCATTTTGCCTAATTTTTGCATTAAATACTACTTACCTACGTTTTATGGGACGAAACATTAAGTTCTACAAGCTTTGGGGTTTTTACAAGTTTTAAACGATATAATATACGTATATATTGGCTATTAGGTAGTGAGGGCTATTAAGCCCTCATCAGCTATTAATTTTGAAATTTTCGAACGTGGAGCTCTCCAAACTATAGTTCAGACTATCATTTGGAGAGATCCCAGTTAAAGTTTTCAAAATTAACGCAAGCCGAATATTATAATATTTTTATTGTTTAAAAACTCAAAAAGCTTGTTGGACTTAATTAATTTTCATCCTTTAAAACGTGGTGTGGAGTTCTACCAAATAAAGAACACCATCTCTTATCAAGTGCTATCCGTATGTAATGCAATTCAGTTCAACTGTATCTAACTACTGTTCGGTGGTACTTTATTGGTGTAATAATAATTTTGTTATAACCATTGTTTAGCCTGTAGGCATACCCCGGCATAGCAGTTGCTCGTAATTTTATCTAGATACTACATTTCCATCGTTAGGTTCTACTTGATCATTTTTATCAGAGGTGCAAGACGATAAACGCCGGCGGCGTGAGCACATGCAAGCTTCTTGCAGGCTCATCTTGGTGCCCGCCAGAGTCACACTGGAGGCGGCGAACTTGTCCCGGCGAGGGTTCAAAGGTTTTTTTTTTAAAGCATTTATTAGAAAAATTCATAAGCATACAATTGCACTTTACGAATCAATGAAAAATGCAACCCTCCACTCTAAGTCATAGGCTTGTGCTGTGGAAGGGAGTAGTAAATACTAAATGCTTACTATTAATATATATTAGCTTAGTAGTTCTACATCAAACAAAATGATTGTAATAAAAAATAAACAAAACACCTTATTACTATTACGTTCGCAAACTCGAGACAGCTCGAGCACTACAGGCCTTTTCTCCTGATGTTTGTCATCTGCGAATATCAGAATTATTCTTGTCTTCGGCAATATCATCGAAAAAACTTGAATTAGGACGTTTAAGAACCGACAAGGATCCCCTTGGGCCAATTCTAATCTGATAAAAGGCCCGTTATGTCCTGAATAACGTTTGAGCTCACCGCGAACTTCGGGAAACCCCGTAAACCCGCGATTGACGTTCTCCTCAAAACTATTCACACCTACTTTTACTAACGGGGTACGGAGATTTCTCAAGGTGAAGGTATACATTTCTCAATAGTACGGCTGTATCCCAAGGAAGATCTGTTTAGTATAGCTAATTGTGTGTTTATGCTCTGCAAAGAACAAAGGGCTATTACAGGGTCACAAAAGCGGTTCATATTATTTTTGAAATGAAAGTAGATTCTATCCTGAGAATTTTGAGACCAACCGCACGCTCCTACGATAAGTAGTTATTTCTGCATAGCTTTTCAAAGTTTCCGGAGATTCCTATGTCAATGCACCCCTCTCGCCTGGGCGAGACCTCCCCTGCAAACTGTGACATCGGAACCTCTGGAAACATTGAAAAAACACTGGAAATCCCTGCACAACGGTTTATTATTTTGTACAGAATACCCTTCTGTTCCAGATCACAGCTCTCTGTATAGATAATATTTAGTAGTCTATCCATATTATGTAGATCGCAGTTCCTCCTTAGGTTAGTACCTAACCCCGTACTCGTTACTAGGTACCTACCTAAATCACAAGTTAAATGTTGCTAAAATAATACAGCCGATGACAAACAGTAACTAAAACGGCAAAAAGAAACGCAAATAATGAATGAGTTCTAAAGGAAAATTGTTGATGTGGAGCGAATAGATGCCCCTTCTGCGTAGATCACTGTTTTCCGTGGTCAATGCCTATAATGAACCTTTGTGTAATAACTTGCCCATCAATAATACTTCAGCGGTTGTTCAAGTTGCAAAAGTACCGATCAACAAAATCCAGCCCCTTCTTGGTACCTATATGAACCGTTGTGTAATAATTTACCGTTGTGTAATAATTCACGCCGAGCTTCGAGGACCAACTAGACCCCGAACGGAACCTATAACCCGAATTTCATCAATTTTGTTTCATGGTAACTAAGAAAAGTGGCCCGTACGGCGTACGGCGGACAGACAGAAATATTTTTATTGCAGTTTTGGATTCTACATACCTTGAAACGTAAACCATCAAATTTTGAGGGGGGGTAAGAATTTTTTTTTCTTGCTCGATTCCAATGGTTCATTATTGAAAATAATAAACCAAGAGAAATGAAAATATCTATGTCTGTCCGCCGTACGCCGTACTGACCACTTTTCTTAGTTACCATGAAACAAAATTGATGAAATTCGGGTTAGAGGTTCCGTTCGGGGTCTAGTTGGTCCTCGAAGCTCGGCGTTACTGTCAGTCATCTCTCTAAGGGGTTCAAAATAGGGGTTGCAATTTTCAGAACGCCTATACCTTTTTTTTACGATAATCTTTTTACGGTTTTAAATAGTTCTTGAACTTGCACCGACAGGCATTTTCGACAGCAGGGTGAATGAAATGGTATACATTTAGCCCAAATCTCGTCACCAGGGACGCGCTAACAATCGGGAATTGGCCCGAGATAAAATCTTTGCTACGGATCACCTGATTATAATCACGGAGTATGAAGTCGAGTTGGTTGTTCTGTGATATTATTTCATTCGAAAAATGATGGCTCTTTTGGAGTTTGTTGATAGGTAGTGAAACTTGAACAAACGTTGAAGTATTATTGATGGGTAAATTATTACTACACAATGGTGAATCATTACTCAACGGTAAATTATTACACAACGGTTCATTATAGCATCTACGTAGAAGGGGCTGGAGTTTGTTGGTAGGTACGTTTGCAACTTTTTTCACTCCTCATCAACAATTTCCCTTCAGAACTTCATTATTTGCGTTTCTTTTTGGCATTTTAGGTACTGTTTGTCATCGGCAGAATTATTTTAGCAACATTTAACTCGTGATTTAGGTAGGTACCTAGTAACGAGTACGGGGTTAGGTACTTACCTACGGAGGGTGTGCAATCTATATCATATGTATAGAATAGTACATAATTATATTGTATAAAGGGTTATGTATACGGAGAGCTGTGATCTGTAACAATTGTAAATTATTACACAACGGCAAATTATTACGCAACGGTAAATTATTACACAACGGCAAATTATTACACAACGGTTTGCCTTTTAGTTACTGTTTGTCATCGACAGAATTATTTTAGCAACATTTAACTCGTGATTTAGTTAGGTACCTAGTAACGAGTACGGGGTTAGGTACTTACCTACGGAGGGTCTGCGATCTACATAATATGTACCTATAGACTAGTACATATTATATAGACGGGTTATGTATACGGAGAGCTGTGATATGTAACAGAAGGGTATTCTGTACAAAATAATAAACCGTTGTACAGGGATTTGCAGCGTTTTAAATAGTTCTTGAACTTGGGAGTATTTGAGACCACCCGGAGCATTGTACGTCCAGCCGTTCGTTCACATTAAAGCCCAGAAGTTTGCACCGACAGGCTTCGTCAGTAGCAGGGTGGATCAAATTGTATACATTCAGCCCGGATATCATGGCTAGGGACGCCACAACAATTGGGAATTGGCCCGAGATATTCATTGCTAGGGAGCACCTGATTATATTGACGGAGTGTGAAGTTGAGTTGGTTGTTCTGTGATATTATTTCATTTGAGAAATGAAATAATATAAGGCTCTTTAGGATTTTGTTGATAGTTACTTTTTTGTAACTTGAATAAACGTTGTTTCATGAATAACAACAATTATGAAATGTATTTCCCGTGCTGGCTCAATACTCGATTTATGGCATCTATACAGGTAAATTATTAGACAACGGTTATTATTTTTTTGTAAATTATTACACAACGAATTTTATTATTGTGTAAATTACTAAACAATTGTAAATTGTTACATAGCAGTAAGTTATCACACAACGGAAATTATTAGGTACATAACGGTAGATTATTAAGCAACGGTTTATTATACTATCTACGCAGAAGGGGCATCTATACAGGTAAATTATTACACAACGGTTTATTATTTTCATCTTATGCTTCAGGATAACTACAAATAATTAATGGATGAATTATTGAATCCCGCGCATTTGCATGAAACTGTAATTCCCGGGCCGGCTCCATTTAGTACTCCATTTAGGGCTTTCCTGGGGGGAGCTCGAGGGTACTGACCACAGAAAACAGTGATTCAAGCAGAAGGGGCATCTAGGCGGATAAGTAATAAACCTTTGTGTAATATTTTGCAGCGTTATTTATTGCATTTTCGGGTACCTTGATACGTAAACTATCAAATTTTGGGGGGTTAACATTTTTTTTTCGTGCTCGATTCCAAAGGTTTATTATTGGAAATAATAAACCAAAAATAGCCTCACTTCCTACTTACCTACAATTTTTCATAATGGTGGGGATACACAAAAGGCACTTCCTTGGAGCATGGCAAATGAGTAGGCAAAATTTCAGCTCGATCCGTTGTGTCTTCGAGGCTGTAGGCTTGTCAAAGAAGAAGAAGAAGTAGGAATACGTGAAAAGTAGCGATTCTCAAACTTCCATAACTCCAGCGCCTGATGGTCCCAACGGTTGAAATGTGGTGCACTTCTTCAGGAGGCCCTCGGGAATAGATGTACGAATGTCAACACCGGAGACCCCCAGGAGGCCGAGTTTCGGGTAATGGGGGGGGGGGGGGGAAGTGTTGGCGTGTGGAGGGGGGGGGGGGGTAGAAACGCTACTTATTCTCTGTTGTTTAATTAATCATTGTGTTGGTCGCTGTTGGTATGGAGGTTTGTATCAACTACCCTTTCTTCTAGTTCTAATGTGTGAACTAGTGGTCAGTAGACGAACACATTAACCATTGGGTATCATTACCGATTCGTTAAGCCATCAGGAAGCTACGATAGAAAGTGAGACCACCAGCTTTTCGGTGCGCAGCAGAAACCCATTGCTGTAGATCATAATATAGACCCTAAAGCTTGTCCAAAGGAATAATAAAATGTGAAAGAATACTTGTCGGTACTTCAGTAAGTTATTCTGTCACCAACGGCAATATGTTCAAGCGTACATTGTCAGCGGTTATACTCAAACTATCGTGTTGTCAGTCCATAGTGATTGGAGATTCACGAAGAAGGCCTATCGAAAAGATCAATGTCTTGAAGTGAACTTGAGATTGCAAATTCTCCCGTCTGATGTTTCCCTAGGGCGAAATCCCCTCAAGGATCCTTGGGGAACCTAGTTAACTGCACTGCTGGCGCATCTCGATAACGTCAACGTTGTATATTAGGGCCTCGTCTTGTAACGTCGCGCCGCTCATTAGTGCGCGGCGGTGATGCCCGTCTCTTTACGACCGTCTTCAGTCCTCTCGAAACGAGTCAACCCCTTCTAAATAAATCGATTCCGAAAACATCCTTTTCCCTCCCATCTCCCATCAGCCTGGGTTGCATTCCAGGTTGCTTTGGCTTCCTCGGAACAAAGCTTCTCGCAAGAGTCTTCCAAGTCTGAACCAACTTGGATGCAGGCTCTACAGCGATCAGTACCTAGTTACCAACCTTTGTTGTTACCCCCCTCCTCCAGTTAGTGGTGACACTATTTTCTTGTGATGTTTAATGGTTAATTTGAATGCGATAATGTTGAGGACTATCTGCTGAACCAGTTATATTTGGCTGCCTAATTTTTATTGTACCGATTTCAAAACGCTGGCTAAGTCCAAAATTAACCAAATCAGACACGAGCGCATATTTTATCTCCGCTACGAGTTGATGAAATCAACACAGAACAAATCACAATGGTTAGGTGCTCTTTCAGACCATCTCTTGTTCTCCACTGAAAACTATAGCGATTCCGTCCTCATATTGACAGGTGGCTGGCCGGTCCTGTCTTCAGGTGCGATCCTCACCCACATACTCCAGATACCTATATCTAGCTATTCAATTTTTGCATCTGTCTGCTCATCCATTTCCGTTTTACTGTCAGCATGATGTAATTTGAAGTTTTCTACATTCCTATTTATTTAAACATTTTTCTCCCTGCTGCATTCATTAAAATCAAAACGGTTTCGACATTCCAAAATAACGTTATATAGCCACCTCTGTGCTTGTTCAAGTACCTACTCATCAGAATTATTTTACTCCAGAAACCCTATCGTAATTTAATGGTAGAACTCAGAAATTTCTGAACTCGTATAGCGTTAGTCATAGGAAGACGAATTTCTTCGATTTTCAAAGGTTTTACAGATGAAATTTTCAGTTGGTCTGCAAGGCTGGACACAATTCAAATCATGTAAAACGCCATGGTATTGATAAATGTTAAAATGCATCAGTGTTCGTTAAATCTCTCGACTCCCCCCCTCCCCCTCCGACGGACATCTACTCCTGCGAAATTAAAATGTTCTTTTGAGTTTCAATCGCTCTCTCCTCTCTCGCAAGGGTCGAATGACGGGTGTCATACCGTTCTCAGCGTCAGAGACCGTTGTCCGAATTCCAGCCTGAGTAAACAGACCGTATTTCAACCTACGTAAACTTCGAACCCAAAAGGTCTGTACCGAAACGTTGGTGCAATGTTGGTGCAATCTGTCGTTCATGTCAAGATTGTCGGCTTCTATAGTGCGTGTGCCCTCGGCAGTCATCTTCGAAAAATGTAAAATTTTAAAACTAAAGACTTGCGTAAATGGGAATGTACTGTGGTGTGGATGTGCATTTAGCCGTTCTAACGGGCTAAGTAACACGTACGTTACGACAAATGATAACGGTGAACGATGATAACGAAATGATAGTTTACTGGCTTATAGGTTGAAAAATGGTCAGCACCGCGAATGACATACATACTTCCGAGACTCAGGCCATCATAGCCTAAAGTCCCCATGCCAACATCTAGCTCGCCGCTCGCTATTCTCGCACTACGATCCTTTTTCACTTGTTTTGCTGAAAATGAGTCAGGTGGAAGGCCGGGGCCTTCTCTCCCCCAAAACTCGCAATTCCCAGAGTTCCTCGAAAAATCACTCAATGATACGTAAATTGGAAACGTTGAATAATTTGAAAAATGTTCTTATCTCCATTAGAACAGGCGTCAGAATGACTGTTCAACTTCCGAACGTTCGGTAACTGTGAGAATTTCTGGAAGAGTCGATAAACTTTATGTACTTGGTACCTACTGCAACCTAATTTTGAACTTAGTTACGAAACATAATGCGGCAGCTGACAACGGGCTGCCGCCCGGTTGTTGGTGGCGGGGGGGGGGGGGGGGGGTCTGCTTGTCAAAGTGCACTGGTAATTCGAAAGAAAGGGTCGACAAGCGAATCGCCAGTTTTAACCCCGTCACTCCGTATTCGATAATAGTTGCAAATGACTGCTTCCTCAAAATGTGTGTCCGAGCCGAACGTTGGATGCGCTAAGTCGGGACAGCGTCGACAACTCGACGCGACGGGATGAAGTTGATATGAGAATCCCTTCTCACCCCAGAAATTTAACATCCAAATATAGCCACGGAGAGCGGAGAACGGAGCATTAGCTGTCGGTGGTATTTCATAGTTGAAGAGATTAGAGGACGTATGCCGAATCCGCCTAATTCGACAAATAATGCTTAGTTCATCGGGATCCGAATCAGTTTTGCGCTTCGGCATTGTCAGGCGAGAGCCTATTAGCTATCCCGATGTTTCTATGTGTGAAAGGCCCGAGCCCGAGCTCCTGACGTTTTAACACGGATATCCATTTGTGCCGAACATTCCCTCCAAAACCCCCATACAGGAATTCAGTCAATTAGCCATCAGCTACCCTCATACCGGGTGGAAAATGAAGGAACCATTACCAAGGGGAGTTGTCCCAACTATGGCTTTCTCGTGTTAAACCTTTACTCCTCGATTCTAGTCTGCGCCATTTTCTACTGGCCGTCCTGTTTATCCTCTTAAATCTGGACGGGGTAGCGGGAATCCTAGGCCCATCCCTTATCGATCATACTAGGACGCCGTCATCATGTTGTTGTTGCATCAAACTTATCGCAAATTAACACTGAAAGCCTACACCGTAACGCCACTACGTGTGTAGTTCTACACGAATAAATTACTACATCTCGAAGAAATATAGTGGCTTACCTAAAAGTAAAATTTGGCGCTACGAATATGACGGGATTCGAGCTATCCTTTGTGCAGGTGTTCGAGTGGGAGTATGTAAAGAAAATGTTGTGCTAGCTTGTCGTAGTCAGCCACAACCGTAATAGAAAATTCAAGGTACGAGATACATCATCGTGTAGTTCGTGGCTGAAAATATAAGAGACCGATTCATTTCTGCAGTCAAGGAGATGAGAGAAACAGTGAAATTGAATATCATCAATCCATGTTTTTCAGCAAATATTAATTTTTATGTAAATGAGCGGTTGACCCCCTTCAACCGTTTTGTACGCTGGCTCCTTTAGTCCATGTGCCAGCAGTTTTTTGAGTACCAGAGAGATAACCCAAACTTTCAGAATATGTTTGAGGGGTCAAATTGTAATAAGCTATGATGGCCATCGCAGATTGGTAGCTTTCAAAAATGGAAGCGGTTGAAAGGAGTGGGGGAAGGCCTTTTCTTTGAAAATTTATAGTTTTCGAACCAGTTCTCCGCACTGTATACTTACAGGATGTTGAATGCGCAAAACGAGATAGCAAAACATTTATTAGGTTACAGAAGTTACCGAACTACTAATTGTATTAACCAAAACGCTGGTGTTGTTATATTTCTAAATGAGAAATCCAAAATATAAAATATAGCGAAATATGTATACCTAACTCAACATGTTTCAGTTGAACAGTGAACATCCATCAGATTGTTGAGTGAAATTTGAGGCAAGAAATAGATAGGATTAATAAGAAAGGTTCGTGCCATGTGGTGCTAGGAAACGTGAACATAAATATCGGCCTAAACAGTGTTGTCCGGTACAAGCTGTTTAAATACCGTGGCGGAGAGTCATAGGGATCTCAAAATCTACTGTTGACAACATCTTCCTAAGACGTATGGAATTGTAAACGAGTTTCTATTGAAAACAGTGATCACGGATCATTTTAGTACAGTATTGCAATTGGATCTTGGTGGTGAACTTCCTTGTAGGGAGGAAAGTTATAAAAGCAAGATGCTTTTTGGTGGCCTAGAAAAATCATTAAAAAATTAAGTATGGATTGGGGTTTATGAGACAGAAGATGCTGATCACGCAGCTGAGGTCTTCGAACGAAATTTAAACATCTAAGCCACAGAAATACAAAGCTTACGCCGTGGATGATGGGGACGCTTTTCGTTTCACAGAGGTAAAAAGAGGAAAAAAAATTGCATTGAACAACCGTTCAATTAATATTATAATAAAAAAATATAGAAACAAGCTCTCTGATCTTATACAAATTACTAAAGATGTCTATTGCAGATCTAAAATTGACCAGTCAGGAAACGATGCAAAGCAAGTATGGAAAGTTATTAATAGTAGGATTGGACGGAGTAAGGTGAGGGACACTATCCAATCAATTTATGTTAAAGAAAAGGTCTTGGAATCGAAAGATGAGCCTACTTCAGTTGTTGATGCTTTTAACATGCACTTGGCAAAAATTGGGAGAGATATTGCGAATTCTAGTTCGGGAAGGCAGGAAGTCAGTGATCAAACAGTAATTCTTGAACAGCAGCCTTAATTTACAATGGCCAATTATAGGGGCCAATAGGGACAAGTTATGAGAATCCTTGATAGCATTGTGTGGTGGCGGTTGGTGGGAGGGGGGGGGGGGGCACAAGATCTAGAATAGACGGATTTACCACAGAGAGTCAAGAAAATGCAAGGCATATTACAGGCCCAATTACTCATATTGCTAACGTATCATTCATCAAAGCCACTTTCCCTAAAATTAATAAAAAAGCTTGTCGTGGTATCCTCCCAGAACCACAACTCTTGTACGTAGAAATAAGATCTCGCCAAATAAACCTAGAAGTGGGGACAGAAGACGCAGGAGAGTCCAGGGCCAGCCTGGAGATCCCCACCATCCTCTACTAGCTAGAGGATGGAGGGAGACAGCTCCCAAGACTATATATACTCGCCTCCTTCGCCTTTTTAACCATTCTACGCTCTCCTCTAGTCGCTGACTACTCTCTCTCCTCCTTACCTCGTCTCTCTCCTCTACCTAAAAGATCTTGGGCATGGTGGTGATTCGCTCAAAACCAAACCAAGCAAACTACCCTAAAAGATCTCGGGCATGGTGGTGGTCCGCCCATAACCAAACCAGGCAACGCTCCTAAAAGATTCCATGCATGGTGGTGGTACGCCCATAACCAAAGCGGACACACATCCGAAAAGATCCCGGGCATGGTGGTGGTCCGCCCATAACCAAACCGGGCACATCCTCCCTCATGCCGCTCGTGATGAATGCGCCAATTCCAAATTCATCACACAGCTATTTTAGTACTCCTTTACAAAGAAGGGAACCCTACTTTACTGACAAACTATAGGCATATATCGTTGTTACCTGTGATCGCAAAAGTATTGAAAGGATTGCAAAAAGCTATTTAGTTAGCTGCAAGTGCGGCTGTTTAGTTTAGGGCTCTTTAGGATATTTAGAAAGCAACAAATTTTTGAGTGAGACACAGTGTGGTTTCCATGGGGGAAGGGGCACGTATGATGCGATCCCCCATCTGACTTGTGAGGTGACAGAGACTTTAAATATTAGGGGAAAAGTTACAGATACGGTCATGGACCTCTCAGAAGCGTCCGACACGGTCTCTCACGCTAAGCTGATCGTTGCAATCAGAAAAACAGGGGTGGATATGGTATTTTTGAACTGGTTGACTAGCTACCTCAAGGACCTATTCAGTGTGTTAACTCCCTCAGAGCTCATAATGTCATCATGCACTTTTTGATACACCCAGAGCATTGTACGTCCAGCCGTTCGTTTTGCACCGAAAAACTTCGTCAACGTGATTGTGAATGAAACGGTATGAATCCGGCCCAGATAATTATTATCATTGCTTGAATTATTGAATCCCGCGCATTTTTATATGAAACAGTAATTCCCGATCGCTTTCCTGGGGGATCACGAGGGTGCCTAGGTGTTGACCACAGAAAAAAGTGATCTCCGCAGACAGGGCATCTATACTGGTAAATAACAAACCGTTGTGTGATAATTTGCAGCGTTTTGATATAACGATTGAGGATGAACAAATAGTTGTAGTGCAAGTCCTCCCCCTAGCACATGCTTGCCTACAGAGCGGGGTAGCATTGATATATAGTGTACAAATAGCAAATAGAAATCTCTAAATAGAGTGCATTAAAAAAAAGGCGCTAATTGTACTAGTCTGTAGATAGCAGTTCAGCCTTGTTAAAGTTAATGGAGTTCGGGTGGTGTCTATCTGTCCGTATAAATTGCACTGAATTCCGACCGTAACCTATTATGATAATGTTTATAGTTTTATAGCCCCACTGAACGCCTGTAGCTCTATCCGAAAAAATGGTCGAAAAAACCCTTGATTTGGATGTTAAGTGCGGGTTGGTGACAGGATAGTCCCAACGGATTTCATCAAAACGGATTGTAACGTTCATCTGCACATGCACGAACAAGTTTTGACATTTTATGTCTTTACTATGGCACATAACTCAAAAAGTGTGACGTTACGGTGTGACGAAGAAAGCGTTATGAAAAATGTCTAATGATTTTCACGTACAACCGATTCGTTGCTACGGAACTTTGACTTCGCCAGTTATCATCGTACAAAAATCGTTCACCACTCGTTGGATAGCTCTCGATTTACCTAACCATATTACGTTAACCACTGCAGAGTGCGTGGCCGACAAGCTGCGGTATGAGCGTGATTGTTTAAATAATTGTTTACACACAGGTGACCATTCTCAATAATTTATATTGTGAACACGATTGCAAGCTTTATATAAGTAAAGACATAATGTTAAGACCAAACAACCGATAAACGAATTATCTCTTGGAGATGTACGAGTCTTGGAGATGAAGCTCGGACTGTGTTTATGTTTAACAAAATTTTTAAACAAAAAAAAAATAAAGTACGAGGTACGTGGTACGTGGTGTGGGTGCGGGAGGGGGCGCAAAGACATAAAATGTCCCTCGTGGTTGCGTACTTGTACGAAAGCTGTTTTTTATATTTCTTGAAACGCTCACAACTATCCGGAAAACTTCCTTGTCGAAAACTGCTTCATTTCGGAGGATTAGTGCAGGTTGACATCTAGATGATCCCAAAATATATGAGTTTCATCAATTTTGGACTGTAGGTAACCAGTCTCCGCATGCGCAGACGTATTTTCGTTGAAACGCTGCCCATAATATAACCCGGAAAAATGATCGAAAAGAGCTGAAATTAGGATAGATAGTAATGTAGTATATATGTGTGAATTGATGTCCGAATACTCCCATACAAATTCTATCAAATTCCAACTGTAGCCTGTTCTTACCTTGGCGATTTTGACATAGTATATCGAGAGCCTGTATTTATATACATATGCCGAGATGAGTAGTTATCCACTTAATTTAATCTTGTTAATCTCACTCTAGGCAATTAATTCGTTTTTCTGGTACATAAATCCAACTTCCTTTTCAAGTGTTTACGTATTTCTTTCTCCGAAACAAGCCCAACAGTTATAATCTTTCCCCATTTAACCACTCATCATTTATTAAAATCCATCTTATATTTCATTAAAAATAGTAATAACAGATATACGTTAAATGGGCCGTGATAGTATTGTGCTGCTAAAACTCTTCTTTTTTTCTGTGAGTAATAATTTCTCGATTTGAAAGGGGCGGTTGATAAAACTGCAAGTGTTCGTTGATTGCACTGAGTCAGATCAATTAACAAGGCTGGAACCCTTGAGATAATATTTTATTATTCATTATCTCCGTTGGCGCGATTGCCGTTCGAGCTCCTTAAACTATAATGAACTGGAGGTGAGAAAAGGGGGAGGCTTTACCTTTCGTTCTGTTTCAGTAAATATTTAACCGTTCAGTCGATTTACGATCCTCCATTTCAAAGGAGAAACTATTATTATTCATCACTTTCGATGGCTGTCAGTTTTGCCATATGTGTGTGATGTTGAGCTGTACAGCTTCATCCAATATCACGAATACGGATTAAGCTCCGATCCAACACAACCACTTACAGCTTTTCTCACACGAAAATATGTAGATAAGCTACATCGGGGAATAATAGACTGTAGATAGTTCTGGTTTTTCTCTGTAGGTAAGTAGGTACTGGTAATGTACATATAGGTCGGTAGTGATTGGATCTACTCCTCCGGACCTAGTACTAAATACGAATCTGTTATAGCTTCCGCATGCCCTTTCTGAGGAATAGTGCAGTGATAAGTTCGCGTTAACAATTACTACCGTGATCGACTATTCAAATCTCGTTGTTAAGGAGTATGGGTTTTAAGACTGAAACATTCTGTTGTCCGTACCTCCGAGCAAAGAACCGAAATTGATTTGAAAGTTTTTTTCTTTTCAATCAGCCGTAGAATTTGTGGTTTTCTCTTCCCCGAGTGTTCTTATTTCGGGATGTAATTCCCATACTCTATATGTTGCATCAAAGAAATATGCGTATACGGTCAACCTGCTACATTAACGTTAAAAAAAAAAAAAAAAAATGAAACCACGTTGAAAAAGCTTCTTGTCTAACAATAATTTCGACAATAAATTGTTATAAAACATTCGCTCTTTCATGCTTTGGGTCGAACTGCGTGTGATTTAATGATGTACCTCCTCACCTACAGTGTTTATTCAACCTTCATAATTCTCCCTCCTCGAACCTCTTCACGTCAATCCTATAGAAATGAAATTAAAAAAAAAAAAAAAAACGTAAAAGTACGAGGAACCCCAAACATAATTGACGAGGTGGATTCAAGAAGCCGTGGGGGAAGGCTATGTTTCGATAAAAACGGTTCAATTCCTCAACGGAACGATCGTCAGAAAGTGTATCCGAAGGGCTCATTATATATAATTGGTCGATAATTGACAAGTTATAGTGGAAAAGTGGAGACTCACAAAAGGGAGGGTTTGAAGGGGAGTTTTTTGAAAAGAGTTTTCGCCCTGAGAAGTATGGGCGCAGGGTTCATTACCGCTAATGAATCACTGACATATACTGTAGCTTCCATTAGGCTTCAATAGGGTCGATCGGTTCCTTCTTCCGATCTGAACTTCATATTTTTCAAATAATATTCATGTTTAGGTGAAACAGGACTATCCTACAACTTCGAATAACGTAATGTCAAATCATGCTCGAATACAGTATTTTGACATCTCAAGTAGAATAATATAACTCACATAAAAGTATAATGTTGATGCTGCATTGTTTATTGGAGGCATTGGTTACCTGTCCTCCAGCGCTAGTTTGCGGCATTAGTTAGCTACAAGTTAACTATACAAAATCCCATATAATACAGGTTGGTAGTCGTTTTACCGTAGTAAAACCTCCTGTGAATGAGGTGAGTCACTTGCTGCTTTTGCAATACCTTCTCGAAACAAAACGCTTAATGTTTCAACTGTTAACGACGCTAATAACTCGATTGGGGCACTTTATAAAACCAAAATCAAGCGTTAGAAACTTCAAAAATTGTAACGGCTCTCGACCGGAGGCACGCCATCTCAGAACTTGGATTAATTTGCTCTCACGAGATTGCCAAACGTTTGGGTAGAAAACGAAAAAACCTAACATAAAAACTAATAGTGTTTCACACGGTACGCCAAAATAATTCTACTTCTAATTATAAAGTTGAAAACCAATGGCTGTGTGGTATCCTAGCAATTATTTATTTTTTCTTGTGTGGTTCGTCGCTAAATGGCGTGTAAGCCCAGGTCTTCTGTACCTGGTATTGTTTGCGCCCAAGGGGGAGAACTGAAGGGTGTTTCTTCTACCGGCTCATTTTTTTTTCTTCGTTCAACTCTGGAAGGGACGGAGTTTGAACCTGGTCATTACCGTAGGAATGACAATAGTGTGGAGAATTGCCGAGGGCCTAATCTACTTCGGGTCTCGAAGCACCTAATAATGTCACTCGGTGCCTCTCATCGTTGGAATATTATCTTCCTCAGAGAGAGTATTCCAATAACAATCATTCGGGTTTATATTGAAGCTGTGGAGTCGAAGGCTTTGGCGGATGAGTGCGGGATCTGAGGGAAAGATGTTGGCTGAACTGAACACTGGTAAATACTAATCTACATTAGGAACCAAGTTCATTGTTTCTCCCGGAAATACGTGGTGGATTGATTGTGGCAGGCATGCGGAATTATATTGACGGTTTTGAAGTTCTTATCAAAATACATATTCATAATAGCAGGACAGTGAAATTCATGATTATCTTTGTGGAATCAATGCTGTGAATCCTGTGAGATTAGAATTGCTATGGCATTCGAAATTAAACAAGTTTTCACTTCAGTTCGTACATGGGTGTCCGTGAATCGCGACGCGGTGACAACGCTAGCACTTTCTGGTGATCATTGTTGGTACCTACAGTAGGTATATTATATACCTTCATCCAAATGTATGCTCAATAAGACTATTCTTTCGTAAAGTTAGCGCGTTGCAAGAATTCGCTGACACCAGTCAGACCGACTGACACCAAATCAAATTTGTTTTAAAAATATCCTAAAACGGATTACTTGAGAGGAATTAGGATTTTGGAGGAATAGGTACAATTTTATTGGATTGTTCACCGATCGTGCAGAGGTCAAACGAATCAGGAATGTTAATTCCTTCCAAAAAAGGCTCCTGTTTTCACTACTTTGTATACTCGGGGGGCTAAATCGTGGAAAACTAGCAGACTTCTTCGGCCTGCTACAGGTATTGCTACAGGTACACCATGAAGCTTTCTGCATGATCAGTGCGCTCTCTGGGAACGGGTCATGGTACAAGAGAATTTTTAATGTGAAGTCAATTGACCAAGAAGTCGAAAACCCCGTAATTTGCTTTTCAGAATGACCGCAGTGGGGTGATTTTGAACTAGGAAATTGCTGTAGCCTGATGACTCTGAACTGCGCCCATCTGTTCCATCGTACCTAGTTTCCAAACAGTTTTAAGGCTCATTCCGGTTTCCACGCCATACCGTTTGGTGTTTACCATTTACCGCCAGGTTTGGTTGAAACAGTCGACCAAATACGAACATTGGGAATTCATAAATCTGTGTCCATACTGGACTGACCCGGGGTGCGTTCCCGTATAAGTAGATAATCCAAATGAGCGTGTACGTAGTAGCAAGATATACGTACCTTCTCAATAGTGGTCTGTGTCTGCAGCCTCCGATGGGGTGTTCCTAGCACACAATTACGATTTTGTAAGCCGCATTCACATTATACGTTGAGACGTGTGATTCAATAGGTATTATCATGTATTATCTTTGAATGCGGCAAAATGTCTCTTATTTGCAGTCTGAGGATGAAATTATGTCTTGCGGCCTGTGGATTCGAGGGAATGTTTAAAGTTTTTTCTAGATCCGGTCCCTCTTTATTACCGCCAATTCCAGAATGGGGAAAAAAACCTCACCACCAGTGCCATAGGATGAATGTGATTGGATTGAGGGGGGGGGGGGGGGAGAAAAAATGTAATCCATTTGACGTTACCGACGAGGCCGCAAAAGGTAATTTTATGGAGTACGTGCGTTCGGCGTTTGAGGCGGCAATGCGACATTATAAGTCAGTCGAGCGAGAAGGAGCGATAACCCGGCGAGAATCTTCCTTGAGAGGGAGTGAGATAGTGTTGGTGAGACAGGATACCAGAACCACAGATTCCGGTGTTGGTCTCCGCCGGTAACTACACACTGGTAACGCAATGAAATTCAACGGCTTGACTTCTACGTTCAGCGTGATTCTTCCAAAACCAGTGGTTCTCAATCTATTTTCGGGTACAATCCAAATATAGTTGTAGACAAAGAAAATCGATGTTTCTAGTGTTTCTAATGTCATCGATTAGAGCACATTGGATTCATCATGTTTCGACGTGGTTACGCGTGATACCTGTTCCTCATCTCCATTGAGTTGTAATACCATTGTCAGAAAACTGCGTATTACGACGTATATTAGGACCTACATTAGGATTTCCCCTTTCTTGTGCCCCTCCCCCCACCACAAGTTGTAGATTTTGTAGATTTCCATAATGTTATCTAATGAATCTCTATCTCCTGAACCTATTTGACTGTTGCTTGGGTCAAAACCGTGACGGTGTGGCTGATCTTGAGCTGTTTTTTCTTCCGGTGGAGACGGGGTCGCTTGGGGAAGCCTAATTGATATCCCTTCTTGACCGGTGATAATCTCGCTGGTATGGAGGGGGCGGACTCTCGAGGGTCCACCGTCACTCTCCTCACTCTGTCGCATGGTAGCAGAGCGTGGTTTGGTAGTATGCACTGAGCAGTTCACCATACTACATCCAGTTTTTGTGGGCTTACCAGAAGGATAAGCCCATAGGTTTCCCAGAAGGATTCCTTTACAAACAACCTGTCCGTTTGATAATACATACATCGATTGGCTTCCCCACCTGATAGTACATGAATCTATTGGCTTCCCCACCCCCTTTCCCCCCTTTAGAATGTCAATATAGTTAAAATGTATTGAGCTCATTTGAAGTCTATTGGAGCCGTGTTCCAATTTACAAGTCCCAGTAGTTGTTCCATCATAACGATGGAGTTTGATCACCTAGAGGTTTCCCAGATGAGCACAATTCACTGGACAACAACCTCTGACAACATTCTTTCTCGTATGTAGGAGCTTTGTTCTCCACCAGTAAATTATTGAGGTAGGTTAGTCACCTTGAGGTTGTTCCGATGTCCTTTCCTGAACCAGAGCTTCATATCCTTTTTATTCCCCCTTTTCCCTCTCGTACTTCTGCTACCGAGAAGTATGTCATATGGGGAGGAGTGTGATGGTGTGGCTGTTTTCGAGCGGTTGTTCTTTTCCGGTGGAGAAGGGGTCGCTTGAGGAAGCCTAATCCATATCCCTTCTTGACCGGTGATAAGCTCGCTGTTATTCGTTATTCAGAGGGGTAGGGGGGGGGACTCTCGAGGGTCCACCGTCACTCTCCTCACTATGTCACAGATCTGAGGAAAGAGGAGTTAATGATTTGGAATGTTATGACATATAATGAACAAAGGAATTTTTTGTTTATCGCATTTTTTGAGAGCAGCCTTTGAAACTGTGTGTCATGAGTGCATGTTATATCGTTCCGCTTCAAAACTGTATGGATTTTTGAACCCCCCCCCCCCCCCCTTTCAAACCCTAACAAATTCAGGAAGCGATAATTATATCTAACAACTAGGTACACCGGACCAGGACTTCATGCGATCCGATTTTGACGTGTCTTGATGTATTGTGTGTCCGTCACTGACATACTCCATCGTTCTATGTATATTCAATTAATTTTCCCGTTTAATCATCCTCATATTCAACATTCCAAGACACCCTAAAACAACTCAGGTCATCCCCAGATA
Organism: Leptopterna dolabrata; assembly: GCA_954871275.1. Taxonomy (NCBI): domain Eukaryota; kingdom Metazoa; phylum Arthropoda; class Insecta; order Hemiptera; family Miridae; genus Leptopterna; species Leptopterna dolabrata. The sequence continues at coordinate 65,751,023 of OX940975.1, forward strand.
TGTTTAAGTAGGCGTTAGAATTATTTTTTATTTTACAACTCTAATAAAGTATGTTGATCCATCATTTTAGATGATACATTTTCACAAAACACATTAATTAAACCCCGTAGATACATTTGATGGACGTGTCAGTTTATTTTATTCGACCCTCGCTCATGTCCCTGGAATTACTCAGTGCGAGATTCTAACCGAAAGGATAAAAATGCTAACTATAAACTGAACTTGATATAAGGCTCTGGTGGTGACAGGAAGCATGAATAACGAATGACGAATATTTCTGATACCGACATCCTCGCGGTTAACGTCTCCCTGTTTTGTCTCCGTTCACTACTAGTTTCTTCCAGTCAGTGACGGTATCCTCTTGCGGTATTTGTAAGGCATGTCTAGCCTGGATTCGATTGTGGACGAATGGGCTGAATTCGAAGACGATGAGGCGGTGTCCCCCGTGGGTGAGATTAGTGTAAGTTATTGTATGGATAACCATTCACTTCAGTCACACTACCCATATCATTAATCTGTTCCTCGGCTTGGTGTGCTATCAGCTTCAATTTAATTTATGTTCGTGAAACACGAATTTTATGCAGCTATTTGTGCTAACCTATGTATCTCGAAAATATTTGACTTGATGTTTGAAAACAGGATGTGATGCATATTATGAAAGAATAGTCGATTACAAGTTTCTGATGCAACTAACAAGTGAAACCTCTTTGTCACTCGACATGAATGGGGAAGTATCGAATGTCCCCCATCTTTCATTTCCATGGAATTCAATGGGGTGTGCGCATGGGTCACAAAAGCGGTTTATATTATTATTTTGGTTTATTATTTTCAATAATGAACCATTGGAATCGAGCATGAAAAAAAAAATTCTTACCCCCCCTCAAAATTTGATGGTTTACGTTTCAAGATATGTAGAATCCAAAACTGCAATAAAAATATTTCTGTCTGTCCGCCGTACGCCGTACGGGCCACTTTTCTTAGTTACCATGAAAAAAAATTGATGAAATTCGGGTTATAGGTTCCGTTCGGCGTCTAGTTGGTCCTCGAAGCTCGACGTTACTGTGAGTCATCTCTAAGGGGTTCAAAATAGGGGTTGAAATTTTCAAAACGCCTATACCATTTTTTTACGTAAATATTTTTACGGTTTCAAATAGTTCTTGAACTTGCGAGTTTTTTAAGACCATCCGGAGCATCGTACGTCCAGCCGTTCGTTCACAGTAAGGCCCCGAAGTTTGCACCGACAGGCATTTTCGACTCCAGTGTGAATGAAATTGTATACAATTCAAACCAAATCTCGTAACCAGAGACGCGCCCACAATAGGAATTTGTGAATACGGCCAATCATTGGTAGGGATCACCTGATTATATTGGCGGAGTATGAAGTCGAGTTTTGGTTGTTCTGTGATATTATTTAATTTGAAAAATGATGGCTCTATTGGAGTTTGTTGGTAGGTAGTGAAACTTGAACAAACGTTGAAGTATTATTGATGGGTAAATTATTACTACGGTAAATCATTACTCAACGGTAAATTATTACAGAACGGTAAATTATACCATCTACGTAGAAGGGGCTGGAGTTTGTTGGTAGGTACTTTTGCAACTTTTTTCACTCCTCATCTACAATTTCTTTTCAGAACTTCATTATGTGTGTTTCTTTTTGTTAGGTACTGTTTGTCATCGGCAGAATTATTTTAGCAACATTTAACTCGTGATTTAGGTAGGTACCTAGTAACGAGTACGGGGTTAGGTACTAACCTACGGAGTGTCTGCGATCTACATAATATGCATATAATAGAATAGTACATATCATATTATATAGACGGGTTATCTATACATAGAGCTGTGATCTGTAACAGAAGGGTATTCTATACAAAATAATAAACCGTTGTGCAGGGATTTTAAATGAAACTAGAGTCTATTCTGATAACTTTGGTACCAGCCGTACTTTCCTGCAATAATTTGTTCTTTTTCTGTGATTTTTCAATGTTTCACCAATTCTGACGTCACTGGTTGGGGGGGGGGGGGGGGGGGGTCCGCCCAGGTGAGAAGGGAGAACTGACGCCAGAACTGGTGGAAACTTAGAAAGATCATAGAGAAAGAACTACATATCGTAAGACAGTGCGGTTGGGGTTAAAATTCCCAGGATGGAATCTACTTCCGAAAAAAAAAGTAGTTACGTTGAATTGAATTCAAAAGCCCAGTGTCTTCAAAATCTCTTCACTAATGATTTTTGCGATTATTTTGAATTTAAAGAAGCTGTGTTACGGTCTTACCATTTCGGGTTAGGTAGGGAGACCGAAGTTCTACAGTTCTAAACTTCGATGCTTTCGTAGCTGCATGCAAAGCAGTCTTCCTTCGGTACGGCGAAGCGAACAACATCAGATCAGATCTCAGATGTGGTTGTCGTTCCCTGGTTGTCATTACCTGTTGGAGATAATATATCTGTGTCTGTAGGCAAAGTGGCTCGTCCACAAAGATATCTCGCAATTTGTATATACCATTGACTCATTTTGGCCATTTTTGGAAAGGTAACCAGTACTATGGGCGCTCCCCAGAACTACAGCATGCTAGCATGCAAGCTCCATGCAAGTCCATTGGAGAACACAAATGTGTAATTCTGGGCGAGCTGCTGCAGCCGTATCTTCAGATTACCAAATTTTTCTTGGCAGCTGTTTTTCTGTTCATTTGATAATTATGTAGCACCATATTATCCTCCTCAATTTAAAAGTATGTTAATATATTTTGTTTTGATTTTGATGTTGCAGGATATCAAGCTGGCCGCGACAACTATGAACCCACACTACCACCCCTACACGGAGCTACCGTCTCCTCACTCGCCGCCGCCAGACGGGGCATATAGTAACGGACACCACGTGATGGGCGGTCCACCCCACGAGCACCACCACCACCCCGCAGGCCCCTTCCCCCCGCCACACCTCCACCATCATCATCACCACATTAACAATAACAATAACAACAACACCACCGGCACGACGGGCGGCGTCAAGGTCTGCGCTGGCTGTGGCGGGAAAATCCTGGAAAGGTACGAAAGGTAGTTCAAGTTCAGAAATCACTTTTCTATGTAGAAAATTAAGGCAATATCTAGAACATTGTCTTGGGTACAACCCTTGAGATATTATATATCAATCGGTGAGATTGATTCATTGCAGTAATTCTAATTACTCAAGGTAGTGCTTAGGGCACTGGGCTAGCTTTTTGCTCAATAGTCAGTCCTTGGACTATTATTGCAGTGAGACATCTTAAACGGATGACAGTAAAATAATCGTGAATACGCGTTGCATGCTATCATTGCGTCAATGTCTTCTTCGACTGTCCTGTCCCATCCTGGGTTGGGATGAGGGGCCGGTGGGATTCGGGAGCGCCATCATAATCCCAGCCATCAAGCGACCGAGTACCGAGCCAGTTGGCCACAGCCATGGATATTATAGCATTACCTCCATCAGTTGGATATTAGTCCAAGCAATCTTAAGTCTCCACTTTAAGGGTATATATATGTGCTTAAATCTGTCCTGTCATACTGTATCTGAAACAGTAGGGCTTCATGATTTTGTAGGTTCTAAAGCATTATGGACATCATGGATTGACCACAAAGACCTCAGGAATGATCTGGAACACTGAAGCTGTAGCTTCGGTAATAGAGTGTGACAAACACTGTGGCAATACCATAGAACGGGGTAAGAATTTGACAGATTTCATGGGTTTCCGTGGCTTACAAGGCGAAGAAACCAATTTGTCCCTGATTTGTTTATACTTATTACTAGACTTTTATATGAGGGAACTTTTGCCAAAATTTAAAAGCCGTAGCATTACCCATATGGCCGTGGTGAATTTTTTGTATTACATTTACGACATCGAGTGGGGTAACTATGGGACACCATCTCCAAAAATACTTCATATTATTTTTATCCCATCCATATCTCTCCCTGTAATTTTAAAACATTAAAAAAGTGCAGAAAAAAGGATTGGTCAATTTAAAAAAAACTGCAGTCAAATAAGAAAATTTTTATTAAAAATTGGTTTAAAATATTTTTTTAAACGTTTCGTACAGCATGTAACCCTGAAATAAACTAAGAATCACATTTGTTAAGTCCACGTTTCTGACGTGAGAAATCGCAGAAGCCATTGTTTCCTCGGTGAAATTGCCGTAAAATATGGCTCCCCAACTTCCGTTTGTTAGCTCTCTTGGTATTTGCCTGAAACAAGCAACGTAGAGCGTCAAACTGAATCAAAAGTGTCAAAAACGGAGGTTTTTGGGTGTCCCATTTTTTACCTTTCAGACCTTTCCAATTTTACAAAACGTTGTCTGCGGACCATACAAAAAACTCTAAATGAATTATACATGAGTACAATCACAGTCATATGTAGAACAAGTACTTTACATTGTAGATCTCCAATGTATTACCCAGTTCCGCCTCACGCACAATATTTTTTGCGTTACACGGTATCTAAGCAGTTTCTTGAAAAGGCGGAAGTGATTTGTCTGTAACATCAGTAATTGTGGTATCGATAGGTCACTCCCGTCGGATTCCATTCAGCATGAACCGAGGATTAAGTACCACGTTGAGCTGTCATCCTGTTTTCAGTAGGTAGCTCAAAAAATGTAATGTTGAAAAAACCGCAATGTACCATTTTTACCGCTTGATTTGAAAGTTACCCTGTTCTGTCACAGCTGTATTCATACGGGTTGCGCGTTTCAGGAATGGCTTGTTAGTCTGTTTTCGTCGCGTTCATGATTTTGGAAGTATTCACGTTGAGTTGGGAACATCCCTGTGGAAGTTCTCTATGAACAAATAATGGCAAACTGCAAGTTGATTACAGCCTAACCCGTGGCAGGAAGATTATACACGAACTTCGTTGGATTTGTTATTATTCATTAGTCGTATCCATCCTTTTGCCTCAAGTTGACCAAGGAGCGTCAAAATTTAATTTAATTTGATCATTTCATCTTTCTTCAACCGGAGTTCAGCTCGCTCTGAATTTCTAGAGAAGATCCTTTTGGTTCTTATTCGAAAACGAAAGAATCGCAACCTGTTGCCTGGAGTCCTCCAGTCCTTTGCCGAGCGCTGCATTCCCTCACGCACCACTTACGATCCACGAAATTATCCTCCACTATCATCTTCTCGGCTTTCTAGCCAACCCCATCAAGTGCCTCTTCTCACTCTTCACTCCCGATCAAACAGACTTGGACTATAATCAGGGAGAGAGAGACAAATGAAAGTGTAGGTATCGACAACTGGGATAGTTCAGTTTGAAATCATCATGTAACGTCGACGATTTCGAGGGTTCGTTTTTTTAAAATGATGGACCTTTTGAATCGAACAAATGATCGAAACATCTCTGTCCAGAGTACGCAGTTTTTAATGATCTCAATATTTATGGTAATTTATAGCACTGGGGGATTTTGTCAAAATTTAATCTGGGAAAAATGGTAGTCTGAAGCCCGTTTTCGAATAAAAGCATTATTTTTTAAATAAGGGTGATTAAAAGTCAAATTGCGGCAAAAAATTACCTATTAGGTCTATTTGACATCTGATCGGCTGTTGACCCAAGGAGGTGAAGCAAAGCATCGGAGGCGAAGGTTCTCAATGCTGCCAAAAACCCAACATTAGAAATGGCAAACCTCTGTGGCGACCTTCAAGAACCTCTGCCGCGATTTTTCCTGAACCTCACCTCGATTTGATTTTGTGAGCATTTTTAAATTTATTTATAAAATTGCGGTTCCATCCATCCATCCATTGTGGGTTGTACCTTTTTTAAAGTGATGCACTATAGCGCTCTAAGCGGGATTTTAGTGGAAATTAACACTTATTGACCACATAATGAGGAGTTTCTGTCAGAAAGTCTAGGCAGAAAACGAGTGTGAAATTTGAATTTCCGAGTTCCCGCTAGAAAAGACGTATAGGTATCAGGTAAATTGCCGTGTTGTTCAACTCAACTACACGGCAATTTACCTGATACGCCATTTTTAGCGGGAACTCAGAAATTCAAATTTCACACTCATTTTCTGCCAAGACTTTCTGTCATAAACACCTCATTATGTGGTCAAGTGCTAATTTCAGTTATTGAACAGAGTCTGGTAAAAAAAAGGAGAATTTATAACCCACAAAAATTGCCCTTCGTCGATTTTTTGCCCCTTACCTATTGCATTTCAAAATAGCAGTTTGGCGAATTTTCGTAGTAAATATCTATCTTGTAGCCAGGGCCAGATATTGCCTAGAAAGCCATACATATTAAATATTTGTTAAAATAGGTACGGGTTCAAAATAACCGATCATTCTCCCGAAGATTCGCTGAAAAGGCCATCTTTAATGACATACCTATTGGATAGTAATTGATAATTAGTCGCGCTACAACCTTGATTATTGCATTTGTTACAGGTTTTTACTGCACGCCCTCGACCGGTATTGGCACAACTCCTGCCTCAAGTGCACGTGTTGCGGTGCGATGCTCGCCGACATAGGTTCCTCATGTTTCACCAAGTCTAATATGATCCTCTGCAAGAACGATTATATAAGGTGAGCCGACTGCATTTTCAACACCGATTTTGTTTGCTTTCCTCGTGCATGAATACATTTTAAGTCGTCTATTCCGGACAACTCCTTTTTCTGATTATAATCCCCAATACAACGTGCCAATCTACGCACTTCTTCACTACTAGATTTATTACTGTTCTGTACTGGACCTAGATGCATCCACAAAGCGTCTAGTACGATTCCCCTGTCACTGTGTGCTGCATTCACTAGGTACTGGACGATAACTAGGCCCGACCACGATCTCTTTCCATTGACCACACTATGTACTGTCTTCGTTCTGTCTCAACTATCGCTGTTGTGATCAACTCGTTGTGCGCGACTCCTAAGCTATTGAAGTTTTGAAATTTTCCACACAAAGAATTAAATTTCATCTCCTTGTTTTGTCTTTTAGCGAATTTTCAAAGAAAATGAAGCTATTGCAATGGCTTCGAAATTTAAATAATATAAATTTTTGGAAATTTTCTTCATAGAACCATTCTTTCAGACCATTCTAAAACGATTCCTGAAATTTAACACTTTTTTATATGTATATATATATATATTTATTTATATATGTGTCACTCCAGACGATAACTCTCGATAGAATTGAGATAAACAGCTCAAATTTGCACAAAAAATCTATCTTGGCAATCGAAAGGCTAAGTTCGAAGATGGGCGAAATTGGCCTACTCTAAGGAGGGTTTTGGCGCATTTAAAGTGCGCAAAAATTACCCAAAAATCCCCAAAATGTTATTTTCCAACAAGTGACCCCTCATTTTAAAGGTTTTTGCACGCTGAACACGATGGTGGAATCGGATTTTAGATATCTTGATCCGTTCTCAAATTAGAGCATTTAAAGTGCGCAAAAATTACCTAAAAATCCCCAAAATGTTATTTTCTAACAAGTGACCCCTCATTTTAAAGGTTTTTGCACGCTGAACACGATGGTGGAATCGGATTTTAGATATCTTGATCCGTTCTCAAATTAGAGCATTTAAAGTGCGCAAAAATTACACAAAAATCCCCAAAATGTTATTTTCCAACAAGTGACCCCTCATTTTAAAGGTTTTTGCACGCTGAACACGATGGTGGAATCGGATTTTAGATATCTTGATCCGTTCTCAAATTAGAGCATTTAAAGTGCGCAAAAATTACCCAAAAATCCCCAAAATGTTATTTTCTAACAAGTGACCCCTCATTTTAAAGGTTTTTGCACGCTGAACACGATAGTGAAATCGGATTTTAGATATCTAAATCCGTTCTTAAATTAGAGCATTTAAAGTGCGCAAAAATTACCCAAAACTAGGATAATCTTTAAACTCTTACCCCCACCCCCTTAGAGTGGTCAGATTGAAAAATGTGAGAAGTATTAATTGAAGACGAGAGTTCGAAGCAAAAAAGGGGGAGGCAAACGATTAGTACAACTCCTTGAATTTACCCACAGCGATCAAATAAATAAGCACTTAGTACAATTACGTAATAAACAAACGGTAGAATCAGGATGGACAAAACGTACAAATTAAAATAAATACGAAGAGAATATACATAGAAAACCAAATTTTAGACCGAAGTTTTCCTTTATTCAAAACCATAGCCATTAATTCGAATATTTCTTTGAAAATTCGCTCATTAAGTCATGCTGCATGACTGATTTTTTTCTGCCTCAGTTCACTGTCACGTAGTGGATACTGTGGATACAAAAAGTTACGTAACATTGTTATATAACGTCTGTTAAATGTATGCCATTTTACCGATTTTTGACTCCAAAAAAACCCAAGTTCAATCCACTTTCTTTTTTTGAAAATTGCTCATTTTCAAACTCATCCTTTCGAATGCCATTAATAACATTTTAGCGAAATTTTTCATCTTGTAGCCACGCCCGATACCGCCAGGAAGTACATTATGATGTGTACTTAATATACCTATAGGTATTTATGAATCGAAAAGTTTTACAAAATGGTGCGCATGAACTACAAATGTTGGACCCGTTGCAATAGCTTATTTTCATTGAAAATAAGGCTCATTTGGTTGCAAGTCCCGAATAAATTTTTTCACGATGTATTTGGGCGGAATAAGTGTAGAATTAGGATTCTTACGTACCATTTTGGCCCAACAGTGCCCTTCTAACGTTCCATTTTTGTTCATCCTTGTGTGGTTCGATGCTGACTGCTGCTCGCTGTCCAGCAGAACTTTCATTATCTAATACAAGTTGTAAATTCTCTGCTCCACTAAATACAATGCACGTTCGCTCTCGAAGGGTCTAGCCCGCGGTTGGCACCGGTAAATAAGTGCCGGCAAATTGCCCTAAAATTATCCTAATTGACTAAAGAGCTGACTGCAGTCAGAAGAACCGAGTTCTTGACGTTTATGGCTGTTTAATGCTACCGTTGGGGTACCCTTGTATGTAATGAGAACTCGCATACAATCTTGCCGTTCTTAGAAATAATTTGTTAGTGTCAGTAGAAAACATGGCGGCAGCGGCGCCGGTAAACTTTGTCAGTCAGAAGTTTTGTATTCTTGAAGTTTTCAACCGTCATCCTAATATAAAGTCGTATGAACTGACCTAATGGTTGAGTTCTTCCAAATTGCCTACCTTTGAGTTAGTCTTGAATGAATGGTTGTGTTTCGTTTGGTTCTCCCTCCAAATTGCTTCAAGCTGCCAGGGATAGAACTTCTGATCAATGACCTCCCCAGGATCGATGTTCCACCTACACTTATACAGTATTTATTTATTATTTAATTTTTCTTCAAAGAATTTGAATGGAGGCAGCTTTTTCAATTAGCGAGGTTACCCACGTATAAATACAGATAACGTTGAATGTACCTACCTACTTAATAAAATCCATTCGAGCGTGGGAGATTTCGAATTTTGTTGCGGACCTGCGTCTGATCTTGGTTCTCTCAATATTAGATATATATTGCCATTTTGGCCTTTCAGCTGCATCCCTACCTCTTTAACCTGTATACCTACAAAATGTCTTTCTTCCCATGGATGTAATGTTATACTCGTACCAACATGTATATTTTTTCTTTACGGAAATGTTTTTGGTCCTCATGTATATAGGTATCTTTCATCCAACTACAACTGCTCCTCTTTTCCCCTGAGTAAAATGCGATCGAGCTTTCGGTTGCTAAAGGCTGTAGAAGGAGCAGATAAAAGAACGTAATTGGATTGCTTGTAATTGATTTGAGAGCTCTACTGAGCTTCATAGTGATTAACTCAACCAAGAGCTGCTACAACGCTCAGACGCGTTGTTAACCGAATTCCTCCTTTTTTTCTCTCCTTTTACGTACACCTCCGCCGCACAGAAATGTAGGTCGCATAGTATGTTCATTATATGTACAAATAACAGAAAATAGAGCTGTATAAGTTGAATGTCCAAGCGATCAAAAGTTTCGAATTATCATACAAATTTTCAAGAAAAAGAAAATGACATAATTAAGTGGCTGTTTAACAAATAACATACATTATGTTACTCTTTTCAAACCAACCCCAGCATTAGATTATTATACCTACTTTCTTATTCAGTTATATATCAAGTTCCTCTTTTCAAACCAACAACAGCATTAGATTATTATACCAACTTGCTTATTCAAGTTGGAATCTTGTAAACCTCCTATTATGCTATATAGGAATGTGATATAATGGAAGAGGATTGTTGGAAATTGAAACGAAACTCATTCTACCGTCCGTCGTGGACAGAACTTCGCCGTTTTAAAATTAACGTTGAACTTTTTAATTCGGCGTGCGTATCTCGTTCGGGATGACCCGATGAACTTCAGATTTGTAGAAATTACTTTCACTAGAACTACTTTTAAGAAGTACTTTTCTTTTCTCTCACAAATATGAATAGGCTTTGATATTATGATGTTGGCGACCGTTGACTGGTGTATTGTCCAGTCGTGGTGAATTGCGCCAGTTGTAGGCAATCCAAAAACCAGTGAGGATTTGGCACCACTTTGATGTTCTCAATTGGCGCCATTTCAACGCATAAAGTCAACATTGGAGTCAAAACGTACCTAAACGCTATTAAAGTCAGAGAAATAGATCATCAGGAACTTGTGGGATAACCTGTAGGTGAATCATATACGTTCAATTTCAGGAGACATAAAATCACTCTTTTCGTCAACGTATCTCTGTCTCTCTCTCTCTTTGTTTTGTTTTGTTTTTGTTTTTAGTGAATTATTTTCTAATTAGCTCACATTAAAATTGTTTACGATGACGAACCCGTTTTAAAAACAACTGTTTATTAATCAATCCCATCGATCAATTTCAATGACGAATGAAGCCAACCTCAATCCGCTGATGTCCTTGAGAGTACCACGCACTAGGATCGGCAAAAGTGGGTTATGTCTCAAGATTTACAGCTCCAGATCTATTTCAATGTTTTTCCGGGCAACTTTTATTAATTCCATTAAACAATGGAACAATCACTCGTTCCACCCCGTCCATAGAGAGCGCAGAGGAGGGAGAGAGTTCGTATCTTTTTTAATCTTAGTAAGTAAGCAGCTCTTCTTAGAAGAAGAAGAAGAAGAAAGTGGGAGGACGGAGGAAGGAGTTGAGTGGAGGCTGGAGGAAGGGATAGATGTAATCCCATATCTCAACAAGAGTTCGGAGCCCGAGAGCTTGGCGTTTATTGTATTGGATCAATGTTTCCACTTACACATAATGAGATGAGAGACTCTGGAAGCAGTTTTCTGATTAATTTGCCCCTCCCTCTCACTCCTTCGCGACTTCTCTTTTCCATCTTTTCTGCTCAATTCCTCTCCTCCTTTTTCTTCATCGTCGCCTTTACCTGCACTTTGTTAATTAATGTCTTGCAGCCTTCAAAAACTTGACCGAAACCTGAAGGTGTTCTTCCCACAGGCGCCTCCATCCCCCTTAGCATTCTATTCCTCTATATTGTCGATTTGCTCGAGCTGCTGTATATTATTCATGTGTGTTTCTGTCTGCCGGCTGTGTGTTTCTTTCATGCTCGAGCGGCTGTGCCGATGTTGATGCAGTTTTTCGAAAACGATAACTAACTTCCAGGCTGTAACATTGGCGCAAATCCTCTAATCCTCCAAGTTATAACAAATTCCCAGGCTAAAACAGGCGCGAATCCTCTAATCCTCCAAGTTATAACAAATTTCCAGGATTTAACATAGGCACGAATCCTCTAATCCTCATTTTTCATGGAAGATCGACTGAATTGATAATGGATAAATCTGTCCATAACGCGCCATATGCACTTTCCGTCAAATCGTTGTTTGTACAAAACAAATATTCCGAGAGTGAAACTGGAAATCTTTTTCATTTTCCCCCTACATTAATACTTATGAACTTGAAAACAGAACATAATATGAAGAATTTCGTTAATAGAGACTTGATATTAAACGATAGATTAAATCAGCCCACCGATGTAAAATCAGCTAATTGCGACTATTACCATAACCGCACTGTAGTGTGTTGACAAAACCATCGTACTTGAGCTGTCCAATTCTGTCTGCCCCGTATGAATTTCGTATATTTGTTTTATTTGTTTAGATTGAATCTCTGCCTTCCGACCCGTTGTTGAATAAAGTTGTTGAATATGCTGTAAACATTGAAGTACATGATTCGAGAATGTCGTGCGCCAAATTATTATGTAAACAACTTTCCAAAATGACAAGTAAATGTCTGTGCTTTAAAACTTGATGAGTTGGTAAATTGGAGTCGCTCTGGGATTTGAATTAATTTGTCGAAGCAATATCCGTAAACTTCAAGGGAAATTACCGGGAAATCATCGCGTGCTATTCTGGTTTTCACTGCTTCTTCGGTAATATTTGAGAAGCTGGTCGTGATGCAGCGGTTCAAACTCTATCTCAGTGGATATAAGTAGGCTTTGCACTCAAGGAGGAGGAAATTGATGTTTTTCAAAAACTCTTACGATGCCTAAAAAGAGCCGTGGAGTTGTGGAAGCCCAATCATTTCGATTTTAACGGGACGAGGTCTTGGGCAGTTGTTTTGTAAAAAGGAAAAGAATCGAGTCTCCACGGATAAGGGCATATATTAATAAATATAGCGATAAGAGCGGTTGATGGAGATGAGGGAAATTTAGATTTGAGGCTAAGGGTCTCAAATCACGCGATTTAGTGGGGGGCCTCCGACACCGAAAAAGCGGCTGGCGTGGAAGTAATAGGTGCCGTTTCTGGGTTTTGTGTTCCGACTGTTGGTCGAGGGTTAAAAACCACCCTCTAAACTACAACACGTTATTACAACTGCCTGTATAGGATCGAATCGTTTTCATGAACCCTCTCGCATTTACACTGTTATTTTCCTTTCTATCTCGAACACAATCTTGAGAATTAAATAATCATTTGGATCCAGTTCGGGCTGAGATTTCGCTAAGGGTGGCTCACAGTGGAGAAATGCGTGTTTCGCAGTACCTATAATTGTTTTGAGAATGACTGTTCATTCAGTGTTTAAAGTAAGTTCATACATTAGCATCAGGAATCTATTTTACATCTAACTTACCACAAATCCTATTACAATTTTGAATTCCTCGACGTTTCGCGAGTCTTTTCGATCTGAACATTTTTCTCTTCAAATGTTGGTTATTGCCCAAATTATAAACGTCATAGGTAACAAACAACACAACAAACAAACAAATAAATTTACCCCCCCCCCCCCCCCCCCCCGTAACAAATTTTACCTTCGGAAAGGTCATCTAATTTCCTATAAGAAAATTAAAAAAATTCTACCAAAATGTGATTTTAAGCAGTTTTGTAGTTTCTACTCTTCAAGTTTTCATTATTATCCATAGTTCATTGAGGATATTTCATTAGTACTTCTCACCTGAAGTTTTGGATCACGACCATATGCAAAAGCCAAAACATCTCCGTTTCATCATATTTCCACATAACCAAAAGTGGTAAGACGATGACTCGAGACACAAAAGTTTATCATGGGGGTCAGAAGTCGCTCAGAATATTGTCAAAAATAGTTGGAAGTCACCAACTTTGAAAATTCGCTCATATGGTCCTGCTGCGTGGCCGGTACTATTATTCGGTTTGTTATTCTGTGGATAATACACACAATATGGATTTAAAGAATCCCGAACCGAATACATATCATGTATTCGGTTCGGAATTTTTTTGGAACACCCCTCAATTTTTATTAATTTTTTTAATTTTTATTTAATGTTTCAAGTTGTGGATATTTCAAAAACGCTGTCACATGGGTTTATTATTCTCAACTGAATAAGGCACGATTGGGACTTCAGTGAAGAAACCCACAAAGCTAATTTGACGGCTTTCAACTCGAATATTATGTAGATATTTCTGACAAATTATTTTCGATCAGTGAAATAGTCCTTGAATTGTATTGATTCACCTGTTAATACTACCTCCTATGCTATTTTACACATTTCTGGTGGTTACAGCCATTTTCACAGGTTTCTGGCCCATAAATATTGGGTTTGAGAGTTAAAACTTCGTTAGAACCTCAACCCTTCACACAGTGGTCAAAATCAACTTTTTATTTGGTCTACTCACCCTAAAACACATAGAAAACGGTGCCTCACAAACCCAAGTTCATGAAAACCTCAAAAACGCATAATTTTGCACCCATAACGCCCCTCGGTATATTTCTATCAGTCTGCCGAGATGGGGGGACACAACTAGGGCCCGAATGGAGCCTTTGTTCGAAAGAACGATTTTACAGACCGAAAATTAAGGTAGATATTGATTATAAGGCGGACGGCGGATGGACATTGCATATATGGAATCTACACACCTTGAAACGCCAAAAAAAAAAACGAGTTCGAGGGGGTGTTCCAAAACATTATCGGAACTGAATACATAGGTTTATTATTCAGAGAGTAATTAACCAAAATGGGTGCAAAATTAGGTATTTTTGAGTTTTTAGTGAACTTGTGCTCGTGAGATAGTTTTCCATGTTTTTTAGGATGAGGAGACCAAGTAGTAAGGTTGTTGATTGTGACCACTGAGTGAAGGATTGAGGTTCTAACGTTCTAACGAAGTGTTAACTCTCAAAATTCGATATTTTTTTATGGGTCAGAAACCTGTGAAAATGGTGGTAATCACCACAAATTTGTGAAATAACACAGGAGGTAGTATTAACAGGTGGTTCATTGACAATTTCACTGATCGAAAATAGTTTGTCAGAAATAGCGACCTAATAATCGAGTTTAAATTAAAACCGTCAAGTTAGCTTTGTGGGTCTCTTCGCTGAGGTCCCAATCGTGCCGTACTCATTCGAGAATAATAAACCCATGTTACAAGGACTTTGCCGCGTTTTTTCCCGTCTAGAGTCCATCCTTATACAACTCCTGAACAAATATGTATCTGAAGTTAGTTTCCTATAAAGGTATACCTGCTGCTTGCTCGCATGGAGGGATTAGGAGTCCTAAATTAAGTATCCAATGGCAGCCAACAATTCGCTGACAGCTCTCAAATATTCAAGGATATAATTTTTCACAATTTTCTTCCATTGACATCAGCTGTTGGTGGATTCCTTTTACAGACGGAGTGTGGGGGTATACCTAAATTCCTAATTTTTATACTACCCACTCCAATTGTATTTTGAGAGAGGTACATAGTTTATAACATACTAATGTGTAAAGTTCGTGCGCTGAAAGTATCATTCAGGAAATCGAATTCAATTTGAAACGGAACTCGAAGGAAGCCAAGAGGAGGGTTGGACTTTCCCAAAGAGTCCGAACGAGATCAACATACATTTCCATTTTAAAAAGCGGGTTACTTCCTAAATGTATAATGCCCTCGAAAAGATGGGCAGGAACAAGTAGCTTGAGAGACTGGGGGAGGAAATATGAAAAGTTGCCAGCTGGTTTCGCCGATTAGATTAGAGGAGGGTCTGGGAACAATGCCCTCTGGGAGGGCTCACTGATCTACCTTTCAAATTCGTCCTAGAATTAACATAATCATCGGATAACCCTTGGTGTAAAGAGACTCGGAGTGGTTTAGGGCCGAGTCGTGTCACTTTTATTCACTTGGTCGTCCAGGTTGTCCCAACGTTTACGTGGTCTACCTCCGTAAGACAAAAAAATAAGCAAACGTGCAGCATTTTTCAAATTTAGCAGACACTACCTATTCAATTAAGGTATATTGCATAACAGGATGCGTTATTGCTAATTTTTAATGACGTGAATGAAAGAATTTAACTGGCTCTGTCAACGAACTACGGCGATTTATTACTCCTTTCAGGTGTTAAGCTGGCTGAAATCTTACCACAATGGGGAATTCAGCGTTCGCTGTTATATTGTCGGCGGTGAGATTTGATCGGAAAAAGTGCGAACAGCACAGATTTTGAATACTGAGGTTTGAATACAGTCGCTTTCGTTCAACAGGTGTGCAAAAAAACGATAGCTTGGGGAAAATATACTTCATGCTTCATAATACATCGTATTCCAAGTCCGGTGGTAAAATATGACCCACTTATGTGTCAGATTCAATAGATAGCTCGTAATTGAAGCTCATTCTGATTTGGTCTTCAGACAGTAAATACTTAGCCAACAGTTCTTTGTTAATTCACCAGTATCCAGTAATGCAATAGAAAACTGAATTCTGCTTCGAATGATATCATTTTCAGCCCCTAAGATACTTTAGTTTCGATTTTTGATGAATTTTAACGTTTTGTGGACAATCTGGAAACTTAAAACTCGTGGTTTCTTCAGGCAAAAATAAAAAAAAACGGACGGTAGACCTACGGTTCTACAGTCAGATCATTTAATAAAGATTAACGTTTGTTTCGCCAAAATTTCCGTCAATGGAAACTTTGCAGCTCATTAATGCATCAAAAGTTGAAAACGTTTTTGTTTCACCTCCCGTCAATTTCCTAATATTATTAGGTTTTGAGTTTTCTCGCACTTTACTTATATCTGCAGGCATAACGAAACTATTTTTCTAGCCTCTTTATTTATATCGTTTTGAGACGCTCGCAACCACCATAGTCACGTGACGCTCGTGACGTTCGGAAAACAAATGGAAACGTCCTGTTGATCATTATTAAATTATTAAAAAAAGACGTAATCTGAAAGTATTAATGATGTTGGTAGATGTTGGTACGAAGTTGTTCCTCGATTTGCGTGTTACTTTGGGGTACGAACTAAATCACTCGCGAAGATCATGGAAACCCATTTCAAATAGAAACGGAGTAGGTAATTAAAACGTTATCTATTTCCTCCAAGAATTAAATACCGTTATACGCCGGTTATACCGTTAAATAGCGGTTATACCGAACTAATACACCCTTATACCGGTTTCGTTGATCAAACCTTCGTCAGTGACAAACAATAACTTATTATTGTTGTCAGCTGTTGTTGTTAGTTATTGTTTGATACTGTTGATGGTTTGATCACCGAAACCGATGTAACAGTATATTTTGTTCTTACTGGAAATGGATACCTAACGTTTTTAATTAACTGATATTGGAATTTTTAATTATTATGAAAGTTTCTAATGTCGAGTCAGTACTGATTACAACGCCCTTTTCAGATCGAAAAACGATTGAGCCGTTGAAACAGGATTAAGAGAATGATTTTAACGTCAGAGTCTGCCATCTAGATTGAGAACATTTCTTACAACAACAAAAAACCGCTGCAAAGTCATTGTCACATGGGTTTATTATTCTACTGGACACACGTACAGAAATTTTGGCTGTTCATTTATTGTTTCTTTCATGTGCAATTATTGAAATGGCTATTTTTGATGGTTTCCACCAGTTTTGGCCCCCAAAAACACGAATTAGGCTCGGCTTTTCCTTTCAACAGATTACTTTGATCATTGATAGTACCATTTAATTGTCTTGATTCACCTGTTGATACTACTTCTAGTGTTATTTTACAAATAATGTATGGTGATTTCAGACAATTTTCTATGTTTTTGACTCATAAAAAATGCATTTCGGGAGCTTAACCTTCGTTACAAGCTCAGTTCTTCACTCTTCGGTCAAAATCAACCAAATATTCGGTCTTCTCGCCCTAAAAAACATGGAAAACGATACATCACAAGCTCATGTTCACTAAAACCTCAAAAATCCCTCGAAAACCCCTACCTATTTTTACAGTCATTTTTCTCCCATATCACCCCTGGGTGTATGCCGATCGGGCTGCCGTGTTTCGGAGCACAGCTAGGACCCAAATGGGGACCCGAACTGTGTGCGGAAAAATTACGATTTTAGACCAAAATTTAACCTAAATTTAAGGCTGAAACTTCCTTAGAATCTCAATTTTCCACTCTTTCGTCAAAATCGACTTCATTTTCGGTCTTCTCGCCCCAAAAACATGGAAAACGATACCTCAAAAGCTCATGTTAATAACATGTTACTAAAACCCAAAAAGTACCTTTTTTTATACCCATTTTCACTCATAACACCCCTAGGTATATTCCGATCTGGCTGCAAAGTTTCGGGACACAACTAGGGCCCAAATGAAGCATGTGTGCGAAAGAACGAATTTTTTAGACCGACAATGAAGCCGGTACACGTGATAGGGCGTACGGCGGACGGCGGACGGACATTGCATTTTTGGAATCTACGCACCGTGAAACGTAAAAGGAAAAATTTTGAGGGGGTACAATACATATTTTTTGCTGGGCGATTACATAGGTGTATTATTCACAGAATAATAAACCAAAAGAAGAAGAAATGACCCGAAAGAAACCCGAGACTTGACTGTCTGTAGTCATGAGACCAATTCGAGATACATTTTTTGTGGAATCATGTTGCAACTTTGTCATAGTTTGATTAAGACAGTCAGTTCCGTTCTACGGAAAATACTAGAATTGATCATCTGCGTACATAAAAGGACCGTACGTGTGCGGACGTGTACTTAATCACGTTGAATGTGGTATTTTGATGTACATGATAAATAGTTACCGCCCTAAAATACTTCCTTGCAGAGTTCCAACTTCACCATTTCATTCTTGCCAGACCCTTTTCCTACCTCATACTGCCTATCCTTAAGGAAACTTGCTTGGCTTACTTGGGTACTTACAATCTTAGGAACCATCTTTCCTTGGAAAGTACCACCTTTTTCCACAGATTTCCTTGCCAGGGGCACTCACTCGACCAGGGAACCTCCTCCTTGCAAAGCCACCTTCACGTTCTCGTCCCATGGTCGTACGAGGTCTGCCTCTTGGTCTGCTGTCCTCCGTTATCGCACCATACGGTCTCCGGGGGGATGCGACGTTGATCCATCCTCTGGACGTGACCATATCAGCGGAGCTGTGTTGACGCTGACGGTTGACAGGGGAGATCGTATGGTTTGGTTCTTCACTAGGTCCCTTCCAGTCTTACCAGTTTTCTTTCCTGAGATACGTCTCTCTGTAGACTGTAATCTCGATTCTTGCGTTTTGGGGACCCAAATTTCACTATCTTACGACAGTACTGGGACAGATGTGGACTTATAGACTGCCATTTTCGTTTTCTGCGAGGCTTCTCTCTTGCATAGGATTTCCTATTGAGGCTATATAGAACACTCTTCCTGCAGCGCCTGTTCTTGCCTCTAACTGTGTCCATCTTCCCGTTTTAGCTTATGCAGACTCCAGGATACTTGAAAGTCTGCACTTGCTCTAGAGCCTGGCCATTAAGCGTGGCCCAAGTGTGTCTCAGGGGGTCCACAGGCTCTTGGTAAATGGACTTGGAAACGCTTATTTTCGTAGCCCGTTTCTCCAATTGCTCCATCCAGACCTCCAGATTGTGCTGCAGCTCATCCTCAGAGTCCGCCATTCACCGTTTCACTCTTGCCAGACCCTCATATTGCCTGTCTGAAAGGAAGACTTCAAACCATTTCAATAAATTACCTCCTATTTCCAAACATTTCAACACCCAGAATAAGAAATCTTCGGGATACAACAGCTGTATTGACTGTATGAAGGGAGAATGTGTTCCTGACCAAAACCCACGGTTGATTGATCAATTCAATTTGAATGCTACTGATTGCGGGTCATAACCCGATCTTCCTCTTCAGTGCAGGGTTTGTTCGCCCAACAGGAAGGGCGCCAAGCCGAGCTTCCTTCACAGCGCAAAACGCTATAGCTCGTTGAGGGGTAAAAGGTGTTAAGCTTAACTAAGCAATGAAATGGCGTCGATATAGAAGAGTTGCTGAGGGGAAGGAAGGGGGGGGGGGGGTGTTAGAATGTGAACGGAATTTCCAAGGGCCGTAGGTGGCGGAAGAGTAAACAATTGCTAACTAGAAGAAAGGGGCCTAAAGAGCGTTAGAGGTGAGAATTGGCAGTAGGGGGTGCGCGAGAATATGATGAGAAGTGGGGGCGCGGAAAGGAAGCTACTGATTGGCTGAGGATGCCCCGACTGATTGCGCCCTCTCTCCCGCATTATCTCTTTAGATATTCACCCCCCCCCCCCCCCTCAAGCTACCAGCCATCTCCTTTTATATCGCCCTAGATTTTTTATAAGGGTTGAGTTTTTTTCCCGATAAAGACTGTTTATTTAGTGCCCGTTTCGGTAACTGAATCATTTGCGTAGGTACTGCAAGACGGTGGCTAATTCTACGACCAACCCGTTGGCAGTGAAAAGTCTCGCGGCATGAACATGAACGAATATCCGCTACTTCATTAATCTACCTCACCACTCATTATTCTAACTTAACTTTTGCTTTATTATTTTCAATAATTTGTTCGCACAGGCTTCTTCTGACGGTTAGCTGACTCCTGGTAATCCGTTAAAAAAACCATCCATGATCAAGTACTGTGTTGATTAGCGTTTGAGTTTGATAATGGTTGGGAATTGAAAAGGCAGCGCGTGGTCAGTTTCTCGTCCGCCCTATCTCATGTGTACTGGAAGGACGATCAGAAAAATTGTATTGGATGGAAAACACTGAACAGCTGGTCATGGATACTATACAGTCCGAAAAGAGCCCGAGATTCACTGAGAACGGCCTTTCTGACGGTCAGAGTCACTGCGAACAAACCTGATAATAAACCTTTGGAATTAGCATTTGAAAAGAAACATTTTCTACCCCCCACCCGCCCTCAAAATGTTGTAGTTAGCTGGTTTATAGTTTCAAGTTAGGTACTTGAACACAAAACACCACTGCTTATTAAACAAGAGTTCATTATTTTCAGTAGGTATAGGTGCCCCTTCTGCGTAGATCACTGTTTTCTGTGGTCAATACCTCCGTGAAATTGCAAAATTGTATTCCATTATATAGCATTTCCAAATCAAATAAAACCTTTTCCAGATCAAATCTAACCTTTTCCAAATCAAATGAAACGTTTTCTAATCAAATGAAACCTTTTCCGAATCAAAAGTATCTGTAAAATAAGCAATAGAATATCAGTAAATTGATATAATAATTGAATTCATCATACTTATCAATTTTTGGAATTCATTTTAGGGTGATCTGTGGTATTCGATAATAACAAATTCTGATAACAGAAGTTTTCTGATCAAAAAATTCTGTTATCAGATATCGCAGATTCACAGAGCTGTGATATCCGATAACAGAAAATTATGTACCCGTTATTGTTATTATGAAACCTCCAGCATGGCTGATTGTATATAAATCTATCTTGCCACATGTTCCACTGAACAATCAAATTCCTGAGCCCTGAAGATGGAAAACAAATTTTCCGAAATGTCGGTCCAAACACAAGTTATAATTACCACCTCTGACCGGTTCTCAAGAACCTCAATCTCGCAGTATTACTTAAACGGCCAAGAACCACTCCCTAGTGTGTACATTTATGCATATATTAATTGCTATGCAATTTTAACGCCGGGGGTCATGTGAAAAAAATGTCCTGTCACAATATCCTGTCACAAAAACGCGTCACGCAAAGAGGAATGTGATGAAGATGAGCACAAAGAGGAATGTGATAAAGATGAGCACAAAGAGGAATGTGATAAAGATGAGCACAAAGAGGAACGTGATAAAGATGAGCACAAAGAGGAAT